>JBAMBM010000133.1:692500-1892500 GCA_037043425.1 Hirtodrosophila duncani
GCTGCTGAGAAAAGAAGCTTCTGGTAGAATTTTTGGGTTTTGTAGCTTGTAAGACTTCTGAGATCTTTGTGTTGAAACAGATGGATGGGAGGTCAAGTAGACAGACGGAAGAATAGAAGGGCAGACGGATAGACGGACATGGCTATATCGATTCCCCTTGTCATGCTGATTAAGAATATATATACTATATATGGTCGTAAACGCTTTGTTATGTGCGTTGCAAGCTTCCTGAGAAATTTATTATACCATTTTGTGATATCTCATTCATATTCAAATCTATATAACTTTTAACTCGATCAACAAATTACAGAGCTGTCTTCACTTAAAGTGTAGCCTGAAAAGTCAGCTTTCCAACACATGTTTGTTTGACACGATCAGATTAGTGTGACCAGATATATGGGCAAGAACACTAGCTAGTGGCAAAAACCGCGGGAGACTCTTTATATCAAATATTATTACAAAAAAGTTCCATACTAAGTTTTCAGTCTGAATAAGAAGGATGTTTTATGATAGATGTGTTATATAGATGTCCAATCTAAGGGACACCTACTCAATTTGGGTTAACTCAAAAAACAATCACTGAATCATTCGGTTTTATGACACCTTTAATGCTTTTGTACTATGATTTCTCTAAAACCATCGTGTTTCCCAACTGCGTTTGATACTGCAGCAAAGTATTCCACTGTCATATCCTTTCATTCTAGCATACCCAGACTGACACCCCCATTAAGGTCCGTGCAGTTTTTGGACGTACGCCTCCTTGTATGACTGACAGAAGTTAAATGCATGTCAAATGTAAATTACATTTTGTAAATTCTTCAGGACATTTTGCAATTTCGTTGCCCGGTTGCGGCTTTTGTCAAGCCCAAAATCCAATAGAAATTTATGTCATTTAAATTTACGAAATGCGTAAAATGTCTTAAAACAAAATATATGGCAGGCAATATATAAGCCCAACTTCGTTGCATACACACGGTGGCAGCGGGCTGGGGCAGTGGGTAGGGGGCAATGGCAAGGTGAGCCAGATCCGGAGCCAGCCAGAGCCATTCAGAAAGGCCGCTCGAATTGCCACGAAATTTATGCGTTTGCCAACTGCTGGCAACAACAACAACAACAACAACAACAGCAATAACAAGTTGACAACATGCGCCTGAAGCCAGAAGCTGAAATACTGTATTTTCATCTTTCACCCCACCACCACCATCAGCACCCCCCTAGCCAGCCATCTGCAACTCCCTACCCACCCATTGCCACGCTTTTTGGCAATTTTCAACTGCTGATTTTCCAATCAGTGCGCACTTTGTTACAAGAAGCGGAGAAAGCTTATTGAAAATATTTGTCTTGCTGCTGGAATCGAATTGAAAAGGCGAAGCCAAATGAGATGCGGCTGTCTTCATTAGTCTTTGTCCGGGCCGAAATCTGAGTGGTAGCCGGAGAGTGAAAGTCAAAGATTGTTAGAGAGATAGATTGAGCTAGAATTTGTACTCAAAGAACAATAATTTCTTTGGGGGGGTTAGGAGGGAGGAGGGTGGCTTTGTTGCTTTTTGGGAATTTTGGGATTCCCAGTAAAGCATTAGAGCCCTGCATGATTGCATTGAAAACGGTAAAATAATCATTCACTAGAAATCAAATTATCGTTCATTTTGTAATCATTCTAAAGAAAAACAAGTAAGAGTGCTATAGTTGATATTCCGACTATGAGATACTCATACCAAGGGCGATGTCAGCGGGGTCAAGAGCATCATCTTGATCAAGAGCATCAGCCAAGTCGATGTAGCCGTGTCCGCCTGTCCTTCTGTTCGTCTGACCTAGATCTCGGAGACTCCTTCTCTTCAGCCTTCTTCTACTCAAGGGATAGAGAAGAACCCTAGCAAAGGATTAGGGTGCTCCTCAAGCCTGTCAAGTTGTCTTATAAAGGCAATCAGCATCAGTCTAAAGCTTAGGTCTAAAGCAAGGACCTCAACTTAAGAGCTTAGAAGCTACACAAATGCAGAGGTTTATCATCATTTATTTGGTATTTCAGCTCCTTTACAATCTTTGAAGTTTTTGGGCATCTTCATGATAATTTATTTAACATTTTTACTGCTGTATTTCTAATTTAAAATCAAATCAAAATCGGTTTTCTAATGCCCCGCAATCTTGGTAAAATTTACAATTATTTTCACCACATTTCCAGGCCACAAAAACTTGTCCATCGACATGTTCTCGGCCATATCGAAGCCAACAACATTTCAAAGCACAAAACTTGGTAAGAACTTCCTCTCTGAAACTTAACTTTGAGGCAAGCTTGGCAACTGCGCTATCTCCTCTCCTGTCCTGTACTCTCTTCTCGTGCTGCACGTCGAACATTTGAAGTCAGGTAAAAGCGGATAACTCTGGCTTCGGTTTCCGCTAAATGCGGGCCAAGTTTCAAGGCCAAGCTGCATACAGCAAGCGCTGTATGAAAAACAAGTTTTAGTTACGCGCTGTGCACTTCCGTGGCGCCAGCTACATCAGCAGCCTTCAGTCAACGATTCGCCATTCAGGCAACAGCTAACCTTGCTCCAGTCTGTATTCAGCCACTTCCTTGTGGAGCCTTAAGTCCCGCATAGCCTTAAATCCATATACCCAAAGGGAGGCGCGACGCGACGCGACGCGAGGGTGGCACCTGTAGGCATGAGTCAACTCTGTAGATCCGACGCCGCCAAACTTTGCAAATAAGCATTTTTTATATAGGCGCAGGCATCCCTCTGGCTACTTCTAAATCGTAAAAAAAAACTTGGGCCTGCGCCTAAATAACCGTAAATAGCACCCGTGAGCTCCTCAAAGACAATGGCAAAAAACTTGATAAGCATAAATTTTGCTGTAATTTAACGCATTCAATTACAACAACAAAGACAAAGGCAGCAGCCACAAAGCAGACAGAGAGAGAGAGAGAGAGGGAGAAAGAGATGGAGAGGGAGGAAAAGGAAACTCGCTAGCGACTTACTTAAAAATGTCATAAAAACTGAAAACAAGTTGAAGAGCAAAGGGACACATACAGACAGTCGCACATACATTTAAAGGACTCAACAGCAAAGACAATGGAATGGAATGCCGCCAGTTTTCGAATTGCAAATAAAGTAAGGTGAAAGTACACTTTTTAGTCGACTCTGAGCTCGGCCCGTAAAAGTGTCAATGTAGCCTTATATGGCAGATAAAAATCTCTCTCTCTCTCTCTCTGTGTCAGGCCTGACTCACCGACTGAGTGATTGGGAAACCAGGAACCCAAAACCATAAGAGCTAAGAGAGGCTAAATTTTAAATAGGTTTGATATTAGGCTGTGGATAAGCATTAAGAAGGTACTTTGGAAGGGTTCACAGGAGTGGTGGCGCTTCCACGTCCACTTGAATCATGAGTTTACTTTTCGTATACAGTTCGCATCGTCTTTGATCAATTTCCTCTTAGAGGTTGATGGCTCGTTCTCCCTGTTGTTGTATTCTTACGCTTCCTAATGTCTCTTCTCTCAATATCTATTATATCTAGGTAAGGTATCGTCTTGCGTCATCAGTGTTTTCCTTTTGCTGGTCTGGATTGTTTACAATTTTTGTGGCTTCTGTTATCAGTGGTCTGTAGAGCGCTCTCAGTTGAGCGATTCGTGTGACGGACTGTTAATGAACAACGCAAAAGCAAAAACGAAGACAAACAAATGGTTGTAAATTGAACGAAGACCGTTTTTCTAAAGAACCGAAGTGAATGGTTGCATTCTGTCTCTTTGCTCAAAGTGTGAGTAGAAAACACTTATTTTCGGACAACGAGAAAAGGTCAACCATTTGCGAGCTCTGATTATTTGTGCACTTGATCTTTTAGAACCAAATACTCCACCATTTTTTGCCATCACTTTGACTGACAAATGTTCACGGCTCGTTTTTATTAAAACAATTTATAAACATTTATGAAATCTCCACACATATCTTAGGGCAACAAGAAATTTGCAATACAAACAAATTAAAATTGCAGACAATGAATTCTCAGCTATTTGCCAGGCACTTCAAATGTACACACACCGCACACACACACACACACACACACACATACAACACATCGACCTATCCACTAAAAGCTTCAACTAAAACGAAAACAAAAACCATGTAGTTGGAGATGGCGAAGAAGAGTTGTCGAATGCCCCATAAAAGGTAAAAAATAATTGTGCCCATGGCGACTACAAAGCGAATTACAAACAGAGCCCAGAGGCAGCAGTAGGCAACAGCAGGCAGCGGCAGCAGGCCTCCCGCGGCGTCATCTCCAGCGACTATGGATTCGGATTCAACATCAGCTCCAGCTATGGCGCTATAATGTATGCAATGACAAACGAAACGAAAACGGCAGCCTAAATGAAAGAATGAAAGTGAAATGTATGTATGTAGAGGGGCCCTGAGTCTGGGCCGAGCCCCAATTGACTGGCTGCGAACGGCGGGAAGCGCCGAGAACCACCGAAAAAAACCCAACAAATGCAAATTTTCGACGAGGCCCAAAGCGAGTTTTACTTTGTTGTGCGTCGAAGAACATATTTGCATAGTCTACGTTGGGGTGCCCAGGCAGGGCAGGCCTGGGCAGGCAGGCCAGAGCTTCGCCTGTCTCCATGGTGACATTAACAGCGTGAACGTGACTACACTGAGAGAACTTCAATGTGCAAGAGATATGTGTTAGAGAACTGCTTGATTGCATTCAAAATGGTAAGGGAATATATATGCTGGTCAAGTTGGAGTTTTATTCAGATCGGATAACTATATCATATAGCTCCCATACTGCCGATTGTAGCGGAATAAACACTTAGTTGCATAACTTTTCGCTTTCTCATTCAAATCTAACCAAATTCGGTGTATATCGATTTGAGCAAGCCTCAAGTCAGCTGACTAGATCTGGTCGAGATCAGGCAACTATATCATATAGCTGCCATATAACTGATTCTTTCGGAATGAACGTTTAGCAGCATAACTTTTAGCTTTATCATTCAAATCTAACCAAATTCGGTGTATATCGATTTGACCAAGCCTCAAGTCCGCTGACTAGATCTGGTCGAGATCTGGCAACTATATCATACAGCTGCCATATAACTGATTCTTTCGGAATGAACGTTTAGGAGCATAACTTTTCTGTTTTTCTTCCAAATCAAAACAAAATCGTTTTGGATACTTTTCAACCCCTGTAGCCCCACGCCCACCGACCAGATTTGATAATATACCCCTCTACTATAGATACAGGGTATATATATATTTCTATATATAACAAACTGCTTTAATTTATACCTCTTTGTTTTCTATCAGTGTATGAATGTGTGCAAGTGTTGGTCAGGTGAGCTTCTGTAGGCTAAACTCGACCCAATGACTGACTTTACGTGAGCCGCCGTCGTCATCATCCCATATTCTCCCACTCCCTGAATATCCCGCTCCAAATGCCGTTGAGTTATTTTGCCATATAATGAATTAAAATCTGGAATGAGTTTTCGCCTGGCTTTCGCATTCGTATTTTGTGCCATTCACATTCACACTCACGCATCCAGTTTTCGGTTTTCAAGGATATTCGGGGATGCGCATGTTTATTCCCGTTTTTTCTGCTCAATTCCAGGCCATCGAGAGAGAGAGGAAGAGAGAGCGAGTCAGAGCCAGGCATTAAGGCTGATAAAAGCTCTCTTTCACTCAAAGCTCAGATTCATTCAATATATTTTCGCCCATATACACAGCCTCAGCCTCAGCCTCAGCCTCAGCAACGGCGGCAGCATCAAGTGTGTATTTTCTTTTGTTTGCAACACATAATTGACAGACAGTTGAATATTTTATGTATGAAATATGTGTCTGCGTGGCCAATGATTGCCCCCTCCGACCACCAGAGCATCAGCAAGTAATGACAGCTTCAGGTTGCAGGAAAGAAGCAAAATTGCAGTAAAGTGCGTTACGGTGTTACAAGACCATGCCAGGTCATGGACCAGCAGATGTATCTGAAAAGAAAGTGGCGAAATGTTATGAAGAAATTTGATAAGAAAATTAATGATGATTTGTAAGAAATTGTTAATTTAATTGTTCTTAATTTCTTTAACTAAAATGTGGCACCAACATAAGTTCTTATTGTACTCGTATCTCTCTTCCATGAAACAATTTCTTAGAGTTTCAAATTTTATATAATTTATTAACTAAGGTTATTGTTTATTAGACTGAATCTCAAAGAGAGTAAGAACGCAATGGTAAGACGGCGTTTTCTATTTGTCTCAAATTATCTGTTTGTATAGCAAACTGTGAATCTGCGTTTTGATTTCCCTTTAAGGGTGAAAATGAGAACTCAAGAAAAGATTGATGAAGGTCATTTAAATTTGACATCAATATTGTTCCTCTTCAGCCTTATTCTTCTTCTCCTCAAGGGTTAGAAAAGAGCCCTAGCCAAAGCATTAAGGGTGCTCCTCTTAGCGGAGACTCCTTCTCTTCAGCCTTATTCTTCTCAAGGGTTAGAAAAGAGTCCCAGCAAAAGGATTGGTGTGCTCCTCGAGCCTGTCATTATGCTTCGTAGTGGAGACTCCTTCTCTTCAGTTAGTTCTTCAGTAGTTAATACTACCAAGCAATTCCTGTTGTTTGCTCTTTGTGGTCGAAATTGGAATCGAAACCTACGACTTCCATCCTACTCTAGTAGACGTAAGCTCTGCCTTGACTATGAAATCGTAGGGTCTGCCACGATCTGATATTTATGCACCAACGGATTGATGGTACAATTGATTCTTCTAAGCTTTTGGCTCGCCTAAATTTTTGCATTCCCCGTAGGTTCACTATGAGCTACCGGTCTTTATATCTACGCCAGAGTTCCTTAAGCAAGCCATGAGCCTTTCCTGGTAATTAGCTCTTGGTATAGCGGTTTTCTGCTCGTAAAGCCATTATCTTAGCTAAGAATCTCAATGACTGAATCTGTTTCCATTTGCATGCTCTGAGTTGGGCCATAGCACTTCGTCCCATCGGTCCCATCGGGTCGGAGTTTCAAACATTGCAAATATTGAAATCATTATAAGGCAGACCTTTGTCGATAATTGAAATAATAGAAAGGCCTTCGAAGACAGAGATTGAAGACATAGAAGACAGCTCCAAGACCTTGATCATTCTCTCTTTCTGTGAATTGTCTGACCAGATGCCACATGAACACACCTGATAAAGAGTTAAGAATGATCAAACAAAATATCTCATCTCTCTATAGAGATAAACATTTCCCTTTAATCTGTGCTCTGCCAAGACATACACTATCATATTCATGAGTCTTTAAGCTGTTCCTACTCTACAATCAGACAAGGCTTAAGTGTACATTAGTTATGCCCAACACACACACACACACACACACACAGGCGGCACCTTTCTTCAACTGACTTCCAGTTGCCATTTGCCCACAACTCGACAGCATTTTGAGCGCTCATCATTGTTTGGCACTTAGTCAGTCAGACAGACAACGAGGCACCGGCGCCGCTTTCCACAGGCCAATGTCGATTAGATGATGATGATTCTCCATCTACCAGCCTCCTCCGTGCCTCGGCCCTCGGCCCATATGAGCTAACGAGCAGCTGATATGACAAACGCCATTTGGCTTTTAGTTGGAATCGAGGATGAGCATGAACGACAAGGTGCAACAACAGGCTGGCGCAGGCGATGGCAGGCAGAGAGGCAGGTCAAAATCTCACCAACTGGCGACGACATCCTTGACATGCTTGTGGGGCACCATGACAATTGTGCAAGCTGAATCTCAGCGCCGCCCCCTTTTCCACCCAGCTGCGTGCATATTTCTTAATTAAAACGTTGCCCGTTTTTGGGGGGGCTCAATTAAACGCACTTGCCACGAGTATTATGGCAACAGGAGAGCTTGCAGCAAGCTGCATGGAATGTTTAAGTAGTTTCTTATTGTTGTTTCCATTTTCATAGATTGTGGAAATGCATTCAGGTGAAAGTATCGCTTTAAGAACGGTTTATGATATATATACAAATCTGGGTTTTTCTCAATGTAGTCCAATTTTTGTCAGATTTTCGACGGATTTATATGAAGCAAGCATCTCCGTTCCCATTAAGTATATATATTCTTGATCAGCATCAACAGCCTTTTGAACGTCTATATGAACACATCGTTCTCAGAGACTGTAAGAGCTAGGGTCACCAAATTTGGTATGTAGACTTCACTAGTAAAGCGTGAGGTCAAGTTTCCTCAGTTGCTCATATCATAACAATGCAAAAAGGCTCTAGCAGCGGCTGCTTATATCCTCTTTCTACCTTTTAGGCTACAAGCAAGTTCAGCAGCAGCAGCAGCAAGCACATGTTTTACTAGGAGGGAGACCAAATCTAGCTCTTATATTCTCAAGTTATAGTTTTTCCATCTACTTTTATGACAATATATCTAAGAATAGATAAATCTTTCTTACAAATAACTAAAGTGCATCAACTACATCATACTATTTCTTTAAGCTGTTTTGCTACCTTTAAATAAATTGGAATCCCTTGTGTTTTTGCGTCTTCTTTTTACTGCTTTGCTACATTTTCACAAACAACTGACTTTCGGCCATCAGTCAACCTAGACGAGTATAAATATATATATATATATATATACACCTATACATATGTATAAAACACCATGATTTATGGCTCTGTGGCTCTACCTACTGCTTCCTTTCTTTCTGTCTTTCTTTTAAGCAAACTCCAACTCTCTCTCTTTCTTCGTTATTCGTTCTTCTTCTGCTTTTGCCAAACGACAACGGCCATTAACAAAATAGACGAAGAACGCATGCACTGAGTTGTGTTCATGTGTGCGTTTGCGTTTGCGTGTGCGTTGCTCTGTGGCGCACCTTGGCCCCTTAATGTATGCAATAAAGCTCAAGTGTAGCACCGAGCTTGTGCCTGAGTCTCCACCGCACTCTCCCCGCGGCTAGATTCTATGGCTTTTGGGTAGCCGAAGCTAAGCTCACAAAACTGGGCGACTGTGACTGTAGCTAACCTTCACTTTCACTGACACACACACACACATTCGCATCCATATGCATGTGCCACATTGTTGCATTTCACAGGTACACTATACTATATTGCATTGTTGTTGTCTGCTCCCCTCTGCCTGCTGGCCAGCTGCTCTGACAATGTGTAAATGCTGCTGTTGAAAAGTCCTTGTTGTAATTACATTTTGTTTTACTCGTGTTGAGGTTTTTTGTTCTCACGACGACCTTTTTTACAAAGCGTTTGTCCGTCCCCTCTGCACGCCGCCGCTCGTTTTAGTTGTTTATGCAAGTGCCAAAGGGGCAGAGAGTTACATGGTCGAGGATTTTGAGTCTGGTCTCCCTAGTCATTTGTTCAAGTCCTTTTGATACACTACGAAAATAAATTGTATATTTTAATATATTATGATATCGCTTGGGTGGAGTGAAAGAATGAAAATGGATGGGAGATAATTGAGATGGTATTTCTTTAGGTGTCAAGTTTGGGTAGAAGAAGTTGAATGTGAAGGTGGCGAATTCAAATCTTAGATAAATGTTAAAGTTTTACCTTTACTTTAGCAGCAACTATAAAATGTTCAATAATTTTAGGGAAACCTACAAATTTTAGATATGAAAGCAAGCATTATAAGCAGAATATCATCCTTAGATTAATAGCTCTACTGTTAAAAGCAGTGAAACGATTCAAATATGAACTTTTGTTGTCATTAAAACAGAGCTCGCTCGTTTTTAGTATACAAATATGCGGACAGTCGAGAGAACAGACGCCGAGTTGTTGCTAACTTTCTTTTGTGCTAATTTAAACAGTTCTTCTTCAATGCCCAATTAAATAAATGCAGTTAGATTTAGTTTATTATTAGTTAAAGATGAGAGCAAAGAGTGAATGAACAGAGCAAAAGCAAACACAAGCAGATGGTTGTTAATTGAGCAAAGATCGTTTTCTACAGAGACTATGTTGATGGTTGTACTCTGTCTCTTTGCTCAAACAAATGGTTGTTGGTTGAGCGGATACCGTTTTTCTAAAGAGCTGATAATAATGGTAGCTCTCTGTCTCTTTGCTCAAAGTCTTTGTAAGAATCAGTTCCGTTTTTCTAAAGAGCCAATGTTAATGGTTGCTCTCTGTCTCTTTGCTCAAAGTCTCTGGAGGAATCAGTCCGTTTTTCTGAACAGCCGATAGTAATGGTTGCTATCTGTCTCTTTGCTCAAAGTCTCTGTAAGAAACACTTATTTTCGGACAACAAGCAGAGTTCTCTGAATCTGAAAAGATCTTAATATTTATATATCTACTTAAATATCAGTTAAAGCTAAGAAGGCCAGGCAGAGGTTAGAGTTCTCTCTACAAACATCAGTAGACAGCCTCAGTATATATGCATCTATGTCTATATTTCTGCACAAATGTTATATTTTAGGGTTACCTTTGCACATTCAGAAATCGAAGTTATCCCTGAAATTGTTAATAAAATTTTTAAAATATTTTTTTATATATTTAAAAGGACAAACTCAAATAGCATTTACTCTCATGTTTTTCTCTAAATGTATGGCCTGAATTTGGTGCGTGATTTTTATTGTCATGTTGTGTGTACATGTGTATGTGTGTGGACATAAAATAATGTTTATGCATGTCGCTCTTATTTCCACTCTGTGTCTGTGTCTGTGGCTGTGGCTGTTGAGGAGGGTTGGAAGCGGGCCAGGGCAGGACAGCAACAAGTTACATGTTACATGGCCATTGAATGTTGTAGCTGTTGCCATTTCTGTGCCATGTAGCCACGCCCCTGGTTAAATTGTAAACTTTATTGAATTTCTAGCAGCTTTATTCTCTGTACAATTTATCGTTTCAATTATTCAGCGCAGCAAGAGAGATAGAGAAAACGCCGAAGAAACCTCAACACGCACTTGCGATTTTCATTTCAAATTGTCTACGACATTCGCACATAATTTTGTATATTTTATGGAACAGACCTTGACTTCGCCTGCTGCTGGAAACGTACGCAACTGCATTGACTTTGACATTTATGGACAGCTAGGATAGCTTGGAGCTAGAGCCGTATAGCCACATGGTCGTCATGTGAGTTTGGGCTAGGCTGAGGATAGTGCGTCTATGTAATCTGTGCTCAGGTGGGCAGGCTATTGACAGATTGAAATTGATGCGATGTGGTTATACATGCATGAGCAATGAGTTGGCACATATTGGACCACGTGTGGCATAAATTGAAAGCCACGATATTAAAGCTATATATATATATATAAATATTAACCTAAAATGAAAGTCCAAAGAGTTAATGAAACCTATTGAAATATTCATACAAATAAATGAACCAACTTTTATGAACATAAAAGCTCTGCATGTGTATACGTGTGGTTGTGCTTGCTTGTGCTGTAAATAGGTCAAGGTCAAATTAGGTCAACTCTGAGTACCTTCTTAAGTTGCATTTTATTTAAAAAGTTACTTTTACCCACTCGCTCTTTCGCTCTCATTTACTTTTGTGGCCCCTAATGGCCTTCATTTAGGCCAATGACAGCCAAGAGCAGCTGGCTGCCATAGCATATAAATACTTTGGACTGTAATTATATTTAGTTCAGCCAGGAATTGTGTGTTGGAAAAGGTAATTTGTGTTGGCGGTTTACCTAGCAGGCTTATAAATCATATAAATCATACTTGCAAAGGTTGGTTTGGCCGGCTCAAGGTCGTGATTCGAAGTTGGCATGCAAAGCAAGTTAGAACAGAACAGTCGATCTTGATCAACTTTTGAGAAATTCGGACTTGGGGTCTAGTAAAATGGTTACAAACTGAATTTGGTACGATTTGGATGAAAAACAAACATTTTGTGCTAATTTCGAAGAAATCGGTTGTATGGGGGCTATATGATATAGTAGCCCGATTTGAATAAAACTTAGTGAACAGACGTATAGCATCCTAAGATGAATACAAACTGAATTTGGTTTGTTTTGTATGAAAAGCAAACATTTTTTGTTAATTTCGAAGAAATCGGTTGTATGGGGGCTATATGATATAGTAGCCCGATTTGAATAAAACTTTGTCAACAGATGTATAGCATCCTAAGATGAACACAAACTGAATTTGGTTCGATTTGGATGAAAAACAAACATTTTTTGTTAATTTCGAAGAAATCGGTTGTATGGGGGCTATATGATATAGTAGCCCGATTTGAATAAAACTTTGTCAACAGATGTATAGCATCCTAAGATGAACACAAACTGAATTTGGTTCGATTTGGATGAAAAACAAACATTTTTTGTTAATTTCGAAGAAATCGGTTGTATGGGGGCTATATGATATAGTAGCCCGATTTAAATAAAACTTTGTCAACAGATGTATAGCATCCTAAGATGAACACAAACTGAATTTGGTTCGATTTGGATGAAAAACAAACATTTTTTGTTAATTTCGAAGAAATCGGTTGTATGGGGACTATATGATATAGTTGCCCGATTTGAATAAAACTTCACCAGCAGACGTAGGGCAATCTCAGAGGAATACAAACTGCATGAATTAGAAATTGACATAGAAATATATGTCTTCTTAATGAGAAAATAGTGAATTACTCCGCGAGCTACAAGACCAAACGTTTGAAATCGCATATTTGGAGAGATTCGTTGCTCTCTTGTCACCTCTCACTGCCGCTCTCTGTCTATCGTTGTTATGTCATTCAATGTGCAGAGCTGTCATAGACAAACTATTGGTAGATGCTCAAGATTTCAATCAAAAAGTAAACCGCAGGACTCAAGTGGAAGTGGAAAGACATTCTTACACGTCTGTCAACAAGCGTTTATAGCGGAGTTAGATGTTAAACTTAATCTATTTTCGGTGCTGGTCAAGTAGGTGTCCGTATATACATATGAAGGCAGTTACAGTGTCTGCTTTGAAGTTTAGTAGTATGTTTCTTAGGTAGTTTGATAACATTTTTAAAGTAAACCCCTTATAGTAGTGCTTTGCTTGTAGCTTCAAAATCGGTGTCGAGTCTCGCTGTAGCCAGCTTGAGCTGTTTTGTCATAACGTGATCTTATATCACATTTGTGTCCATATATTCTTGTTTTTAGCTTCCATTTTGTCCTTCCCACATATACTTTTTTTGCATATGCTGCACCCATCTCCAGCGCTCATGTTTTCGGTATGCTACGTTACTTTTATCCATTGCGGAAATTTAGCTCTTTGTGTTACTGAATAAGGCAGCCATCGTGTGTGAAGCTTTGTGAGCTATTTCGACCTTCTCTTTGTCATGCAAATCTGCTCTTATCAGACTTTTTAAGAACTATGGAATGTAAACTGCTGGTTTGATTCAGTGATTACATCCTTGATGGACCCGATGTGGGCTCGAACTATATTGGAAAGTAACACCAAAGAGCTCTTCTTTGTTTTTGATTACAACTTCGAGATCTTGAGCCGCTAAACCTAACTTTGGGTTAAGAAGATCAGGTCATCTATCTATCTATCTGTCTATTAATCAATCTAAATATATATCTATCTATATACAAGCAGCGTACTTCATTCCCATATATAATCTACCTTACACATTTACAATCTCATCTCCATTTGCAAACTCTAAAGAATACAATTCGGATTTGAACTTACCTCTAAGAATCAATAAATATTGAGATTGCCTCTCAAAAACGTAATCTCCATGTGGTCCTTAATGGTTCATGACTCTTTTGGTCTGACCTGCATCAACACAATAAGAGTAGCGATGCCCTCGCAATGGTTTGTCATATAAAATGTACAAAATTATGCTCCCCCACTGCATTGCCCTTCCCTTCACTATCCGCTGCCTCTTCTGTCCACTCTGTCCCCCGCTTACAATTCCCCATACGAATGTCTGCAATCAAAAAAAATACGCTTGATTTTGTTTTTTATATCCTTACGAAAAGCGCACTATCAATATTATGAGTGAGATTTCATCGTCCTGCCACAACCCTTACGTATGAGTGCGAGTGAGGGAAGTATTGCAAATGTAATATGCTTGTTGGCGTTGCCAGGGGAGGACTATGGGGAAGCTTCCTTTTTGGACCGGCGCAGCAATTCAACGGTTTTATATATGTGTTTCTCTCTGCTACAGTCAAGTAGACTCTCGACGGGTTGGGGCCATAAAAAAGTAACCAACTGGTTGAATGATAGTCAAAGATAGTTGCCTAGATAATACCCTAGCTGAAGCTGAAGGAACAGGAATATTAGTAGCAATAGCAAAACAATAATCGATTTCAATCTTCATCAAAGGAAACAACAAACCAGACAGTTTTAGGTGCCTTCCATAGAATTCACCATATTACTCATACGAAGTCTATTCCCAACTGACACAAACTGTGAAAATATTCAATCAGTGAAAATCAGACTTGATTTAGTTTATTTGGCTACTTTCACTTCGCTTTAGCCGAGCAGTTAGCAGAGCAGTTAGCAGAGCAGTTAGCAGAGCAGTTAGCAGAGCAGTTAGCAGAGCAGTTAGCAGAGCAGTTAGCAGAGCAGTTAGCAGAGCAGTTAGCAGTGTGAGCAAGTCACAAATATTGGCTCTAAATGTAATCCCAAATATGTAGATCCGACGCCGTATGATCGATGATGGATGCGGCAGACTGGTGAATGTTTGAGGGTTATCTATGGCACTGGGTTAATGCAGCCCTCATGCTGGAAGATAGTGAAGGCGTGGGCTAGTACAGGCGCACGTCTGTTCCTTGGAGACGCCAAGTAGCAAGATGGAGAGGGCGGAAACGCTTTCCTTCTTGCAAAAGTTAAGTCTTCCTGTCAAACGTAGTTTTCGTCTCTCAAAGGAGGTTGTCAGCTGTTAAGTATGCAAAGATTGCAGCAATTGTAGAGAACTGTTTTCGCTTATCTCGATTAGGCACAAGTATCATGGCAGTTCGTAGCTAGGACATCTCTGCTACTGTCGCTTATTTATAGTTGAGATTTATAGTTGAGATCTTCCGCTGCAATATGTTTAGTTATATTATCACATTTTTGTCAACATTTTCTTAAAAAGGAGACACATTGGAGTGCCTGTGTGAGCCTACTTGGAAGAAGGGAGTTACTTACCTTCATACACAGAGATCTTGAAATACCACTAAGCTTTCAATGCTTTTCAGCTCCTCCTGATTCTAGAGTAATGCCTAGCTTTGACCTTATAAGTATTAATATTCTTATTATACATTTGTTAACCATATTTTCATATTAAAGGATATCTTAAATTCATTGCAACCCTTTTCAAATCTGCTTGATGTGTTTTTAAAAATTGATTGTAAATACCTCGGCAAGTTGGCGAGTGCGAAAATATTTCGCGCACGTTGAGCCAAACCAAATGTGTGTCCGTCCGGCTGTCTTGTCTGTCTGTCCCTCAGGTTTGACTGACTGAATGTCTGCCTGCCTGCCTGCCTGCCTGTCTGTCTGTCTGTCTGTCTGTCTGCCTGCCTGGTTGCCTGCCTCTGTGTGTTTGTGCGAGTGTTTGTTGGCAATTTCCGCTGCTACATTTCCGTTCGTTTTGTCACGTAGTTTATGAATGAATTTAACTGCCGTTGACGTTGCCTCTGTGTTGGTATGGCAACGTTGACGAGACGACGAACCCAAGCCCGCACACATCCATCCATCCATCCATCCATCCATATATACATGTAGATTTGTATGTGTGTGTATGGGGCGGCTCATATGAAGCTTGTTGATATGTTTTAATGAGCACTTTTTTACATGCACATGAATGTGTGTGTGTATGTGTGTGTGTGAGTGTGTGTGTGTGAGTGTGTGCTTGTGGGAAACTTGAAACATGCTCAACCAACTGTATGACACTCATCGCACATTTAAAGGCTGCTGTCCCTGCCCCTGCCCCTTGACAGCACCCGCGCTCGCTCTGCACAGTTCGTACTACAAAATTGCTTTGCTGGCAAAAACTTATGCGTTTGCTCACTTGCAGAACAAAAGACTTTTGGCCGAAAAAAACTTTTTTAATTACATTTTTCATTTGCTCCACTTGCCTCCACTCGTCGCTTCCACACATTACGTATACGCATATGTGTCGCTGTGTCCTGTGTGCCAGTCTCCTTGTCTCTGTTCTGACAGTCTGCCAGGCCAATAAAAATGACCAAAAATTGCTTATTGGCTTTGGGGTCCACTGTAATATCCTTTAACATATCCTGCCACTGAAACGATTTGGCTATTGGCCTGTCAGTCTCACCGTCTTAATGCTGCTGTTGTTGTCCTTGATCGCATCCTTTGCTGTGGCTGTGTGTTTGTGTGTGTGTGTGTGACTAACTGCTGTTAGAGTTCTGCTGCGACAGCTTTGCCCATTTCTTAGGCAACGAAACGAAAGAATGGAATAGAAAAGCACGAAACACGTCCAAGTCTAAGCAACAAAGCTGTCAATAACACAAGTAGAGCCAATATGGCACTGGACACTGGACAACAGTCCGGCCAACAGGCAACAGACAGCAGCGAGGGTAGTTAAAGAAGTATAACAATGCTTACTTCGATGCTAGCCAGGAGGTTAATTAGAAGACGAAGGAGATTTGCTAGGAGAACAAGTAGATTGCTGCCAGCTGGGCGATGGACTCAATGGACACGATGCACGGGTGCGCAGAACTGTTATTCCAGCGTTGATGGCATCAAATTCACAATTTTACTCCTAACGGAAACTGAATGGGCCCAAGTTTGAGAGTGAGAGCCATTGCTTACATGTTAAACTTTCTCTTAAGGTCTAAAAGCAGGCGTTGGACGTTCACGTTTCATGCTGCTAAAGTTAACAGTCAACTGATCATAACAGAGCACATGCATGTTAAGCTTTCTCAATCGTTGGAAGTCAAATGCTGCTAAAGTTAACAGTCAACTGATCATAACAGGGCAAATACATGTTACCTGCTGTTGCTAAGATTGTTAGCAGCTGTTGAACTTTCGATGCTGCCGAAGTTAACAGTCAACTGTGGGCCTTCATTACAGCGCAATAATAACAGAGAAAGAGAACGAGCTGAGGGGTCGATCAAGTTACAGTTGTATAAGCAATGTCTTTGCTTTCAGCCATTTAGTTGTTGTTCTATTACATAACTACACCTTAAGATTTCTCAATCCTTGGAAGTTAAACGCTGCTTAAGTTAACAGTCAACTCTAAGCCATCATAACAGACCAAATACACGTTAAACTTCCTCTTAAGATCTTTAGCAGCTGTTGGACCTTCCATGCTAACGAAGTTAACAGTCAACTGTGGGGCTTCATTACATCGCAATAATAACAGAGAAAGAGAACGAGCTGAGGAGTTCTATTACATACATGTTGTTGTTGTATTAGTATTAGCTGCTACACATACATAAGCATCTACATATGCGTACATACATATTTAAATGACAAAATATGGATAGCTTGCAGGCAGTTGATTCGAGGAGTATCTAACCATCCGGCTAGGGCAATCCTCGTCATCATTGATGGCCCCACTCCTGTGGGAACTCTTCCTTTAAAGCAAATTCAATCACTTAAGAAATTATTGAATATCATTCAAAAATATATCTAAATATTTTCATAAATATCTTTTAATTCCTTAGAAATAAGATTTACTCACTCAGTTTGCCTAATCTCTACCAGCTGCTACTTAAAACTTCCTTAAGCTGCCCTCGCCTATGCCTGCTCTGCCCTATTGTACTGTCATTGCAGTTGTTCTTGTTGTTGTTGGTGTACTTGTTCGACTGCTCAACCAAAAATCCATAGACAACTTGTTAGATGTTAGTGAAAATGTCTGTGGCTTCCGCTTTTGGCTCAAGTACTAGCTATCAAGGGATAGTAAGGGAGCAGGGGAGGGGGATTTTCTTTTTTTTTTGGCAAAAAACGATTTATGTGCGACCATCATCGAAACAGGGCTTTCAGATTCTGGCCATGTCTTGGCCTGTCTTCCCTTAAGCTCACAGAACAGAACTCAGTTTGATTTCTCATTGCTCGTTCGGCCCACGTTTTCTTAGAGAGAAGTTTGTTAGCTTTTTCCGAAAAGCGGCATTTTACTTATGTGTGTCATGCGTCGCAAATCTCTGCACAAGCCGCTGGATAGATAGATACATGCCCATGTGGTTGTGAGTTGTGTATGTATGTTTTTGTGTGTATTTCAACAGAGGCTGCTATTATATTTCTAAAGAAGTTTGTGGTAAAAGCAGAAGTAGAACTGCTTTATAGTTGAATTCAGAAGTTAAGGAAATGTCGGAACCAAATGCAAAAGTAGCTTAAACTTAACCAACAGAAGTTTATAATAAACAGGATAAAAAAGGAAGTGAAGGACATTAGATTTACTCATACTCTGGCGGTGCAACTCCGAGATATCAAAGGTCTTTTGAGTTGCAGCTTATGAGCTACAGCTTAAGAGCTACCAGATGAGTTTTCGAGTCTCAAAATAATCCGGATTGAATTGGACTCAGTTTGATCAACCATTAGAATATGGGATCATTGAACATTCCTTTACAACCATGATTACTATAGCCCACAGGCGAACAACGCGATCTTAATGCAAGAAATATTTCGCTTGGGGGAGAAGAAAAGCAATTGCAAAATACTTCTGACCGAAGAATGAGTCCTTTATATTGGTGTGGGAAATGACATCAGCATGCAAAACAGGCTGGAGAGGATCTGCATGTGCAAGAAGTAAAGCAATGGCAAAATACTTCTGAGTCCTTCATATCAAAGAGTAGAACGGCAACGGCCTGCAATAACAGGCTCGAGAGAACCCGCTTGTGCTCTCGCACGAATGAGATGAAAGAGCCCTAAATATCGTGACTCTGAGATGTTACAAAGTTCCTATGAAGCAAGAAATGCCAAGCTAAACTACACCCTTCTTATATATTCACAATGTGAATGGTATAAAAGCTTCGTCAAGCCGAAGCTAACCTTCCTCTCTCTGGTTTTTTTGTAGCATCACACACAATATAAAACCTTGTGGGGAAAGCAATGCATGTCAATTTGTGGTTATTCTCTCTGTGTCTCTGTCTGTCTCACATTTCTCATGTCGCTCCCCTGGGGTTAAAGCGGGCTTGTGGCTTGTGCGGCCGAGGGGGGGGTGGTCTTAGGCTATGATTTTGAGCCCGTGAAAATCGTTTATTGCCGAAATCGTTTTGTGCCCGCCCGGCTAGCTGTAAATTGTTGTAATATTTATGCCATTTAAATGCGGGCTAGCTTTGAATATCCAATTTTCTATATATGCATAGACTTATATATACATATATGTAGTTGTGTAGTTGCACACACATACATGTGTATTTGTAGTTGGGGAAAATGCGGGTGCACTTTGAGAAATTTCGCACCAAAGAAAGACAAAAGGCAGACGAAAGGACGACAGGAGCAAGTTGCCAAAATTTATTTGCGTTTATCTTTGTGCCAAAAAAGTTTTACGGTTAACGTGTTTGCCATTGTCAACAACTTTGTTGTGGTGACTGTGCACAGTTGCCAGCCCCTAAGCCTACTCCTCCTCCTCCTCCTCCTACTGCTGTGTGAGGCTGCAATTGCAATTGCTTTTGCCAAAAAAGTTTTCTAGCAAATTGTTTGTTTTGTTTGGCGCGTGCAGCTTTTTGGGGCGAGATTTTCTTTCTCTCTTTTTTCTTTCCTATTGTGTGAGTGTGTGTGTGTGTGAGGGTGTGTGCGTGTGTGGGTGCATCAATATTTGACTTGTTGTATTGAAAAACGTTGACAATGTTTTGTAGATTTTGCAATTGCAATTTTTACCTCACAAATTTGTTAGTCATGCATTAAATGCATTTTCAGTAACAATTTTCCCACAGCTTGCCAAGCTTTTCCATCGGCATATTTATTTATTTACTCAATTGTGCAAACAAAAAAGCAATTGCATCTAAATGCCAAACAATATTTTGTATCTCTCGATAAGAATACTAAATTAATATAATTGCCAGAGAGTTGGCATAGACTAGGGCAATATAATTGATTGCAATTGTTTTTTTTTGGCTCGAGAACAGAGATTTGCCTGTAAGATAGACTCGACTCAAGGGGGGGTGAAGTTGCAATTGAAGTTGGTAGAGGATTTTTGCCTCAAAGCAAATATCTTTGAATGAGAAGGCAATTTAGTTACACATAGAAGGGGACATTGTAATGCCATTAACATATTTTGCCAGAGTTTCCAGTTCCTCTAGTTGCCTTTGATTGTGAAGTTTGTTTTCTTTCTTTGCAAAACTTATTAGATGTGGTTTGAGATTGGAAGATATTAATGTGAAGAGACTCTTGAATTTGTAGGAGAGTTAAATGAAAGAGCCTCACATCTGGTAGTATCTTCTTCATGTTCTTGAATGCCTTGGTACATGCTGCCACATTACTGAACAAACGACAGTATTTATTTGAGTGTATGTGTCTCAGTAAACGACTTTGAATTCATTCATTATCTCTCTTTTGAATATGTACAGTAGGCAATTGAGACTAAAACTAAAGCTATTTATTTACATATTTGGATAAAGTGGAGCTTTCCTTATGCGGAAGCATGTTCGCAGAAGATTCCGCGCCGCCTAATCCATAGAGAGGCACTTGCGCTCAGTTCTCCGCACGCCAACCATTACCTTCATGGCAAAGTTGCTGATGGCCGGCCTGCCAGTTCTCCGCGCTCTTCAGCATGGACAGTATAAAGCTGGCCACTGAGATCTCGGTTCCAAATTCCTGTTTCAGTTTTCATCTCTGGGAAGAGAATTTCGCACAATTGAACCTCACATATTCGGAATCTTCCACCACTCCTCGGCTACACCATGAGCATTCCTCTGATGTCTCGTCAGACCAAAACGGTGCAGTTAACTGCTTAAGCAGCCATGCCTGCTAAGGAGCGGATTCAGGTAGTAGTTTACCTGGCTGTGCCTTCTACCAACCCAGGCTCGAAGACTCTGGATGAGACGGTGTATCCACCTTCCCTAGGTAGACCTATCCCAACGTTCCTGCCATCTCTGCAAAAGACTGCCAAAGCTTTGAATAAGTTCATACTACTTTAACTGTTAGCAAATCAAGCCACACTCTTATAACTAACATTTAACCATATTCATATCGCATAATACTCGCTCATGAGAGCGTTCACTTTACTGTTATTTAAATGGAAGAATGCAATAGCAAAGCTGGCTTAGTGGACGGACCATCAACATTCTGCGTTAATAGACCATTTACCATTAGGAAGTGAACCATGTGGGCCATTGCCATTCCCATTCCCACCAGAGCGCTATGGCTCTATAAATGTTAACTGTATTACCCCTTCGTGCACACACACACACACACAGCTGGTACTTGGCAAACATATACTTAATCAGCTTTCGTTTACTCACCCGTTCTCTTGCTTCTTCTTCTCTTTACTTACAGGTAAGTGTTCTCATCCGCTCGCTGTCAACTTTAAACTGCAATTTGTGACGCAGAAAAACAAGAAGAGGAACAATTTCGCAAGTACTACACATAACGGTATTCCAAAAGTAATAAAAACCAAAACCTTGACATAAACCTTAGAGATATGAGTGAAAAAAGTGAAAAGCACAAAAGTCTAACAATAACTGAGAGATAGAAAGAAGACGAAGAGGAAAGGCAATCTGCTTCAACTTTGCTAACAAGTTTTGTGTGTGTGTGTGTTTTGTTGTTGTTGCTGTTATTGTTGTTGTTGTCGTCAAAAATCAACGCAAACGTCAACGCTAAGCAGGGAGAAGGAGAGATGGAGAGGGAAACAGAGAGAGAGAGTGAGCTTCAGTGAAAGAGGCGTTGGACACATGTTGAAAATGTCAAAAAGTAGGCAACATGTTGTGTGCCAGGTCCAAAATATATATATATGTGTGTGTGTGTGTATTTATATATATATATATATATTTTACACACTTGGCCATAAACCTAGAGCAAAAAAAAAGAACCTTTAAAATTCGTTCCATCTCTTCAAGCTGATGATGGGTGAAGGCATCAGCTGCCACTGCCAACTATTCCACTTTTCCTCCTCTTCACATTTTGGGGCCAAGAGCAAAAGGCGTTCATTGATTTTTATGGTCAACGCTTTCCCAAAGTGACAACGACAAGCATCCAAAAAGGTTTCTCTGTGTCTCCTTCTATATATTTTTTGTTCTTTTATTAAAGAGGAAGAGGGGGCAGCATGGGGCGTTGGCACAGTCAAAGTGGCTTGTCATATGTTTGGCTTATAAAAATTACAGTCCTCCCTGAGATAAGTTTGAAATTGGAAGTTCATATGAAACATTGTTTTTATTGCTACTTGAAGAAGAAGTCAGATTTTTATATGTTGGTTTTGCCATGATTCGGAATATGAAAAGAAAAAGGCTTTGTCAAAGGGAAATTTAAGAATAATTGCTTGAGAGCTTTAACTTTTGAGAAAACACATTCTGATGCTTTACAAACGGAGTCTACATACCAAACCCTAGCTCTTATGGTCTCCGAGATATAGTTGTCCTTGTAGATAACCTATTCATCGATTTGCGGGGGCGGGAGGCGGAAAAATTGTAAAAGAAACCTGATTTAACGACACACTAAGGGAGTCTTCATACCAAATTTGGTGACTCTAGCTCTTATAGTCTCTCAGATCTAGGTGTTCATACAAACGGACATGGTTAGATCGACTCATCTGTTGATGCTGTTCAAGAATATATGTCTTGGCTTTACCAAATCCTCTCCTTTTGCTCTATTTAGTTCGGTTAAGAAAAGGGTCTCTTGAGATTCTCTCAGAGAATCTTCCACCTATCCCCTGCTTTACTTAAGACAATGAAAGGAACTTCAAGCTATCTTCCACTATCTAAACTCGTACTCCAAATCCAGCCTGATTAATTTCTGAGAGGCATCAAAACTTTGCCTAATCTAAAGCTCCCTCCCAACCTGGCCGACCCTCCTCTCTGTCTGTGCATTGTGTTGACTTTCTGATTATTTGGCTTTTAGTTGATTATAAACAGGCGAGAAAAGAAAAGAAAAGAAAACACACACACACATATATGAGAACAGCCGCAAGAGCACAATGGACTTCCTCTAAAGCCGCCCACAGCGGCAGAGACAAACAACAACTACAACAATTTGTTGTTGTTCTGGCAAAGAAAACGACAAACGGAAGCCGCAGCAAGAAGAAAAAGAAGAAACGAGAAATACTGTGACAAAGGCTGCTTTAAAAACGAAAGCCAACCCTCTCCCCCTCTCTTTCCACACCATATTCTCTCGCTATCTCTGCTTGACTTTAAGGCAGAGCTTTAAACTATCAAATTTTTGAGCCAAGGAAACCCAAAATGGTTACCTTTTTTTGTTGTTGTGCTGCGGATAAGATGTTCAATTTTACGCACGCACGATTTTGCGAGGAAAATCATAAAGAAAATTACATTACAAAACTATCGAGCAACGAGCCATGGCCAACGACATACCCCCATCTGCCTACACATCAGCTTATTTTCGGGGGGTGGGGCAGGGATGGTTTTAAACTTGACATAGTTTCCACAACAGTTCATGGACAGAGGTGGGAAGGGGGAAGGGTGGCCTGAAGTTAATCATAGCAAAAACTTTGATTTCATTTAAGGAACTCGTCGAAAACAAGAACAACATCCACACAGCCAGGCGGCTCACTTCAATTGTTTGCTTAGGCGAGAGTTTTGAACTCAGCCATGGGTGGGTTGAGGAGTTGCCTGTTTGAGGCAAAGGGGAAGTGGTTGATTAAGCTAGCAAGCTGTCAGTTTAGATGTCGAATCTTCATCAACAAAGCAAAAGTTGTGTAGATTAAGATCATCTTTAGAGAAATAACTATAAAGTAGGAAGCATTTTTGAATTGATGGAGTGAGTCTTTGGCTCCGATAATTCTCTATTTCCTTAGGCAATCCTTATCTATATATTTGCCTGCGACACGGCCTCAAAGCAATGCTTCCCATGGCTTTGCCTTTACTCTTCCCAGGATCCCCTTTTATTTCGCACTGAGCTCAGTCGTGACTGACGCTGCAAAGGCTCTGGGTGCTTCCCACTTGAGGCTGGATTCCAACATACCAGGGACTAGATAGTTCATGGTGATCGGGCCAAGCATGACTTCCTCCAGGGATTGTCGTTGCGAGGTAAATTGTCCACACTAAAAAAGACATGGAACGGGCTTTCCACAGAGTGCCATCTGTGTGATCTTGATCAAATATCTTTAAGTAACTCTAAAAACAGCCATGCCTAGACAGGTGCTCGTTATATGGAAGTTGAGTTCTCCATGTTTTCCTCCTATCTTTGCCAAGTTGGGTATGAGCTGGTGTGTCCAACGCCCTTTGGATGAAAGGACCCTCTGCTGCTGCCATCTTTGGATGCTCACTTATCTTGCTACTGCTCGCAGACTTCTTGTGGTGATAGCTCCTAGAGTTCTTCCTGATACAGCTCTAAAGGCCATTTGCGATTCACCGTCCGCTAGGACTAACGCTGCCTCATCTGATATGGTTCTGAAAGTGCAGATTACCCTTACAAGCGCTTAGCCGGTACGTCGCTTACACTCCCCGGCAGTAGCTTGGAACCGCCATAGCTCTTTCCCAGATAGATGCTGCTTATAGGATGATGGCTCTGTTGAGCGTCTGTCTGCCTGTGTGTCTATCCGCTGTCCTAAACAATTTCATGCCCACGTTCAAGGTACACGGCCAGCTGCTGGTTACGAGTTTCAGCGACAAATTCCATAGCATTTCTTCGTCACACTCCAAAACAGCTTAAAGAAACCACTCAAAACATGTAGTTCCTGAAGAATGCTCGTCTACTGGCCATGCGGTTTGCTCGCTTAGTGGCCCATTCCCGTCGCAGCTACTCGGACAAGATGAAGCTGACTTTTGTTGCTGCAAAAACAAGACCTTCTACGATATCGCTGTGGGGCGTCAAATGGATATGCCCTCTTTCAGCGGGGTCTTTGGCAAACTAGCCAAGCATGTGTCCACATGGGCTATGCTGAAGCCTGGTGTTGTCCAGGTAACAGACAATGGTGTTGTCCAGCGGCTCGGTGACCGTCAATGAGGAGTCGTCTGTGCAAGTGGTGGCCCTAGAGTCTCAGACAGTAGAGAACAGACCTGATGTTACAGAAGCTGAGAACTGAGAAACTGAGAACTGAGCTGAGAGAAATCCTTGTCAAAGGCTTAGTGGTGTTATCAAGGCAAATATAAGATTCGTGGGGCAACATGAATGCCAATTTAATGCAGCCACAGTCATAGTTAAAGCAGAATTTAACTCAAGTGAAGAATCAAAGCAGAAGCGATCATTTAGCTATATATCGGTTATAGCCAAGAAACTTCTAGAATGCCACACAAACTTCGGGTAGTTTGTAAGGCAAGACAGCAATAAGAACTCATTGAAGCTTGCCGATCAACGGGAGGAGGCGCAGCAAGAAACGTTATCATCTTTCTGAAATGAAAAAGTTTAAAGATTTCTATAACCCGAAGCCAGCTAAGTAGAAATATTCCCTAAAAATCTAACAAACTTCTAAAATACTGGAAAAAGTAAAGAAAGTATATATCTGTCAGTATGCAAATTGTGTAACTTTAATGAACTCATCATACACCCCTCTCTTGCTTGTTAACTAAAAATTTTGAAAAATCATTTTGCCGCAAACGTTGCGACGTCTAAGCAAAAGTGAAAAGCTGCCTGCCTGCCAAACGCACGCAGTGACTACATACGTTGTTACCCCCAGCCCCCCACCCCCCAACATGCTTTACCCCCTGCCGGCATAAGCGGGGGCTGTTGAAAATAACAACAACAACAACAAGAACAACAAGAACAACAAAGTAACGTTGACTGCCTGCCGCCTGCCTAAGACACTTGCGTTTAATATTTCGTGTGTTTTTTGTTTTTGTTTTTGGGTAGAGAATTGGGTTAAGCAGCCTGCTGTGTGTGTTGCTATGCATACGTGTGAGTTCACATGTATGTGTATGTGTGTGTGTGTGTGTGTGTGTGCTTAGCACGACTAACTCAAACTCAATTGTATGTGGCTTTATGCCCTTGCCAACTTAAACGATGAAATGAGCATTTGTGCCCAAAGTATGTACAAGAACACGATGGCAACTACAACAGCAACAACAACAGCAACAGCAATAACAATAACAGCAACAATAGCAAGCAAATCCACATAAATTATACCGTTATTTTTTTGTTTGGTTTTTTGACTTTGCTGTTACCTTTTTGCCATGCACAGCCGTTACGTTGCGCTACGTTACTTTTTGAACGTTTTGCAAAATGCGAAGCAACGCTGGCTTTTGTTTTCGGTTTGCTGTTTTCTATGTTTTTTTTTTTTGTTCTGGGTTTCTATTTTCTTTTTGTGTTATCTGCTTAGCACTCCCCTCTCCCTTTTCTCTGTCTCTCTTTCTCTCTCCTACCATTTTGTTCTTGCATTTAAATTAAGTCTAAATGCCGACAAGAGACTGTTGTTTTTGGTATTGCTGCTGGCTGGCCCCAGCTATCGGCCATATTTAAGGTATTATATATCTAGTTTATATATGTTTGTTCGTCTGTATGTATGTAAAGTGTATGTAAAGTTAATATTTTCCTTATAATGATTTAGGTGTATAGGGGTTCCAGGGGCTGGGATGGTGTAACCTCTGTGGCTCTTGTGGCAAGAAAATCTTAAACATATTTCCTTTCAGCTGTTTCATCTAAGAGGAAGGATTCCCTTTTCAAAATATAAATAAATTCTTGTTATTAAATGCAATTATAAGATCATAATCTGACAATCTAATCAACCGCAAATACTGACTTTTAGAATGCTACTGGGTGTAGGAGAATCTAAGGAAAGAGATGGGTGCTACGAACGACTTCTTTTCACTTCTTTCCACTTCTTTCCACTCCTTTCTACTTCTCCACACTTCTCCACTTCTCCACAAGAGTCTAGCAAGTGATCTATGGTCTGTTCTTCTCCGCTAAATGGTCATAGTTTTCTGATCTTACCGTTTAGAAGGTATTCATGGGATGTATTGTGTCTGTCCAATGCTCAGACGGATGTACTTTGAGCAGGTGGCTCTCATAAGCGATGCGGGCCAAAGTAGTTTCGACCTGATTGTTCTTATTGCTGAATATCTGTGTGTGAAACGGCTCCAGTTCATCAATTAACTTCCTTGAAGATGCCGGCAGATAAGATTTCTTGATGGGGCTGAGGTTATATGCCATGGCTTTGTGGGAGTTCTCATTTCACGGAATACCTTGCTAAATGGGCGCACAGAAAGTTGTTATTTTCGTTATGAAGAGATTTTCCAAATTTCTCAGATAATGAAATCGCTGTAGTCCTGTTTTCTTATGGCTCAAATTGTCCATAGCCTGTCCGTACATATGACATATATGCTGCTGTTGCTGCCTGCAAAGTGACAGACTTTTAATATGTTCAGAGACTCGACGGTGATGCCAAGACTTAGGCTAGGCGGTGGAAGAGGCGATTTCCAAGACTCAGGCTATGCGGAGGACAAAACGATGGCGACGGTTAAGACAAAGCAGTGGACGAATCGACGGCAAAGTTCTCACACGTTGCTGGGCTGAATAACTCAGTAACGCCATAGGAGATGAGGTCACTCCGTTGATAATCGCCAAGCATGTCTGTTCATAACGATAGCTTCCCAAACGATAGCTTCCCGTCTTCTCCCTCCAGGTTACAAGCCGCCCTTTCCTGTTTTGGCCCTCGAGGTTGCTAAGCTTCAGTTGCCCCTCTTCATGTCGCTGTTATGCCTTTGCCGATCTCTTCTCTTGCTTAGCTGCTGATGGTCAGTGTGTTGCTGCGCTGCCGGTGATCGTCTTTGGCCCTATTTCTCAGATGCCCTAAGTAACTTATAGATATAAACTTAATGTATAATAATGGTGGGGAATTCACTTCCTCACAAGTTACAAAGAGAGACTATTCTAATAGACGTTTTGTGTCATTCGTTTCCAAGCGTGTTTCATCAGCTTTCAGGTCAAACTTCTTGTTCTTAAGTAAGAACTTTCCGTTGAGTCGATGGGCTCCTCTGCAAATATCTTTTAATCCAATTGTTTGTTTGACAACTTTATCTTCTCAACAACTAAACTCTACTTAGTTTTTCCATCCATCATTCCTAAGTTAGGTATATGATAAGGAACTACAAATAGAATTTCTATTATCTAAAAGAGACACTTCCAACAAATGACGTTATGGTGGAAATTTGTCTGCCTTTCCTTGTCCGCTGGGATGTGTATTGATAGAGTTTCAACAGTATCCTCTATCATTTCATAGATCTCACTCACATTGAGAAGAGAGGGATCATTGGCAATCAGTGTAATCAGTGTAAGCCAGCCTCGTCTTAAACATCTCCAAGTCTTACAGTACTTGAGAGCGATAGCCTCGACGATAGTTTTCTTTGAATAAATGAAATTTACTACGGAAAACAAGGAATCAGTTGGTTAAAGACAGCCTTAGTAATGAAATCAATTGCTTGGAATTTCAATAAATATATCAGAATGGATAAATGGGATCTTTAAGGAGAACATAGGAAATCAAGAATTTTGTTAGGTTTGGCCATGGTTTCACATCTCCAATGAAGCTCATAAAGTATTAGATGTATATTTTATAGTATTTTTCCTTAGTTTATTTTCCTACTAATGAATTTCTCTTTAGCTTTCCTCCTCCCCCAGCCAGTTTCCCGGCTTTCCCTTACACCCACACACCCCACTTTTATACACACTAACTCAGCCAGTGGTCAGCTTTTGCCATACTGCCATACATATGTTTTCAGTTTCAATTTAACTTTAATGCTCGCATGTTGCACAAGGCCTTGTCGTGCAGCTTGTTGCATGCCCCGTTCACATTTGTTTTGCCCCCAAAAAAAAAAAAAAAGAAAAGTAAGCCACAAGCAAAAAACGCCAAGCTCCAAGCTGTAATTTATGGCCCCAACAGTGGCAGTAAAGTTAATGCACCGCGTCGCGTCGCGTCGCGTCGCACAACGGCAGAATGAAATTTAAAAACTGACCCTCATCATAATTGGAAAATGCTCGGAAAAAGGAAAACACAACTGCCAAACAGACCGCCAAAAAGTTGTTTCTAATGAAAGCGCGCTCACGTCACATGGCGGCCATTTTGGAAATGCAAAAAGCTAATACACACACACATACACATACACATACTCATATATACAGACGATATAAATTATGTTGAAAAATTTATACGCAAAGCCATTAGGGGCAGTTTAGTAGATCTCAGATTGGCTTAAACAAAAAACAAAGCCCATTTGTGTGGGTAAGTTGTCTCTATCTGTGTGTGTGTATGTGTGAATGTGTGTGTGTGTGTTTCGGCCTGACTTTAAGGCTTAAGCTTTATGTCTACCAGATTATTGCATTGTTGTGTATTAAGAGAATTGCTGTAGCCAGATCTGAATTGTAGATTTTATAGTTTGCCTAATTAAGCCAGAAATTTATTCATTTAGTTTGCATAATTTCTTCAAACTAGAATCAAAATCTTTTATAAGAATGTAAGAAATCGAAGGTTTATGTAGAAATCATAAGGATCGGAGAACTATAACATGCATCTGCTATATACAGACATATAAATGAAAGCAGATCCTGGGGAGTAAGTCCGACTGCACCGCCATCAGTGGCAGCACCTCCAACCGCAGGCATGGAAGACTGCTTCTCGCGTTCCTCCTTGATCACTTCATTGCGATGCTTTTGCCATTGAATTGCTTGATCACCCGGGTCAGACGCTCGCTGTCGACCTCAACACGAAGCTGATGATCTTCTCCAAATCGTCATTCTTGGGGCTCTCTAGTCCGCCAAAGAGAGCCGATAGGTATGCAGTCATATAACGCATGTTTGGGTCTTTGGTCGATGACACGAAACGGGGAGATGCTCAAAAACACAACTTTCGCTTGCAGATGCCAAAACGTAAAGAACGCTGTTGTGGCTGCCACACACGCTTGCCACTTCCTGATAATTTTCTTGCCTTCTTATAAATCTGTAAGTTTATATAAGGTTCGGGTACCCGAAGTTAGCCTTCCTCTCTTGTGAAATCATCGAAAGACCCTGTAGCTTACGTTGCCAAGACTGCGTGACTTTAACCCACTAAAACACCTCGATATACTGGCCTAATCGTCCCTGCGGAACCACCTCAATATGCTTATTTGTGTCTGTTATTTGTCCTCATTGGATCCAATTTATAATATTCGGAATGAATCAAGAAATGTATCCACCTATCCTTGTCAAACGCCGACCAATGATCCACCCTTGATTCCCTCATTATTTTGCAAGAGCTCATGTTATCAGTAGTTTCCGAGAAACGTATCCTTATGATTGTTATCATTTGACAGGCTCTTTTGCAAGAAAAACAACCACAACAACAACAACATCAACAGCTTGCGGTTACGCATGGAAAACAGCTTAACAACAATATACACAAAGGCATTTCCAGGAACAGAATACGAATCTAGAGGAGACATATCTCATATTCAACAATGAGAAGCGGAATCAGCAGCAACTGAAGAACTTCAATCTATTCCAATGCCTTATTATCATCGAGCTTGAAATTATGAATCTATACGTGAAGCTGGTCAAGCATATCCGGTGCCTGCTCCAACTCTTGATCGTGCCGGCCATATTGATGATGAACAATGTCAAGCCTACACCATAAGAGCTCGACACCTGTTAGTTTTAATGATGTAGGTCAAGACGTTTTGCACTAATTCATCTGCCAAGTGGGTCAAAACCAGCTAAACTTCTACAAACATAAACTAAAAACAAAAACTATTGCCTACTTTGTGGCGCCCAGTAAGAAGTCTGCCAAGTTAACTTAGCGAAGACACAAAAGTGAGTGCAATATTGAACCCAAACCCTGAAGGCTAGGTAGGATGAACAACACCAATAGCCATAGCCATAGCCGCCATAGCCGCACCATAATAATGGCGAACAATTATTTAACCGTAGTCGTAGTCGCATTCCCGCCGTACTGGGTTCATAAATATTTCATGACTTGCATGTCACAATTTGTAAGCCAAAGCGAAATGTCGGGGCCGAAAATTGTTCATTTAAATTTTAATTGCTTTATAAATGCTAAAAAGTCCTTGAACTTTTGTGTAAGAGTGAAAGTTTGCTCCACAAACGCCCACGGAACGGAGCACGTCCAATGTGATAAAGTTGCCCTTGCCAAGGAGAATATTTCATCGCTAGTTTGAAGCATTTTCCAAAGAGCATGAAATGAGAAAATATATATATATATATATATGTGTGTGTACAAATATGTATAAATATATTATTAAAAAATTTTCACGCTCAATGTTTTTGTTGCCTTTCTTTTTTCTCAAAAAGACAAACAGCGAAAGGGAAACAACAATGAGCAGCCGGAGCTATTTAGTTGTCAGTGGCTGCAGGGCAGGCAGGCAGGATTCTGCCATGAAACAATAGATATGAACACACAGCTGTCCGTCTGTTTGCGTCTGTGTGTGTGTGTGTGTGAGAGGATGAGGATGCTTGTACGTGTGTGTTTGTGTGCGTTGTGCTTATACGAAATGATGTCCGGTAGGTATACTTGAGAAATTTTTAAGTGTGTGCAACACTTTCACAATATCTCCCCTCCCACGCTTTCTCATTGCCTGCTCCAGTGTGTGTTGCCGAGGCCAGGCCAGGCCAGGATCATAGCCAGAACTGTGCTGCTGCTGCTGCTGCTGTTGCTCATTGCTTCTGTTGTTACTGTTACTGTTGCTTCTGCCTGCCACCATTTCCGCCCTAAACAGTTACTAACGCCAGTGCGTTGCCCACACTTATACATACTCATTCACATGGATAGGGTAGGGAGCTTATGGTGAGCATATCTATATCGAAATCAATTTGAAGAGTTTGAAGTTTGAAGGTTAAAATTATATATGGAATTTGTTTCTACGAATAAGGTTTGCGGCTGTTTTTGGGAATTTTCGTAGAAATAAGTAAATTTGCTTTCATCAAAATCTAAGAACAAGTAACACAGGTTGAATAGGAGATATAACCGCGTATGTCTTTATTAGATTGGCTAAGTAGAGAGCAGGATCTTGTATCTTAGACTGCCTATAAGTGATCTTCTTATCCAGATGGAATTCAAGCTAGCAGAGCGAGTGCTTGCGAGTGATCGGGTTGCCTAATATGGTTGGGGTTCTGCATGACTTGTGGCAGGGTCTGTTTTCAAGTGACGCTAAACCACAGGCCAACTGGCCGAGGGGCGCCGCCGCATATGGATTCTTATAGAGTTATAGAGCTGCTGATATATGGGATCAAAGTAGTTCTACGAAGAACAGAACATATTAGTTTAACCCTCGGAGAGTAAAGATGAAAATTTTCTTTTCAACAGACTCAATGATTTCTGTACTGATGAGCTAACAGATATCAATCAAAGTGGCCATATTGCATTTAGTTACCTTTTATGCACCCCCATGATAAGCTTATACACTAAGAGGCTTCTTCAGAGCAGAATAACTTTATGTTTTTACAGCTTAAAAATGTTTCCCAATACAGACTTTGCTTAATAAAAGTTTGAAACAAAAGTTAATTTCTTGGAAAAGTTCATCAAACTTTGTCTTACCGCAGGATTTTTGTATTGAAATTTCAAGCCAATATCAAGTTTCACTGAATACTGAATATCTTAAATATGTATTATAGAATTTCCTGAAAAGAAAATGTCGAGTAGGTTAAGTATCTTCTTCCGATCAACTTGCAAACATCTGGCAGAGCATTGAAATTGTCTTCTTGGCCAGGCCAAGTCTATACAGATGTATATGGCTTAGCATTCTGCAATTCTGCACATTGTTGTTGTTATTGTTGTTGCTGCTGTTATTGTTGTTGTTTCAGCTATGCCGTTTGTTTTCATTGTTGTCGTTAGGAGCACGGATGTTGCCATGCCTCTACTTCGGCTCTGTCTCTGCAGCCCCCTGCTCGCTGCTGTAGCTATGGCTGCTCCTTAGCCTGCTGGCAGTTTGTTTTAATGAATGAACATTCACATGTGTATATGCATGTGTGTGCGTGTGTGTGTATAAGTGTGTGAGCATGTCTGCGCGTTGCCAGCTAAAGTGGCAATTAGAAAGTTGCTTAAAAACAAAAGCAGCTCCAGTTAGTTAGCTAAGGCTTGGCAGCTTCCCACACAAACACACACATACTTTCATCCTTTGACTAGTCGCCAGAGTCCTTCAAGGTGATTTATGTGGCAAATGCATGGGCCTACACCCAAAAATTAGCCTTGGCGTTGCCGTTGCATTCCTTAGTGTGTGTCAATATTAATTATGCATGCCTCAGAGCTGAGAGAGTTGAGACAAGAATGAGACTGAGAATGCGAACGAGAACTCCCAGCCAATCCCAATGAGAGAAACAAAACTGAAAAAGGTCAGAAAAGGTTCGCCCTAACGATAATTGCATGTGAGGGTCGCACGCAAATGAAAATGTAATCGCAGTTTATTCGATTATTCAGTAGACATTTGTCTTGGCAAAGCTAATTTGAATAAAGTTCAAGAGCAAATACCCAAATGGATGGGGACCAGGGCAATGTTTGTAACAGCTGGGGATGAAGTTGTGTTTTGTACGAGATGATGGGTTTGGTTGGTTGTAAAGAAATAGGGTGGAAAGCGCTCTCTGATAAATGCAGATGGGAAATACATTAACTAAACTGAATTGATTCTATTAATAACTACATTCTGTTGCTCTCATACAAAATGTACTAAATAAACGTACTAAATCCATTAGAAGTTCGAATAATATTGAGAGGAAAAGCGTGGATATACACAGAGCACTCCACTCCGAACATATTTGGGTATTTCCAACCATAATGAACAGGAAGCGAGATTGAAGTTTGACCAAATACAAGAGCAATCTAATATAATATTTCCATATAATTGTAGCGGAAAGTCTTGGCTGCTTTAAGTAAGCCATGGCAACTGAAATGTCTACTGCGGCCGATCTACATATCAGGGATTAGATTTACTTGGCAAAAACTACAGGGACACCTAATGTCGCACTGCTAAGCATAGCCCCAAAAGTTGTTCCCGGTTGATTTAACTATAAAGAAAGTAGCCAAATAAAACTAAATCAAAACTACTTCAAGGCTTCATTTACACTACACTACATGCAAATTGAAAGCATATCCCTGTTCTATTCTGTTTCATTGACTGATAACCCTCATAGCAAGCAATTCCTTCCCAGTTCTTCTTTAGAGTTCTTTTATTTTAGAGGTTTATTGTTGTTTATTTTGTTTATCCGGGCATAACCTAACTTCTAACTCTCCGTGGCTAGTGTGGAAAGTTAATACTATGTCGCTATTTCCTGCAAGATCTGTATAATTGCTTATTCTTCTTTGAGTTATAATTTGTATCTCACTTTTACCAAACTTTCTACTATCGAAGTAGTGAAATTTGATGGTGATTGTTTATTATTTTACAACGATATATAGCTTACTGTTACTATTCTTAACAACTTATACTATAGCTTATAATTAATTGTCAACAAGATATATGTACAAACAAATGTACATACTTAAACCTAGATAATAGGGTAACTGGGTGGCAAAGGGAAGATTAAAGGGTTCTGTGGGACAGGTCGGTTGGGTGGACTCTCTTGAGTCTCTCATTCTTATTCGTGGATACGTCTACTTCTTAGGAGCCTTTGCGCCAGCTGGTTAGGGTGATGTGCGAGTTTGTCTAGATATGCAGAAGCTTGGCGATTGATTACATCTCCGATCCTCGGTACATGGAGTTCTTTGTGGATATCGCTGTTGCGTATGTACCATGCGCACCAGAAATTCTGCGCAAGAATTGGGACTGCACAACACGTATTTTATTAAGGTTCGACTTAGCCGCTATGCCGTATACCTGAATACCATATCTCCAAATGGGTGCCAGAATGACTTTGTAAATGAGCGTCTTGTTGGTTACTGACAGTTTATTCCTGGCATTAAGAAGCCAAGCCAAACTGCTCGCCTTTGTCTTCAGACGCTTAACTACAAAATTTATATGGCGCTGGAAGTTTAGTGCTTGTCCAGAGTGACTCCAAGATATTTGTGAGCTTCTTCTGCTCTAACAGTTGACCATGTAAAAACGAAGTAGTTCTGATGCAAGTAAATCATCGGGATATTTATCCTTAAAATCTTTATATATCTAAAACCAATCAGAAGAGGTTTCTTATATACAATGCAAATGGCAACTATATCAATCTACCACAGCTTATGAGATTCGGAATTATATCTCGTTTGTAACGAGTGAACGACGAATGCCCAAGGCATTTTAACTTTCCTCAAGAATAACAACAGACGATATGTTTAGATGTGTGGCTTTCATACACCTAATTTGTTATACAAAGTCTAAAGTTTAAGGGCTGCGGAGCCAGCAAAGCTCCCAACCAGCCCTGCGACAAGAATCGACAAGAATCGCTCACTTTCAATGAAAGGAAAAAACTATAAGCCATAAATGATTTAGATTATCCACTAGCTAGATGCGTTAGTATAGATGGTTTTCTCTGAGTTAAGGGAGATAGATAGATAGAAGACAGGACACGAAAAGGTTCATGCAGGAGATAGTTTAAATTACAGTGCTGGAGATAGATAGGGACACAACTTCTAGCAGTTCTATGAGGGATTGGGATTGCTTAGGATTACATGGCAACTGAGTGTTACAGTGTGTACTCATTATATACTCATTATCTGTGATTGTGGGTTGTAAAAAGTGGATAGTTCTGTTCAGAAAACAGAGATGATCTCTATGAGTTTCAATAATGTTAGTAAACTGCCCTAAAGAGCAACAATTATTGTATTTTCTGTCTCCTCTTCATTTGTCAAATGTTTCCTCATGCCGAAATTTACATTTCCTCAACGTTTTGTATTCGTTTCGATAGAAATATATGAAAATTCGAGTTTTTCTTTATTAAATCTCAATTAAAGCAGAGATAATATAAATTTCTGTAAATATTTATAATTGCTTCATTTATATAACAAATATTTTTCTTTCAACTTCCACAAATTTATATAACATTTTTGAATTGAATGAATTCATGATATATGTAACGATATATATCATTTGCTATGAAGGCTCTTGGGTCAACAACGATGCGAAAAATGCAAACAATGTCAAACAAACTCCCCCTTACACCCCCCTTAAGCTGTATATGCCTTGGGCATATTTGCCATCTATCAAAGCGCATTCTCTGTGCTGTTTTTGGCCTTGGGACCGGAAAACGCATTTGTTGGCAGCCCGTAAAAATATCATTCAATTGTCAGCACTATAAATGTGTGATCATAAATCATGCCAGGGCACACTCACGCATGTTTTCTCTGTATAAGTGTGGGAGAATAACTAAAAATAATACAAAGAAAAGCGAATAAAAAGTAAGTAAAAGGCAAAAGGTGAGCCAAAAGGCAATAATAATACATAAGCGAATATGAAAGCGAAACAATGAAATGGAAAGAAACGGAAAGGAAAGGAAAGGCAAAAGGGCTAAGGCCACAAGATGAAGATGGCGCCAAGGAGACGCCAGGACAAACACAAACACATGCACGCACACAGCTCTGCTTATGTATTTGTGGCGAGTTAATAATTTATATATTTATGCCGCTGAAGCGTAAAACGAAGTTGAAAAACCAAAGTCGAAACCAAAAAATCAACAAACGCACAACACAATAAAAGCAATACACGCATAATAAACACAAGCCCAGTATATGAGTGTGCGTGTGTGTGTGTGTGTGTGTGCACATGGAATGAAAAACCTTTCAAAATACCACACAATTTTCCACCAGCAAAGCCATTGTTAAGAAATCGAATTGTGTTTTCTTAGCATACAAAATAATGTGGAGATGTCGGGCTATGTACATATGATTTGAGGAGTTCATCAACATTTATGTGAGTTCAGAGCAATTGAAAATTCTAACTTATAGATAAAATTATAGAAATTTTGAAGAGTTCAAAAAAATTACAACCAAATGTGTAGAAATTGGAAGAAACTTGAAGGCTCTGGCAATAGTTTAGGTAACAGTTTTATAGTCATAGTTTGAAGTATTGAGGAGATGGCGACGCGTTAGCCCATTGGTAGAAGAATATCTAGACAGTGTTAGCTAAAGTTGGGTTCTTTATGTTAAGAATTCATAATGCAAGCAAAGAATCAGCAACTTTAACTTTTAATACTCACTTTCTACTCTGTTTTAACATACATTAGATATCGCAGAAGCACGAAGAAGGTTAGATTTTACTCCACGGAAGATGATCACTTTGGTTTGGTTTTCTCACGTTGTGGACAATGCAATTACTTTGTTCTTATAAGCTAGCTTTTATGATAAGGAATATGATTTTGATTATAAATGAATGTTGGTTTCGGGAAAGCCTCCTGTCCGAGCAACCCTCCTGTCCGAGAAAGCCTCCTGCTATACATGTTAGATGCTGCAACAGTCAGAGAAGCCCTCATTCAGATTCGCATTACTTTTGGGTTATGAAAATGCCTATAAAATTATACTTGTATGTGAAGTGCTACAAATATCGGTGAATGATATATAGTGATATTGCGGTGATATGCGAGCTCTCGAGAAGAGCTTCTGGCTGTCAAACTGTAGATGCAGAGGATACACATAGAGATGATTGCAGAAACCCGTGTATGGATATGCTTCACGTTCACTTTGGCTTTGGAATTCGGCCAGCTCCAGAGTTGGCGACTGCTTGGAGGATGCACTGAATGTGGTCAGAGGAGCCAGGGACTTGCTCAGTCCACAAGGAGTCGAAGAAGTATATAAAAGTTATATAATTTTCACTATTTGATAGATGTTTGCTTTACTCCACAAAACAAGGCAAGTTGAGATGAACATAGAAGGAAGAAATGCTAATGTTGTGGATTGCCACCTATCCACTTCGTCTAGAAATGAATTAAGTATATAAAAACGTAACTAGTTCCACAACCTTGGTCCATCAGATCTCATTTGTGATGTGGACTTGTGTGTGGATAATCTGGCCCTCTTGCTGGGCAATGGCAGTCGATATAGCATCGAATATGCTCGTCTACGAACGTGGTTATCTACTACCTATGTTTTCCAAATTCAGCTTAGCTTCTATCACCAGAACCTTAAGGTTTGTGGTCTACGATGGTGAATGATTCAATCCTCGTTCAGCTCATGCAACTGTTGCAGCTACTAAAAAGGCACATGACTCTCCTTAGATCGCGCAAGTTGCATCAGACGATCGTACACCACTTCGGGTGTTGTATTCCTGCAGGGTGTTGTATTCCTGACGAGCTCTAGAGAGCCTTGCTGGGAGTAAATGATGATTGATCATGATTGACTGATCAGAGCTTTGGACATTCTTGATCGTTATATCTATATGAAGTGCTACCATGTATATAGATGGTGAATTTATGTTTCTCCATTTACATTCTCAACTTTTCGTGCTTCCAATTGAAAATCTGCACATATCCATACACATAAAGTCTGACCCAATATGAGGACACTGGCCAAAGGCAAGCCAAAGGCATCTTACGATCTTCATCTTCAATTGAACCCAAACTTTTAACTTATCTCTGAGGTTGCCATAGGAATTCATTATGCGGTTAAGCTTAAACTCTAGAGTCCACCACTAACGTTAGATCTCCCACCTCAAGTAAGTCTTTGGAGTAGATTTAAATTCCTTCTTGACTTTGAAAACTCGCTGGAAATTGTGTTAATTTCATTCTCCTGTCAAATCAATATACATAGTAAAATCATCACACGGAAAACCTGAACAAAAACACAGCCAAAAAACACTTATCAAAGTGCCATTAAAAATTCACTTTGCCATCGGGCAGCCTCTTTTGTGCCTCCAAAAGTCATCAGAGACAGACAATCGAGTCGAAAACTCGGAAAAATGTTTGTGTTTGTGCAATTTCAATTTGATATAAAATGAAACCATTGGGACACATAAATGTCATTTCAAGATAAACGTAAAAATTGCCATTTTATGGTGTTTTGCCATAAAATTACATGCAGCTACACGGGACACAGGACACAGCGTACACAGTACACAGGACACAGAACGTGGGCAAAAGAGAGGCAAAAGTAAGGTAACAGGAAAGAGAGTAGAAGCAAAGCTCAGTCTGACGACAGTAAAAATTTAATCAATTGTGTTGACTTCCGCTCTGTGATGCTTGAAATAATTGAAAACACATAAAGTTGAAGCTAATTTGAATGAAATCGAAGTGAAAGCAAACAAAGAGAGCAAAAACTTTATTAGAGATGTTCGAATCATGTGAAAGGAAATATTTGAGGAAGCTTGAGTCAAAGCAGACCATTTGGCATACGGGAAATGTGTGAGAATGTGAACTGTAGATGATTGTGGAAATTTAATTGGAAATCGTTTTGATAGCTTAAAAGTAATCGGAGTATAAGCTATGGAGTTCATTCTTGTTAGGAGTTGGGAGTTAGTTAGTTAGCAGAGGCAGAGGCAGGGCAACTTTTCCAGCTAAACTTTTCGAACTAAACTTTAGTAATCGTATTACTTTGGCAATGGATATATAAGATCGAAAGCGAATGTGCTTATGCATATACAAACTAAACTTTAACTAAATCTGTGATCGATTTGCGGGAGCGGGAGGGGGATGGAAAACAATCCAGATCTGACGGAACATTAGGTGAGTTTACATACCAAATTTGATGACTTCAGCTCTTATAGTCTTCGAGATCTAAGTGTTTATACAAACAGACAAAGCTAGAACGACTCTTCTCTTCATGCTGATCAAGAATACATATACTCGCTTACCCTACTAGAGTATGAGTATGAGTCAAAATATAAAACACATTTCGAATTGAATGATTCAATTTGATTAAACTGCTTCCGCTTCAAAGGAATATTTCCCAGCTCATCATGAAGATGAGATGGCATTTTTCTCCCCTCTCAGCAGACTTACCGTACATATTTCTGCGACTTTGATTAACACATGTCCCTGACTGAGCATTGGCGACTCCGGCGGAGGCAGGGCAACATTATCATTATCACAATGCGAGAAACTATATATATATATGGAGGAGAGAAATGTTTTATTACAACACGTTGTACATTTACGGGTTTACAAATGAAAGAGGCCGAAGAGCAGCAAGAGGCTGGCAAAAGCAGACAGTGCTTGGTCGGGAATTGTGCGTGTCTGTTTACCGCTATTCACAAGCACACACACACACACACACACATACAGTGGGGTTACACACATGCCGAGTGGTGTCTGGGCCATTGTGTTGGCCAGGCGCAAACAGGAAGACAGACAAACCCACATGCCGAGTGGGCTGGTAGGCATACAGAGAAGTGAGTTATGAAATGTTGACAAGACATTTTATTGTACACACACATAAATCATACATGTGTGCGACGCATATATGTATATGTGTGTCTGACTGTCTGTCTGACTGTTGCAACCCTTTTAAATGTACATATCTGCCGCCCAGTAAAGATGTCTTATTATTGCATAAAGTGACCGTACAGTGATGTTTTATGATGAATTTACGACGTTGCTCATACGCCATGTGAGCTTCTGCACTTGAAATGAGGTGAGAGTGGGGGGGGGAGGGGGGTGGTGAGGCAGCGCAGACAACTAAGTTGATGAAGTAGCATATAATCTTGTAGTTGTAATCGTAATTCATAGTTACAATCTTGGTTAACGCGGCGTATGAGTAATGTGAAGTGGGCTGAGTTTTACCTAAAGCTTTTACCTGCAGTCCCAGGGGAGAAGCCCAAGAAGTGTTAGATAAATCTATCAGATATCAGCTGAACATTATGTACAGAAAGGCAACATTGCGTATGAGTAATGCAAAGGCGAAAGTGAACAATGTTACGCATACGACAAGTGGGCTGAGTTTTACCTGAAACTGAAACTAAAAGCAGTGAGATTGGAGTCCTAGGAGAGAAGTCCAAGAAGTCTTACATAAGCCTATCGGATATAAGCTGAACCTTATTTACAGGGAGCCAAAGATGGCCTATGAGCCATGTTGGAGTACATAAGAACTTCTACAGAAGCTTTGACTGCTTCATGATATGCTCAATGTGTAATCCATTTAGAGAGCTGATACAGACACTTGCCAGACACGGATGCTGCTGTCGGAGTAACCAGGTAACAGGGTCTGGCCATCGATGAACCACATCAGGGACAGCCACTGTGGTTCATCCTCCTTCGATGTGTTCGAGACAACCTCAGGGCGCAGCTTCGCGACGGTCTTCTTGCAGGTAAGATAGCAGATCTTGATAGATGAGCTAAATGCGACGATTGGGAGAGAAGCACAGGGCATTGATGATATGGTTGGGCTCCAGGGTGTACAGGTTCTTGCCAGGTTCTCACCGCAGACTCTTGCCGTCCTTGCCAGCGGAGGTGCAGAGGGAGCCATCGTAACAGCTCGGTAGCTGTTAAGAAATCTAGAGTACCCCGATCTCCAGTACAGCAAGGTGGCTCGTTTGGAGCGGGGAAGGGTGGCTTATTGACGGGAGGTGGGCTGCCTCCGAGCGCAGCATTAGCACCAGCTCTGCGGACTGGGTTGTAGTGGTTGGGCGATAAATCATCCTCATGGATGATGAACTTACACTCGGTGAGAGTGTTTCACAGATTTGATGGTCTTGTTTGATGTCTTGAGTCCTCTTGCCGGCAGACAAATCTCACTGATGCATAGTCTGATCTCAAGAGCAGGACATAGACGACAGCACAACATCGCTGATGAGTGAAGTGCGAGACCCTTCTTTGGATAGCCGAAGTTGGTATCCTCATTGCAGGTAAATTTCCATACAATCTGGGTCTTGTCACACGAAGCCGAAATAACGGTCTCAGGATCCTTGGTATTGGTGGCAATCTGGATGACCCAGCCAATTCCAAACTCAAGGCACATTGCTCCTACGCTATGTAGACCTCACATTACTATTCAACCTAGCGCATGTTCATATCAACTTTCTCCAGTTTGGCTAATGGAAACCTTGCTCCAATTGCACCTAATGGAGTTTGTCATCTTAAGCTGGTTTCCTTCATTATTTACATACGGGCTGAGCTGCTTTCGTTTTTAAACCCTTTCTTTGCCAAACCTTTATTAAGAAGTAAAACGCTCCAGCATTCTGTTGATTTAGCTAAGTATATTTTCTGTTGCTTTTCCCTTTAACAGTGCTCTGCTATCATCGTTTTGCCTTGCCCACTTGCACTTTGAACAGACAATTTGCGAAGCCCTTTTGGTAAAACTTGGAATTAAATTAAAAGCGACTGCCAAACTGGGATAAGCGAAAACTCCCTTGCCGGCCAGAGGAGACCTTGACACATTTTCACACAACTTTGCCAGCTGCCAGCTGTTTTCTGCCCTTTGCCATTTTCGCTTTTGCCCTTTTCGCCTAGGCTTTTAACGGCTTAGAGAGCTGTGATTGTTTGAACTGGCTTGCTTGTTTTTTGCGTCTAAACAATTTGGTAGATATGGCTTTAAGCATTCTGACCTTCAGCCAGAAAACACGTGCAACTTGCACATTGCGCCTGAAAGTATGCAACACCAACAGCAACAGCCCTTGGCTGGCTGTGTGAGTGCCATCAAAGTGTCAGCAGGAGAGCTGGAGCAGGCACTTAAGACATTTGAGGCATGTTGCATGCATGCCTGCGTGCCCTGCTCTGCTCCACTCCACTCCTTGAGGCCGCCTGCCCTATTCATTAAAGTAATTGAAGTGCGAGACGGGGAGGGGAAAGTGTTAAAAATGACAGGAATATATGCACGCTTGGTGGAATTTGTGTTATGTGTGTATTTTGCCTGCTGCCAGGCATTAAAATCATTGTCACTCACACATACACTCACACACACACTCTCACACACACATAGCCACAGCTGGCTGTCATGTTATGTGCACTAAAGCCCATCAATTAACGTTGAGCCAAAATGCTTTTGACACTAAAAATTGTCTTGATGCTAAGCGAAAAAGACCTCAATGTCAAATATGTTTCAGCCGCAGCCTCGAAAAAAGAGGTAGACTAACACACACACACACACATAGTCTGCTCATTAGAGCCAACACTCAAGCAGAGCAAAGGAAAGCATTTGGTCTCATAAAATATTTACGACCATAATATCAAGGCAAATGGAATGCCATAAACAGCTCAGTGAGTTTCCCCACGCTCGAAAGGTGCCGAATGACCATCTACTTATATACTTGTGTACAAATGGGAATAAATATTTTTATTCAAGTCGTAAACTAACGCTGACCAGCGGCCAGACATGTTCATAAAACCGCGCAGATCAATTTCATAGGTTCAATCAGCGGAGTAGAAGAAGTGTTGCTAAGCTAAGCGAAGCAATTTAAGGGTAAATCCTTAAGGAAAGGTAATGTTTATAGGGCGGATTATAAAGTGAATTAGAAGGAATTTATTTGTCATATCGAATACATTTATGGGAAGGGAAAGAATGCTATGTAGAAGAGGGTCTGTAAATGAAAGAAACTTACTGAAGAAGTGACCTGATGAAAGCTGAATAAGAATAGGGAAATTCTTGACCATGGGTCTTTCAATTGAGCTGGTACCCAGCAGGGCAACTTATACTGGAGTGATTGCTTTATAACTACATTTTAGCTGGCGACATTTCAGTTCCAAAAGTAGGTGCAATGCAGCCATCATGGATATACGTTCGTAGTTGAATTCATCGAGGCTTCAAGGCCCTCCCTTAAGCTCCTTTAAGCAACTTCTTTGAGCTTAGCAGAATGCTGACGACAGACGTATTTCCTCTGGCTATGGCTTGCTGAAGCCCTACAAGTGCGCCTGCTATTGAGCTGTCCTGGAATGATGGATTAAGCTTACCTAGCTAGTAGGCTCTGAGACTGTTAGGGTCTTTGGCAGGCTGCCGAGATGGACGCCTCTCTTCCTGATTGAGTTTAATTAGTTCGAGAGCAAACTGACGATTTGTGTGGCAGATCTGTGTCTGAGTTGGTGAACTTTCTTGCTTCTTATGGCTTCCTGGCCTCCCACTACCTGCATGCTGTTCTAAATGAGAAGCTTCAGGGAAAGAGAGTCCTTGTTGCACAGTTGCAACGGGAATGAAGTCGTTGTCTGCGGGGCTAATTGGTGGCGAGTAAATTTATCAATTGGAGGAGTATTTATGGTTGTTATGCCATGGCAATTCGAGCATCTAAGGTCCTTGAATACCTTCGCTTGGCAGTGATTTGAATAAGTCCAATAGTCCTGGCCACATCTTCACATTTCGACTGCTTTCGGCAGTAGTTCTTGGTGTGATCAAATTCGTGGCATCTATAGCATTGCCTAATGCTGTTGGTTTTTCTTTGGGGCTCTTTGGAGCAACGATCAGGTGTCTCGGGAAGATCTGGGCAGCCTTCTGTAGTAATTCAATGTAGTATAAGACGCACTTATATGCTTAAGGAGTACCTCAAGAATCAGCAATTGGGGCGTGCAGGTGAACCCCGACAAATGTGCCACAGTGAAGTACATGCTGAGGTGTGATTCCAAGGTGTGCTTCCTATTCCGATGAGCTACTCAGCCACAAAACTGCCCATAAATACTTAGGAGTCACTCTAGACCGTTGGCTGACGTTTAGGAGTCAAGTTCTGACATCAGGACCAGGGCAAGGAGGATGATCTGACTGCTCAACAGTCGCAACAAGCTCTCCCTGAGGAATAAAATCGCCATATATCAGGTGGTAGTGGCTCCACTAAGGAAATACGCCATAAAAGTGTATGGAAAAGCAGCACTATCACATCTCTACAGCATCCGCGTTAGGCAGGCCCGCATTCTGAGGCATATCAACAGCGCAGACTGGTACATACGCACCAGGGAACTCGAGAGGAATTTGGGAGTGTCCATGGTGGGCGACGCCATCAACTCACAGGCAGCAAGATACCTAGGATATGCTTGACACACTCCGACAACCTTTGCCTCATCGCCGCATATAAATGAATGAAATATAGCCCTATAGTATAAGTTGCCCATTAAGGTAACAGCCTGCACATGGCATGTGAACTGGAGATACCTGATTCCATCTACCTACAGCTGAAGGTGTCCGAGACGCTGCCCAACAACATATGGCAGACCATAGGCGACCCATTGATGCCCCCTCTGTTGCTGGCGAGCAGCCTTTCCCTGGTGAGGATGAAGAGACCGCCTATTCAGATGACTGCTTCAATGAGCTGGTTAGGGAGCTCTCACGAGAGAGGAGAAGTTTTCTACCGCCTTGATAGATGTATTTGCTGTTTTAGGCAATGCTGAAAACTGAACGCAGTTGCCTGGCATAACCAGTTCCGCTGCAGCCTCAGAAACCATGTTTGACAAAGATTGAAAGTTTCTTTAACTTTGTAAGCCAAAGTGTTTGTTCATTTAGTAGCCATTTTGCAGACTTCTTCAACGAAACTCCTTTCCCAAAGCTCTACTTATGTGTGTGACGGAGGACTGACTCTCCGTCCTGCCAAACAAACTCTGTGTCAAACTTTTGCGCAAAGCCTTTAGCACATTTGCGGCCACAAAAACTTTTGCCCAGAAACGAACTTTGTCTAATTATGCGCAAAAATTCTCAGAAGTGACCATAAAGGGTGGCCTGGCAGGACTGGCAGGACTGCAAGAAGTCATAAAAAATAAAGTAAACGCAGAACTTGGACAACTTCTGGGCCGCCATTAGGAGATGCATGGGATGAGAGGCCGAAATGCAGGCGAAGAATGTTTGCAGTGCGTTAACAAATGCGTGTCGAGCTAACTTTTTAATTACGTTTAATTAAGGCTCTGCTCATGACAACAACAGCAACAACAACAACAACAGCAACAACAGACTATGAACAAAAGCAAAGTTAACTAAATAAACGCAGCTGCCAATAGGCAGCTTTACATTTTCGTTTTTTCGCATTTCATAGTTAAGTCAAAGTGCTGCGGGTCAAAAAGTTGAAAACGGCTAAGTGCAGCTGGCGCCCTCTGTTGTCGACACGAGAACCATACAAAGCGTAGTGCATATGCAACATCATTAAATTGTTTTCCCCAGCTGCATGTCATGAGGCCAGAAAACAGAGCGCGCCGCACACACAGCTCGGCGGCGCCACAGTTTCGGAGATGGAGTCAGAGTCAGAGTCAGAGTCTGAATCACACGGCAAACTACAACTGACAATTGTAAACGAGAGCTGTCTGTCTGTCTGTGTACGGGTCTCCTTACCTTCTCCCTGCCCCCCGCCCCCCTATACTTACCTATGGCTGTGTCATCGCAGAGGTAGGTGTATCGTTTACGTATTGCTTGCATCGCCCGCTTAATGCTATTTCGTGTGCGATTTTCAACATTTTGCTCACGAAAATGTTGTTATTGAAAGCCAACTCCTTGCCAAGGCACATGTGTAAAGACAGCGCGGGCAGAGGGGAGGGCGGGGGTTATCTTGGGCAGCAGAGACATATGATGATGATGATACAACTTGTCTTCGATAACTGCCAAAAGTGCTGACATGGTTTTTTGGCTGGCAAAAAAAAACAACAAGAGGGAAAAAAAAGGTTTGATGACAAATATCTGTCACAACACAGGGAGAGTTGGGTAAGGGGAATGTTTCAAAGGCTAAAAATTTTATACTTTTCCTTGGAAGTTTGCAAATTTAGGAGATTTTTTGTAGCAGATATTTTAGCAATGCTTAATAAACCTTTAATTTAACCAAAAGCCTTGAAGTTTGTCCCTTGGCAAAACATCAGAGTGTGCTGTTGCTGTTCCTTCCAGGAAATCCATGTTTCTGTTCCGCCCAACTGCAAATTAAACCCAAGATATGGTTGGATTCCAATTCTGTGGGACTCTTAATTGCAGACCCTTAATCAACTTCGCTTAAATTGTGATTGCCTTCAACCCGTTCTGAGCAAGGTCGTTCTTCCATCCTCAAACTGTCCGAAGCACTCAGTAGTGCTTGAATTAACTCCATAAAGAAAGCGTTCTTCTCAGAAGAGTTGACTTGCTCCCTGCTTGCTCCTGCCTCATTAGTTTACATAATTTGCTTGACTCACTAACAATTTCCTATCAAAATGTTCAAAGTCTTCTAGGACATACTAAGCTGAGTAGACTCTACTCTAGTAGCATTACTTTTCACTCAGTTGATATCGCTTTTACTGAGAATATACCTTCTCTAATAGCCTCTTTACATAAGTTACTATAGCTTTTACTTAGACAATGCCATCTCTCATAGCCTCTCTGAGGCTAACATCTTCAGTTTGTAGCTCTCAAGTTCTGGTCAACAGATATGTGACCTATAGGCTTGATCGAAGTGATCCTTGTCTCTCTTACCTGTCCCTCAAAGTTGTCAACGCCATCCCACTTCTACATACTTTCAACCATCTCTGCCGCCAGGTTATGATGTCTCACTGGTCCTCCAATACTTTGCTCCATCTTCCATCTTCTTTCGTCGTGAAAGATTGGACACGCCAATAAGACGTGTTCCGCCGTCTCCTTTACGCCGTCGTGCTGTACCTCGTGCTTAAGGTGGTGCAGATACTCCCTGAAACAGCCAGGCCCACTCAGGAACTGTATAAGATAAAAATTAAACCGTCCAATCTTCCTACCCAGCCAGACATACAGGTCTGGGAGTAGCTTATGTGTCCATCTTGCCTTGGTTGAAGAGTCCCATCTCGCTTCGCATCTCCTTCTTCTAGATTCATATCGCAGGTGCCTGCGTTGGGTCTGTGAGTTCACTCCTCTTCTTCGCTTCGATGGCCAGCTCTTGGATAGGCTTCAGACCTGCAATCATTAGTGTCGCCTCATCTGAGATTGTACTCACATACGTACTTATGTGTGCATGCACGACCTTACTCCCATCCCGCTGTGAGAGATCAGAGCGTTGTAGAGTAAGATCGACCTAGGAGCAGCCTACGCCTCTCCTTTGGTCCACGCGCATTGAACATGATTCGTGCGAAAAAATTGGCTTCAAAATAGTCAGAATTTCCACTATCGCGTTCCTTTAATATAGCAATTCATGGTCTTTCCATTTCTTCATCTTGACTGACAAACAACAAATCCTCAATCTCTCTCTCAAGCCTTGATATAAAGCCAACTTCTCATCACTATTTTGAGATCATAAACGTATTCTCACAACGGATTCCACATATGCAAAGAGTGCACTGATGATGCATGCATTGAATGCTTGACTGCGTTCCTGCCTCTTGCTGTTGCTGTTGTTGTTGTTGTTGTTATTGTTATAGCTGTTGCTCAATGAAGCGCATTGTCACGACTTGAAGGCGCAATAAAAAAATTGGCAATAACATATGTATTTCGCATGGCACATGCCAGCTTCCAACTGCCAACTGCGAACTGCCAACTGTTTGAGTCTGCCTTTATGGCCATTCACCAGTTCCACACACAGTTCCACCACTGTTCACAGTCAATTGCACAATTAAGGAGCGCTAGATGAAAGAAGCGCGTGAGAATAATTGCGGCCAGCCTTTGCGAAGGTCACTTGGAATTCTTAGTTCTACCTTGCTTGTTGGCACGACCCCCGTTTGTGGTGGGGGGGGCAGTTAATAATAATAATCAATAAATGAAAATTGCCCCTAACCTTTAAATGCCATGGTGTTGGGGTGTTGGGGTGCAGTGGGGGCAGGGTCACGCTTTACCGCAACCGCAAGCTTTGGTGTTCGTTCTGCTCTCAATGCTGGCAACTGCCATTGAAAATACACATAATAAAAATTCCGTTGCATACCACGAGGCGCACTGGGTATGTGTGTGTGTGTGTTGCTATGTGGCAATCGATAAGCCTTTTTGCATAGAAAAGAGTACGCAGCAAGGGCAGGGGGCAGGGGCAGGGGCAGGAAGACAGCAGCAAGCTACCTTTGAAAAACTTTAAATGAAAAACTTTAAGTGCTATGTGGCCTGACTGTAGAGGTGGCCTGAGTGTGGGTGTGGGTGTGTGTGTGTGGGTGAGTGTGAAATGCCCTCTCTCTCTCGCTCTCTTTGAGTGTGTACAGTGTCGTGGAAATGGTTTTCATTTCCTGGAAAATTCACTTCAAATTCGATATTTGTTAATAAAAACGAAACTGTCATGGTGAAAATATTTGCAATTCTGAAGACAAACATTGGAAAGTGGCCAGTTTTCCCTTCAATCGGGAATTTTACTTAAATGTGGGGGCTAAAAAGGGGTAGGCGATAGTCGGAACTGTGTTTTATAGTAAATTCTAAGATAAATAGTAATTGTAAAATGCAATATGATAAGGGTCACTTGGCATTGATTGGCTTGGTTGCTTTTCACATTTTTGAAATTTGAAGTCCAAAGTTCTCTTATTGGTTCTGCTGTCTCACTATACCAATCGCTTCTCTCTTATTACCCATTTCGACTATCTCGCAGCTTTCTTCTTCTTTATCTTTCTCTCTATATCCTCTATATAGTAACTCTGCTCCTTCTGCTCCGTGGGTGATATCCAAATGAATACCAACAGCAGAAGCGGCATCATCGAATTTGTGATCAACCATACGCTTGGTATCAAAGATCGTTTGAGTGGGGTTCACAGCCACCTGGTTCTTATAGGCATCACCTATAGGCATCACTAAACGCTCCGTGTCTGTGAGGGCAATGGAGTTGTAGGCTTACATTGATCCTTGGCAATGATATCAACCTTTCCATGCTGTAACACGCCCAGCCAAGAGTTGATGACACCAAAATGAATGCCTACAGCAGGTGCTTTCGACATCAACCCATCTTTCCCATCTTTCTGAGAATCTCAAACTCTTTTCCAATTATGTTACACTCCATTGCAATGTTAAGTTTTGGTCACTACGATAAATATTTAGGATCTATAGCTAAATATATATAAAAACCAAGAAGAAACAAAAGCAAATCTCGCCATTTTTTCCCTCATAAATCTCAAATTCTTGCCAGCAAATCTAACCACTATGCCTCTGAACTAGGCAATGGCCTTTGGGTACACCTACTCCCATCAACACCATCCCCTCTCCCACCCCCATTCCACACACACTCACACACTTGCAGCTGGGCTTTTGTAAGGCCGCTGCTGGGAGCTGTTTATCAATGCAAATATTTTGCATACGCCACGTTGCACGTAAATTGCACAAGTGCACATCCGTCGAGCGTCAACGAAGTCGAAGTCTTTGTGCCGCTATGTCCTCCTCCTAGCCCTAGCCAACATCCGTCGTCTCACGTGATATGCCTGAAAGTAAATACACACACACACACACACACACGCCCGTTTGCCAGTGGTCGCCGCTGAAAGGCCTAAAATTGTGTGTGCCGCCAGGCCAGGCTGGGCAGGGCAAGGCAGGGCAGGACTCGGGCACATGCATAATGGATAGCTTGGCATACAGACAGAAACTGGCAAAGTTTCACACTCTCCTTATTCACCTTCCTGCAGCAGCCTTCCCCTCGGTTCAGCGTAAACTTTGTTTGCGCTGGGCATTTTAAATGGAAATCTAGCGAGGTAAAAGGCAAAAGGCAAAAGCCTCCCCCCCCCCACCAACTGAGGCCTGTGAGGCGAACATCAAGAAAATATGCTTAAGTAAAATGAGCAATTAAGGATTATTGCTCGGTTTGCCCATTTAAATTATGAGGGGGGCAATAACTGAAAGGCTAGCAAAGCTCTCCAAATCGCGCCAGGGGTGTGTGTGTGTGTATGAGTGTGAGTGTGTGTGTGTGTGTGAGTGTGGATAAAGGGGAAAGTGAGGCAATATAATAACTCAAAGCATACTTAGTGGCTAAGCGCAACAAATGTTTGGCGAGAAAGTCTCTGAGATTGGGTAAAGGAGTGAGATGGAGAGTGGAGAGCAAGTGCTAGGAAAACTGTGGAATCAAAGTGAAAGGCAGTTGGGCTTGCCTAATGGGGTAAGCTCAGGCAGATGGGAGAATGCTAATGCTAATGAATATTGTATGAATATTGGAGGGAAAATACCTTTTTTGATATTCATAAGGTAAATATATTCATAAATAAGCAAATCAGTTGAATAGATAAAGCTGTTCTTATATGATATATATATAGTAAGACGTGCTTGGGGAGTTTTAGGTATTAACCCATTCAGTAGCAACTTTTCTCCCTATCAGAATCTTTATAATAGGACTTTCGTACTTTCGTTGGACTTCAACGTTACAATTGAGCTTCAACCTGTTTAAATATATCATCGTTTTCTCATTCACTTGACCTCAAGCTTACTAACTAAGAATTTTAAAGCTTGATAAAGGTCATTTATGAAAAGGTTGAACAGAAGATGACCTAGATGAGAGTGCTCACCCTTTGAGATCTATTTTGTAAATAGAAAGAGATCTATAAGGATAGCACTGGATGAAATCTAAGAAGGTTCAGTTTGCTGAGAAGGAGCTGATGATTAACATTTCGTTCTTGAATCCAGCCTCTACTATTTTCAGAGTCAAATTTTCTAATAGATTTCCTTTTCATTGAGATTTTGTCACTTTCAAGTGGGAAGTGGAAAAGCGAACAGGTCTGTTGTATACTTAAAATCGACCTACCAACACAATTACTAGACTATCATTAGACAGACTATCTAGTGCAAACATTGGAAGGGTGAACTAATATCTTCTTCTGTCTTCTATTGATCCTGTTGTCTAACAGATTCAAGCTCAGCCTGTTGAATTTATCATATAGATTTGTAACGTAGGGACGTAGAGACCTGTAAAATCACAGTTTACTCTTTAGTTCAGTGAGCAGCCGGAGCCCAGGTGAGCAGTTGTGGGTAGGTGGACCCAAGGGCAGTCATCTAGTCCCGCTTGCATCCGTCTAAAGCGGCGAGAGCAGACTTGACGACGTTCAGCCATAAATCAAGACATTCAGGTCTACGCCCCGGGTTCACCGTGTTATATATCCCCACCCAAGGACTGTCAACACCAGGAGTCCAGAACTGCATCCCCAATTTGTTACAACAACAACGCTCAGCGAGCCTATAGACATTCACAAACGTTTAACCCGGCTATTGCCAGAGGTTTTACCCGCTGGAAACCCATATTTGATATACGATTTTCTGCACTTGATGTTGTTGTTGTCGCATTCATTGGCATTGTGTGGGTGAGGTAAATTCGATCTGTGTAGCAGATATAGTGTGCAACCAAGGCAGCTGATTATGCTGAAGGATTTGCTGACAAATGCTTGCAAATGTTCTCGAAATTCCTCTTGTCAAAGGCTTTAGATAAAACACTGAAAGACATCCTTTGGAAGCAGCAATTAACCGTCCATTTCTTCACTCACAAATTCTTAAAACTTGAAACATTTCATATAAGCTTCCCTCCCTTCACTCCCCGCAATACTTAGCTCGCTGACATGGCCTTCCCGTGTCAACTTTTTTAAGCTGTGTCGCATGAATTTTCATTTTCAGACCATAAGTTCAGCTCAGGTCAAAGCCTCCACCGTGTGGCTTGGCTCTGTGTTAGTGTTATATGTCTGTGCGGTGTCAAGAAAGTTGCATAAACTTTGTTAACATATGGCAGCCCCTACCAGTTTGTGTTTCTTTTTCCTAGGCTGCGCCCCCGCCACCGCCACAGCTGTCAGCTGTTCGCTGTTTGTTTGTTTGCTTTCTTTCTTTCTTTCTTGCAACCTTTAGCACTTGCAACAAAGTGCAACTTGTCAGGATGTTAGGAGCAGCCAAAGGCCAAAGCCATGAGTCTCTCACCCTGACAATAATAATGACAACTGAGCCAAGTTGTGGCAAGGGCGGGCGGGGGGAGGTCGTGAAGATGTTAATCAAATTCACATTCGCATGGCAAATGAAGCAGGGGGCGAAATTCAAGGCGCGCTGCAAATTGCAAAATGCAAACTGCAATTGCAACTGCCTCATCCACTTCAGCATGCACCGCAAGCCAAACAAAAAACAAAAAACAATAACAATAATAGCAAAAACAAAAAGAAAAACAAAGCGAGCCACAACAAAAGGCACGTAAAGGAAATGGCAACAGCAACCGCAACAGCAACAGCAACTTGAGGCAAGTGGCCTCAACTTCAACCGCAGCCTGCGTTCTTGCATCGCTTCCCTATCTCCGCGACTCACCCGGGCCTACTCCAGGAGCGGAAACAATGCCGTGCGCCAAGAAAAAGAAATTAAAACTTGAGCGCAGTTAAATAAAAAATGGTGTGCAAGGCGCTAAAGTAAGAAACTTTTTTATATGTACCCAGATACCCTATGGAATTGCAGTGAGGATGGGAAGACTAGACCTGTACTAAGGGAGAATTAAGAGCTAGGTCTAAAAGTGAAGGTAAAAGGGTTGTGTGCTTCCTCTGAGTTAGCTTGATTAACACTGAGATTGCTTCCGAATGAAGATCCATTTCAGATATTTCCTTTTGGCACTTTTATTTGAAGCATTCTTGGTTAGCTTACTGTAGGTTAAGTGAGCTGAAGGCGTAAGATTCGAATGTATTTAGAAGTCCACAGAGTTCGTCATCGATCTACTTGCTAACCTAGCTCCACGAAGATACATTTCAAGCAACTCTTTTGATACCTAAAAACCTCTTAAACATTAAAGAAAATAGTTACGAATTGAGATCAAATGCAAAGCTGTCCACGGCTCGCAAACGTGAGACTCTTACACAAATACCAGAGCTTAAGAGCACTGCCTGCAACTGCACCAGCATGGCACTTGATGACTTATTGGTGCGACTGCATCATAAGGTTCAATGACTGCTCGATCAGCTATGAGAAATCGCACATACTCAAGCGCATCTCCTGGAAGGGCAGCCAAATATGCTGTGATAGGGACGATGAGAAGCGCTGTGATCTATGCCATTGGCAGTATAAACTGGAGCTGGAGCATTTGACGGACCTGCTGTTCCACAAAGTCAAGCTGGCGCTGAAGCACAAAGAAGCCCATTGATGCCCTGGCACTGGTGGCCAATGGCAAACAGCCGCTGGAGGTGGAGATGGCATGCGACGTGCTTCGAGCAGAATATGGAGCAGAAAGACAAGCCTTCAACTTCAACTTCAAGGACTTTCATCTCCTGCTATCAAGAAACCATGAATGATCAGCTGCGCTGGGAGAGCACCGAAAAGACAAGTTCAAAGTGATCCAGCGTGAGAATATCATATTCTATCAAGCACGAAGATGGAGGCCTGCTTAACTTTAAGGCCATTGATTCCATTGAAACCATTGAAACCAAGCAGTTGCAGAAGCTCTTTTATAAGCAGTTTACGAAAAACCCAAACTCTTCGAAGTGGAATTCCAATTCCAATGGGATGCTATACTATAGCCCACACTGACCTCCACCAAGTGGTGGAGATGCTTACCAAACAGTTCCTCCAGCTGCCCAGTCACCCCAATCACTCAGCCACCAGACCACCTACGTTGGCAAGGGCCTGAAAATCTCTTCTTAACTGCCTTAGATACGGATTAAGATCCACATTTCAGCCATTATCGAGCTATATTTGAACCCCTTGATGATATTTTGTGGTGAAGTCTCTCAAGATGTATCCTAACTTAACCAGACGATGTAAGCTTTTCCAGCCTAAACTCATTCTTTGTCTTAAAACAATCAAAGATTCTCTCCAAATAAGCCTCGAGAGTTTGAACCGATTGAAGCTCCACCTGAGCTTTTGCCCCTCTTCAAACTCTCAACAATAGTTTAAATGTCGCAATATTTCCAACATGAACCTATGCCTTTAGGCTTCTTTAGACGTCGCTTCGCATTCATGATCTTTTCAATACAAAGCCTTCCCTTTCAATCAGTTCTGCTTCAATCCCCATTTCAATCAATTCTTAAAAATTCTTACCTTTCCATATTAGTTCACTCCGTGAATCTCTTCTACAGGATAACTAAATGAACGACTACTCCTCTCCAGGCATTTTGCTTTTCTTTTTCTTTATTTCATTTTATTGTAACTAACGGCCATTGTCGGCTCTGGCTGATGGTTCACGCGGCAAGTGCAACGATTCATTAGCAACGGCAACGTCTGACTTCCAAAAAGCAACCCAACCCAACCAACGCCTCCGACTCACTCTTCAGCAGCTTCCCAGCCTTCAGTCTGTCAGTCAGCCAGGGCAGAATTACTTCCGCTTCGCTTAATTGCATTAAACAAACAGAGTCAGCCCATAGATACATATACAAGATACATATATAGACAGACAGTTAGACAGACGAATGGTTGGTTGGTTGGTTAGATGGATGGATGGATGGATGGATGGGTTGGATAGATCCGGGCTAAAAGTTTTTGGCCGCTGTTTGTGTCCTTTACTTACTGATTCAACTCCTTCTGGTGTGCCTCCTTCTGATGATGATGCTACTGTTCCTCCTATTCCTGTTCCTGCCTGTCATGGTGAACCGCAAACACGTTCACACATGAGCTGCACTCTTGTTGTTGTTGTTGCTCTTGCTGATGTTATAATTGCATTATTTTCATTAACAAAAGTTCAACTTGCTCCGCCGGCGTAGCAATATGGGTAAACATTTGCAGCAAGGCACACTGGAAATGGGTCGCAAATGGAAAGTTGAGAATAACTCTGGGATCCTGACTTCTTCTAACTAAGTGTGAGATAGCTTCCTGGTTATCCTTAGGATATCCGAACATACGTTCTGGACGCTGAGACTTCCGCACTTTTCTTCTCTTGATGCTGCTTGACTTTCACCCGACTATGGTCTCCTGTTGCCAACGCTTTCTGTACACTTGATCCTTGCCGTTTCCACTCATTTTCAAAAAGGTTCTGGATATTCTTTGGATCGTGATCCTTGTTACCTTAGCTTTACTCCCAACAACTGTTTTCCATACTCGATCACGCTTCACTTTTGATTCCTTTGATTGATTTCAGATGCGGCGGATGCTTTAATACGGCCTCAAACTGGGCCTGCCTCGATCTGCAACTGCAAAGAAACGTTATACGTGTATCCTGGAGTCTGTCTCGTTCCACTCTTGTTATAGGTCATATGTAAGATAATCCCTGTTGTCCGCGGCTTTGCCTGTCTTCTGCAGAGTCTTCTGCCTCCAACTTCCCCATCGGATATGCTTGACTTTGAGCGAGAAGTTCTTTTTGACCACTCTCCTACTCCATCCCAAGTCATCTTCCTATAGATTGCCCTTCTTTCTCTATATTCCACTTCTCCTCTTGGGTACCCTTCGACAGTCATACCATTAACCACCTCAATATTTGCCCTCTATAAACTGATAATCGATTGTAATATTTCCCTTTCGAGCTGTTCTTGTGATTTTCTTCCATAAATTTGACTAGGAATAAGAAATAGATTTTCAATTGAAAGAGGAAATATTTCATTATCCATTAGCCTTCCCTGACAATTAAGCATGTTTCCATGACAATTAAGCGGGCTTCCCAATAAAGTGCCAGATGTGGCCCAGTGTAAAAGAGTGGCCCGTACTCTCACATCCGTATTCATATTGAACGCAAGTTTTGCATTTCCGGCACGATAGTTTTTTGTGCACTTTTGAAGTGACGACTGAGTTGAGTTGAGTTGAGTTGGAGTGGAGTGGACTGAATGTGGAAGTGGGGGATGAAAGGTTATGGTTGATGATGGTGGCTTGCGTATGTGTGTGTGTGTGTGTGTGTGTGTGTGTGTCTGTGGAGGGGGTAACGATAATAAACTTTAATTAAAATGCATAAAAGCCAGCTGTGAGAGCCGAAGTTAAAGCAAATTGTGCGACTTGCAATCAATTTAATTAAGAAATATATGAAACTGTTAATGCGTTCAAGCGTTGATGCCTGAACTCCAACCCCTGACACACACAGGCATTACAAAGGTAATCAGTTGAAAATATGTGAAGGTGTGCAAAGCTGTCGAGGATGATGACAATTGCCAGGATTATTGGTTAAATGTGAAGTGGGGGCAAGTTGTCAGCAAAGGAAATCTTATGCGGGCTGAAAGAACAAAGGAATTCCAGTTGTAACTGGAGTAAGGACAGAGTGAAAGAAAGAGAGAAAGTGGCAGCAGGAAGGATGGACTATCTGTGACCCTTTGTAGAAGGGAAACTCATTAAAATGATTTGGCAATGCAGAAATCCTTGTTCTGACTGACTTAGTATCAAGGCACAGGTCAAACAGCAACAACTAGGATGCTGAACTAGAACTAGCAGCATATCTTAGACATATCTTAGTTTCTCTTAAACAATTTCATCCACCCAAAACTGTTCCACTCTAAGACCATTTTCAATAACTTTTAAGCTCGCAAATGAGTATTAAAACCATAAACTTGAATATCCCATTCATATTTCTGGCAAATGTTATGTTCTATTTTAATTTGCAGAGAGTGTTATGAGTGCTCATTAAATGGCGTACATGGCGTATACGCAATTCCTTGGCATATGCCATTTATGAGGCACCTAAGCACAAGGCGTGCATGGAACACATAAGAGACGTCAGAACAAATGGCTACAACGAAATGATTAACTCACCAGAGAGCCCACAGTTGTTCCTGCTATATATCCTAGCACTGGTTCTGTTCATTGTCCATAATTTTCTTTGTTTTTTTTGTACTTTTTGTGGTTTACTGAAAGCGAAGCAACAGCAACAGCAACAGCAACAGAGACATGAACAGCAACGCAACTTTTTGCTGTCATTTTAAGTAAATTTTTCATTATTATTACGAGGAGACACAGGAATTGTGCACCATTTCGCTCCACTGGCGATTCATTCATTCATTCTGCCAGTCAGTCAGTCAGTCCAGCAGTCCCACAGTCCATCAGCCATTCATTCAGTGTGGAGTGCCTCTGGTGATTCCTCGCCTGCAGCTGGGCGACAGAGATTAATGAGCAGCGCCGCATTTAGTTAATTTTGACAACTGCCGCGCGGACTATTATTGCTGCCGACGAGTTCGGGAGTTGCCAGTTTCTAGGGGCTTAGCTAAATTTAATTGCCACGCCACCCACTCCCACTCCCACTCCCACTGTCATCTCCTTCCCCCAACTTCAGCTCATTATGCTCAGTGCGCGGCATTTGCGTGCGTTTTGCCAACTCTTACTGCGGTTCATTAAACTTTTGAGTTTCATTTGTCATCCGGCTGCGAGGCGGAGTGGAACAGTTCCACTGTAGCCGTGCTTTTAATTTCTCGTATAACAATTGAAATGTATTTGTCAGATAAACTTTTGTTTTTAATGCAGACAACACTCTGATTTCGTCGAATGCTTTTTAGCTAGAATTTGTCAAAATGTCACGGCTGAAAGCAGTTAAAATAATTGTCAAACTCGGTGCTCGGCGCAGTTGCTAGTTGTAAACTTTATTGTCTAATTGGATTATAAATGAGCTGATTTTCCTAGCTGAAATTGACAGCTTTAAAATGTCACAGAGAGAGACATAGGAGAAGGTATGAAAACACACCTCGGAGGGATTGTTTAAATTTAGGTGAACTGAGTTTATGGCAAATCTTTAGGAAAATACAAGAAAACTAAGCATTCTGGTACAGTTGGTTATATGGGAGCTAAATGATCAACTAAGCTTATGAAAGTCAAATATAATACGAGCCTAAACCAGTATTAATTCGTACGGCAGGCTTGTTTTATGGGTATGCAAGGCTTAACTTCCAAATAAAGATGACGTTCCACTGCCTTTGAGTAAAAGACAATCTTTTCGAGACCATTGTAAAAGCTTTGGTTACCCTGTTTGCGTTCGTTTTCATCTTCTTAAGATTCTTAGCTAAGCTTATGCAGCGTACGAATTAATAGTGGTCCCGTTTTTCTTATCAGTTAAGCGAGGCATTTCAATATTATTGTTGAAATTGCAAGAAACTTCTCTTTTATAATATTTTATCTTTCAGAAAACTATATATTTGCATATGATATCTGCATTATCATTGCAAACATCAGATGTTAAATGCATGCCGTACGAATTAATAGTGGTTGCAGCTCGTAGATGAATAATTCTTAACATGTTTTCAATATTTATGTAATTTTGTTGTATTATATTCTAAAATCTTCTAAAATTGTACAATTTCCAAATCGTATCATTAATTTTTTGATACAATTCTTTTCATTCCAGGTATGATATGATAAGAACTTGATGCAAATACCTATAGAAATCCTTACCCTGGTTATATTTAAGGTAAATCGATTCCCTTGAGGATAAAACAGAACTCTTCTTTTACACTTTTCTTTATATCATAACATATAATTTTGAGAGCTTTAACTTGATCTGCTTTAAGGCAGCTATATAATATGTTGACTCTTGTGGGAACAGCAAAGGATAACCAATATTTCTTTACACATTCTTAGACTTACCTATAATCGTAGACTGTTTGTAGAGCATCTACATTCTTCTTGACTTAACGAATCTATGTCCACACTCGTATATCCTCTTCGCTGCCCAGTGAGTAGCATTATGATAGAAGTTCAACGAAATGCCTGCAGCAAGCATCAGCTTATTGTTCCAAAAGCATGTTATCCCAGAAGGACGAATGCCTACAGCGGCCACATAGACATAGGTTTCAACCTGTAGCAAATGCAGCTGCTGATGGAGCAGAATAGATGGGACAGCCTCAAGTCGCGCTTTGAGTGTTCGAAACTCGTGGGACTTCATGTCATTATGATATAGCCCATGCTCACGAGACAGTTTGTAACTCAAGATGTTCTGTCTGAGAACCGGAATGGCCTTTAGCATCGGTATCGTTTCAGATGTAGCTCCCTCTCCGTTAAGTGGAATGTTTTTATGCCCTGTGATGATAGCTGAACGAGCAGGAAGGAAGCAAAGGAACAATATTGGCAAACCAAAAGTATTGCCTTAGACACACTAAGTTCTTCCACATAATGTCTCTGATTCGCAGAAGCTTTGAAGGTGATTGACTTTGAGAGTCGTTTTCTATCATAGACAGGGGATAGCAATCGATGAGGCAATGCGTAAGCTTCGCCTATAACCAATATATCTCTTGTACCAGACGAACTTGAGCCTTTCTCCAAGCAAGCAGATCGGCTAGCTTATAGATTTCTCCCTCAAACCATACGATTTCGTCCCTTCTTCAAAACAGTTAGCACATGGGCTGGCTGAAGTTCCACACCATCACAAACACGTCCTTCCCTTCAGTCACTGCTGTCATGGAGGATTTCCATGCCCTTGGGCAGATGGTGATGCAGCAGCTTCATTACATCTTCCTAGAGGATCGCCATCAATAAACCTCACCAAAAAAACCTTCTAGAATGCCACAGAAACTTCTGGTAGCTTGTAAAGCAGGACAGCAATAGAAACTCTTTGAAGTTTTCAACAAACATAGACCAACATTAGACTAGGAAGTTTATATACATTTATATATAGGAGCAGATATTTGGGATCTACATTTCTTATACCGTCAATCCATCCGCCTGTTTCAGCAGAAGTCTTCAAAGCTGCAGAGCTGAAATTTTCACCAGATGCTTCTTTTGTCTAAACGATGGTTAAGTTCGATTCATATCCAGATGGGACAACTATATCATATAGCTCTCGATTGTATAGTTGATTGTACCTGAATGAACCCTTATTAGCATAACTTTTCTGTGTTTCTTTCTTTCGTTTTATATCCCTTGTATCCGACTAGATTTGCTTTAGATCGGCTATATATTTACACTGTGAATGTTATCTAAGCTTCAGCAAGCAGAGGCTAGCCTGCCCTCTTCTTGTTGTAAATTGGAAATGATGATGTAAGCATATGCATCTCAATGAAGTTCCCTGCTAATTCCTGCTTTCACAAGCTAAATTATATGAATTGGAAATGCATTTAAGCTCTCATTTCGTATGCCAAATGACATTTTATTAAGCAACATTAATTTAAACAGATTATGCAATGATTTATTGATTTAAGGCACAGCTCAGGAATGTCATCTTGGCATAAGTTCCTTCCTTTTGCTGCTCAAAACACAAATTACGTATACGCACGCTGTGACATTTACTTTCAGCTCTGTATCAATGACATTCCAGGGAGGGGGGGAGGTGGGGGCAGGGCCACAAAAGAGGCTCCAGAAAACGGATTACAATATGTTTAACATGGCTTATGGAATGCCAATCAGTTGCATATCAATTAATTAAATGCCAGAGTGGCCCACATTCTGGCTTGACGAAATGCAATTTCAAAGTCAGCAGAAGAAGCCGTAGAGGTGGCCCAGGCTGGCCCAGTCTCCAAGTGGCTCTCTAGCTGGCAGGCTGGAATTGACACTCAATTATTCAGATCCAGTCCTGGGACATGCAGCTAGAGCAACACTCGCCTATAAATAAATAATGGCAAACTGGAGCGAACGTCGACAAAACAATTGAGAATTCCCCAAACGTGACCCGGCCATGTGTCGGCAATTGAAACTCAATTTAGTCAACTGGCTGCCTGCCTGCCTGCAAAGCAACACAGAAACAAAACACACAAACAAAATATAACAACAAATACAACAACAAAATAAGAATGAGTTGGGCAAAAATGCATTTTACAAATTTCACGCCAATTGCCATAAAAGCCGTAAGTGAAATACTTAAATGCATCTACGGGTTCTACGATTTGGATTCTCTTGTCTGCGGCATTATGCGGCTCACGTTTGGGCAATGTGTCGCCAGAGCCGGAATCAGAGCCGTAGCAAATGCCACGGCCATAGCCAGAGCCAACCGACAATCAACAAGCCGCGATACGGGCAAAGGCAAACGTTTTCCGGGCGCACATTTGCCACAGGGCGGCGAGAGGGCCCAGAAGGCTGGAGAGACAAATGGACCTGAAATGCCGCCTGGCTGGGCAATAAAATCGTGTTGTTCTTTCGGCCTGTTTGCAACTTTAAAACAAATAGCCAAAACAACAACAATTAATGTGAATTTATTTTTCAGACTCATTTGGCCGTAATTGCTCGAGCGGCGTTAAAAAAGTCGTGAAATTTAGCATTTCACCGGAGAGAGAGGGGAGGGGGGGGGGTGGTTAGAGTGGTTGGCTTAAAGAGTTGGTTGTTTAGGTAATGTGTGAAATTATAATGGAATTAGAGGAAAGGAAGTTAGTTTTACATTTTATGTTGTAGGAAAAGATGAACATTTTATCTAGCAGAGATTTGGTGTGAATTAGTAGACCAAAGGGAACTTTATGACCTTTCTATGGTTAAGAAATCGAACCTGAGTTGGTTCTTTAAGATTTTATGTTATATTGAAAGTAGTAAATTTGATCTAACAGGGATTTGGTATGATTTAGTAGACCCATATGACCTTGCCATAGTTAAGAAATCAAGCTTGAATTGCTCTGAAATACCAACTGGATTGGAGCAGAGGGTTTCAGGTGTAATGTGGGTGGGATGAAGAGGACACTGTAGATACAAGAGATCCGCAACACCGTTGTTAACTCTTTCAAGGTAGTTGTTAAGCTACCTAGAGTAACCCGACCTCAGCTGGTTGTTGTTGCTGTTGAAGGCAGAGCGCCAAGGTATATGAACTGAGTTATGGTTCCCTGGAGTCAGCTGAGATTTAAAACGACACGATTCTCTGCTAAAACACACCATAAGCCATAAACTTCCTTTAGCTCATATTTACCGCTTGACCTGCCTTGGTTGATTTCCTTTAGATGGCTTCAAAAGCTTCAGTAACATCACGTTTGCTCCGACCAGAGATGTCAATATTATGGGCATATCTGTTGGTTAACATTCCTTTTCTTATAAAGTTCTCCATCAGAAGATTGAAGTTCATACCTGAGAGTGCCTCACCTTGTCTAAGTGTCTCCTTTGGTAGTGAAGGTTTCAGAGAGTTTCAGAGAGGTCGTTGCCTAGCCTAATTGAGCTGATGGTCATTCCGCAGAACCGACTTAGCTTTGCAGGAACACCAAGCTTAGACATTGGGCCATATAAGCCATACCGCCATGGGCTATCAAAGGCAGTCTTGTAGCCTTTCATTGAAGTGAAGTTCTTTATTTGGATGGATATCTAGTCCTAGGCCAAAACCTAGTTTAAAGTTCCAGGGAGCCGCCGCTTGCTTCAGCTTGCCAGCTAACAGCTATCAGGTGACAAGCCAGAAGGAACCACATGGAGGTAATGCTTCGGCTTGGAGAGACAAAGATTTTACTTACATTCACCAAGTTGAAGGCAATCAGTCGCTTGTAAACTCCATCCCTTTCCCCCTCTTCCAACTATCCGAAATACCATCTGGGTCTTTGGTCTGGCTTGCCAACTTGTTATTATCAAGTTATTACCAAAGTCTAACCAACATATATAAGCCAAAAGAAGTGTCTACAATATAAACTTCCTGGACAAATTGAAGAGTTTCTTGGCAGCAAGAATTCTATCCCAAGAATCCATTTTACCCATCGCAAGCTAAGCTTAACTTTCTCTTAATGACTTTATAATCTTTGTATACTTTCTCATTACTTTCTTTCTTGTTTTCTGCCAAAGCTGGAAACATTTGAAGCCACCCACTTGACCAAATAGTCCTCGTAATTTGTATAGCCTTTTCGTCCTACTCATTTACAATAAATTTGCCGGACAGCCTTCACCAGTAAAAGGCTTAAAGCTGTTCAGCCCACGTCAGTGTCCCGCGCTCTCTCCCGCACTTATTATGCCCTGCTTTATGGGCTACAATTGTGGGCTCTGCCACCACCCCCCTGCCTCAACCATTTGGTCCTGGCCCTCCAACTGTAAATAACTTTGCTTATTTGAACATTTATTGGTGACGCAAACGACCATGTAGCTTTGTTTGGCCGAAGCAGGAGAGGTATTTGAATGTGGGGGCTGTCTTATTGCCAATTTTTACTCGTGTTAATTTCCTGTAACGCGGCATTTTGCGAAATTACAATCCGGCGGGACTGGCTCAAAAGAAATCCTTGGCACTTGGAGAATTTCAGTTTCTGTTCCAGTTGAGTTTACGACTATAAGCTCACTCGTATGTGAGGTTTTTATGCCGCTGCCTTGTGAATTGGTCTTCTAAAACTCGTAAAACTCAGCGCCTGCCAAGCATGATATGTACATATGAAAAGGTGGGTGGAGAGGGGGAAAGGTTGGCACATAAAATATGATGAAGGGCACTTAAAGGCGAACCGGCTGCTAAAACGCAACTTGACTCAACTCGATTCTCATTGTGGCTGTCGTCTCATGCTGACAGCTATCAAATATGTACACAATATGCATAAATAAATGACACGCAGACATATACCTAGCTACCCAGTAAACATTTTCTAAAGTGGAAGATAAGTTGAAGTAGAAGGAGAAGAAGATATGCGACTCAAAAGACTCAGGGAAGAGAATGGGAGTATGAAGTTGGTGAAGGCTTGAGGAGCACTCTAAGCCTTCTACCAATGCTCTTCTCTTCTCCTTGAGGAGAAGAAGGCTGAAGAGGAACAATATTGATGACAAATTTGATTCTCTCCTCTTGAATACTCATTTCCATCCATGAAGTTCATCAAAAACATATTCAAAGTTTGCCCAAAATTTCTTCCTCTCCAGACAAACTCAGAAATGTTTGCTTGGCATTTGTGAGAACCAAAGGGGAAGGGTTTAGAGTGAAAGGAGGCTACATGGTGACAGTCTGCCTTTGTTTTCATAAATATTAAATCCGCCCAGGCAAGCACACAATACCTTTGTGGCAAAAATCAGAGCAATTTCATTTCAACGCAACAATTTATAGCTAGAAATTGTTTGCCAAAAATTTCCCCCTTTCTTAGCCAGAGAACTCCTAAAACTTGCTGTCGGCAACAACAGCAACAGCAGCAACAACAACAACAACAAATGCATGTAATTTATAGAAAATATATGCAAGTTGCAGTTGCAGTTGCAGTTGCAGTTGCAGTTGCCAAGTTTTCCATTTGGCCGCCAGCTGTTGTCAGCATCGAATGTTGCGAAAATATTTGAATACATTAAGAGTTTTGGAAAATTTGTGCTTGGAAAAAGTAAGCGATGTATAAAATATGCATAGTTAATAGCATTTGCATGCTGAGCTTTGCAGGAAATCAAAGGACTAAGATGTAAGGGGAAGATGGAGAGGAAAGCTAAGAAAGATGCATTCTCATTCCTCTGATGTGTGAGCTAGAAATAATGTTGATTAAGTAAAATCTTGATAGAGGATGAGAGAGAGAGAGAGAGAGAGGTAAAGGATGGGTCTCTGAGTCGAAGGTTCCACCTCAAAGGCACTTTGGTGATTCATTTACCCTTCTATCACAGAATTACTTTGATTTTCTTCAAGTAAAATATGATAAACTTTGTCCAAAGGCTCTCGATTGGCTTTGGGCCACTCGAAAGTGCTTGAGGCTTAGCCTAACCACAGCCAGACAGTCGAGCAGAATGTGTGAAACGGTTTCATCATCTTTCTAACAGAGTCTACACTCAGTTTCAGTCAATAACCACCTCTTTTGGAGTTAGTGCAGCCAAGCCAGTTATGAGCAGTCAAGTGCCCCATTCCGAAGGGTAGACATGGTCTGTTTCGGTTACTCAGTTCGCCTGATTTAGACGGTCTTGCCAGAAGTTTGGCTTGAAGAAGTTCAGAGAGGTTTTCCCAGTGTTTCAATATTCAGATTCCTTTAATATCCACCGATTTACCATTTCAGTTTAAGTAAAGTTAACCTTTGCCATGAAGCGATGTTTTAGACCCTCCGTGTAGTCAAAGAGATGAGGATTACATAACTCGCCGCGCATGTTCAAGACGCTGTACAGCGTTTAGTTCTTCAGTTGGATGAGTAATTGTACAGCAGCCAATTCCTGCCATTCCTCGGCAGAGATATACTTCATTGGCACAGTCATAATATGATTGTGATTGAAGGGTCCATAGGTGACAAAGGAGACTCTATCGCCGCCTTCAGAATGAGGAAACGCACAGACCGATACATCCACATGGCAAATAAGATTCCATAGCCTATTAGAAGACTGCTTATGACTACACCATTTCTGTACTTATTCTCTCCCAAGTTGATACCACTTCAACTGCTCTCCTAGCTGCTCCACAAACGATGCATCCGTTAGCGTGATGAAGGTATATCCAGATAGAACACAGAGGCCAGAACACAAATAGACAGACACCAATAAAGTTCAGCATATTATAATATCTAGGACTCTCTTACTTGAACAGCACTATAACTTTTAGGCACACTTGTGTTGACTTCGTAGGCTGAGGCAGTTGGAGTGGCGACAGTGCGCTTGCTGAAGAAGTTCTTCAAAGATAGTTTTTTCACTAGAACTGGAACTGTAAGCCAGAGCAGATTTTGTAAGCCACTTCTACTTCTACTCAGATGAAGATGCACTTCTAAAACTTCTAGATTTTCCAATCAGTAACAGCTTTAGTGATCGTCTGCTAATGTAGTTTATTTATAATCTCTTTACCTTACATATAATATGTCCTGACTGACAGATTGAGGAACAATTGAATAACTAAGACAAAGAAGAGCCAAAGGGTGAGCACTAAGACGCCCTTTCGAAGCATTCAAGTTGCTAATCGATGTCTACAGATCAAACTAGAAGACTAAAATTGTCTAGAATCTGAAATAATATTTAAGGAACGCCTGCTAGGCTTGCATCAGCGCTTTCCAGCTGATATTATAATTACAATTTACCAATTGTTCTTAGATTTATTGATGTTGGCTATCTCAAAGACGTTCTTCCTCCTATGGAATGAACCAAAAGATGTATATAAATATGACTTCCAAACGATATATATCATAATATCGTTTTGATCTTGTTCTGGCTGTCATATAGTAAACATTTCATGACGATCTATCCATTAGTTGAGGCGCCAACACAAGAACAGTGTTTCGCTTGCCTCTATACAACCTTTGACCTTCATTTTGACCTACTTGCAGTGGAACTATGGCAAATGGCTTGTTAGTGATCGCCTTTGTGTACAAATTTCAGCATCCTACCTACTTCCATTTGATCTGTGAGTTGATACTAAGTCAGTCATATCAATCTACACTTCAATTTAACAAATTTTAAACTTCCTTCGCCCTTGCAAAACTTACGTCTAACTAATACGATCCGTAATTTTGGAATGTCATATGAAATCTCAGCCAAAATTTTAACAAAATGAAATCTAAATTTTATAACTCTCTAGCTAAATTATCAACAATAACATAAATCCTTGTGAATCCCCCCACACACTCATTCAACCCACCTGAATTTCTCATTCACCTCAATGCCAAAAACAAAAATCTCTCCCCTTATAAGTAATTGCCTGTTCATTTCCTTAAACAATTACCCGCGTTTTTATTGAGCTGTTAAAATTAATTAATATCGCTCGAACAATTTATTAATTCCACGCACGCTGAACATTGATAAATGTGATTGCAACCACTGTGCAGCGTGCAGTGGCAGCACTGTGCAATTGATGCCCCCATGTTGCCTTAACCGAAAAACCAATTGAAAGCTCATTGCACTGAGTCATTAATCAAGCTGCAACATTGCAACCGCAAAGGGGGAAACCGCACATGGAAAACCCAGTAAAACGAGATCCGAGTTGAGTAATTTGGCAGCCAGGAGACAAATGACGGCGAACAATTGGTAACGTCAAGAGCGGGAGGGGTGGGCAATGGGCATAGATTTGTAAAAAGAAATATGAATCGAGGCGTTAAGCTGTCAGAGGAAGACAGAGAGAGAGAGAGAGAAATGCTAAGAGAAACTACGCCTTGGTGAGCTGTTGAGTTGCCTAATGGATGTAGGTGAAGGTGTAGATGCAGGGGGGGTCTTAGGCCTACATCTGTTGTGTAAGTGTGTGTGTGTGTGTGTCTGTGAGAGTTGGTAAGTAAATAAAAATGCCAAAAATTAATTTCAAGTGCTTAAACGCACAAAGTGGAAACTGAGCAGTCGGGCTTACACTTGTATATGTAATCCCATTACAATACGAACGCATGTATGTATGTGTATGTGTGTGTATGTGTGTCTGACCGACATGCTCAAGTGACTTGCCACACAATTGTTAACATTATACGAGCACACACACATCTGCCATGGTACAAGTCAGCCGGGGTTTTGTGCCAACACAATTTGGCAAATCCTATATGACCTTGGGGCATTATTATATTAGATAGTTTGAGCTGCTAAAAGAGAGGGGAAAAATGTAGATGTTAAAGGGATTTTAATGGAAGTCGGACTTTCTGTATGTGTTTAAGCTATTGAAGAAATGGATTTGATCTGATATATTTCCTTTGATCAAAATTGATTAGGATCAGTTTGCCATATAGCAGCATACTATGTACATACAGGATACTTAACTGTCGAGCAGGATTCCCCTACCTACAGGTTCCCACTTGTTTTATTTATGAAATTGCTCCCCATCCTGGCATTACTGTTCCATAGTCCTGGTCCAAAAACGATTAAATTCATGAACATTTTTACATAAAAATCTCTCTCTCTCTCTCGTTCCATCTGGCACTGTTGGCAGCCATTTTCTCTAAATTACTTAGACCCTCAGCTAGTTACTCCTTTTTCCACAACCCCCCCTGCCGCCCTCTTGTGCACCCCATATCATATTCATAAATAATTAAATGTTCTCTTTTGTTTTTGCTTCTGTGTTTTTTTTTTGCTGCTGTTTTCTGCCCATCGCATGTGTAACTTTATGACCAAAACGCACACTGCCACGCCCACCTACGCCTATTCCATGTGTGTGCATGTGTGCGTGTGTGTGTGTAGAGGCTGTAAAAGATTCGTATAACGGAAGCCGAGTTACTTTACACACATGCCCACATCCGCTTTCAGTGAGAGAGTGGAATACAAATTTAATCTGTCGGTTTTCTGGGATTTCCTCATTTGTAACAGATTATAATCTCACTAGGGGGGTGTGGGGGAGAAGCGAGCCAGTAAGTCACATAAAGGGCGAGAGCGTGAGTGAGTGTGGGAACATAGGCAGCAGGCTCGTCCAGTTGGGGCCCATCCTCTGTTCGTTCCTGTTTGCCTTGGTATCAATAGGCGAACATTTGCCTTCATTTGCTCGAATTTCCAAATGCGAACACACAAACGTTAATGAGTTGCTAAGCGACACGAATGAGAGATTTGTGTTGGTCGAAGGGCATACGGGGGGGTTACTGAGCAGAGACCAAAACAGAAACAGCGATAAAGGATACACTCGAGTCTGAGATGTACATTTGAGGCTTCTAATGAATGACGCTGATGGGAAATGGACACAGTTGATGCTGTTTAATTGATTGTAGATGGATTTGTTTAAGGAATTGGGACAGAAAGGAAAAGTATCGATACGGCGGACATTTGTGTGGTTTAATAGACAGTGGATTTGACAATAGAGAGCCAAGGAAGTAGCTAGAGGGCAAGAGGGGCAAACCATCGCCATTACCTTGTCCACCGCCTTGCCTGAGTCTTTCAAATTGCTTCGTCCACAGGATTGCCTGAGTCTTGATAACGCATCGTCCACTGCATCCCCTGAGTCTTGACATCGCCTCCTTTACTTCATCAACAGATCAGTTCACCTTGGCCGTTGTGTTCTCAATACTCTCCGCTGTGGTCTCTAAGCCTGACTTAAGAGCGTTACATGAGCGTTTCCGGAGCGGATCAGATTTGGTATGTAGCAGCTAAGCAGGCCGTATGGATCGTGCTCAATTAGCAGTGATTCCTATTAAGGAACTTCTTTAGAAACTGAAAAATATCCAGAATTGGTTCTCTTATCTCGGGGCATATCTCGGGGTTACCAATTCAACTGAGCTGTTCTGATGATCTGTCAGGTTAATGGTAGAGAATAGACATTAGTTTGCTTAATCAATGCATATTTCTTAAGCAGTTTCACAACGTGAGAGAAAGAAGGCAAGGCAGAGAACAAATGTTCCTGAGCATAGAAAAAGTTGTCCCAGAAACGAGGAATACACTAAAGCGCGGAGTATGAAAGTACTAGCTCGAATGAGTTCCAAACGAAGCTCTTAATGTAGGCCTTAACATGGTGAGAGTTTCAAGTTGACTTAAGTCAGAGTTACACTGAGATTAGCTGTTATGCTAAAGCGTTAGCATTGCATAGCAATCTACTTAACATACTGTTATTAGTTAACATAAGGCAATTATGTATATGGACTTTATTAGAGCTATGTTATGTTTATGTTCAACATTAACTGATACTTAAATTCAAATTATATTATGTTAATGTTAAATGATCTAACAGAAAATACATGAGTGTATTGAAAGATGTAAGTAAAAGGCAAATTACAGATTCCTTCCTAGGTCAGCTAAATTATGTTCTGGCTTGAGCTTATAGAAACTGTACAGAACCAGGCGGATAGACAGAGGGAGACGGATATGCTTTCATCAACTTGACCTATTATGCTATTGAGAGATGTTTCAATCTTTGTCTGACAAATATCTGCATGTTTATAATAAAACTGCACATCTTTAGAGCACACACACTCTCATAAATCGAATTTAATTAAAACTGCCAAAGGAAAAGTCAAACAATTTTTGAAAATTCTTGGGAATAACTAATCCAGCTAAGTGCCCTCCTTGCATTGCATTACATTATTTTCAATTTCACACACAAAAGTTGAGATTTTCTCTCGTCTATAAGGAAAGGAAGGAGTACTTTGTTCAACTGTTAAATAATTGTTTTGGCAAACGAAGGCAGGGCTCATTATCGTTTGGCATGGTGAAAATATGGCCAACTTTCCTATACACACACACACACATACACACAATACTTTTGCCTACTTCAAGTCCAAAGAATATAACATTTATTCATGAGTTGTGGGTGGCGCTGAAGGCGCTGAAGCATGGCAAAGTTATAAATTGCCGCATAGTTTTCTGGCGCGCCAACTTGCCAAGTTGCTCCACCATTTACTACCACTTCAGCATGTGTGTGTGTGTGTGTGTGTGTGTGTGTGTGGTGTTCAGCTGAAGTGCTCAAGTATTAGTAACAAAATTAAATGTACGCTAAGTAACGAGATGTTTTTGGCATAGAGAGAGAGAGAGAGAGATGGAGAGAGGGAGAGAGGTTGCGGCATTCCAAGTGAGCCTGCCTCTGTCTGCTAGGACAAATTAAAAGCACTTGTGATTTCATTTTATGACATGATTTCTATGCGTTGCTCTTGAAAAATTATGCATATGCTAGAAGTCAACGGAAAGGTCTATAAATTCTCAAGAACTAGAGGATTGTGTCTATGCTTGTGTGGGTGTCCGTATGTGTGTGTGTGTGTGTGTAGTTGCCAGACAAGAAAAGCAAGGAATGTGTATAATGTCGGAAATTGGTTTCGTTGTAAAGTGAAAGTAAATGCGGGGTAGAGCTTAAAGGAAACTCTGGAAGGACACATTTGAAAGTCATTTCAATCAGAGGTGTCCCAAATCCATCGTTGATAGTATTAGGAATATGTTCACTTATACAGGATATGGCCCAATACACTTCCCTGGGGGACTCCGGCTCTGACTTCTCTTAGCCCTGATCTTTCTACCTCCCACCTAATAAAGAAGTTTCTGTATGCGAGATACAACCTCATGAGGCGATAGAACGGCGTAATTTGTTATGTGAAATCAATTATGTAAAGTAGAATGTAAGAGCATGCAGCGTTACATAAGTATTAACATTTCTTTACAAATTTACATTATGTTGTGCTCCCTTGCATATGCCAAAGCTATTTACATATGGCTGCACTCGTTGATCTGCAATGCTTTGTGCTCTCATTTACATATGGCACATGCAGAGAAATGTACTCTAAGACTGTTAATGTTATCGCCGCTTAATCAAGTTATGTTAAGCTAAGCTCAGCCTTTGCCGAGAGAGAGAGTGAGATGCTAAATAACATTAACATTTGTTTACATCTTTACATATGCCTATGTTATCTACATATGCTGTAATCTTTGATCTGCAATGCTCAAGCTTAGCTCAGCTATAACCGAGAGCGAGAGCGAGTTCGCTGCTAAATAGCTCTGAGAGCGATAAACATTGGAATGATATTTGATTGAACTAAAGCTACTAAGCTGCTTAAGCAAGGCAAGCCGAAAAACTTTCGCTCCGTGCAAAAGCTTCTTTCAGTGCGTTTGCAAGCTTCATGACTAAATTTATGTATAATTTTCTAAACAATAAAATAAGCTAATATCAAAAATTTCGGTTTCAATTTGAATGAAAACATTATCCTGCAACATTTATAAATTATTTATAAATTTAGCTAAATACAATTTTCCCAAATTTAGCAAACGATACGATACCTGCGAGTCACACATGTTCGCGTTTTAATTCCCTGCAACTGATTTAAAAATTATTTGAAAACATTACATTTTGCGGTTAACATGCAAGCGAGCAAACATAATGAGGCTGAAATTGAATTTTGCGAGCACGAGTTCGAGTTTTCGGCTGGAGCCAAACCGCAAATGCAAAAACCAGGCACCAAATCCATTCACGCACGCACAACAGCCCTCGCTTTGCTCTTTCTCTGTCTGTCTGCGTGTCCGTCTGTCTGTCTGTCATAGTCTTGCCATATTTTGCCCTCATTCGGGACAACTTCAAAAGCACACACTAAATTTCGAATGCGTGGAACGTTTTTGGTCGTACAGGTGGTAAGCTGAGCGTGACGCAGGCAGACGCAGGCAGACGCCTACTTTCGTTCTGGCTCCTGACGCAGCGCTAAGCCTTATAAATTAGCGGTTAGATTGAGCGTCATAAATCGTGCGATTAATTTTAAAGTCTGACTGCGGCTGTGTATTTGTTTAAAGACACGTATGGAATGGCTTAAAACTGAAAAAGTGCTGCCTACTTTTGGGCAGCTAAGCTAGGTTGTGGAAGCCCTGTCAAATTTTGATGTGGAAAAACCAGGCAAACACAAAATTTACATGAAACACGTTCATAGGTGTTCCATGGAAACCCATTTTACCGCAAAGCGTGCTTGGATGCCATTTTGTGGTGCCACATATATCCCTTGTGGCCAGTTTTAAAACAGAATTAGAATCAGTTTTGCAGTGGAATTATTGATTAGGAGCTAAAATGTATATATATTGTATATTAAAGCTGAAAAGGTTGGTAATGATTAGGTAGCCTGACCTAAGATTGAGTTGCTAAGCAGCAAGACTTCTGCTGATTGACTCTGGCGGGTCTTCAGACAGTAAGATGCGGACTCCGACGGCGTCCTAAAAGTGTTTCAATGGCAGCAGAATAAACAAAAATCCAAAGATTTTCGCTCACTCACGACCTTGAGCCCGCTAACCCAAGCTATCTTCTTAAACTTCAACGACGACATCAATTTGTCAGTGTGCTATTCGAGAGAGACAGAGAAATCTTCGCTTTACTTGACTTGACTTAAACCAGATGAAACGAGCGGACGATTCCGCATTGCCAAACGCTTCAATTTGGATGGTCGCGAGAGAGAGAGGTTGGTAGAGGGGTATGGGATAGTTCCTTCCTCCTATTTGCCTCTTTGTTAACCTGCAACCTGAAGTCTCTGAAGCAACCATTTAGGCCCTGCCCAAAGCAACCTCTAAGTCCTGCTATTTCAACATTTTTAGGTGACACATATGGCGGTGGTCTGCTATTTGGAGCACACTAGTAGCTTGAGGTGGTTGTCCAGCGGCAAAAAAGTGCTGCCTGGTATTTAGGCTATGCCTGTATTATGCCCCGCTGGGGACTTCAATTTATGTATCTAATTAAAATGGCCGCATAAAAAATGCGCTCATGAATGTCGACGAGGGCGCGGCGGCAAAAAACACAAGCAGCCACTGCTACGTCCGCTGTATATTTAGCGCTTCGCCTAACAGCAGGCTGCATAAATTTGCCTAGTCCTATGCCACATGCCGGAATCCAGATTCGAGATCCCGGTTGCCCTCCTCGTGCTATGTGTGTGGGTCCCATGTGTCTGTTGCGTGCGGGGGCAATTGGTGCGAAGTGGGGGTGTGGTGGGACATGTGTGGGGTAGGTGGAGAGGTAGCTATGTGCGGCACATGCTGTTTGTTTATGCTTCAGAGCTGCATTTTTATGTGCCCGAACTACAGCGACGGGCACTCCATCAGTCTGTTAACTACATGGAACTACTCTACACACTACACTGCCGCACAAAACTGAGTTAGCGGAGCCGGGCAATGGCAGAGTCAACTAACTAGGCTGTAGGCATAGCCTGGCACCTACACAGCAGCCGCAATAGCAGTAGCAGCACAGTGGGATGAGCAGAATCGATTTGAAGCATAGATAAACTAGTGATAGATGCTTAACATAGAGAGCTTTTGCTTATGTTAACTTAATGTTAACTAACAGAAATTCCGTGTACTTCTTTCCGTTTCTTCGCACTCATTTAAAGATTTCCAACATTTAAAGAGAGTCAAAGTGCCCATGGAATGTCGAAGGGCATTCGTAAAAGATGCAGATATAGATAGAGAGATAGATATATAGTTTGTCTATGATTTGAACTGATATCATCTTGTTTAAGTCAAGAGTAAGAAAAGGTTTCCTCTGTCTCAACATTTCAAATGAAAGAGGAAGAAAAGAAGCTTAGACTCGGAAGCATTTCCGAGCAGCATGAAGAGGGGATTGGATATAACTATGGCCGTCCAACTTCAACCTCGAGATCTCAGAAGTCTTAAAAGCCACAGCGCTGAGATTTTGATCAGATTCTTCTCTTGTCTGGAAGCTGGTTGAGTTTATTCATTGCGATCAGACAACTATGTCATATAGGTCCCATATAACTTATTGATCCGGAATGAACACTTAATACCATAACTTTTAAGGAGACCCCAAGTGTGCTGACCAAATCCGAACTAACATCAGATTCTTCTCTTGTCTGGAAGCTGGTTGAGTTTATTCATTGCGATCAGACAACTATGTCATATAGGTCCCATATAACTTATTGATCCGGAATGAACACTTAATACCATAACTTTTAAGGAGACCCCAAGTGTGCTGACCAAATCCGAACGAAATCAGACAACTATATCATAAGGCTCCCCTACAATCGACTCTTCCGGAATGAACATTTAGTAGCATAACTTTTCTGTTTTTCATCTAAATCAAACCAAATTCAGTTTATATACATTTAAAGAGACCTCACATCCGCTGGTCCAATCTGATCAAGATCGGACTACTATATCATATAGCCACCATATAACCGATTGTTCCAAAAAGAACATATAGTCGTATAACTTTTCTGTTTTTCATCCAAATCTACCCAACTTCGGCTTGTATACAATTAAGATCACCCCACGTTCGTAGATCAAATCTTGTAGAAATCAGACTACTATATCATATAGCTACCATATAACCGATTGATCCAAAATGAACACTTTGTGACATAACTCTTCTGTTTATCATTCTAATCAAATCAAATTCGGACTGTATTTATTTTAGGAACTCCCACAACTCTTAACCTGATCAGATCAAGTTCGGACATCTATATCATATAGCTACCATGTAACCGATTGTTCCATAATGAATCTACAGAATTCGTCTTGTATCCTTATGTATATCCACTGTATACACTGCATTCCCATACCCGCCGAACATCCAAATTACTGAAACGTTCACGTTCAAGTTTCGGCAACTGTTGAACCACTGTCTCTGTATGTTTGCTTGCCTTTTGGCTTAGCTCTTGCTCTGGCGGCCTGGGCGTTGCTTTTTAATAAAATTAGCTCCGACATTGGGTGCGGTGCTTGTTTATGCAGCCGGCAGTCAACCGACCAACCAGCCCAATCCAAGCCACCAACAGGCTGAGTCGAGCATTCCCAGCGACCCTCTCATGATGCACAGCTGCCGTTGGCTGATGTGCGTATATACATGTGTGTGTGTGTGTTTGTGTGTGTGTACTTGACTGCTTATTATGCATGAATTTCAAATGAAGTCGCGAACGTGACACAAACTCATGACTGCCCCCCAAACACACACACTCGCACACTCGCACACACTGAGAACGTTCCTCGCTTGTTTTTTTCGTATAAAATGAAAATACTCTTCCTTTTTTTTCGCTGCGCTGCCAACACACACACACACACACACACACACACACCGACACAAAATTTACACATTCACATTACGATATGCATTTAATATGAGCGACTTGGCCGAAAAAAGAAGAAGAAGGCAGCAGCCAGAGAGGGCGCAAAAATACAAATTGAAAAACACATAAAACTCATTGCCATTGCCCTGCTGTAATGCGAATCGAGGGAACGAACGGGCTTAGAAAATGAAGCCCGATTGTTGCCCGGAATGTTATGCGTAACTGTTAGTTAAGGCAATAATCAAATTTGGCCAGCTTATTTCGCATGCGGCTGTTGATTTTTTATGGCTCTTAAGTAGCTTTATGTTCTAGGCAAAGCTTTACAAAATGGAAATGGCAATGGCAATGGCAATGAAAACGATATGGGGTTAAGACCTGACCTACGAAGGAAGATGAATACTTCTCTAAGGGTTGGCCAGGGCAATGTGTTTTGAGTTTCTACTAGTATTTTGGTAGATTTTGCCATGATTTGTTGGGAGTTTGTCCAAGTTTGAGACTCAATTCAGGGCAGGTGATCTACAAAGGTGTGGATGAATGTGGGGAAAGTGTAGTGTTAGTAAAATGAAAGCTTAAAGTAAGAAGTTTTACAACACTGAAGAGGAAATTTCCTTTGCAATGAGAATTTTATGGTAGGGCAACGTTTATTTTGCGATTTCTTTATGAAAAACATTCTCAATGTATTTGGAAGCCAGGGGGGTATATAGAAACGTTTCCTATATATATATATATATTAGTATATATATAATGATTTTTGTTGCCAGTATTGTGAATGTAGACAACTTTCACATGTTCACATGTTTCTGTTGTTGTTTAAGTTGGTTGTTGTTGGATTTGTTTGGATTTAGAAGAAGAATCCAAGAGTCTTGCCACCCAGGTGCTTTCTCCTTGCCTCCAAGTGATCCCTAATGCCGCCGCTTGTGGTCAGGACAACATAGCCAATCTGACGAGAGGGCAGCAGATTGTTCGTCCACTTCTAAATCTCGTTGGTGAGATGACGCCGCATTTGTTCAGGCGGCGGGTCAGATTGTCAACGATCTTGCCGGAGCGATTGTCATCAACGATTTCGAATTAGCCAATGTAGCCTTGCTTCATCAAGACTGTGAAGAACTTGATGATCATCTTCGAACAGGAACGGAGCAGCACCTGATGCTTGCCAGGCTTCTCGGCGTTGTTGGTGTATTTCAGGGCATCGACAAATACGTTGATGGCACCGAGCTTCTATGCGTTTGGAAACAAGACGGAAAGCTTTATTCATATTCATTTATCTAGACCATAAGATGCCCGGCACTGAGCTGAGATCTTAGACTAAAGTCGCCACTCGAATAACAAATTGTTGCTCAATCTCTGTTGTCATACTGCCACTCTTTATTGAACTTTCTCCACCACCAAAACAATATTAATTCCAAGTCTAATGGGATGTCTAATTGTACATATAGTTCAGGCCGTTTAGATAGACATTAGATTTATGAAAACCTTAAATCACTTTAAGCTCGCTCATTCATTCAAGTTGCCAGTTAGTTCTAAGAAAGTGAATTCATTGAAATTTCATATGACATCAAACCCAACTCAATTTAGATTCCTTTACCCTTTTGGCTTCATTGTACATCTGCCCCATTCCCTTTCAAACCCATCAACCCCATTAGCCGCAGCCACCGCTTCCTTCTTAACCATTTGCCAACATTATCAACATCATCAACATCATCATCATCGCCATTTTTCCCATTTGCCGTGCTCGTTAAGACAAGTTGTTGTTAATGCACTTCTCTTCTCTCAAAGTACAATTTTTACTTCTTGGCTTAATGATATGCAAATACGCACAAAAACAATGACAAAGGCAGCCCGTTTTAATTGTCTCTTTGCTATTGTTGTTGTAGCTGTTAACATTTAATTAAACGCCTTTTTGCCATGAAAGTGTGACACACACATAATTACGTATATGTCTATGGAACAGGCGATATAAGATGGTTTCACTTTCCTTTAAGGAATTTTTCTAAACTCTGCAGGCCGAATCGACGCTGCCTTTCCTATATTTTTCCGCCGTTCTGCGCTGCTCCGTGTGGCATGCATTATTGTTTAATTGCAATTAGCGTGAAGCAGGCTGAGTCTTAAAAACAAAATGTAACAACAACAACAACACAAAAATGATAATAACGAGCCGTCGCCTCATGCATAATGCAAAGGCCGAGGACGAGTTGCTTCTACTCACATCTCCATTTTCACCTTTTACCATCCGCATCCTACACACACACATTGCAATTAAGCTGCAAAAAGCCTAGCGCTCGTCGCTCACTGGAACAGTGGGGCAAGAATGTGAGATGAAGGTTTCTAAGACATGCTAGACATGCTGCCTTAACAGATATTCACAGAATTCACAGGGCAGCAGCTCTGCCTGCCTTAACAGCATTCACATTGCAGCAGCTAAGCTTGTCTTAACAGAATTGACATTGCAGCAGCTATGCTTGCCTTAACAGAATTCACAGGGCAGCAGCTAGGCCTGTCTTAACAGAATTCACAGGACAGCAGCTCTGCCTGCCTTAACAGCATTCACATTGCAGGAGCTAAGCTTGTCTTAACAGAATTGACATTGCAGCAGCTATGCTTGCCTTAACAGAACTCACAGGGCAGCAGTTATGCCTGCCCTTCTTAACAGATCTTCACAGAATTCACATTGCAGCAGCTATGCCTACCTTAACACAGCTTTAACAGAGCGCAGTCGTAGCTGCGGTTACTACAGCAATATTTGTTCTCGTGCATGTTGAGTCTATTCAGATTGGCTCAGAAATTTTCAAGATACTTTCGCAATGAGAAGAAATCATTCACAATTTGCTAGTACTTTGCCTCACGGTGGCATTGTCCTTGTTGCTGTTTTGCTGTTTTGTTGCCTCTGTCGAAGTGAGAGTGTTGAAAATATCTCTCTGGCAGCTCTAGTCAAGCCTTGAAGTGTGTGTTGGGCCACTTGAGTGCTTCGCTCCTCTTGCTTTTCCTGTTCCTAATACTGAGATTCTCCTTGAGTGGCAGCCGCCGCCTTGAGAGTGTCTTACATTATTTTATATATATGTGTGTGTGTGTGTTTTCTTTACAATCGCTAGTTCACCTCTACCTATCCCCCCCTCCTCCATATCCGTTATTTTCGCATGCTTAAGTAGTTAGTTTAATAAATTGCATTGCTTAACTGCATGTTGGCAGCTGGCGGAAGAGTGGAGCAAGGGGAAGTGTGGAGAATGGTTAGCGTATGGCAAGTGGGGGATAAATGGAGCTGCACCTGTCCTTCTATATATCATTATTTAACTAATTTCAGCACTTGAGTTGATAAAATATGTAACTTGAGTTTGATTAAGTTTTCTATAGCATACTTATAAGGGCAAGCTGAAATTCAATTGAGGTTTCAACCAGAGTCGACAGAATCGATCGAGTTCGGGGAATAACTGGGACTTTTATTAAAATTAATTGAATTAGAGTTGATCTTAAGGCTTTCGGTGACTTGATAAATATTTTATATAAGCAAATTGTTGCTTCTAAAAAGCAATTTCAGAGATGTTTTTCCAAACTTCTTTCTAACTAACTAGCTCTGCCTTTCCTTGCATCAAACTATTATTGTGTCTTATATTGATAATAGAATCCCAAAATCGTGTTCTTAGATACCATATTCTTCACCTAGAAAAATATGGGGGACACATTTGGTAGAATTTCAGCCATATGTTTGTATTCTTCCGCTTTCCATGAAGCTTAACAAAGTCATACATTATTTAACAACAAATGGGACGGACTCTAGCTGCAATTTCTCTCTCTCTCTCTTTCTCTCTCGCTTAATTTACAGTTACTCGTAAAACCACTCAACATAAAAGGTGCAACAATGTGAAAATCACTGCGCCAAATGTCAAAAGTTGAACAAAATCAAACAAAAGAAAACCAACCGACCCCAATTCGAGCGAGTCCAAAAAACCAAACCCAAAAACCCCATCCAAGTCTCAAAAAGAACCCCAACAAGCGAAGTTAAATAGTTTTAAATCATGCAAACGGTGACCCAAGAGAAAAGCCGAGTGAAGAGTGACAGCAGGGGGGTGTTGGTGAGTGGGTGGATGGTGGCCAGGGCGATTGGTGCTGTAACAAACCAAATGTCAACTGTAGGCAAGGCCAACTGCAGTTGGAGAAGTTGTAAACTGGCTCTCAAGGCTAAATTGATCAGAGAATACAAATTTGAGTAACAGAATCAGTTACAGAAACTGAAAGCCGCACTCGTATCTGGGTCAAGCGACACAATTGCAAAAACGTTAAGGTTACTACTCGAAGATAGACAATGAGTATTATATATATATAAAGGCATATATGGTACAAACTGTAAAACAAAGGCGGGCAAGTATAAGGATACAGTTCTATGGGATAGGGATGTCTTGATTTTGTCATCCAGGTGGTGACACATGTGAATACACGCACACAGCTTAGTCCAAACCGCGCTATTGTTTCTTTTGTGATATGATATGTTAAATTACTATATGATATAGTTGTCCGATCCGAATGAAATTTGGTCAGCATATGTGGAGGCTTTTAAGACTGACATATACCAAATTTGGTTCAATTTGGATAAAAAACAACCAATTTTTCTGTACTAAGAGTTCGTTTCGAGTAGATCGGCTATATGGGAACTATATGATATAGTAGTCCGATCTGTAAGAACTTTGGTCAGCAGACGTAGGTGATTCCACAACTAACATTTACCAAATTTGGTTAAATTTGGATAAAAGACAACCAATTTGGCTGTACTAAGAGTTCGTTCCGAATCGGTCTGTTCTATGGGAGCTATATAATATAGTGGACCGATCTGTATCAACTTTGGTCAGCAGACGTAGATGCTTTCACAACTAACATTTACCAAATTTGGTTCAATTTGGATAAAAGACCACAAATTTTTCTGTACTAAGAGTTCGTTCCGAGTAGATCGGTTATATGGGAGCTATATGATATAGTGGACCGATCTGAATCAACTTTGGTCAGCAAACGTAAGTGCTTCCACAACTGACATTTACCAAGTTTAGTTCAATTTGGATAAAAAACAACCAATTTCGCTGTACTAAGAGTTCGTTTGGAATCGGTCGTCTATATGGGAGCTATATGATATAGTAGTCCGATCTGAATGATTTTTACATATGAGCAGTTTATAGCTGAAATGATCGTATGGTGAAAATTTCAACGTGAATACTTCAAAACTGAGATAGTAATTCGCATACAGACAGACGGACATGGCAATATCGACTCCGCTTTTTATGCTGATCAAGAATATACATACTTCATAAGGTGAGAGACGCTTCCTTAATCTTAGCTCTAATCCAATTTTCGACTTGAAATGCGAAATGTGTTTTGCATCTCAAGCAGGATCTACTGTATGAATATTTATTATTATTAGCACTTGCACTTGGTGCTGCAAGATGGTGCATATGAATGCATACTTCATCCACACACACACACCTGCCCATACACTCATACACTCATCCTTCAATGCATTTTCATCCTCATGCCACATCCTTCATCCTGCATCCTTCATCCAAACAGGCACATGCATATTAATGCTCATGTAATAAACACAATCGGTTCACCTTGACAAGCCTGCTTGGTCGGCTTGGTTGGTCAGTTCCAAGTGGTTGGCGCCGGCCAATGCCGAATTCATGGCCTCCGTGTGTGTCCTGGTTGCATAATTTAAACTCAATCCCAAACATGAATTCCATGTGGCTCCCAAATGCATTTATGAATGAGCCTCAGTTTGTCGAGGTCTGTCAATATTTGCGCACAGAATGAGTAGAGCAAAGTGCTAAGGGTCCTTTTCGTCCACATACTTAGAGTACACATAGTAACACCTTATTCATCTTCCTCTGCCTAGGCTAAGGCTCCCACGACTCTGGCTGTCCCGCGTGAATTCCCTCTCCGTCTCTCTCTCTCTCGCTTCTCTCCACTTAATTGCGTGCAAATAGTTTTTACAATTGAGTTGTCAATTTTTGTCAGCTTCCCGCTGGCTCTCTTACACGCTGGCTCTTTCAGTCTCCTGTGTTGTCTCTCCATTTGCCGCTGGCTCGTAAATTTCTCAACTTTTTTGTGGCCACCTCAAATATTTGCCAGCATTGTCGTTTTACGAGCTGTTATAACACACTGTCTGTGTGCCCACGTTCACCTGCTTCACCTGGCTGCCGCTGGAGGAAGCTGCTGAAACAGTTAGCTTATATAAGCCCGAAGGCAAGAATATGCCACTTAATGACATTTTATGGCTGCCATTTGGGGTGCTCTGCTTAGGCCAGGCCCGCACAATTGAGTGCCGGCTAGCCAGGGTGATTCCAGGCAATTAGAAGAAGGTGGCAACCCTATCAAAGGGGAACCACGCAACGAGAGGAACTTATCTGGAGAGAACTAAAGTTACAGAATGAAATATGGATTGAAAAATTTAGGCAATTTATATTCATTTGTTTGATAGATGATAGTTTATGGTTGTGTAAAAGCATCAGGGTGTTCTTGTTATCTAACAGCGTCAACTATTGGAGCTAGAGGTTGACTCTACTAAGAACTATCATATTGCTCAAGAACAACACTTCATGTTTGTCTAGCTCATCTCTTCTCAAAGAGAACCAAACGAGAATTCTCAGTTGCTGATATGGATGATATTTGGCTGCTTTCACTACGGCTTAGCCGAGCTGGGTCAACTTTTGGGGCTATGGTTAGCAGTGCGACTTTATGTGTCCCCTAAGTTGTTGCCAGGAAAGTCACAAATATTGACTCAATGTAAACCCTGATATGTAGATGAGCTTGTAGATGGTTGATGATCGATGTGGCCGACTGGTGGATGTTTACTTATGTCACTTGGATTCTACACCCACCTTGCTGCAAGATGGTGAGGCGGTGGGCTAATGCAGTCGCAGGTCTGTTCCGTGGAGACGTCAAATCGCTAGAGAGAGAAGGCGGAAAACGGATGCCGCCATGTAAAAGTTAATTTTGTCTGTCAAACTTAGTTTTCGTCTCTCAACGAGTTGTCAGCTGTTAAGAATGCTAATACTGATATGAAGGTTGCAACAATGGTAGAGATCTGCTATAGTTTATCTCGATAGCAGTTACGATTAGGCGCAAGTATCGTGGCAGTTGACAGCTAATGCCTCTCAGTTGCTATAGCTTATAGAAGTTGAGATTTTCAGCTATGATACGAAGAATTTCATAATATAAATAGTCGGGTATTTTATACAGTCTCCCGCAGGCTTTATTGACAAGGTGGGGCCTCCAAAACATATATATCAGCCAGCTATAGTAAAGACGCTATAGTAGAGGCACATATTCTTCTGCTATTTGTTCCGGCTAAAACTCCTTCTGCTTCCAAAGTCACTTCCTCAGTTCTCTTGTTCAAAAGAACATCTTCAGGTTGACAATTAGACAATTAGACAATTCTACAAGAACCATTTCATCTGCTCTTTGGCAACCTTAATCATAAGAGAACTAAAGCCACCTTTATCAGGAGGATTTGAATTCAAGCCTTGAAAGTTATGTATGATGAAAAACCTGCAGCAACTCATAACAATTTCAGTCAAATCTAACGTTAATGATTTAGTTCTAGTCATACTTTGGGAGTTACAGCTCAGTATATCATAATATATAACATAATAAGGCAAAACAGTGCAAATTAATATTAAATATAATTCTTATTCAAAAGAACTATGTATATATAATTCATACAATATTTCCCCTTTTACGTTTCACCCTTTCAAAAGAAATTCACATCTGGCAACTCTATTCAGTAGCACAATTTCAATGCTTTTGGCACGTCGCGCACATTGCGCATACGCCTCGTTTAGCAGAAAGAACGCGCGACCAATTAAGTGAGCTGCCAAAAACTCATCAACAGGGCTAGCAATTTTTTAATAGCCTTTACGTAATGAGATGCCCTCCCTCCTCCTGCCACCACTTCTCCCTTGGAGCTGCCAATGAGTGAGCCCTCAGTTATTAGTTTAATTTTGCTGAATTTGCCATAAATCAGTGTGGCGTCGAGTGGAGTTTAGTTAGCGAAGTGAAGCGAAGTGAAGTGCCACTTAATTACGAAACGTTATGTTCTTCTTCCCTCTATTGCAGAAAGCTGTCAAGGACCACACGAGAAACGTTTGCTCAATCACCTGCTGTCCACATACAACACACTGGAGCGACCCGTGGCCAATGAGTCGGAGCCGCTGGAGGTGAAATTTGGACTGACCTTGCAGCAGATCATTGATGTGGTAAGTCCGTAGTTGTGCCGAGTTGTTGACGACTGAAATGAGATAATGAATAATTGAATAACAATATGCTGATATAACAAACAAGTTTCCAAGGCTGTATATGGAGTTTTGAACGGGTTCTAGAAAAATCATGCTGAAAATTTTAAAATTGTTGAAATTGTTGAAAAAAATCTAAAACATTTTCATGTCGTACGAAAGAGATAATGATAATAACGTAAAGCTTGCGTTTCCTTATAGGACGAAAAGAATCAGATTCTGACCACGAATGCGTGGTTAAATTTGGTAAGTGACATGTACCCGTCGTCAAATCTTCTCTAGCACTCGTTTGTGTGTCTTCTAGGGATTGAGCATTTTGATTAATTATTTCTTTCATTTATGTTTGTTTTCGTCCCTTTAGCCACCCTAAGTAATCGCAAATAACACACAAGTCTTTTCATTTCCTTCATATTTGATTTCCTTGCTCTTTCCTTGGGGTCGCCATTAACAAAATATCTTACATAACTTAACATATGTGTTGTCTCGATATGTGTGTGAACAAAACTATCAATTTTGACAGAACGTTTTCAAATGAAACACTTTGGCTGTTCTAAATGTGTCTATTTTTTTTCTCCTAATTTTAGTGCAAAAATGAGTAATGCAAAAAACAAATTTATATTTTAAATAAAACCAAAATTCTAAAAATTAAACTAAATTAAAAATGAGCAAAGAAAAACAAGAAGAAAATATATAAACAATCCAAAAAATACACTGAGAACAAGAAAAGTGCGGCCAAGCCGCAAGAGAGATACGCTTTTCTCAGCTATTGCAATTGATATATATGTAATTATACTGGCATTTCCGGGCTCTCTCTCTTTGGCACTTCTCCAGATAGTCTCAACCTTTCTATGTCCTGTCAAATATGCCTAAATATACAGGATTGTCCGATTGAATATGCATTTTCATACTTCTTCCTGCTAATCTCTTATCCACAAGCTGTGAATCATCTCCAACTCAGACTAGAAATCTCTTTGTAAGTTTTCGAAGTATTTTCGCTCTTTAGTTATCCTTTTAACTCTTATTTATCAATCAGACCTGGCTCTTGGAATGAATCCACTTTGTTGATGTTCATCTGTCCTCGTTCTGCACGTTTCAGACATAAGTTCGATAAACCCAAACTTTTCGAAGTGGAAGTGGAATTCCTATTCGATTTACTTTTACTTTTCGCAGTGGATATGGATACAGACCTGATAAGCTTTAATTGTTTTACCTTAAATCACAAATCTACTAGGAATTTTTATACATTTCCATACAAATCCAACACAAATTTGACTGACTTCTAGATGGAATCACCCAAAGTTTCCACATTCCTACCTCTTACAGTTAAGTCAGTACAGAAACTTACGGGTAAAATATTATAAAATTCCCAATTTTAGCGTTTGTCTTCAATTTCATCTAGGTTTTCTTGAAACTCTCTGATATTGCCACTAGAAGTCAGTTGGCAGCTGGCCTAAGCATCTGGCTTCATGCCAAACAAAGCCTTCCCCACATCCACTTTTGAAAGCAGCAATGTTCTTAGTTGTTTTCAGATATATATGGAATATATATGCTGCTGTATTATCTGGCAGAAATGTACCCCTGCTGATGGTCTTATACTGTTCACTGATGAGCACAGCATTGACCTCTTGTTCCAGCACGATTTGTAGTAAAAGTTCAACGACTCGCTTGCTACTTGGCTTGGGATTTTCCTATAGTTGATCATCTTTTACAGATGCACATTTGCCAGCGGCAGGAATGGGATCACTAAGCCCCGATACCATACACAAACAGCATTTTGCACTCCTTCTGCTTATAAGCGACCTCGCCGCATCACATCAATGGATGTGGCCGAGGCAGATATAAAGTACGGAGAGCACGGATAACCGCTTGTGACTGCTGCAAATCAGTGCTCAGTGCTTGGCTCACTCATCGATCATACAAAGCAAATCATATGAACAGATTTGCTAGACTCCTTAATCTTTAGTTCACTCGTCGAACATAGAAAGCAAATCGTACGATCAGACTAAATCTGAGCTGAGCAGACTAATCTGAGCTTGTTGAGGTCATAGTCACCTCTGCTGCTCATTGATATGTGATTGTAAGCCTTTCACCATTTAGTTATTGATCAAATTCCGGGAAATTGAATATCCACAGAGATGTCTCCCCAATAAACCGCAGATACTCGAATTTGTGATCTAGATAAGACAAGCGAACCTAATGCCTGCTCTTCTTGTGATCCCACTAAATATCCCAATCTCTCTTTTCAAATATATATAACATGCCTCTCCACTTGCCTTATGATAACCCCATGAATCACTCCAAATCACCTTAACCATCCACCACAAGAGCTCGAAAGCGTATCTCAACACCAACAACTAAAACTTTTGATTTACACAATTTTCTATTTTGAGTTTTTCCCCCCCTTTTTTCTAACTCGACAAGGTCCGAAGATTCGGAATAAAATGGCTACAATAACAGCTCGTTATTTTCTGGTCAAGCCCTCTTTTGGGTGCCTTGCTAAATTGGCAGAAATTGCCCCAGAATAAACCATAAACATAAACAAATAAATCAAAAAGTTCAACAACAAAAAAAAACAGCACAAAGACATAAATAACATTTATGTACATATGTATGTCAGGGCAACAACAATTTTTTACGCTTTGTTTGTTGTCGTTTTTTTGCACCTGAAGCTGGAAGCTGCAATTCGCATTCAAAACGGAGCCTCATAAACCCTTTTCAATAAAATTAATAGCCTACTTTCGCTGGACAGAGGCAACAACAACACCGAACACCGAACACCGAACACCGAACACCACCACAAGCACACGCACCTGGCGAGATTTATGACACGGCAAACCGCTTTCAATTTAGCCAACCGAACACTGCTCTGCTCTCATTGTGTGATATCAAACTAAACCCCAAAGCTAACTAATTGTCGTGAAAAATATTCAACAGAAATATAAAAGCCAGCGGCTAAATCAAGAGCTAAACTAATCATTTATAAAAACTCGACCATAAAATCTATATTTTTTTTCCATAAACATGTTTTTCCTTATTGTCGTTGTTCTTGTAAAAACGGTATAAATAATTTGTTCCTTTCTTTTTGTTCAATAATTCACGATGCAAATCAAATTAACACATTAAAAATAAATGGCAAATAAATAATAAAGAAACGACATATGGAGGAGATATGAGAAATGGGTCAATGTAGCCCCGAAAGCTAATTGAATCAAATGCGCTTAGTATGAAATTGTTTCGGAAGATTAAAATTTCATTTATTTTAATTTATAATTAGAGAAAAGATATGTATATATTTATATATATTGTGGTTGAATTCTCAGAGCTGGAAGATAGGTTGGTCTAAAGTGAAATTATTGATTAAGTTGTCTGAATTTGGTTTGTTTTGAATGAAAAACAGCGAAGTTATGTTACTAAGTTTTCATTCCGGAAGAATCGCCTATATGGTGGCTATATGAAATAGCTTTCCAACCTTGATCTGACCACGCCAGCAGACGTGGGACCTCCTTAAATAGATACAGTCCGAATTTGGTTTGATTTGGATGAAAAGCAGCGAAGTTATGTTACTAAGTGTTCATTCCGGTACAATCGCCTATATGGTAGCTATATGATATAGTTGTATGATTTCAACCAGATGGATGAAAAACAGAAAAGTTATATGACTAAATGTTCATTCCGGAACAATCGGTTATATGGGAACTATGTGATATAGTTGTCCGATCTTAATAAAACTTGATCTTCACCAGCTTACAGACAAAATAAGCGCCTGGTAAAAAATTCAGGGCTGTAGCTTATATGAATTGTGATAAAACATCGATTCCCCTTGTCATACTTTACATAGCCGGAAGCGCTTCCTTCTGTGCGTTGCAAACTTCCTGACAAAACTAATTCACCATTTTGTGAACTATCAGTTCAGACTATCAGATCTCTGGTACTCAGCTCTTTCATATCATAGCAGTGCAAAAACTTATACAATCAGCGGCTGCTTATAAACCTCCTTCCCCTGTTTTAACAACACAACAAAATCCCAATTGGATTTGAACAAGCACAATCAAATTTCAGTCTTTCCAGCAAGCGGGTTAGTGGAAGGGAGACAGAAACAGTACTGTTGAAGTTATTTCTTAAGCGATTTTTACAAGATTTGATAAAATCACACTGATATCTTGAAAATTTGTAGTAGACATTAGTTTCTTTTGCGGTTTGCGGGGGATCTGCTTGTACTCTAGGAAAGTCTACATGCTCTTATAGTCAGTGAGATCTAGGTATTCATACGGACGGACAGACGGACAGGGCTAAATCGACCCTGCTGTTAATTCTGATCAAGAATATATATACTTTATGAGGTCGGAAACGCTTCCTTTTGGATTTTCTGTTCCATTTGCCTATCGTTTATGATTCGTAGTCTGGCTTTTCATTGAAAGTGAGTGAGAGACCCCTCGTTCTCTTTTCTTTCCATCTTCTCGTTTCGTGTCGCACAATATGCGATTGCGCCCCTAGGCCGGTGGGATGGTAGGCGGAAGCTTCTAACCTGGGCTTCGAGCGTAAAACCATATCTGTAAGATAATTGAAATCGAACAGAAACGGGAAGAGGCCTCTATAGGAGCATTGTTAGACTTTGCAATTCAAGTTATACTTCACTATTTTACCTTTCTATTTTATAAGTTGGTGTTTCAGGCGGCTTGAGAGCATATGGAAAGCGAAAGGGCAGCCACTTATCGTTTGGGGTAGGCTAGAAATGTGTAGATATATAGGAAGACAGTTTGTTTTCTTAGAAAAGATTAGCAAACACCTCTGCAGCAGTATATTTAGCTACACTTTGGACCACCTGTGGTCAGGCTGGGTGGACTCTAAGTCTCTTTTTGTGTCTAAGAAAACCCAAGTCCTTCCTTTTGCCAGACAAATTCAATCGTTAATTGTTGGTGATATATTCCAAACGATGTAATTGTCTGCGTGAATGAAACGATACATGGAAAACAATATTTGCATATATCTGAGTCTTAACCATCGCTTGTTTACCTTCACTTAACGATACTATTCCAAAGATCATACTAAGCGCATTCGATATTCAAATGAAAGAGATTAATTCGCAATTTATTAAATTTGATTTCCATAAACATTATTAGTTATTAGTTGTGTTGTTGGCACTCGAGTGTTGATTTTACTCCCCGATTACAATTTCAATTTGCGTCAATTCCATTTTTTGTGTTGTGTTGTGTTTTCTATGTGTGTGCGTGTGGATGCGTATAGTGTATATGTGTAACAGATTATGTTTTGATATTATTGATTATATATTCCTGCTGGGTACATGTCATATAATAAAAAGCGTTTGCCATAAATTAATTAAAAGACAAACAAAAAATAACAATAACATACAACAGATAACAAACAACAACAACAAACAACCGACTTTGCATGTTGTTTAAACTAAATGCATTTAAATATCAAAAGCTAAATTCGGTGTTTTCTTTGTAACCCTAATATATATATATATATATATATCTCGATATATGTGTGTAAAAACGTATATGCAAACACGACTTAAAAAACTTAAACAGCAAAACTTAAAAAAAAAACGAAAAACAAGCAGAAAAAGCAGCACACGGCTTTTGGCTTTAATGCGCTCACTCGGGCTTTAATTGAATCGTTTATGAATTACATATGTTATAGAGGTAATCGGTAATCGGTAATCCGCAACAAAGCATTGCTCATTTCATTCCATTTGAATAATTTGATTTATGCTTTCATAGATTTACATATGTGGAATAGTTGAAAAACCGCCAAATGCAGACACACAGATAGATTTGTACATAAATTATGCATTCCCTTTGCACCAACTGTACCACCAACTGTATATATATAGTTTTGTGTCGTTTCGTTTTGTCAGACTTTAGCCCTGACATTTACACTTGCAACTGTGTTTGGTTGCCTCGTCAATTGCATTAATTAGCCTGCAAATAATTAATATTCTTCAAATTCACATTTGTGTTGAGTGTTGAGTTTGAGCTCGCATGAAATATCAACAGTGGAAATTTGCTGATGGCCATGGGGGAAAGCAAACTGTAGCTGTATGAGTAATATGTGAAAGTGTTCTCCTTCATTGAAATTGATTACTTTTACTATTGACTTTGTAGAAAAACTATTGTTTTTTCAATTTTGAGGACCTGAAATAAGCCGAAGTCTAAGCCACTTCGGTCTTGAGATTGTCAACTTGATCAGTCTTAAGACTCATCTCCCTTGAGGTAGTTTTATAACTCTCAGCCACATTTCTATCATAATTTTCTAGAACTTACTAACCCACCCTGGTTGCCTGCTCAATCTTCCCCCTTTGGCCAAAACCTTAATGAATACATTTCAAGCCCTAGCTGTGGCCTGGCATTGTTCGCCTCAACCCTGAACTTTTTGACATCGAAAGGAAATCTAACAAGCTGCTATTAGCAGCTTAAACACCCCTCAAGTGCCAGTCGCACTTCAGCCCTCCGCTTTGTGCCTCTTTAGAAGCCACAAAAAAAAAGAGATGGAACAAGTAAGGGCACCCTTTCGACATTTCCTTTTGACACATTTCTATGGCCAGTGATTTTCGGCCAGGCTCTGTATGTTGCATGTCCTCGTAGGTGCAACCTGACAAAGTCATTACGACACCAACACCACACAGAGCAACGTGCGCGCGCGGGGCTTGCGAGCACTTGGATTTTTAGCCGAAAATGCTAATGACTTTATTTCTTAACTTTCATGGTGCTGCGGATGCTGTGCCTGCTGCCGCCTGAGCCAGAGCCTGGGCCATACACAATGTGCATTTTAATGTCGTGCCAAAAGACATTGGCCACCGCTTTTCATCTCCGCCGCACGTACGTTCCATGAATGCCTCGCTTCTCACTTGGTAATTTTTGTCAATGACACTTTGGCCATGTTCGGGCTGCATTTCCACACACACACACACACACACACACACACACACACGCAACTGCAGTGGAAACTAACTAACATTCTAACATTCTCTGGGCCATCAATGCTAAAAGGGCCATCATCATCAGCATGAAAAAACGAAACCAAAAGAGCCTTGGAAGCCCACTGGCACGTTTTACATTATGAACGAACACTTGTTGTGAGTGTGGCAGGACTCTTTGTTTTTGTTGCAAGGAAAACTTTGTCATACTAATATCAAAGTTCTTAGAAAACTCCAGCTGCACACTTTCTAAGGCCAAAGCTTTAAAAGGAAAACTTAACTCATTCGGTATCAAATAAAAGGACCACTTTTAAAATCAAATCAAAGTCATAAGCTTTTAGAGAAACGAATTCATAGGAAAACTGAACTGAAACTTGCATTTAAAAAGAAAGAAAACCAATTTGAAAATGAACTTATAGAAATTTTTAAAACTGATCATTTACATACTAAAAGGAGAGACGAGGAACCATACAGTCAAGGAGTATTTCAAGTGTGGATTCAGCAAGCAGCAGAGCAAAGTAAGGCTAGAAAGAAGAGCAGCGATTAAACTTGGCAGCTTCATTGACAGAGAGAGAGGGCATAGCATAGGTAGCGAGAAGAGAAAGAGAAGATAGTTACAACAGGAAATGGAAGAGAAGACAGAAAGAATAGCGCGAGAAGAGAAAGAATGGGACCGAAGAACGATTGTGAGAAGAAGGCGAGTTGAACAGGAAGAGTAGGCAGATATTGGAAATAAGAGAAGAGAGTATAGTGGAAGGTAACAGATGAAGATTGAGGGAAGGAAAACATAGTAGAAGGAAGCAGAGGAAGACTGAGAGAAGGAAGATATACAAGAGATTGTGCAGCGAGAAGGCTAGCGAGAAGCAAGATAAAGACTCGACAATACAACTCTAGCGGGAAGCAAAGGCAAGACTTGAGACTCCAATTCTAGCGAGAAGTAGGGAAAAGACTCGACACTTCAACTCAAGCAAAGAGCAAGGGAAAGATGACACTCCAACTTTAGCGAGAAGCAAGGTTAAGACTCGTAATAAGGGAAGGGAGTATAGTAGAAGGTGGCAGAGGATGACTGAGAGAAGGAAGACATATAAGAGATTGTGCAACGAGAACATTAGTGAGAAGCAAGATAAAGAGTAGATACTACAACACCATCATACTTACACACATGAGACCTTGCCAGGTCATGTAAATCAAATCAGTTTGGTATAAACGATATTTGTATATGTATTTTGAGTTATCGATATATGTCTATTAGTATATAGAGTCTTCGATATTTGTAATTGACTTTTCGATATACGTATTTTAATATTAAGAGTTATCGACATATGTATATCGGTATATATGTATATCGATACCTCGAGTTATCGATATATGTCTATCAATATATGAAGTTTTCGATATTTGTAATTGAGTGTTCGATATACTTACTTCAATATTTTGAGTTATCGATATATGTATATCGATATATGTGTATATCGATATATTGAGTTGTCGATATATGTATATTGATATCTTTCTATCTACATAAAGATACCGATAGACGAATATATATTGATATCGGTATATATCGATACATTTTATTGACGTTCCAGAATACCACAGCAACTTCTGGTAGCAACACAGCAACAAAACCCCATTAGAGATCTCCACCCATGCCCACTGGCATCACAATCTTATAGATAAATCGAGAGTTTCGAGAAACTTATGCTTCATCACCAAAAACTTACTAATCTAAAAAGAAGATATACTAAGGCAGCTCTTTATTTTCATACATTTTCAATTGCATTGCAAATGGCATTGCCATTCATAGCTTACATTCATAAAAGTCACTTTAAGCATTTGAACACACACACACACACACACATACATATTTAATTTCCAGTTTCAGAATTAATGATTCATAGCCAAAAATTCTGAGAGTGTTTCAAGAAGCCATTTAGCAAAATTTGTTAAACCAAAAACCAAAGGCGAAGCCAGCATTCGCACATTCATTTGTCTGGCACCGCAAACAAAACAACAACATAAAAACATAACAAAAAAAATTCGAGCTGCTAAGGTTAACAAACTTTGTCCTTGAACAAATCGGTACATATAGAAGCATATAGAAGCAGGAGTATATGCCCTGGCATATGGCAATTTTTATAAAAGACATCCAATAACAACAAATTTTGGCTAAATACATTTATCATAAAAGTCCTGGGCAAACAACATACATGCTTTGGGGCTGGTCCTTGGCAGGAATCTGGCAGGATTGTAACTACGAGACGACGACACCAGCAATTGTTGGCTCATTAGAAACTCATTTAAAAACAATTTGGCACGTTAATGCAAAATAAATCTATAAGCATAAGCTTATGCAGGAGTGCAGACAACTTCGCCATACGATTACATACATATATATATATGTGTGTGTGTGTGTGTGTGTGTATGTAAAAACAGGGGGAATTACATTTAAGCAAACACTTTGATATGAGTGTGATCGTTTAATGCAAATGTCATTTGTTGCAAATGATGCCTTTAAAGTTTCTGATACGAACCCGAACCCGAGCCCGAACCCAAAATATCATTAGTATGCGTCAATGTCAGGGATGCTCTGCTCAATTTTTTGTTGCCCTTCTCTTTGCCAAGCGTTGCTACTTAGGGGAAATCCTTGCAAAAACGATATGCGGATGAGCAGCCACAGCTACTGCTGGGGATAAACATACTTATGCACATAGGGATGGCAAACGGCATGTCATAAACATGAAATTTCCACAAAACCGCCATTTTTATAAGGTGTCAACAGCAAATATGGCACAGAACCCCAAAAATATGTATGTATGCACTGAGAGAAATGCCTATGAATATGTGTTTTGATTCTCTTTATGGGTGAAAATGAGAATTGAAGAAGAGATTGAAGAATATGGTTCCTCTTCAGCCTTCTTCTCCTCAAGGGGTAGAGAAGAGCCCTAGCAAAAGGCTTAGGGTGCTCCTCAAGCCTGTCAAAATGTTTGTAGCTGTTGAGTTTAGTTCATCTTCCACTTGTCTGACACCCAGGTTCTTATGAAGAGTTCTGTTGCTCACATTCATCGGGGAGCCACAAATTTCAAGAGCCTGTATTCTTCTAAGTCTGGAATAGGATTCCCATATTGGTAAGCCGTAGCTAAGGTGCAACCACCATCACCTTGTTTTTTAGAGCCAATGTGCTCCGCTGGCTTGCCAAGCTTCTTGACTTTGCCCTTTAACTTGAATCTACTCGCTGTCATAGGCTGTCTATAGATGAGCTTCTTGTCAAGGTGGACTCCAATGTAGCAGTGCGAGTCCTTGAAAGATGATTGGGGTTCGGCATGATTTCTTGCACAGTCTATGTACCATTGCAGCAGATTTCTCCGCACTGATGGTTATACACCACCTTTTGGCCCATGTAGCCACCTCATCTGCCATTTCTTCCACTTTGTTAACAACCTCTGACGCTGTACGATTTGACATGTATCTTCGAAAAGTATCCTTAAACTGTCGAATATTTTCTAAAGGACAACAAACTAATCCTTTTTCTGTACTCTTCCCTAAAGATTACCTTAATATGAACATTAACATTAGCAAATCTTTCTCCCAGTGCACAGACATTACCCACATACGTACACGTGATATTATGGCATTTGACGTTGAGAGGAAGTTCTTGCCTATTGGCTTACCCGAAAAATGTCAAGTGTTTTGGGTGTTTGCAGACGTTAAAAGCGAGTGACTGCTTCCTGTTTACCATACGCCTGGCATAACATTAAGGAACAGATAAAGAAAAATACTGGTGAAAATCACTAAAATTTGCCTCTTCGTGTTTCTTTGAATGGGCCAAGTCGTTACTGCAGCTGGTTTTGTCATTGTGTTTACAATAGTGTTTCCTAATGATAGCTATATACATCTTAGCTATATCCAATTGCTAAAGCTTCAATTGCATTTCAAACGTAAGAGCCACACCTTGAAGCCTTAAATTTGTAGACACAGACAATGTGCCAGCATGAAATATCTTTAATTAAAATTTGTGTATAAAGATAAATGGATTTTGATATGTCCCTCGACTAGTTCAAAGTTTTTATTGCACAGAGACAGATACACACACACACACCCACACTCAGAGAGAGGGAGAGAGATAAATTGTTAAGTAAATTGGCACAATGGACAAAGGATAAGGGACTGCCTTCAATCTCCATTTGCCATCTCTCATCAGGCCTAAACCAGCAGATTGGGATTGGATTTGAATTTTGTGAATTTTCACTCAAGGCTAGCCCAAGTTATTCAGCCAGCTAGCCAGCCCAGTCTTTTGTGTGGGCTAACAACTTGTATTTCTTTTAACTTTATATCCTTCTCTTTGATTTTGGGTATAAACCTTTGTGCAAATAAAGTGTAGCTTGGCCAGAAAGTAATTACATGCAGAGCACAAGGTGGTTTAAGTGTTGATGACCAAGGCGAGAAGGCATAAGGGGCGACATATATACGAAAAATAGTTAATTCTATGTTCTGTTTCTGCACTTTATATGTGTCTAGGCAAAGGAAAGAAAGCAGAGAGATAAAGATGGCCTTTAAGGTTTATTTTGGATTAAATTTAGATTTTATATAGATTTTTCTTTCTATAGATTTAGTACAATCAACGACGCTGATCAAGTGAGGAAATTCTTATGTAATCAGATTAACTGCAACCTCAATTGCCTTGTTCATTGGCAAGACATACAAGACGAATTTGATAGATTCATTCTGGAGCAATTGTTTATATGGTAGCTATATGATATAGTTGTCCGATCTTGTCCAATGAGCTTATACCAGCAGACGTAGAGCCTTCTCAAATGAATATAACCCGAATTTGGTTTTATTTGGATGAAAAACAGGAAAGTTATGCTATTAACTCTTCATTCCGGAACAATTGGTTATATTGGAGCTATATGATATAGTTCTCCGATCTTGATCATAGCAAGCCACTAGAAGAAGGGTCTGCTCAAATGAATATAAAGCGAATTTGGTTTGATTTGGAAGAAAAACAAAAAAGTTATGGCTCTAAAAGGTCATTTCGGATCAATCCGTTGTATGGCAGCTATATGATATAGTAAACCGATCTGAATCAAACTAACTCACAAGGTGAGAGGCTTCCTAAAATGGACACCCACCAAATTTGGCTAGATTTGGATGAGAAACAGAGAAGTTCTGCTAGAAAGTGTTCATTCCGGAACAATCGGTTATAGGAGAACTAGGTGATATAGTTGTCCGATCTGGATGAAACTCAAACTTAACTAGGGAGCAGTCAAAAGAAATATCTGGTAAAAAATTCAGCTCTGTAGCTTATAATATTTCTGAGATGTTTGTGTTAAAATGTTATATCTATTCCCCTTGTCATGCTGATCAAGAATATATGTACTTTATACAGTCGGTATGCTTCCCTGTGTGCATTGCAAGCTTCCCAACAAAACTAATATACAATTTTTGTGAATGTTATACAAAATTTGTTCGCAATATGTCAAGTATACTGGGGGATCTCTACCCACTTCTGATGTAATATCAAAATGATCTTTATGCCGCCTTTAATGGGTTAATATAAACTCCATAAAATGTTTGTTTACCCTCGGCCATAACTCGCTCTTATAAAAAGTAACTGGAATTAGAATATAACCCAAGTAAACCCCACCCACACGCACCCCATGTGTTTTATGTAGTCGCAGCCACATCTTATGAGCACATAACCTCACTTAATTTATTCTATCAAGCGACGCAGCGCAGCGCAGCGCATTAAAGCCAAAACCGTTTCAAGCTCAGAGCAAGCAAAAACAAAATAACAAAAAAACGCCATAAATACAGACGTTATAAATATTTAAAAGAGAAAAACAAAACAAAACCAAAAAAAAAAACAAAAACAAAAAAGAATTTTCTTGTAAACTCATAAACAACAAAAAAATATATATAAAAACTTTCTATTATCATGCTCTGCTCTTTTTAACTTTTGACTTAAATTAACTTTTATTTCCTCGTGCCTTACTATTGCTTTCCATTGTGTGTTTGTACTTTGCCTTTCTTTGCTTTTCTTTTTATTTATTGTTAAAAATATATTTTGTTATGAAAATGCGTTTGTAGGACGAGAAAAATCAACTACTTATAACGAATCTTTGGCTTTCGTTGGTAAGTTTTCAACTTGAAACTAAAAAACATCACCCTAAACATATCGATTTAAACCTAGAAAGTATCTTAAATAAATCATATGCTTAAATAACATATTCATAAATCCAAATCATTAAACCTTTTGTTGAGTCGGTGCAGCTGTCGATATCAGATATAGATCAGATATGAGAATATATATCATAGATATAGTTATATATTCTTATGGAAGACAGCTGCACGGAGCCAATGTAAATGTTTTGCTTGCCCATAATTTAGACACACACGGCCATATATGATATATATACCTATATAGTTGATAAAAGTATCTTTGTATTACTCAAGCTTCCACTTCAACTCCAACTCTGAACTCTCGATGAACTTTACTATGAACAACTATTTGAGCTGCTAAGAGAAGATATTTTGAATTTTGAAACAGCTTAAGATATTTATGGGCTATTTAAACCATATATAAGGGCGGATTGTAGGAAGATTCTTTAGCTGTTCTTGATATGTTGATATTGTGCTTACTTTGTCATTATCTGTGAAACATTTTCGGTGTCTCCTTTGCTGTTTTGAGTGTATTTGGCAAAGGGTCTTATAGGGAAACGGTCTTAAGACTGAGAATTGCTGGTAGAAGTAGTGTAGATTGAAAATGCAGATGAACTTGTAGGCTGTTCTCTATGATCTCAATAGAATTATATCCTTGATCAAAAAAGATGATCTATTTTCAAGACTTTGTTGTTTTAAGTGTATCTGGACAAGGCTTTAATAGGAAAGCGGCCTGTAGAACGACAAATAGCTGGAGGAAATGGTGTCTACACGGCTGTAAGCAGATTGAAAATGCGTATGTTCTATGTAGGGCTATTCTCTATAAGAGCTTTGGTAGAATTATATCCATGATTAAAAACGATGATCTATTTTCAAGAAAGGGCCATCTCTCTGAACTCCCAGAAGGAAGAATTCAAAATAGAAATACATAAAACTATCCAGCAGCCATGAAGCATAGCACATAGGTATGGTAAATTGTCTCATTTGGTATGATGAAAGCCTAATTCAAAGCGATATCGTATGCAATGTTTGGTGGCCAAATCCGAACCACAATGAACTGATGCATAGCACATAGGTTAGGCTCCATGGCAGGAAAATCTTCAAAAGATACCATTCACATGCTGTAGATGGCTATGCTTGATTCCTGACCCTCCAAAGAAGATCACCCCTACCTGCTAAATACCTAACTATGCTCGTCTGACGTTTTATGAATGATACGCAGGATGTGTTCCTAACTCGCACTCATTCTCCTTTATGCTCGACTTAGTCACATTCGAGAACTCCTTAGACGCTTTTTAAGACTAACCGAGTTAGCTGAAGCGAGTTACCTGGGTGATCTTGTTTTCTGAGCTCCTTGGTCTGTTCGATATCTCATCAGCTGAAACGCGCTTCATCATGTTTATGTTCGCCTTCATAGAAGAGCTGCAGTTGGAATTTTGTTAATTTCTACAAAAAATATACTGAAATGGAGTAGGACTCTGGTGAGAATGTTGATTTCTATAAGAAACATACTGAAATGGAGAACGACTCTGGTGAGAACTTTGATTTGTATGTGCCCCGCATAGATTCATCATCCAACAGAATCATCCACGCCAAGGGCCAAGCCTCTGCGCAATTGAGCATTGTTAATGTGGATCCTGAGGCGGGTCTCAAGCTGACGACTGACAAGACTTACGGCATTTGCAGAAAGGTCCGCTGATGACTGCATTGTGCGTCTGACCAAGAGTGATGGATAACATTATGTACTAGATAACATGAATTGGTAATAAACATGACTTCCTTTTGCATCTTAACATGGCCGGGATTCCAAGTACCCATGAATTCCTTTTGCATCTTCACATGGCCCCGCTTCCAACTATCCATGTCAGCGACGATTAATTCTCTTGAGCTGATTGGGAAGCCTTGCTTGTGCTCCCATCTCTCAGCGCAGATGCGCTCCTCCTCCTAATACAAGGCAACATACAGACATTATGATCAAAGTAAGCCTAGCAAAACCACAAAACAGGAAACACGACGCCATTAGATATTTAGTCTCTCTTTGAGAGATCAATTCTCTTTCTTCAGCAAACATTGTACAGTGCAGAAGTACTTCATCGGTGCAGTATATACATTGGGGGGATTCAACGGGGTGGAATTTGTCGAAGCAGCCATGGCCAATAAGGAACTGGGTCAGAATTTGTGAATATATTCTCTGAAGCAGCCATATCAAGTCAAGAACTAGGTCAAATAGTCCAATTCCTTATGGTTACCCGCTGCTCATTCTGCTAAGTCGGGTTGAGTCCGTTTGAGTATGCGTTCCACCATGCCCATCACTCCTCCACTAGATGCGCGTAAGCCTACGTCATGCTCAGGCCGTCTCACGTGGATGAGACGGCCTTAATCTCCAGATGAATGGGAAGAATAATCGAGAGGATGTGGACCGCATCTTCTGAGATGCTCCTAAAGCAGGCTTAGGGCCATTGTCTTAGACACTGCAGGTGCCTCTTTGAGGTAGGATGGCCTTTTGATGGAACTGCTCCAGATTAGCGCCGTGTAGAGCAGTGTCGCATTCGTCTATAAGATTGCTTTAATCTCCAAATCAATCGAAGGAACGCCCGATAGGACATAGACCGCATCTTCTGCGATGGAGCCAAGCCTCTGATCAGCCTTAGAGCCATTGTCTTAGACACTGCTCACGATTCTTTGAGGTAGAATGGGCTTTTGATAGCTCAGCGTGCTATGTTGCATTCGTTGCCGTCTTGGCCAAAAACCAACTTTCAGATCGTGTTCGTCCATAGTATAAATGTGTAAAGAAGGAATTCTGTTGTGTTGACGTTCTCTATTTCCAACGATGTTCTTCAAAGAGTTCTCTCTAAGAAAACGATTGATTGATTGTACCCACATCTTCTGTCCATTATTTTCTATTCGTTCTTTAACTAAGACTTTCTCTATGGGTGAAAATATCCAATCTGCCCTTGTATATGCTAAAAGGCCACAACATCTTGCTCTCTCTCTCGCTTCAACCAAAGCTTTTGTAAAATAATCTCTTCAAATCTGTTAACTATTCCCTCCCCCCCAAAAACAAACCGACTTCTCTTCAATGCAAAAACATAATCCCCATCCATCTGTTTTTGATTTGTGTGTGGCGTAGTTCGTGTGTGTTAAATTATTAAATCTCATCGTTTAAATTACAATTAAATATGAATATAAATATTTAAATAAATTGCGCTTAATAAAATCAACTCAACACACTCACACTTACATGAATAATAAAGAACATAGTTTGATTTTGGGCTTACTTACTTTTTATTCATTTTTATAAACAAATATTTTCAGTAGCCACATTTCTACTAAGTCAACAGCTAGTTTTTTCAACTTATTATTATATATAATTATTTAAAAAATAAAAAGAAAATGTTATAAAATATTAAAAGTTAGTTTTAGTTTCATTTTTTCTTCGCCATTTACTAAGAGCAACTAAAAACCAGACACATAAAAAGTGGACTCTAAACAGGAACAGCAAACAGACACAGCACGAAATCTCATGCATGCTGCAAATCGCAAGGTGTAGAGCATGCCCAACCCAGGATGTGTTGAGTAGTGTAGAGCGCTGCCTTGACAACAAATTTGTGAGAGAATGATGAAATTTGATGAATGTTTGTCGAATGTTTTTCGGAATATATCATATATATAGTTATATATCTTCTGTTGCTTTTCAGCTCAAATATGCACATTTGTTGAACGGAAATGAGTGCGCGGGGGGGGGCGGAGTTGAACATTTAATGTAATATGTATATATTTTTTTCAGGAATTTCATTCGATATTGCAGCTCGTCAAGCCCTTGTCAATTTGTGATATTAATTGCATTATTTATTTAACACGTAAATTGCGTTCCAATGGGGCTGGCCATAGGCCAAGGCTGGGCAGAAATATGTTGCATGTTCTGTTGCTGTTGTTGTTGTTGTGGCTTGTAATTTGTAATTTTTGGTTTACACCAACAGAAAAGTATATATATGATAAACGATATGTGTGTGCTCCTCCAATTTGATTGATGGACCTTGGGTCGTTTATGAACTGACACTGACGCTGACACTTTGTCAAAATGTTTTGCAAATTTCGTGCCTTTTGGACACAGACAGGAAATTTAAAATGTTCAAATGAGTTGCTTAGTTTGCTGATAGTTTTGATTGTTTTGATAAGCAGTTGAATTAGCATTGTGGTTTCCAATCAGCGAGATAATTATGGGGAAGCCATTGGCGATCAAGGAGATAAATCGGTCTAGAGGGGATATTAGTTTTTCATCCACATGAGAAGTGAAATGCCAATTCATATGTCAATTGGTTGTTGTAATTTAGGTTCAGTTTAACGAAAGTGCAAGAGGTTAGTCAGCAAAACCTGTGGCTGAGATCTTCGCCATCTAGTTTCTGATCGTGCTTTGTAATAAGAGTCCGAGAAATGGAAACGCCACTTCCCTCCCATCGCTATGTTTCCATGAGCTATGATATACTCAAAGGGCATATCGAGTGCTACAAGAAGATTGGCATATTTGCCTTTGGCGCTGCTGTCAGTGATCTTCGCTTTCGAGCTCCTGATCCCGCGTTACAATAAGAGCCAGAGCAATGGAAGTGACACTTCCCGTCACTATGTCTTCATGAGCTTCTACTTACCCTAGTGGCTCATTTAGTGCTACAAGAAGATTGGCATATTTGCCTTTAGAGAGCTGCTGTCAGTCAACTAACTACAGACAAGTACTCCATTGGGCTACTGCGTACACTGCTTTAATAGCGGTGGGCACAACCCGTGCCACAGTGCCATCAATGTCAGCAAATATATACAAAACTTTAGATGTCAAAGTCTGGACTCTACGCCACGCATGCCCAAAGAGATGGAGATGGAAATGGTTTATGTGGCGCTGCTCATTTTCTGCCATTCCTGTTCCTTCATGATTGACTTTTATACAGCTCTATGAGTCGCATTTCCGACTACTAGCATCATTGGTCTGCTGTGTTAACTCGATCAACCATAGGCGCTCTAACTGGCCCATTAAGTTTCCAACGTATTCCAAACCTTACCCGCCTGGGACCACCCAGGATGTGCACACAACAGTCAGCACCACTCTCAATCATTAACCCGCAATTCATTGGAGTCGCAAAATGAAAGAAATGTCTCTTCTAAGGGCTCTTAACGATCACAAATTTCTCAGAGCTATGGTGAATTAAGAGAGATTTTAGATATATATGGTCCATTCAGTAATATTGGAGTGAAAGCGAGATTACAGAAGAGAAATGACTAGAGATGAATCTTCAAAAATTCAAGAGATATCATCGTAGAGAGCATTAAAAGTAGTGTCAACACATCGTATGAGTAATATATCATAGTCCCTATGAGGAGCAATAGATACAAACAAACGATGCTTTTAAGTTTTCATTCCAAAAGAATCGGTTGTATGGTAGCTACATGAATCCGTTGTCCTATCCTGATTAGATCAGGTCAGAAGACTTGGGATCTCCTCAAATGGATACAAACCGAAATTGGTTTGATTTGGATGCAACAACAGAAAAGATGCTTCTAAGTGTTCATTCCGGAACAATTGGTTATATGGGAGCTATATGATATAGTTGTCTGATTTCAATGAATCTCATACTTAAACAACGTGTAGATGTAAGGAGCATCTGCTAAAGATTTCAGCTCTGTAGCTCTCGAGACTTCTCAGATCTCGTGGGTAAAACACGCAGACAGAGTAACAGACGCACGGCCATAGCTATATCGTCTCGGCTTGTCATGTTCATCAAGAAATTATATACTTTATATGGTCGGAAATGGTTCTTCCTGTGCTTTGAGAGCTTCATGACAAAGTTAATATTCATTCCCATTTTTTGTGAATTTTATAATGCCGACAAAAGCCAAACTCTGGCGGAAATTTTGGTGCCAAAGTGACAACAAAATCTCATTTTGGTTTCAGACTTATTCTTCTCTAGAAAGTGCTTTCTGATCCCGCAACAAGCTCAAGAAAGACCAGCTCTTCCTTCTTTGGTTGTCTCCATAGTGTGTCCAGTTTCAGTCAGCGCTGACAGCCCCTCTGAGGGGATATACCATACATCCTTACCTTATTTATACCAAAATGTGAGTGAAGGATGAGAAAATGAAACGAAATTTCTCTGTCCGACAACTCGTTCACCTCAACCACTAAGCCCTACTTGATCTAGGAGCTGTGAAACACAGTACATATTGTACTTATGGATAAATGCTTTCCAAGCTTTGTACACACTGGTGTATCATAGATTTCCTTTATATGTGAAACTTTAAAAAAAGAATGAGTCTAATAAAAGGTTGCAATTTTCAGCGCACGTGTTTTTCCCAATAAAAATCTCATCAAATTGTTACCGCACGTAACTAGCAAACTTTTCCACAATACACACACACACACACACACACACATATGCAAACATATATGCAAATACATAAATGTAACAATTGTGAGATGGCCACAAAAACCAGTAACATTTAAAGGACGCGTTTCAGCTCGAATAACAACAACTATCAAATGTTTTTACAGCTGTCACAAGAACCGCACACAATAATAACAAAATAAAATAAAAAAAAAAGTGGTTTCAAAAGCAAAGTCCAACCAACCAAACCTATATAATCGTGGATAATTTAAGGCATTGCCCTGGCATGTAATTAAATTTTTGTGATTTAAACCGAGGGATTTGTAGCAGATCTGGCAAAGAGCTAGAGGACAACAGGGCCAGCAGAGCAGACAATTGCTTGCTCTAAAAATGCCACAAATGTGTTAAATTATAAGCAACAGCAACAACAGCAACAACAACACGAACAACTGCAATAACTAGGAAAACTAGAGAAAAAGTTTGCTCGCTTTTATGACACAAACATGAGCTCAAACCACTTGTAGGCAAAGCCACAAAGCGCGGAGCAGCAACCGCAAAATGTGACACAAAGCACTGCCGAGAACTGGCAACGTTGATAAAACTTGTCATGTGTGTGTGTGTGTGAGTGTGTGTGAGATTGTATGCGGTTGTATATAGAAGTGTGTGTATGTATGTGTGTTGGTTAGGCCAACTGCTCTGACTTGGGTTAAAATTGTTGTCAAGTTGTACATATATATACATATATAGTTTACTACATTCATAGCCGCCTGCCATTTAAGTTAACAGTAGCTTAACAGTAGCCTAACATTAGCCTAACAGTAGCCTGTGTGTGTGCCTGTAGATTTTCTTCTGTTAACTGCATGCTTTGTTGTTTGCACCTGCTTGGACCCAGACACATTTCCTCTTTTGTAAAATTAACATTGCCATTTTGATTTCAAGATTTTGTCATCTTATTCAACTTATTGACTTGTGCAAATGTTATTAAAGTTCTCTTTTCGACGGTTTTCCCAACACAACTAACATATATCCCGTGTGTGTGTATATAGGAATGGAATGACTACAATCTACGCTGGAATGAAACGGAATACGGCGGCGTCAAAGACTTACGCATCACGCCCAACAAGCTGTGGAAGCCCGATGTCCTCATGTACAATAGGTGAGTTTGAAGGGGTTCCATTGCCATGAAGCCGTCACACCTAAACCTATATAAAGACATGAATATGTCCAACATAATCAAGAACCATATCGATTTGTGCGCTTTAGAGCAGTCTTAAGATCTCTCTGTCTCAGTTAACAAACACAACTTAGGTATAACAAATTATATAAAAATCATAATTCTTATTAAATATAAAGAAAAATACAACAAATTGGTAAGTTAAGCAAATTATAGTGGCAGCTCTAATAGCAAATATCAATGCCAGCTTATAAAACTGCTTAAAAGAACAGCATTATCATTTGTAAACTTAACTTAGAATTTTGATTTCTTTAAGTTTTAGACAAAAATATATAAATATCCATAGATTATATAGTTCGATATTGCATTTTAGTTGGTTTTAAATGAAACCTTGTTAGTGGCGTTTCGTAGTTCACCTTTTTTGTAGAGCGGTGCGATATGTTCTTGGAGGGGAGACTTTTGAGTAAGTGTGCGGGAGCTTTAGTTAAGAAAAGTCAAGATTAGAAGAAAAATTAGATAAAAGGAAAAGTCTGTTTAAGAGAGAATAGATTGCTTTTGATGAAATCCTATAAAAGTCATCAAAACAGCTAAAGAGACTCTGGAAGAAAGGTTACTTTCGGCAGGTTCTGTTCAGCCAGAATCATAAGTTCGAGTTGGGGCGCCAACACCAAGCTTGACTGCACCCACGTGGACAAGGTATGCACTCGTAGTGACAACAGCAAGTGAAGGAGTCTAAGGGAGTCTGAGGGAGTTGCTCGCAAGGCCCGTATTGTCAATGTTGTGTTCCATGGCTCCAACAACGAGCTATTGCGCACTAAGACTCTGGTGAAGAACAGCATTGTTATCATCAACGCCACTTCCTTCAGTCACAATAATCTCTTAATCCCAAGCAAGAAGAGGAGACGAAAGCGATGTGCTCACCAATAAGATCAGCGACAAGATCATGAAGAAGAAATTAGAGCGCCAAAAGTACGGCAAAGTTTAGCAAGCTTTGGAATACCAATTCTCTTGAGGTCCTATCTTGGCTTGCATCTCTTCCCGCTCCGGTCAGTGCGATCACTCCAAAAGCTACATTCTTAAAGGCAAGGAATTGGTGTTCTGCCTTAACAAGATCAACTCTAACATATAAGGGCCTTAGATATTTGAATGAAAACCATCAACCAATTGATTTGCAAACAGAATTAAGCAAGGCAACAAATGATCTAATCCGATAAGACCATTCCAAGACTGCTAGAACAAGAAAATGGCAGGTTTTACTTAAAAGTGTGGCCATGTGTCCAGAACATTTACAGTGGGCTGTAAGGACAACCACTGGACAATTAGAAGCACCCCATCAGGAGTGCCCCAAAGCAGTGTAATAGGACCTATTCTATACAGCCTCTACACGGCGGATATTCCCAGCTCCCAGCCCAGCACCCTAAACCTTTTACTGGGGCTCTTCTCTACACCTTGAGGAGAAGAAGGCTGAAGAGGTGGCACTCGACTGACCATATTGATGTCAAATTCAATTGACCTTCACAGTCTTTTCTTGAATTCTCAGTTTCGACCATAAAGTTAATCAAAATAGTTGGCTAAACAAACAGATAATATAAAGAAGGGTATACAGAATTTCAACTATAACTCCAAAGCATTCAACTAATTGTCGATTTTACTAAAGAATGATGAATTGAGAAACTTTACTCTAGTCAAAAGAGATATAAAATGTTGATTCAACTCAACTTTTCTCAAACTAAAGCTCCCATAATTTGCTCCAAGAGAACAAAACTTCAACAATTTATTGTGTTTGCCAATGCGCCTTAGTATTACTTGTTGTTGTTATTGTTTGTATGTTTCTAAAACTAATTTGAATTGTGTTTTTTGATTTACCAAAATAATAATCTCTAATTAATAAATAATTATATTACACTTATATATATCTATATATATATTTACCATTATAATCATAATCCACTCGCTATTGTTTGTGTGTTCTAAAACTGTGAAAACAAAAACGAAAACGAAATAATACCTTTGTGTTACCTAATTATTTGTGTGTATTTCTCAGTGTTACCCATTTATGATTTGCTTTCAATGTTTATGTTAAAGAATCGTCTATGATTAAATTATTGAAAAACTAAAAGAAAAACAAAAATTGAAACCGAAAAAAACCATTTTGTTTACTTCAATAAGAGTAGTTTACACGCAGTGGTGTTTCTAGTGGGACTGTACATTGTCAGCTTGCCGTTGATGTGGGCCTCACATTGTAATTGGATTCGTAATGCTAACCGAACCGTATAATACCTAATAATATAGCCATAACAATAAACCAAAAACCATAACTAACCCTAACTAAATGCGAAAGCCTTCCAGTCTAAATAAAGAGAATCAGTCTAAACTCCTAAACAAACTAAACTATTTTGTTTAACCAGAATATTATGCAAGTACTTGGTTCGAGACAATTGAGCAAATCTATCATTCTTATTTGAACGTTTTTGGAAGACAATTACCAACAATACAAATTGTTCAACAATATGCTGGTGTAATATATCTGGTTAGACGTTCAGTACTTGAATTTATTTGGCCAAAAAGAAAAAACATAACATGTCCTTTGTTATACTCGTACATTTGTTGTGTAGCTTGAAGAGAAAATACAAAAAGAAAATACAAAAACAAACCTGGCAAAATAGATTTTCAAGTATTGTGCATGAGAAATCAAATCCCTCGTACTAAACAACAACAATTTAAACAAATCTATAAATAATATAAAAAACAAAAACAACTAAAGCTTAACCAAATCAAGGCCTTGTACTAAAGTGCCAGAACAAAGCTCTAGCAATGTTGGCTTTGTTCGGCATCACATTAACCCAGCTAACTTACTAACTTACCATCCCATCCATACTCGTAACTATATACGTATCTCCCCCCCCAACCTTCACACAACTATCCACACACGACTCAAACTAAATGTAATAATCTAAAATGTTTCATTTTTCAGTTAATTATTATATAATCTTAAATACTTAAATAATAAACAAACCAATCTAGTTAGACATAAATATTCACCTCGAGCATCAGAATCAGACATTATAACAGAACATTATTCAAGCACCAAGACTGCATAGCTTATATATAAAGCAGCATTCTGTGTAAATATGGAAAGCAGAATACAATTTAAAGGCTGTTGTTGCTGCTTTGATGGGTTTTCTAAGATCAAATCTAAGTCTTAAAGAGATATTTGATTGGAAAAGTGTTGTTTTCTAGAATTCGAATTATCCCTGAAGCATCTAAAAGCCTAGACACTACATTGCTTTTAGCTAGTCATATATGTTTCTGTGTTATATAAACAGAATAGAGCCATGCATGATTGCATCCAAAATGCTTAGCGAAACATTCATCTTAGCATAAATGATCATGAATACTGCCACAAAGATAATAGTCATAGCTTAAAGATAACAGTCATAGCTTGAAATTGTCAGAAGTAAAAGAGGAAGTCTAATTTCGGGTACCAGAAGCTTACATACCCTTGCAGATATGTGTACTATTATAGGAAAGAATAGCTTTTGTAGTTCGATCCTGAGGAAATTGTAATCAGTGGACGCATTTGCTGCATTGGGTGCCAAATTCGGACTGTATGCTCAAAAATTCACCTGTTTGGTGAGATGTGTGAGACGAGCTTTGTCATGATGGAGAATGATTCGTCTTTGGCTGGTTTTACGAATTTCTTCTGGCAAAGAAATGGTCGTGTACCACTCAGAATAGACCTTCCTACGTTGCTCAAAAGGAACAGTGGTCACATGACCCATTTGGCCCATTCATCCACTCATTCTTGTTGAGATAATCCAAGTCGAAAGTTGTGAAAAGTAATCCCATGAAAACCTTCTCTTGAAATTTCCATTTTTTGCCCAAATTAACTCGCTGTAAACAAGGCAAACAGCACTTGTACATCAAAACATTGTGAGTACGTTTAAGCTAGAAAATGTCAAACTTTCTTATGGTGCTGCTAGATTTTAGTCATTAGTGTGGCCAGAGCCAGAAATATAACCCTCATTACACAGCTTTCAAGATCAACAACAAACTGAAAGCAGGTTTCATTCAGGATTTTAGAAAACTCATCAGAAAGCTTCTACCCAAAAAGACAGCCTTTTAAACACTAAAGCTGCAAAACTATCAATACCATCGCAGTTAGTAAGTCTCATAGACCCATCAACATCATCGATAGTATCAATAGTATTATAGCTATTTTGCAGCTCAGCTAAACACGCTTTGAAATCATACAAAACTAAAAAAGAAAAAGTAAAAGCAAAAAACACGTATTGTTCATCATCAACAAAAACAAAAAAAAGTATAATTTCATTAGTTGCTTTCACTTAATTGCTAGTCACTTCAACATCAATGTATGCTTGAGTGTATGCGTGAGTGTCTGTGTGTGCATTAGTGTGTGTGCGTCCAATTAATAACAAAAAGCTGGAGCCGCTTATGGCTACTAATTATAACAAAAGCCAGGCGGAAAACAAGGCAGAAAAAATACTACAGATGCAGCTAGTTGATGTGCGTTAATAATCTGTACTCAATGTCACGTATATATATATGTATATATATATATATATGTATTGCCTGATTTTTCGAACGAGCATCATAATTACACGTATTCATCTGATATTCATGTCCAGTCCGAGCCATTTCCATTTGCCATTTCCCATTTCTCATATCCTCTCATTACAATTGCCCGCAAGGCTTTACAAATGTTAGACCAGGCTTTATGCCATATCAATGTGTAAGTGTATCTTTGGGCGTATCTGTGTGTGTGTGTGTGTGTGCGTGTGTGTGTGCGTGTGTTTGTGTTGTGAGTCATCAAAGTAATCAATTGTTGTTTCAATCTGTACGTACGTATGTCTGTATGTGTGCCATTATTCTTTATAGCTGTGTGTCTATGACTATGACTATGCTCCATACGTATTATGTTAATCGATGTCCAGTTATAACCAAGCTGCAAATATCAACTACTAATATTATATATATACATATGTATACCTATTATATAGCTGTCTATACTTATTGTTATTTGTGTGCGTAACCAAATCGTTTTGTGTGTCCTAAATATAATCATTATTGTGCCCAGATAAACTATATATAAACCATAAAGGCTGCTGCCTGATTAGGCAGCACAAATGTTAACCAACTAAAGGAATCCTTTAAGATGTAAGCGTAAGGATTCATTGCATGCCAACTTAGGTCTATATCTTAGGTGTAAGTTATTATTCAGGGAATGAGTTTGAAGAAATTTAAGATAAATCTCAAATGGGAAATTGTTCTATGACAATTTTGCAGTAGTTAGTTTAAGTATTTCAGGAATATATATAAATTAAGAATATGTTATATAACCTAAGTTCAAAATCCTTACAGAAATATGGTTTTCCAATACCCTTTGGGAGCCCCTTCTTTCTTCTGAAGGAACTTCATTTACATGGGCGAAGAAAGAAAACAGGTTTTCAAAGTGAGCTGTTCTCCTGCAAGGCAACTTATACTGGAGTCATGGCTAAATTCTATTAGAATCAAATTTTAGTTTCCAATTTTGTAGATCCAAGAGTGAGTTCAATGCAGCCATCATGTATATTGGTTCTATGTCAAGTCCATCTTCGTTTGAAGGCCCTGTGCCTCCCTCTTTAACTCCTTTGAGCTTACCAGAATGCTGACGACAGACGTATTTAGTCCGGCAATGGCATGCTGAAGCGCTACAACTTCGCTTTCTATTGAGCTGTCCTGGAATGATGGATTAAGTGTACCTAGCTGGTAGGCACTGAGACTGTTAGGGTCTTTATCAGGCTGCCTCTCTTCCTGATTTGGTTTAATTAGTTCTTGAGCTAACTGACGATTTGTGCGGCTATTGTGTGTCTGAGCGGGCGAACTTGCTTGCTTCTTGTGGCTTCCTGGCATCCCACTATCTCCATGCTGTGTTAAACGAACAGCTTCAGAGAAGAAGAGTCCTCGCAATGCGAATTATGTCGCTTTTTCTCCGGGTCTAGTTAGTGGCATGTGGCTTTACCAATTGTCCGACTCAGTTTTCGTCTCTCCAAGGGTTGTCACCTCTTAAGAATGCAAATATCAATATGGAGATGCCAACAATCGTAGAGAGCTGCCATCGCTTATCTCGATTAGGCACAAGTATCGTGGCAGTTCGTAGCTAAGACATCTCAGCTGCCGTCGCCTACATATAGCAGTTGAGATCTACAATATTTTGAGTCTCTTCTACATAACACAATGCGAGAAGAGTCTATTATGTAAGAAGAGTCTATAACTTTCTTCACAATAAGTCATTCTCACCCATTCATGCCATTCTATATCCCTCTTCAGAATGCTTTATTCCTAATCATTCATTCATCCATTCGCTTGCTTTGCCAACCATTCTGGAGTGGCATTGTCATACAATATTTCCATTATTCACAAAAAGGCAAGTGAGAAAATCCCATGTAATTTTTGACTTAACTTGAAACTTCCTTAAGCATTCTATATCATATCTCTCACATTCAAATTAGAAATTCCCTAACTAACTCCTTCTATTACAATTACATTTAAGCAGAATTTACAAATTCAAATTCAACAACATTCACCACCAGCTTTCATAGATCTTTATAAACTTCATCTCATAATCTCAACTTCATAAAGAAGCCAGCCAGCCAGGCAGGCAGGCAGCCACATAACCAAATGCTGCCACAAAAGTTCATAAGAAGCATAGCATACTTTTGAGCTGCATTCGCACAACCATATGCCACATTATTAAGCCATAGAAGCAGCAGGAGCAGCTTAAACATTTTAAGCCATAACTTAGTGTCAACATTTTTTGCCAGCACAAGCTCCCAACTGACCATTTTATGGCAGCGACTAAAAACTACTTAGCCAAATGTACCCAGAGCGCAGATTTGGGAAGCCACGTAAAAAGCGCGTCGCTGCACAAAATGAAGACAAATATGTGCGGAATTCCGCCGCACCCAGTTGAAGTTGTGTGCACCTGGCAGGGGTGGGGTGGGGTGTCAACCTTTTTATTTCTAATTGCAATTTATAAAGCTATATGTAGTTGGCTCTGGCTGCTGCTGGGTAAAAAGTTTGACTGACGGCGTAGTGGAGCACTTTTTGGCAAATGGAGTTTGCATGTCACCAAAAACCAACAAAAGCCTTCAACTTCTAGAGCTCAGGTGGCAGGCACGTAGGCACAGCCATGTGCGGTCCTATGCCTGGTCTTGGTCCTGGGCTCTGGTTCTGGTTTGTTAATTTGCCTGGCACGCAGCATCCGGTCGGTGTTGATTTCTCTGCTCCACACGAACAAAAAGGGCCCGAAAGCTGCCCGCAAAGGCACTCAGCCTACGCAGCTTCCTGTCGTGGCCATGCCTGGCAATAAAATTCATATTGATTAGCTATAGACTAGTGTAGGCACATAGTCAGGGGAAATCAGTGTATGGAAGTGGAAGGAAATCGGAGGTCCCGCTGGCATTGGCATGGCCCCTTGCAGCTTGAAGTCGAAGGCGTTGTAGCCATCTCGCCCCTAGAAACCTTTTGGCTGTCAACTTTATTGGCTAATGAACTGGCTTTGGCTTACAGATGGCCATGGCAGAATAATAAATTTACTAGACGTTCCACTTCACAATTTCAAGGCAAATACAATGACAATTAAGCTAAGGATTGTAGGGTGAGGGTCTCTATGAGAATCACTGATTTTGCTTCACCTCATGAGTCTAGGATCAAGAGATTGTATCAGGAACCACAGTAAAACAATCTCAGTTGCAGTTTCATTGGATGTTTCTGCATATGATCTCAACCATTCTGGTAGTTAAGTTGGTACCAAAGTTTCATTTGAAGGTTCTGCAAATGGATCTCAACCAATCTGAAAGCTAAGTTTGTCCTAAAGCAAGCAAATGAGAGATGAGCAAGCCTTGTCGAAATCTTAATATGAAGAAAGAACTTCAAGCTGACTAGAGAATACATGTGATATTGATAGCCTGCCTCACAGAAGGACTTCATAAACAGAGAAGGAATTTGGAAGTTCAAAACTTTAGCTTATATTGATCAATTTTCATCAATAGGTGTGAGTCTTTCATAAGAAACAGATGGGCAAGATTAGCTAATAGGTTTCTTAGCTACAAAAGACGAATCGCTGTACCAAACTCATCTAAAGACATAGATAAAATGCATATATGTAGCTTTCCCAGCTCTCGTTGGACCTCCTTTACTATCCCATTCAGATCTATTATTGCTTGCAGCGTAGATACTTTTCTCCCCATCAAGATTTCCTTGACTTTGTTTAGAACTTTAGCATCAAACCTAACAATTTCCATGAAGTTGGTGAAATTCTGCTTGAAATACGTTTTGAAGAACAGCCACTGATTGCCTTTCATTTGGTTTAATTTATTAATTCCTCTTGCTTGTTTTCTTCTTTTCTTTTCTTTTTTCGCCCTGCCCCTTGGCAAACGCCACATGGCCCTTCAAGCCTAATTTGTATGCGTCGCGAGCTCTGCTAATGTGAGGCCATCATTTAGATCAATGGATACATATATATATGCACATATACATATACATATCAATACAAATGTCGATATCTATATACACATACAATGCCAGCTTGTTATGTAACTGTGTTAAACACTGCAGAGCCGTCAACTTGGTGTTTAAATCTGTTACGCTTCAGTCTATTTCTTTTGATTTTCACACTGTTTCACTTAGATTGAGTTGGACTTTCAACCGTCGTTGCCTTCAGTGAAAATTGTGAATGAAAGAAAGCCTTTATACTTCATATAATTGCAACGTTGTCTGCATTTGCCAAAGCTTTTGCGGCAACGAAAATGAAATTTGACAGCGGTGGGGCGGCTTAGCCAAGCCAACCGACTTTGGACTTTGGACTTTTTACGCGCTCCGCTGTCAAGGCTTACACCGACACACAGACCAGGACCAACATCAATTTTAATATTGCTGGGGCAATGATTTTATTTATTTGTTTCAAACCAGCCGCCTCAAGGCCGAAACGTAGCCAGAATAAAGCCCCAAAAAGGCCGCCGAATGTTTCACTTTGAGAAATTAAAATGTTTCTCTCTTTTTTTCGCTGGCTTTCGGAAATTTACATAAACATGGTCAAACAAACCAGCAGAAATAATATAAACGTGATGAGAGTTTATGAGATTTTTTTAAAGGGAATAACTAATATTTAGGTCTATGATTAAGAGAGATTAAAGAGATGTAGAGTTTTTAAATGGAATTTTATATATATCGAATTGTTGAATTGAAGTCAAGAAAGGCGACCATTTGCTTCGCTGTGCTGTGTTCCAGGAACAACTTTTGTTGGATTTGGCTGGCCCACACGGTCGATTGCTGTTTTGTTTTGCGGATCATACGCATATATCCATGATTCGTCAACTGACATGATTATGAACACGTCTTTTGAAGCAATACATTCTTGTTGAGGTAGTCCAAGTCGAAAGTCGAGCAAAAGAGTCCAATGAAAACCTTCTCTTGAAATTTCCATTTTTTGCTCAAATTGATTTTTTTAACTCTCCGTAAACAATGCAAGGAGCACTTGTACATCAAAACGTTGTGAGTACGTTTATGCTAGAAAATGTCGAACTTTGATATGGTGTTGTCAGATTTTACCTATTGACATTAGTGTGACCAGCTTGGTAAAAATAAAAACAGATGGAAAAGAAGTAATTAAAGAAACTCTTCATTTATTGTTTAAAAATACTTTAAAAATCGTTGGGAATTATCCAGATTTTCTAATTTAAAGCTAATATGTAGTATTTTCCAATCAAATTTTAAAATTAGTAAAATGGAACTCAATGGAATAAACTGGAGAATACAAAAATTTACTAAATGTCATAACAGAGAAGGATTCACATGAAGCCAAGCTTATCAAATGCCAGAAGCAGCCCCTCTCTCCACCCCCCTTTACCAAACAACTGACAACAACCCGTAGTTATACCAATCAGCAAGACTACGCCCCCAGTTATATGCACATTTCCAAACTGGACTGTGGCTGCCCACAAAATCTCACAATCCGGAATGGGCCAGGGCGAAACGACGACATGTGGTTCTCAGTGCGTCTGGATTTTGTCTGTTTAGCCCTCATTACAACGGCCGCTAATCATGGCCCAAATTCCACTTAAATGTCAGCTACAAATGCATATAAGCTTCTAATACCCTGCCACATGCCACACCCCCAAACAAGCTCCCCCACTCAGCCGCTCTCTGACTCTCTGAGCATTGCGGTTTGGCCAATTAAATGCACACTTTGGCCGCAAAATCACAGGTCCGAAAATGATTTAAAGTGTTTGCCACGTGCCAAATTTTGCAAACCGCAAACAAAACAACAAACAAGACCGATAAATATAGCAAACAATAGTTGGATGGATATGCAAAATGAAGAAGAACAAAAGCGCCACATTCTTTGAGTCAATTCTAGTGTAATTGCATTTTATGGCAAAGCAAAAATTTGCAGAACGAAATAAAATATGAATTGTTTACTGGCAAATCACAAATGAAATGCAAAAACCCAAAAGATGGATAGAGATAGCTTCTTTTTATACTATATTTGTATATAGACATAGTATAAGGTGTGTGCCTGAAACATTGGGAAACTGCTTAAAGATGAGCTGATTGCATTTGCAATAGAATTTCATGACGTCAATTAGATATTTCAGCACTTTTAATCACATTTCACGACAGACAAAGGCGTACTTCGACTGGCACAACATTCCGCTCTCGCAGTGGAGAGTCTTAACTCTGGATCTACATCCAATTTAGGATCCATGTGGGGTATCTTTCTGAAGCTGCAAAGCAAGACGAGTCCTTGAAGCATGAAAATGGGCAAATATGCCATTGTTTGTTCTACAAAACTTGGCTAATTCGATGAACCAAAGGCTGCAAGAACTTCCAAAGACCAAAGACAACACATGACCTATATCATGTCTTACGAATGACTAATAATCCTTTAAGCATCCCCCCCCTCCTGCTTACACTAAACAATATTTATGAAACTCATTTCCATCTCTAAAAGAAAAAGTGCTGCTTTACTTTGGAACACATCACATAAGCACTATATCATATATATATACTCTAAGTACTCCAGCATATTTACATTTTCGGAACTTCATTTCCATATGCGCATAGTTCAGCACAGATATGTTGTATCTCTCGCCCACTCGTGGCCATGGTGAAGTGCTGACAATACAAATTCCATTTTGCTTTCATCCAAATGTTGATAGACTTAATGGCCGGCCAGTTTTGGGTCAATTCAAATGCAAAGATATGTTTTATTTGTTCTAGAAAAAAGAGGAAAAAATATGGAAAGGAAAATGGGCAGACATTGCGGGTTATGTTGAAAAGAGGAAACTATTTGTAAGCTGTAGAAATTCTACTAAAACTAAACTTCTTCAGTGACCTTAAGTTAGCTCTTAAGACTTTTATTTATAATTCTTAAGTTATATAACTGTAGTTGATAGAGAACCCTTAACTTTTTACTAACTTATAACTAAGTTTTCCATACACAGAAACCTACACCAACCTATAAACTAGAACCTCTTAATGAACATCCCTAGAATATCCCAGCTATCTTTCTCTATCTCTAAGAAATTTCCAAAAAAAAACAAAACAAAAATTTTTGTTGAATGCAAAAATTCTAATAAAAGCGCAAAATCATATAACAGAAATATATATCTATCAACAAATAAACCACAATTTTATAACCATACAAAAGAAGAGATGAATTTGGAAGAAATTTCAAAAAAAAAAAAAGAAAATATGCAACAAATGAAAAGCAAAGAAATAATGCATTAAAACAAATTGTACAATAATTTAGCGCGGATGAGGGATTCGATGGCACGTATCACACCAACATTGTGGTCAAACATAACGGCAGTTGTCTGTACGTGCCCCCTGGTATCTTCAAGAGCACATGCAAGATAGACATCACGTGGTTCCCATTTGATGACCAACATTGCGAAATGAAATTCGGTAGTTGGACTTACGATGGAAATCAGGTAATAAAGTGTTTCCACAACAAATACAACTCTAAATAACAGTAACAAAATTACAGTTACAGTTACAGTAACAGTAACAGCAAACGCAAAACTCTGTTAGCTACAGTAAAGCTAGGCTATATAAATACACCTAAACAAACACAACAACATTTTGACACAAGCACTAAATCAAATCACCAAATCACACTGGCCACATTCACGGATCACAGATCACAGATCACAGTTCACACAATCACTAAACTCACGCTTATTTGCTTACAAAAAGACACGAGACGAGGTGCGAATGCACGAGGCATTTTGTTGTCATTGATTGAACTACAAAGTTTGTGTTGCAAATCTATAAGAGGTGGACAAATATGGACAGTGCCTTAGGGCAACCACTTCAGGACTAAATAAATAGTTTCAGACGAGTTCCAAGAACAAAATTTGAATTTGCGAAGGTTGATAAATAATATTTACTAAACAATTGTGATTAAATATGGTTTGATGAACGTTTCCACACAAGGGCGTAGCCAGTTTTGTCCGATAAGGGTGCCAACATCAATATATTCTTAACCATTAGGAGGCATATTTACAGTCAAAAGAATAGATCCTGGGAAGAGAATGTCTATTCTACTAGTTCTTTTTAGACCTGCTCATGAGATCGTGGCTAAACCCATAGACCTGCTCATTCTGTATTCGAGTTACGGGACGAGATTTCATTCTCTCCAGAAAGGACTTCTAGACCATCAGAAGCTCTACAAGAAACATCTCTTACTCCGCCCTGAAATCGTTCAATTAATATTTTCCCACGTAAGTTCTGTTTCACCAGGGTAGGAATGGCCACTGAGATGTAAGCATAGATGTGGGCGATATCCCAAATATTAAAACAGATCTTGCTCGATGATTTGGGTTAAAAATTTCGTTATAATTTGATGGTTTTCTATGTTTTTCGATGTTTTCAAAAGGCTGTTTTTGGCTTAAAAATGACAAAAATAAAGCAAAATTCCAAACACCCATGAACCTGCTCCATTTGTATTCTAGTTTCGGTAACAGATTTCAACTTCTCAAGCTAAACAAGATCCATCTCTTCTTCCGCTCTGAAATTTTTCAAATAAAATGTTTCCAAGTTCCAAGTGAAGGGATGCCCAATGAGATCGCATCATAGATGTGGGTGATGTCGATGTTTCCAAATATAATAGTCGATGTTCTTTAATGACATTGATAGCTATGTAGTAACATTATACTGCATCAGTCTTTCGGCTGCATGGCTCTCCTAAAAGATCGTGTTAAGGGAACTGATGCTATCAGTATTGATTAAAGATGCTATGCAATGATATAAACATATGGTTAGATGCTCTCCATTGAGTCCCACAAATCAATGGGATTAGACTTAAAGTTTTTCTACACGCCGCTGCCACCATCAAAGCCAAGAGATTGTTGAAGGAATACAAAGTCGTTGGCCGCAAGCTGCGCAGCGACAAGGAGCCTCTGAGCCTTTTCTGCACAAAATGGGCATCTTCTGGTACTTTTTGAGGCGGCTGAAAAAGTTATCCAAGAAGACAATAGTGAGATTGTGTCCTTGAAGCGGGTCTACAAGATATCGCCCTTGACAATCAAGAACTTGGGCATCTGGCTGTCTTACGATTCGCATTCGGGCACACACAACATGTACCGCTAGTAACTCGACATGGATGTCCGTCATAGAGTGAACGTGCTCACTCCATTCAGATCATCAGGGTGGAGTCCATACCTGCCGCCATGTACAAGTTAAACAGTTCCACGACTCGAAGATCAAGTTCCCACTGGTCCAGCGTGTTTACCACAAGGGCAACAGGAAGCTCTTTTCGTATAGAAAGCCAAGGACCTACTTTCAGCAATGACAGCGATGTTTTCGGACATCCCCATACCACTGTGACCAGTTTCGCCTTGTCACATATTCACAAAATGATGAAATGAGAAAAAGAAATGTAATTTATCTGCTTGAGTCTTTTCCATAAGTTTAGCCTCTCGACAACTGAATATACTTTACGGAGAAGATGTGAAAACTGACTTAAGGCAATTTGATGGCTCCGTTTTAGGACAATGAAGTATCTTACTCAGATCAAACAACACTGCAAACTGATTAACACTTAAAACTTTCATAACAATCGACAAATATGCCTCGTGTAAGCAATCCTATACAAAAACAAAAACTATTCAACTACAACAATAGAATGTTAGAAATAATTGAAAAGAAAGAAAGTAGGAATGTCTTAGTATATAGCTGACAGTTTTTGGACAATTGTCCAGTTGACATATAGACTAGGGTAGACATAAAAATATCAACAATCTTGACAGTGGTTCGAAAAAAATATCCTTATTTCCTTTATGCTTTTTCACAAACAACTGTCTCTCTATTCCTCTCTTTTACGCTCTACCCAAAACCAAAAAAACATATAGAAACCTTAGTTGAAATTTAATTTAAACCGTTCTCTACTTCACGTCGAACAGTTCTTTGCGTTTTTGCGAATTACAAAACCAAAAGAAAAAGTGTGTGCAACAAAATACACAACAACAAATTGCAGTGTATGAAATGTTAAGCTAAAATGTTCAATTTCAACATTTGAATTGAATATTTTAAGCCTAAACATATGAATTTTGAACAACGATATAGAATAGGAATAGGAATTTCTATTTAAAGTGTTTTCAGACTGTATTTGAAGTTGACCAACTTTGCTTTAGAGAAAATGCTGTCAAAATGAGAAAGTTCATGAAGAATTTATCAATTTTTCATTCATGAATTTCCCTCATTTCGATATTCAAATTCTTAAAAAGTAAATCTAGGTCTTCGATTTAGCAGTTTTTCAACACTGTTCAGCTCTCTGCGTAGGGTTGTCTGCCAAAACGGAATCATGTGTGAAACTAAACTGGCAGTTTCAACTATTTTGCATGTCAGCAGGCCAATAACCACGCCCAAATATATAGCAGATATATCAAAATTTTGGACGTACGTAAAGACTCTTAATGAAAGTCAAACAAAAAAAAAAACAAAAGGAAAACCAGCCTAATTTTCAGCGTACTTTGTTTTAATTTCAACGTATTTTGCACTTAATGAAAAGTACAGCAAAGAGATAGCTCTCTTTTGCTCGCTCGCTCGCTCGCTCGCTGCTCTCTCTCTATATATATATATATAACTCTCTCTCGCTCGTACACCTCAAACACATGCTCTCTTTGTACATAAATGTTGTTTCAATGTGGCTTTTTTGTAAAATCTAAAAACGACAAAACTTTTTACTAAAAATGTTAAATATTCTTTTTCTCCAAAATAAAAAATATTAAAAAAACAAAACTCAAAACTCATTTACAAAATATAAAACAAAATTCATTTGCCTCTGGCAAATAAATTTGAATTTATAAACGATAAAAAAAATCAGTTGGATTTGGTTTTGAATTCCGAAGATGGAGGGGATCTTTCCGATTTCATAACAAATGGCGAGTGGTACTTGCTTGGTTAGTAAACGAATATCATCCTGAACTTTATGCTTATTTCCCGTATAACTGTTGTTGTCATTGTATAAATATCAAATCATTTTCCTTTGATTTTCACCGTAGTTTATAAAGCTTGGCATCTTACGAAAATATTTTAAAAATATTTTAAAAATATATTTTAAAATTACACAAAAATGCTTCATAGAAATATTATCATTTGCTTAGTTTTTCATTTTGTCATAAAATTTTTCCTTATAAAATTCTATAAAAAATATTGTACATACATATATAATTATATTCTTTATATATTTAAAAATATATTTAAAAAAAAGAAAAGAAAATTATTTATTTATTGTACATATGTGTCTGTCTGTGTAAATGTGTATGTGTCTTGTATATATGTTTCGCTCTCGCCTTGAATTTGAACTAATCGAAAGTTTTATCGTTCAGCCATGCCGGGAAAGAAAAATACCATAGTCTACGCCTGCTGCCCAGAGCCCTATGTCGATATCACCTTTACTATACAAATACGCCGACGTACACTATATTATTTTTTCAATTTAATTGTGCCATGTGTGCTGATATCATCGATGGCCCTGCTGGGCTTCACCCTGCCCCCGGACTCGGGCGAAAAACTAACTCTAGGTGAGTATGCCGAAATTCCAATCAAACGCAAAACCTCTACCAAAAAAAAAACACACATATATATTATCTCTATGAATCGAATAAATATAACATTTCTTTGTAAGAATTTCAGCCAGTTTCTACAAATCTGATATAAGCCTTAGCTAGATCGATCACATATAAAAAAAAGTTATAGTCAAAGTCAAGGTGTCAGGTAAAGCAGCGGTAGCGAAATGAGGCTTAGCTGGATTTAACCATTCCCAATAAAAAAAAACCCAAAAACAATTTCCCCTAAAATAAGTCTTTACTGAAAGCTGCTTTAACAAAATAATAAAATCAGAAAGAAAACTTTGCATGTTTTATTTGAAGTAAAAAAGTAAACTGAAGTTTAGTTATTTACCAAAAATGCAGTGTTTCCTTTTTGTTTATAAATCCAACTAAATACATATGCTGCTTGCAGTTTTAATAGTATTTCCTAACGGTACCTCTCTAGACCTTATAAACCAACCTTAAATAAGTCTACCCAAAACTGTCCTCAATGGAAACACTTCCAATTTGTTGCTTTAAATGTAAACAACGTAAGCTACGTTCACACAGGCATAAACGAGTGCAATTGAGAGAAAGAAATGATGGAGGAATGTCAAGGAAAACTCTAGAGATTTTGATATATTCATATGTCATGGGAAACTCTAGAGATTTTGAACTAAATTTGAACCAAATAACATTTAATTTTAGCCAAATATATTCAGGTCTGTTCCCGTTTCCATTGCGGTTTGAAAAGTTAATGGAATTCCAGTCCCAGCTATTCGCAATTCCACATGAGCTTTGATTTTTCGAACTTATGTCCGAATCATGCTGCGAAGACAGTGGGCAGGACAAGACAGAGTGATGAACAGAGCTTTCATAGACAAACTATTGATGGATGCTCAAGACTTCAATAGGATTCGGACATTGCGAAAACTAATCGAAAGTAAACCGCATGATTTGAAGGGTAGCGGAAACGAGAACAGGCCTGATTATATTCAATTCCATACAATTTTAGCCAAATATACTATCAGGCTTCCTTAGCCATTCTGAACTTCCAGTTCGCCGGCAAGAAGAAAAACTTAGTCGATTTCCAGATGAGCGCATTAGACTGTAACTGATAGCCTTTATATGCCTTCAGACCAGATGAATTCAATTCCATCATGAAGTTGTGCAAGCCCTGGGCAATGGGGCAGAGGATTGTATATAGAAGATTGTGTATCAAGCCGGCTAGGACCCCAACTCATGGCACAAAAGTGTTTTGCTATCTACTGGTATGTAGCGGTAGCGATTTCTACTGCGATATCTACTGCCCAGACATCCAGTGAAGGCAAAAGAAACTGTAGATCTCTGAGATAGATAGTTAGCTAGGCTATGAAGCTTATAGTGTCAGCTGAATTACGAATCAATTAAGATCAAGGGTCTCTAAAAGGCTATACATATTGTAAACGAACTCCATTTCAAAGAGCAAAGGCATATAAGTCTATAACTTGCAATATATAGTAGATCGAATTGACAACTGAATCCTTTAAGTAATTTGTATGAAAATATATCATAGATCGAATATATCATAGATCGAATTGGCAGGTTAATCCTTTGAGTAATTTTTATGGAAATGAAACTGTCTGCTCAGTTTTTAGCTCAGCCGATTAACCCAAGGATGTCACTAATATCGCTAAGTTAATGGATATATTGGCTGATCCCAGCTGGAATCCTTCAGAGGGAAAGAAAACTTATCACTTTTGACCCCTGTCAACCCTAGTCTACCTTAAGAGCTATATGACAATCAGGAGGACACAATTTCTACTTAACTCATCTTGCCTGTGTGAACTTACTCTACATATAACATAATTTTGTGATTCCTTGAGCAAACCAATTCCACCCCCCGCCAAATGCTAAACGTAAAAATTATAAATCTGCCACGTTTTAATACTAAAAATATATAAACTTGTTCATTTTTATCTCTCAGTTTTCGATTATAAACAATAATTTGTGCCTTTCGAACTTGATTTGTTTGTACTCTGTGTTCATTTGTCATACGTACTCGTATATTGTATTTATTGTATCTCTTATTCCAGGCGTAACTATACTACTATCATTAACAGTATTTCTAAACCTTGTTGCCGAGTCAATGCCGACAACGTCGGATGCTGTTCCTCTTATAGGTACACACACCACACCCCATATATTATATTATTATTTAGAGTAAAACCAAAAGCCACAAAAACAGAAAGAAAACAAAAAAAAAAACACAAAAAAAGAAACATTGGTCTGTGCCTTAAATGCTGTTTTTAGTTGTCATTAGTTTTAACTACAGTAGTGCCATGTACTAAAAGAAAACCAAAACAAAAACAACAACAACAACAACAAAAGAAAATGAAACCAAAAGCAAAAGCAAAATCAAATTCAAACTAACAACAACTACAACAAAATACCAATTATTTAGAGAACACAAAATACTCACAAGTATGGCGAATGAAATATTATGTTTTAACGAATTTCTAACTCGAATGTTTGCTAATAGAAAACAACAACAACATTTCTCTCTAAATCTCTGGAAAACCACAAAATCACAAAAAAACAACATTTCAGTTACAGCCAGCCATTTTGTCTGCCCGGAAACTTGGATAGTTCGAAACTCCAAAATAGTTCCAACACAAAAATCACAGAACACTTTTATAATGGGGTTGTCAATATGAATGGAATGGGAAGATATTTAAAGTTAATATATTTTATTTATTTATATTTATTTTCATATATTTTTGAATATTTTTTTTATATATTTTTAAGCGTCTTGTTGAAATTTTTAGTTTTTTGTTTGTTTTATTTGAAACTTCTAAAAAATACTCCAATATCATTGAGATGTTGCCACTTGATGGTATTTTTGAAGAATTTATCAGGCTTTTCAAGGCTTTGCAATGTCAACCCGGAACGTGGTCCTTTCCACTTCCGTGCCTCGTTCAAAATCTTCTACAAGGCTGTTCGAGCCATGATCCCATACAAGACCAGGCGTGGCCAGATTGATCTCTCTCATTTGCTTGTGTTGGTATTTTTGATGGTATTCCATGGCCGTATGACAAGCTTCTACTCTCTGACCGCACATACTGCCAGGTGGGTCGCCTGTATTACGAGGTTGGCTGGCGTTAGCAGGATGTGATCAAGAGCCTGGAGCGTAGGCGCAAGGCCAAAGCAACACATCACCTTCAAGAACAATACAGAGCTGAAGAAACTGATGGTCAAGGCGCCAATCCTGCCGAACCCTTCAACAAAATCATTCAATCGCACTGCTATGAGGTTAAGGCGTCACTTTTTAAGCAGGACCTCATACGTGTACAAGGGAGTAGCTGGGCTTTTAAAAGAGAAAATAAAGTAACAAAGCTAAGATAATAGATATTGAGAGAAGAGAACCAAAAAGCCTCTTTCTTGTTAGTAACATTGATATGATCTCTAAATCTCAGTTTTTTTAACCAAGGTAATTCCCAAGTATTTGACGTTTGGCTTCCATTTGTCATATACAGTTCCTAGCCTAGTAGAATGTGTAGGGACATAAGTAATGGCCTGTGTTTCAGCTGGATTTACCAGTATTTTCCATTTCAAGAAGTACATATGTAACTATAATGTCAGAAGCGGCTTGTAGATTCTAAGTAATATCACCTCAAAGCGGACCAGAGCATAGGACCGCAGAGTCGTCTGCGAAGATGGACGTAGCGCAGTTTGTTAGTGACGGAAAATCTGATGCAAAGATATTATTTAGTATGGCAGATAGACAAGATTCTTGGGGGCATCCTGCTGGGATACAAGTTTGAGATGAGGTTGCTTTTGCCAAAGACATTATGAGTCTGTTTCAACCCTGCGATGATACCAAGCATTATTTTTCTTGAGGTTTGTTTTCTGGGGGTCATAAGCTCATTTAGCACAGATTACTCACGTGAGATGGGCAGCCTAGAGAGATTATAGAGAGTTTCTAAGCTATCTTTGTTTGACTTTGTCAAAATAGACTTTAAATCAATCCAACTTGGTCTCAAATCCATCTCATTTCGGCTTGAAATTCAGTCCTGTTCGTTCCATTATTGAAATATTCCTTGTTGAATCAATCTGAACGGAGTCAGCTCTATAAATTATCAAGATTGATCGACTTTCTTTACAATTTCTTTATTAATTTTCGTCTATTCAATCCAAAAATTCTTAATTTTACACTTTTTCTTTGAGTGTATATACAATTTAACGAAATCATTTTAATTTAGATATTTTAACTTAACTAAAATCTTTCTATTACTTATAATTTTTAGTCATATTGACAACCCTACAACTCTACACCTACAACTCAAAGCTAATCTATCACTGAAATATCTATACATATATCTTAACTCTCTCAAACGAATGATAAATACCCGAAAAGCAGCCAGAGCAAATCTTAGTTTAGTAATTCCTTTCAACTTTCCAAGTTTGTCTAATCAATTCAATTCTATTTGCCTCGCATAATCCTTTGCTAATACTTTTATTCTAACTTTTATGCTATCTTAAAACTCTGCTCAAGTAGCCTCAGCCTCATATGAAAAGCCACACCACCTCTGACATAATTGGTATTTTTTGGCCACACAAAACCAGAACACACACAGTCTTCCCCAAGAACACACACACAAATCTTCACCTGCCACAAAACTTGCCGTTCTTCATTTCCATTTTTGCTGTTTAAAAACGCGTAATGTTGTGTTGACTAAGCCCCCCCCATTCTTTCTAACGTGTTTCCTCAGTTTGTTCAACTACTACTACGTGTGCCTCCTCTAGCTCTAATTCATCCGTGTTTGTTTTCAGTTCTGTCTCCTTCAGTTCGTTTTCTATGTTTGTTTAGCTAAATATGTATTAAACTGAAACTAAAAATTACTAAACAGCCAAGCCAAGAATCAGAATCAGTTCATCATGTACATGTACATAAGCTTGTCGTAACCTAGTGTAACCCGCTCCCAGTCCATTCCTCATTCCTCATCTCTCATTTGCCTGAAAAGAAACTAATCATTAAGTACCCAAAAGCATAGCAGCATTAAAACTACATCAAAAACGTAAACGTAAAATGCAATTAAAGATTAAAGAAATATATAAAACGAAAACTAGCAAAATCTAGCTGAAATTGTATATAACAAAATAATGAAAAAAAATCCAACGAACAACCTTTTTTCGCTACCAAAACAACAACAACAGCAACAGCAACAAAAAGAAACTTGCAAACAAGATTTGGCCAACAGCTGAGCCAAACAGATTTTCATACAATCAGATCTAACATCAACAAAGCCAAAACAACAAAACATAAAAGAGAACAACGTAGAAAAAATATTCAAGCAGAAAATTTAAATCGAGCTTTCAAGCAGAGATGCCACAGCATGGGTCATACAAATAAGGCAATAATAATAATAATAATATCTAACAAGGCGACTTGTTTCGTTATGAAGTTTTATAAACCCAAATTTACTGTAGAGCAGCTAATGAACTCTGGTAGAGTTCTTTTGGAAAGCAAAGTATGGATGGATGACAAGCTGGGCCACTGATTTCAGCTCTCTCTTAGTGAAGAGTCAAAGTCTTAGTGCAGAGTCAAAGCAAAGAAAGTATGGATATCTGACAACCTGGGCCACTGATATAGAATCAGGTAGAATCAGTGGCCCAGGTTGTAGGACATCCATACTCTTCTTGAATTTGCAAGACCTTGACTCTCGTCGAGGCGTTTCCACGAAGAGAGAGCTGAAAACGATCAGTGTTCCACTCGTAGATGCACTGCTCAAATATATTTACCTGCAAATTACAAATGCATGAAGTATTGAGATGAACTTAGAATTGAATTGAATTGATTTTACAATTTGAAACCGAACAGTTGAATGTCGAAAACATTGTCAGGGAGTAACTACGTTCAAAGCCTTCAAAAAGTGGACTAGCCTAACGCTCTTAAGAGTGATACACCTGCGACTTCGATAAGCTTCGGATCTGCATCGGTTTGCACAACCAATTGCATTCGATCCTCACAGCAGTTAGGTCTACTCCCTGGGATCTCCCGGGTCGATACTTTCGCCCAAAGAATACGGGAGCTGCCGAATATACCCTCACCTAAGCGAGAAGTCAAGATTGGGTTGGTCTTGCTGTTATTGCTTGATGGCTTTGTTAGCCAAAACTCAAATGTGACGACTATGGAACAGCCTGGAGAACACTCCTATCCCCAATTGTTCTTCTTTTGTACTATTTTCTCCTAACTGAGCTGGCAACTCTGGCCTGCTTGCTCAGACTACTTGGCATAGACAACTTCTCATAGACAATGAAGCAGTTAATGGCTTAGCACAGCAATGGACAGGCAGTAGCTTCCAGAACTCTTGCTGAAGAAGCTCACAGAGCAGAATAGAAACTTAAGCAGCAACATATGCATACCCATGGTGTGGGATTTCGTTAGGCTGACAGATTCTGAGGGTAATTTTTGTTGTAGATGTTGTTGTAAAGGAATTGTATTGCTTTACAGAATCTCAGTTTTACCTAATTTGTAAGGCAGATTCAGATTTGCCATCTACTCGTAGACAGAGTTCCTGGTTATGGGGGTCCAGGTGACGTGCTGCTTCTCGGTGAACCATAGGACAATCTCATTGATCTCATCTCAAACTTGATGGCACTGAAGCTGTGTGGCCAACCTGGATGCAGAATGGTGCCAGAGAGACCAGAGTCAGCTGTGCTGGTATCTCTGGATGGTCTTCACAACATTCAGATCCTCCCACATCATGGGAACCCAAGGGAACTGAACTTCAATTCATGTAGTTCACCAAACTGGTGAAGCAGGGACGACCAGCGAGATGAGCATAAAGCTTCTCTAACAGTTCCTTTTAGGCCCAGGTGAACTTCAGAGCCAACAATTGGAAGCACTTCTGCTCGAAGTGCTCTATGATTTTGCAGAGGAGTTTACTTTGGAGTCCATGATAAAAGTGTGCTCTAGATTTGCTGCCCACCGCTGGTTTAGGAGATGAAAATGTTCTTTCAATATATTTAGGACTACTTTTCAGCAAGGAAGATTTAGATTTCTTTAGACAAAGTTGCTCAAAATGCATGAAAAACCTAAACTCTCACAAGAAACCCAATTTCTGCAACTATTTTTATGACCTTGACTGTGCATAACTGCCTGGAAGCCATTAGGCAAATATGCATCGCATAGCAGAAACAAAAAATATGAGATAAAATAAAATAAAATCATAAATATATTGCTTTCAGTTCATTTCATAAATTCGAGTCGTTAGTCGACAGTCAATTGCTTTGTCGAACAACAGCCAGAAACTAGCATAAATTTAAATATTAGTGATATTTGATTATGATTTTGTTGATGCATATGCATATATATAAAGCATACATATCAATTATGAAAGCAACAACAACAACATGGAGGTTTGTATTGAGAGAATGAATACAAAACGAATGACACGAACACGACCACACACACACACACAGACACACACACAAGGCCAATGTCAGTTTGATACTTGGTTCGGTAGAGAGGAAGAACTCACACACATATGTCAGCTACTAGGTTGCTATATAGCCATGTACATATATATCTGCTTAGTAGAAGCCTCGTTTTTGGTAGGTATAGCATATATACTTATATATATATATATAATTCTATCTAATAAGCTGTAAATGCGCCCCGCCACAAAGGCAAAACAAGAATTGCCCAAAAATATATCTATATAAATACAAGAAACAAAAAAACCTACACTGTAAATAAACTACACCTTGAACAGACGTAAGTACACTTACAAAAAACAAAACAGCAAGAAAACAAACACAACTTTTTTCTAACGCAAAGACACCAACAACAACAACAGCAACAGCAACAACAGCAACAAAAACAACTACATAAAAGTACCCCAAGGAGCATGCCACCAAAACGAGGGCAAAACGCCAAGAATATATATAAAAGTTTAACTACTCAACTCAACTCTCTCTATCTCTCTCTCTCTCTCTCTCTCTCTTGCTCTTGCTCTACTTTTGTCTCGTTTTGGCAAATACTCTTCGTATTTCGCACATAAAAAGTCACACAAAGCCACAAAGAAACACCAAAAACAACTAAAAAAAAAAAAAAAAATACTTATTATCTTGCTCAAAATATCAACAACTTAAAGAAATTCTCATGTGTACGCACCCGTAAACTCCATAAAACTTAAATCGCCACCCCCACCCAAGCGCCCCCAAGCGCCCCCACCAACCCGAGCCAACGACTTTACCACTTAAACTGAAAATTCTTAATCCCAACTGTTAAACAAATATAAAGCGCAACATTTGAACTTGCATTTATGCAGATCCATTTGACCAGATGGTAGAGTTGCAACTCCACATAATATCGTATCGCTCATGATGTCGTGCCCATCATGCGTTCATATTATGTCATACTTCGAATCCGTTTATCGCCCCCTACCACCCTTGCCACTCTCTCTGCCTTTCTGCCTCCTCTCCAACGGACCCACTCAACCAGCCTCATTTGCATTCAATGTGCAAGCCATGAGCTGTCGCAACTTTTTGCAAATTTTCAAATTTTTAAGTAATGCCCATTCACTTTTGAGCCCGGCTAACACTTTGGCCAATGCCACGTAGCAAATTAAATGAGCCAAGACACTGAGATTCCTGCGACACGTAGCCAGGAAAGGGATGTGACTGAGGGTGGAAACAGGTGTCCTTTGGAAAAAAGCGATCTAAAAGAAACTTTCGTCTACGTTTGGACAGCCTTAACTTGTTATAGCCCTTGTTATAGATAGATTAGAGCCCCGTGTGGTTACCATGAATACGCTAAAGGAATCAATCTTATATCATACTTGCAACAGTCATAGCCATAAGTATTCACACCATAGTCACAAGACTACAAATATTTGGAAGAAAAATATTCAATTCAAGAAATGTAATGGAATGATCGGGGAGAGGAATCATAAATACATTTGAAACTTCCCTTCCAAGTCCGAGTCTAGGCCCCCTTGAACGTGTGAGATAGTAAGAGAATCCTGCCTATTTGATGGCCTGATGAGGGAAAGATTAGATGCTCACTATCGCTCTCTGACTATCGTCTTTCTATATCATGCAATGTGCACAGCTTTCATAGACAAACTATTGATAGATGCTCAAGACGGAGAGATCTTGCTTAACTGATAATTAACAGCGAATGTTAAATTCGTTTCTTTGCACTCATTGAAAGAGTTTAACAGGGCTAAACGTTCAAAGTTCAACATTTGTATTTAAAGCAAAGACCCGTAGTTGATCCGATTTACATATGAAACCTTTTTCGGACGTTAAATGTTCTTCAGAATCTTAGAAACCTTTGCGAAGACGAGTAGCTGCTTGTGTGCCCCGTTAGCCGCTTCTTTCACATAGGTCAGTGCAACTGTGCCAGCTCATTCTCGCCCATGACAGTGCCAAGCAGATGCAAATAAGGTTTGCCAGGGTTCCCATTGTCCAGTTGGTGTTATTAGTGATGCCGAGTTTAGCTGCGTGAGCGTACTGGACATCTAAGTAATCCCATTATAATCTGTCATCTTGACTGCAACACAAAACGACTAGCGTTGTTGCACCTTAACACCTGGTGATCCTGCAAGTTATGGTCGCTTGGCATCCAGTTGACTGTACTTTATCAGTTCAGGATTCTATATATCTCTTTGGTCGTTAGAGAGATGCAGACACTTTGTGTTCAATCATTCGTCAGCCTGAGGCCGTCCTCAGCAAAGCTTCCTCCGTCTTTCTATCTGCCATGGGTGACCTGTAGCCCAGTGGATATGCCTACCTCTTTGCCAGGGTATTTCTAGCAATGAAGATGGATGATAGCATGGATCTCATCCACGAAGATGTTAACTGTGGGTTTAACTGTGGGCTTAAGCCGGTTCGTAGGTTGTGCGACTTCTGCGGCTTTCCTTAGGGCAAGAACCTTCGCCTGGAATATACTATAGCGATAGCGCAGATTGAAGATTGATTTAGAAGATACATAGGTAAATTAAGATACAATATCTTCAGTTCTACATATATGTATAATATAAATTCTGGTATTCAGTGATAACTGAGTTCTTCTAAAAAAGTTTATCGAATGTCGCCCCATATTTACCTGACAGAAAAAGTGAGCTGGGTAACAGTTGGAAGGAAGTAAACCTCATGCCCACCCTTATATATATATATAATTGTGTCTATGTCCACTAAGCTTTTGAAAAGTCGAACAAAAAGTGTACAAAAAAGTTAAGTCACAGAGCTGTTGTGAATGTTTCAAGCCAAAAGAAAAGTAGAAGGTTTGGAAAGTGAGGGCTAAGTTGAGAATGAATACCTTTGGCTCCTATGAAATCTCTACAACAACTGATTAACTTTGAGTGTTCCACTTTGATAAAGCTTAAGTCCCTTAAGGAAACGATTTGTCTTTGGTTGAATATACACATCCGTACCCTCAGATTTGAGTTGACAAACTTTTGAGTTCAACAAATACAAACTTGCATTCAAAAGCCTATCCGATCATATACTCATTTACTGTCACGCACACTTCATCACATCAAGATCAATTGAAATCAACAAATTAAATGTGAATATTCTAAAATAGCAACACGAAAATTTGGAAGCAAACCCCACAGAGAATTACAAAAACAACAGAAACAGAAACAGAGATTTATACAACAGCAACAACTACAACAGGCAGCCTCTACTACAATTACAACTACAACTGCTAACTCTGATATCCCTGATGTGTCTCTATGTTTCCATATATATATATACACATACCTATATATATATGTGTATATATATATGTATATAAGCATACATACATACATAATTGTACACTTAACATACAACGTTTTATAATTTCCATTTATTGCCATTACTATTTTCGTTGTCTCAATTGTATTGTATTTTTCAAACGTCAAAACGAAAATTCTTTTGTTTCAGGAGTTACAATTCTTCTATCGCTCACAGTGTTTCTCAACCTTGTAGCTGAGACATTGCCCCAAGTATCTGATGCAATCCCCTTGTTAGGTAGCGATTGCATTTAAAAAATTACCATACAAAAATGCAAATATATATTCAAATTTGTCAAAAAAAAAAAACAAAAAAACCAAAAATCCAAAAAAATAACGATTAACTAACAAATTACTTAATATGATTTACATATACGTACCTACATATATATATAAAGTCTATATATATTCATAAATATTATTGTTATTGTTGTTATATATATATATACATGTATCTATTACCGATTACTCTCACTCACACATTGCTAAACTGTTCGCATATATAATCCTTAACTTAAAAACAAAAACAAAAACAAAACCAAAACCAAAACCAATCTTAAATAAAGTATTAGTCTAAAAACTAAAGAGAAACGTCCAACTCTCAGTGCCAAACAAGTTGTTAAATGTTATTTGTGTACTTCGTAATATGTTTAATACTAATTACAACAACGTTTACTACTGCTATTTACTACTATTACTAACTAAAACTCAAAACTCAACTCCAAACTCAACTCCAAACTCAACTCAAAACTCGACTTAACTAACTTTCGCTATCTTGTTCTAAAAAACAAACTACTTCAAGTTATAAAATACTATGATATATATAATGAAATGACGCCGTTTTCTTAGTTGATCATGTTATTATGTTGCTATCTCTCTCTCTCTCTCTCACACACACACACACACACCTTCTATGTTCCTAGCTTCCGCTCTGTTTTATCATTTGAACAGCAAATTTCAGTTTTCAAGTTTGACAACAGAAGAAGAAATAATGCAAAGCCAACCCCAGTTTAAGCCAAACCTTTTAAATGCTATCGTTATCTATATACATACAAATTTCCAATCTATTCTATTACTTCACTTTCTCTTTAACTGCTTCTACCTAAACTTGTCATTGGAGCGTGCTGAAAACCTTCAAAAGAACTGCAATGACACGAAAATTCCCTTCAATAATTATCCTACTCCATTCCATTTGAATGAAAACGGTGCCAGACTATTTCAAGGCTGCAATAGAACTTACAAACAAATTTACCAAACCTATTTGTGCAATTATAATCAAAAAATAAAACTTTCAAACAAAAAAGATGGTTTGAATTTCCTAAAAGATTTCCAACTCTAAAAATCCAATGCAAAATTTTCAATAAATATTTTTTGTTCACATTTTCTAAGCTATAACTCTACTTAAAACCATTTCCTCCAACTGCTAAGCAAATTTTCTATACAATTTCGCAAACTGCACACTACTAAATCACGTTTTCAGTCCTGTATGAGTGCATTGGAAAGCTAACAAGAAGGGAAGGATAACTTTGGCTAGCCGAAGAATAAAAACCCTTGCAGATTCGACTGGAATTCATTCAGCATACGTGGAGGCTGCTAAGGCTGATCCTTTCAATTTGAATGAAAAAAAAGCAATTTTGATGTACTAAGAGTTCATTCCGAATGGATCTGTTCTATGGGAGCTATATGATATACTATTCCGATCTGTATCAACTTTGGTCAGCAGATGTAGAAGCTTCTATAACTGATATTTACCAAATTTGGTTCAATTTGGATAAAAAACAACCACTTTTGCTGTACTAAGAGTTCATTCAGACTAAGTCGGTTATATGGGAGGTACATGATATAATGATCCGATATGGATCAACTTTGGTCAGCAGATGTAGAGGCTTCAGAGTCTGACATTTACCAAATTTGGTTCAATTTGGATGAAAAATAACCATTTTGCTGTACTAAGAGTTCATTCCGAATCGGTCTGTTGTATGGGAGCTATATGATATAGTATTCCGATCTGGATCAACTTTGGTCAATAGATGTAGAAGCTTCTAAAACTGACATTTACCAAATTTGGTTCCATATGGATGAAAAGCATCCAATTTTGCTGTATTAAAAGTTCATTCAGACTAAGTCGGTTATATGGGAGGTACATGATATAATGATCCGATCTGGATCAACTTTGGTCAGCAGATGTACAGCGTTCTAAAACTAACATTTATTAAATTTGGTTCTATTTGAATAAAAAACAACCAATTTTGCTGTACTAAGAGTTCATTCCGAATCGGTCTGTTGTATGGGAGCTATATGATATAGTATTCCGATCTGTATCAACTTTGGTCAGCAGATGTAGAGGCTTCTGAAACTGATATTTACCAAATTTGATTCCATTTGGATAAAAAACCACCAATTTTGCTGTACTAAGAGTTCATTTCGAATCGGTCAGTTATATGGGAGCTATATGATATGGTGGTCCGATCTAAACGATTTTGACATATAAGCAGCTTACTGCAAATATTAGTTTATAGTGATAATTTCAACGCGTTACCTCTAAAACTGACCGACTAAATCGCATAGAAACAGACGGACATGGCTATATCTACTCGGTTTATCATGCTGATCAAGATCAAGAATATAATATCAAAAATGCTTCCTTCTATTTTATTATATTACCTCTGCAAGGGGTATTTTTGCCTCAAAATGCTTATTTTCCAGGCACTATAGACTGCTGCGTTCTCCAAATCCGCTCATGCAGGGCTGGCTCTAAGCTATTCCGAATCAAATCCAAGTTCTATTGCACAACAACAAAGAGTAAACAAACACCACGAAATGCAAACTTCGTTTTGTAAATTATGCAATCATTTCTTTTATATAACCAACATATATATTCAACTATATAATAATTTCAATATTATATATATATATATTACAGTACACCTTGTATGTACTTTTTCCACTTCGCAAATTATAAAACTCCCGCAAAATTCCAACCCATAATGTAATTACAAAAGATACTTATGAGACAGATTTCAATACAAGTGAGCTTGGGAATATACTTGTGATAAATGTTTAATAAGATTGACGCTGTCGTTGTCGCCTATCGATCATCGGTCGATCCATCGATCGATCCAGCTGAAAGAAAGAAAGAAGTTTTTTTAACTTGTATTGTTTGAACTTTATTGCTTTTCATTTTAAGTTGAATTTGGTTCAAGTCACTTCATGCCTCACCTGGTTTTTAGTCAAGTTTTTCTGCATTGATCACCCGTGTTTGTTCATATTATATGTACACACATCTTATGGCTCGTTATCGTTATCGTTATCGCTCGTTCGCTCACCGCACACAAGCCAAGTCAAAGCCATATTGTTATAACCAAGATATACCAAAATCATAAATTCTAAACGTTTCATTTCAAAACATACAAGAAATACTACAATTTTCATGACTTTCAAAGCTTTTTGGCCCATTTATCGGAATGATATTTTTTGCTAAAGAACCTTTTTCAAATTTAAAGTTTTGAAACCAATTTGATAATTATGTAATATGTAGCCAAATATATCATTTCGTTTGTTCATAACCCTTGTTTGGTGCAGAATGGGTCGAAAAGTAGCTTGCTGCTCGTTTTTGATTGAACTAGGTAGTTTAGACCCGGTCCAAAGTAAATGCACTGCCAATAACAAACCAAACCTAATCAATAAACAAATTAACAATCATATAACATATATATATATATATATATATATATAGTATATATATAGTATTTCGAATATAAACTAAAGCCTAGCAAATGCACCTCAAAAGCTTTTGCTTGCCCTCTGAATTCTGCAAAAAAAAAGGTTCAGCCAAAAAATATCATTTAGCTATTAATTTTAAGTCTGCAATTACACAAGTTTGGCTTAAAAATGTAAGATAAGAATTTATTTTTAAATTAAGCTTGTGAATTATAATGTCTCAGATTCATATTGATCGAAATATTAGCTATTAAGGATATATTTTCATGACTATCAAAGCTTGAAATGAGGCCAACTTGTCCCTATTTTGGACAGCCATTTGTTTCTTTTGATTCAAGTGCAACAATTGTTCCAGCTAACAAGACCACTAAGGCGGACATAAGCCTACTCTTTGCACAAGAAAAATACCAGCAAATGTTCCCTTACTTTCCTAAATTAGAGTCCTGCATAAGAAAATCGAAAATCCTATAATTACTCCCCCTGAGGTCACAATCATGCTTGCTTTTCTCCCCCTTTGATGCTCAAGTGGGCTTATGCAGGGCTCTTGAATCTATATTAAACTTTTCCTAGGAAAGAAAACTACATACATAAACAATATGGGACCTTTCTTGGGACCCTCCTTGATACCATATAGGCCTGTCTGTGCACGTTTTTCTCTTTGGTTCGTTTAATTCTCAGCCTTTCTGCACAACATATTTTCCAGGTGTTACAATTCTACTCTCGCAAACAGTTTTCTCTTTGCTGGTCGGCAATGTTATAACAAAAACCAGCGAGGCCGTACCTCTACTAGGTATTAGTAACATTCTAATTCACAATTATTTATAACTAACGATCTTAAAACAAACAACAACAACAATTAGAGCTTTGCCAAAACCCAAAAAAAAAAACTCTTCTCTCTTTTAGCTGCTAAACAAACATTAAAAGTGAATGTACAATGTACTTATTAGAGCAAACGAAAATTGTACCCAATAATAAACATCAATAAATTGAAAATCTTGTACAAAAACTTAAACAAAACTTTCGCGTTTAAAGTAGGTGGAAAACACTTCAACCGACCTGAGCATGAGCAAGTACAAACCAAAATAAGGAACAAAGCAGAAGAACTAATAACTAATACAACTCCTAACTTGAGGCCTGCCTTAGCTATGTTCTGTGACCCCGATAAAACCACATCAAATGCTTCTTTAGACTTTTGGCTGAACCTACTTTTTGTATCTAGTCGACTCTGTTAGTCCCTATCTTTCATTCTTGTACTAATAATATTTACAAACAATTTTTCGCAATGCTTTTGAGGGTGCAAAGGTTAACATAATGCTTTCTAAACACTCACGTAGTCGCAATATCAAACAACAACAACAATTCCTCATACCCAAGTATCAAAAGCTGACTAAACAAACTGAATAATATTATTATTATTATTATAATATTTGAAATATTTAAACTAAAACTTCTAATAAAAGAGTAAACCACATATGCAGTACACATTTGCAGTGAATTCAAAAGTAAACCAAATAGCAATCAAGACATAAATAATTCACCAAATCAATCAATTAAAACACACACACACACACACATACACACCCATACATACACACACACATTCTAAAGACCCTAACAAATATTATTATTGTACGTATAGTAGATCTTTGATTCAAAGCATGCTTATTATTATTTGAATTGCTTGAAGACGGCCTTGTAGACCGAGCAGAAAGTGGCAAACATTATGGGAAATATTAAACTATTTTATAGCTGTCTATGAAGATATTAGAAAGATTAATAACAAAATAAAAGTAAAATAGAATTTGCAAATGAATTTATGAAGAAATTTTATACTATTTAAAATCAATATTTAGTCTCATTTGTTTTTAATTTTAATAAGATATTTATTTACATCCCAATTAATGTTCGGATAGATGAAGTTCTAGTTTCTAGAACTCATTCTTAGAGTTGGAACTCCGCATTGATGAAATTTTTAATTTTCTATTTACTTTAAAACTTTTACAAACTTGTAATTTGGCCTAGCATTGGCATTGCCTGCTAAGATGCAGGGGCACACACTAAAATGAATAAGAACTTAGAGATCCTGGACTGAAATCATACCTGGGGAAACATCAGATGCTTGTTAGTCATAAAAAGGAAAGGAAAAATTCCCTTTTACCCAATATTGGGGAATCAAAAAGAAGAACGTTCATGTGGAATGCTAACGGCCTATGCCGGAATAGGCCTCCTCCGCTCAAGCATAGTCAGGCAATTCGCTTAATATCCTAAAAATTTGGTTGCAAATAAAAACAAAAACAAGGAAGATAGGCCAGCCGAAGCTTATATGCTATTAACATTGTAAATATATAAACGATCTAGATCAAATCTGGTCGGCGGGCGTGAGGCTATGATAAATACAAGGAATACAAGACGAATTTGATTTCATTTGGATGAAAAGATGTGATCCTAAGTGTTCATTCCGGAACAATCGGTTATATGAAAGCTGTATGATATAGTTGTCCGATCTTAATCAGATCAGGGCAGTGGACGCGGTGCCTCCTCCAATGGATTCACACCGAATTTGATTTGGTTTGGATGAAAAACATAAAAGTTACGCTGCTAAGTATTCATTCCGAAACAATCAGTTCTATGGTAGCTATATGATATAGTTGTCCGATCTTGACCAAATCTGACAAACAGATGTGGGGCCTTTTCAAATGAATATAACCCGAATTTGGTTTGATTTGGATGAAAAACAGAAAAGTTATGCTGCTAAATGTTCAGTCTGGAACAGTTTCTTATATGGCAGCTATATGATATAGTTGACCGATCTAGATAAAACTCGAATTTCATTGGCAGGCAGACAAAAGAAGCAATTCCAGCTTTGTAGCTCTTAAGACTTTTGTAATCTTTGTGTTGAAACAGAGGGACGGACAGGCGGACACACGGACAAGGTTATATCGTTTCCCCTTATCACGCTGATGAAGAATATATATACTTTATATAGTCGGAAACGCTTCCTTCCATTACATGCGTTACGTGCGTTCCTTCCATGCGTTAAGTGAAAGCAAGCCAATAGATGATTGTAGTTTTATACATCTTTTAAGTATTGAAATTTCTTATTTAAGCATTAGTTTAGGTTCAAGATTTTCATTTACATCTTCAGACAAATAACTGTCATTTGTCCATATCAAATTTATTATTACTTCTAAGAAAACCCAAGAAATTTTTATTTTTATCTTATAGGAGCTGTATAATAATGGAGACAATATGAAATATTATCATTAACTTTTATATTTTATATCACAACTATTTAATAATAAACTGAAGCTATTTGTTAGGCCGCTGATTGCAATCGTAGGGCTGGTCCAAAAGGTGCCACTATTTCATTAGGCAAAAACTCAGGAATCAAAGTTCAATCTGTTTGAGTTTAAAATATTCCTAAATTAAGATGAATGTATAAATTTCTAATTTCTAAGATTAACTAATGACATTCAGGCTTATAACTCTAAAAGGTAACAAATATCGCTTGTCTAAAACAAATTCTGTTAAATTGACTGCGGAATTATGAAATCGTTTGTTTAGCTTAGGTGAGCTGGCGCTGGCTTGCAGCTATTTAAGTGAACTCCTTAAGCAACCACTTCCAGGACTTCTACACATACATTTAGCCAATGGATTAATATATATTAATATATTTTCATGATCAAAGTTATGTTTTTGCAGTAAATCAAAGATTTTATTATTATTTAATCTAAGAAAAAACTATATAAACCTATAGGAGAAATTAAAACTTTTAAATTTTTGTTTAGAATTCCATTTATATATAAGAACTTATATATTTTTAAAGCAAATTGTATATATACCTAGATGGCTTATATTAAAAACTAATTCTAATGATTTCTGCATATTTCAAGTAATGAAAATAAGAGTTAAGGTTTTGAATATAAATGTAAATATACAATCTTTGAAAGCAGAACTAACAACTTCAGCCATTTCATTTTGTTGTCCCTTTGTCAAACTCGCTACTTGGCTGTCAATTGTTATTTCCCTTTTATGTTGCCTTTTCTCAATTCGCTCTCTCTAAACAGAAAACTATAAACTGCATGCCTTGAGTGCTTGTCGTAAATCGTGAAATCGCCTAAAACAGCAGACTAATCAGTATCTAGTTCCGTATGTAGCCTTATCGTATGTAGCTAGTCGCATCCCGAGTAGTCACAGCATTTGTTGAAAACTTGATTCACGCTACCTTCTCTAATTCAAAGCTAAACTAAAAGTAATACAACTTTTGTAAATTATCATTTAAAGCTTTTGTTCTTAGTGTTGCAAAATGCTGGGAAGACCCATAAAACTTTTGTATTAATATGAAAATATTTCTTTTTTGTTTGGATTTGTTTGCCATTTGTACATTTATTTAGGCACGTATTTCAATTGCATCATGTTCATGGTTGCCTCGTCGGTGGTGCTGACTGTTGTGGTGCTGAACTACCATCATCGTACAGCGGATATTCACGAGATGCCGCCGTGGGTAAGTGTGGGCTAACAATTGAATCAGCTATCGATATATCATGAAATTTCCATCCATATCCCTTACAGATTAAGTCCGTTTTCCTACAATGGCTGCCCTGGGTGCTGAGAATGGGGCGGCCTGGTCGCAAGATCACACGCAAAACAATATTATTAAGCAATCGCATGAAGGAATTGGAATTGAAGGAGCGTTCATCCAAATCCCTACTAGCCAATGTTCTTGATATTGATGATGATTTCCGGCATACAATATCGGGCTCACAGACCGCCATCGGTTCGTCGGCGTAAGTTTAACAAAATCTATAACCTAAAGCCCATCTAAACGTTATTTCTGAAACTATACAGTAGCTTTGGTCGGCCCACAACGGTGGAGGAGCATCATACGGCAATAGGATGCAATCATAAAGATTTACATTTAATTCTTAAAGAATTGCAATTTATAACGGCGCGTATGCGCAAAGCTGACGATGAGGCGGAATTAATAAGCGATTGGAAATTCGCTGCAATGGTTGTGGATAGGTGAGTAAAGCAACCGAAAGTATTTCAGTCGTTATTAATAATATTTAGTAAGCTTGATGTCAAAGAGAGTGAGTGACTTCAATATAGCAATGAGTTTACGTTTAACCCCAAGCCTGCTAAATGAAAACATTTACAAAAAAAAAGGACGCTAAAAACAAATTATAAATCAACTAGTTTATCGATATTTATTGATAAATCAATATATTTACATCGATAACTTGTCGATATGCATATGTCGTTAACTTAATTTATCGATATACATATGTTGATAACTTAATTTATCGATACACCTATGTTGATAACTAAGTTTGTCGATATATATATACCGAAAAACTCAGGATATCGATAACTCAATTTATCGATATGAATATATCATCGGTAAACATATGTCGATAACAAAATTCATTGAAATAGATATATCGACAACTGAATATATCGATAATTAGCGTTAACTTAACTCGATAACTAAGTATGTCGATAAATATTTATAGATAACAAAATATATCGATATTCCATACCGAGACATAGCTCGACCTTTCATGACAATCGCTCCAATGGGTGCAAAGAAATGACAAATATTCACTATCGCTTATATAAGGAGGCGGTACCACGCCCATTTTTCCACAACGTGATATAAGCCTGGACAATTCTATTATATCCCATGGTCGATATTATTACACTGTACAAATTTCAATGCAATCGGTCCAATGGGTGAAAAGATATGACAACATTTTCATTATCGCCTATATGAGGGCGATATATGTGTATAGTTCTTGACCTTCCTCCATATAAGTCAACAGTAAAAGTTTCATATCGATCGGTCCCATAGCTTACTCGCCTATAAGAGACAGACAAACAGACAGACAGCTATTTATATATATACAGATATTCCAAAAATATGAGAAAACGAATTTATTTGCCTGTGAACTTTACATCTCCACAGCTAAGCCTGACTTTATCCAGTTGTCAGCTTTTGAAAATCTATTATGATATATAATTATAGTAATATTTCCACCATAGACTACAATTTCGTGGCATTTGCCTTGTGTGCTTTGGAAAATGTTTGTAACACACCAGCAGATCATATTACTGAGGCGTCTCAAGCAAGAGTCCTCTGATTGCTAAGCTAAACAACGGTGCCAGCAAACAGGCGGTTGCTTTGAGCTATCGTTGCCTACACGGTTTGCCAGCCAAATCAAACAATTAAGGCAGCAGGACCGCAAACTTCCTTCTGTGTTTACCTGACACGTGCACATATAGACACATAACACACACACACACACAACACGTGCCATAAATTAACAAACATGGCGAACGATGCCCTGACAAAGACGTCAGCCATTTTGTTATAATAATGCTCTGCTTCTTCCTTCACTTCTATTCTATTTCACAGATTTTGTTTAATTGTTTTCACGCTCTTTACGATTATTGCGACGGTGACCGTGCTGCTCTCAGCTCCACATATAATTGTGCAATAAGGAAGCGCAGCCAACCGCTCAATTTAGACAGTTAAGTTACACACACATACACACACACGTACACACGCACACACACATCTAAATATACACATATACAAAGAAAATAGAATGAATAGAGAAGGAATTTCCATTGTATATGAGGAGGTGGGTATATGGGCTTAAGTTAAGTTCGTCAACAAAACTAGCGAAGCTGCTTCGAAACAAAGCAAAAAAAATTGTTAATTACATTTTTAAGTAAAAAATATACCACAACAAATGAGACAAGAATTCCATATGAAATATTTTATGAATAGTAAGAAAATACAAAATAAATAAAAAGCAAAAATTACTGCCGAACAACAAACCGAATAAATAAGAAAAGCAAAACAAAAAACAAAAAAGAAAAACGTGTTTAGTAAGTTACAAGAAAATTACAAAAACCAAGAATAAAAAATAATTTAAAAAAAAAACACAAGAGAAAAAATATGCCCAGGCAATAAGCAATTTTCAATTACAAAAAACAAAGAAACAAAAACAAAAGCAAAAACAAAAACAAATTCAGGCATACAATGTTATAAATGTATGTGTAATAATAACGAAGTTACAAGTTAATTATAATTACGATTACGTTTTTGTTAAACTTCATTTGTTATAATTTATGCATTATTTACATATAGGTTTATACATATATACACACATATATATATATATATGTATAAGAGATTGTTCCTATGAGACATTAGATATGTATTTGAAATGACAAACACACACACACACACACACACAGACACACACACACAGAAAAGCACTTAATTAACAAATTTGAAAACAAGGGACAGTAAGAAACCAATTAGTTTGTTGGCAAGTGTAGTAAATCGGAAGGAAGGGGACTCTCAGTTGGTTTTGTTTAAACTTTTAGGTTAACTTTATGATTTATTAAATTCGGTATTAAACCAAGGAAGTAGCCCAAAAGAAACTATAAATAAATAAATTAAAAAGTGGACCAACAGTATGATGCTTTGATTTTATTCATCATATATATAGAGTCCTTGTCACTTGAATGGGGGGTGTTAAGGGACAGCTGAGATTATGATTGAGGGATTTTAACTGCAAAAGTTTCAAAGCAAAGGAAAGCTGTCTTTTAATCATAATTTAATCATTAAAGAACAGAGTAAATTTTGTGTATTTATTTATTAGATTTGGTCAGGGAATATATGGGGATCGTCCTTCATTACTTTTTAGGTGATTAGCGGCCACTTTTCAATGCTGGTTTGCCCATGAAATCCAAAGCCAATGAAATATTAAAGTGGAAAATTGATTTGATTTTCATTCCTTATTTAAATTATTTAAAAATTTATTAAATTCTTTCTTAGATTCTTTTCTTGAATCTTTAAATAGGGCAGTTCTTGTTTGCTCAGAAAGGTCTTCTTGAGAGACCTGCAAATTCGGAAATACTTGTTCAAATCGAGCTTAACCTCTTTGAGATATTTGAGATTCGAAAAATATATTCATAAGTATTTGTTTGTTTCTTTTGAGTTCACCTTTTCTTGGTTCCATTCAAACCATGGCGGTTTACAAAAGGAAAACCTCGGATAATTGGGTTAGAACTGGCTTAGTTTGAATTGGATTTACAACCTTGCTTCTAGTCTTTAGATCAGTGGTTTGGCAAGCTCCAAGCTGCATGGGAATGAGATCGGCAACTACATATTTGTTGGATACTTCCGAGAAAGCTTTTCGTGTAGATTGAACTAATGTACTTTCGGCTGTTGCTTATTCCGTGTCTAAGGCCATCTGCCCATCCGTCCGTTTGTCCGTCTGGAAGTATGAAAACCTAAAACAAACTATTAGAGATAGAGACTTCCAATTTGAACTTTTACTTTCTATAAACGTAAACCCAAATCAAGTTTAGTTTTACTTTTTGCCACGTTCACTTGTTAGGGCGGCCCCAGGCAAACCCATCACCCACTTGAGGGCTTTCATTTCATAGCTTTCAAATTTAGCCAAATTTATTGTTTATGCGTTTTAGCAGCTTCCACATCAACTGACCAAATTTGATAGGGATCGGGCAACATGATCATATACTCCCATAGAATTGATTTTCTTTTCATTGGAATCAAACCAAACTCGAATTGAATCCCTTTTGTGCGTGGCCAAGTCCGTTGAGCGAATTTGATCAAGAGCGATCTGCTATATGATATAGCAGTTTACTAGGAACAGGGTAGACCATAGACTATAGAGTTCTTACTTGTTTTTCTATATTATGAGCAAATTATTCAAATGTTTTCTTACCTTAATTTTATGAATCAAAAAATCTCATAATATATGAGAATAAAATTATGAGAATTCCACTTATAAATATAATCGGTTGTATTAAAAAACTTAACAGAAATTTCAAATCTACAAAATCCAAATTTTCTATACTATTCTTAACAATATAAATTCATTCCCTTTGCTTTTGTTTTACCAACTCAAAAGTTAAGATCTCTCAAACACAAGCTTTCCATTGTCCGAAGAGTGTTTTTATTTTCGTTGCTTCAAAAAAATTAAACAAAAAAGCAAAGAACAATATATATGAAATTCATATAAACTTACAGACATTAGGGCTAACGATTGGCTAATTTGTTGAAATTTTTCTTTGAACATTTTCTTTTGTATTTGATAATAGTCCTTAGGTGCGTGGTTCGTAAATGGTAACAAAACTGACACATAATAAAGCATAAAACTATGAAAATTATGAAATTAACAACAAACAAAAACAATGCGCATACAACAATACATTGGATATATGTTCGTTGAACATCTGTTTTTAGAAAATTTATTGTTGAAATTTATTGTAGCAAATTGACACAAAAACAAATAAGAAACAACAAAAACAAAAACAAAAGCAAAACCGAGTTATAGTCACAAATTTAAATGCAAAAAGGTAAAAAAAAAACGTAGAAAAACAAAAGCAACAATAGAAATACAAAAACAAGTAAATACAAAAACTTTAGCAAACAACAACAGGTGTATATATATTTTATGACACATATATCACCCCACGTATATATACATATATACATATATATATATATAACGAAATATATATATTTTTATCAAAGTCAAAATACTTAGCAAAGCAAAAGCCAACAACAGCAAAAAGAACAGCCAACCCAACTATTCCCACAGCTTATAACGACATAAAGGAACACTCGCAATTTTGTTGGAAATTTCATAAAATATAATATTGTGAGTTTTGTTTTCTCTTTCGATTTAGTTTTAAATGAAAGTTTGTCAGGGTTGTTGATATTGTGTATATCGATGTTATCAGTTTTCCAAAATCTGTTACTATATAAAGATGCTGTCCAGTAATTGAAAGATTTGAAGCCTAAACCATAGTTTTATATGGAAGACATATTTCTTTTGAGTCGATTGTTTATGATCAGGACTGTTCCCGTTTTCACTGTGAAAAGTAACAGTAATTCCACTTGGAAAAGTTAGGGTTTTTCGAACTTATGTCCTAATCGTGCTGTGAAGCCTGTGGGCAGAACTAGACAGCAGGATAAACATCAACGAATCCAAGTGGATTCAATTCATTTTATACATTCATTCTGCCAGGAAGTTTGCAAACGCATAGAAGGAAGCGTTTCCGAGTATATTAAGTATATATATTCTTGATCAGCATACCAACGGGTATCCATATAACCATGTCCGTCTGTCACTCTGTCCGTTCCGTCTGCTTCAACACAAAGATCTCGGAAGTCTTAGAAGCTACAGTGCTGAAATATTCTCCATATGCTTCTCTTCTCTGCACGCTGGTTAAATTCGAGTTTCATTCAAATCGGACAAGTCTTTTATATAGCTACCATATTAATGATTGTTCAGGAATGAAAACTTAGCAGCATAACTTATCTGTTTTTCATCCAAATTAAGGCAAATTCGGGTTGTATCCCTTGTATCCACTGTAGCCACACGCCCATCGACCAGATTTGATCTAGATCGGTTACATTTCACAATGTGAATGGTATATAAGCTTCCTAAAGCCCAAGCTAGCCTTCCTTGCTTGTTAATTGCTGATTTAGTGAGACTTTTCAAAATTGTTCTGATGATAAGTTTACACCTTCACAAACCCTCTCTAAAAGTGTTTATCTATTCTAAGGAAGCATCAATATCGCCTTATCGACAGCCCTAAGAGTTTTCTCTTTAATCCTATCTATTCCTAACAAAGAGCTTCAATATTCATTTACGTATTTTATAAACCCCCCCAAAAAAAAAAAAAAAACAATGGTATCCACAAAGCATAACAGTGATATTTATGGTAAAAGAATTCCCCAAAGAATATGTAAAATTTTTGTCAAAAAACCCACCTAAGAAACCTTTTTAATGTACATCTTTTCTACACACAAGAGAAATGCAAAGGAAATTAAGAAGACACAATGATAAAAACCTACCTCCTTGTTAAAATATTATAAACAAAATGTGGCTAAGAAAAAGAGACACTGCCGTATTAACTCGCACTTACTCACTAACTTTCTATGGGCCCTTTCCCCCCCTTTACCCCACCACCCTCTACCCCACCCATGACTATCTATATAACCTCATGGTCGTGTTTATGTTTTACAAATTTCTAACAGAATTGTGTCAACCAGACAAAAATTTTACTTAATAGCAAATTCAGACTATGAAGAAAACTGGTGGAAAAGATCTGTTTAAATCTATGGAACGTAGAATTTGTACTCACACACACACACACACACACACAGAACACACTCAGAAACTTTGTATATTTTGTTTTGCATTTGATATTTTGATATAATGCAAGTTTTTTACTTATAATCCTACCGATAACTGCTCTGTCCCCCTGAGGTTGTTTCTAGACAATTATGATTTTTAGTTGAATTATGGCAAATGATATCGTAAACGAAAATTTAAGATTAACATATGATTTTCTAGGGTTTTTAGAAGGTAAATATTTTCAATTACCTTATAGAGGGTGTCAGAATGATGAAGTCATACTTATTAGGTGTTATTATAGAGAAAGAGTAGATGGAATTGTCTGAGAGTTAATCCAATCCACTTGGTTGTTTTAGAATCCTGCTTAAGTGTACTGGAAAGTTTAAAGATCTTAAGACAATTGGAGTGTTATCATAAGATATGGTGATATGGGTAGTCGCAGATGGAAGTCAGAATGTTGGTTCATATTTATAGTTCAACCATATCTTTATCCGAACTAGAGATCATTTGATCGAGAGAAAATGACCTAAGGGAAATGCATTCAATTCCTTTGGTACCGCAGCAAGCAGCGAAATGTCGAAGAGAGGACGTGGTGGTTCCGCATCTCTCTGGGTTTGCCCATAGGCTGCTGTCTTGAGCTGCGCTGACAAGAAAGGTGCCAAAGACCTGTATATTGTTGTTGTAGCCGATATGGGGTAGCAGTTCCCATACACGGGTGAAACCAGTCCTTGGGCGGGAGTATTCCCGCGACGTAAACCCGACTGCTGTGAGGATCCGTCTGTATGTTATTCTTGAGTACGGCATTCGTGGTCTTCTGAACCGTTTGCCCGCTGCTGGTGTCGGTGACATGTTTGTGGCCAGAATTGCGAAAGAAGATAATGCCTGCCCTGATGATTCGGCAGAGCAAACCCTTCAGGAAGAGTTTTATATACATTGAGGACAAAACCGGGGTCATAGTCAACCACAAAGGCGAAATTACATGCTCGTTGCCAAAGATTGCCCTGATCTTTGGCCCCGCATTGCATCAAATGCCAGCTCCATAGCCCAAGCAGTTCCCCTTTAAAGATGTAATTCAAACACAGAACAGAATCAGGAATGTTTCAAATGAGTCGCCAAATGAAAGCTCTCCCTAGGCTTCAGCACGAAATAGTTTCCTTTGAAAAGTTTGAGTCCATTTTGATACCAAACCTCTATAAGGACACCTCGTATGCGGTCAACCGTGTATACTTACTTTTTATCATATATCTTCTTACACTTTTCAGTTGTTTTGATAATTAATTTATTGCTAATATTCGAGCAGCTAGGCGCATAATTAAAACTACGTATATGTATATGTGTATGAATGTCTTTTTGATAAAAAGAAGCTATTTAACAAAGAAACAAAGAAAAACAAAACCAAAAGCAAAAGCAAAACCATTTTCTACACACTCTTTAAAAGAATGAAGTCTATATGTATGTATAATAATATACTTAGCATTATTTAAACAATTAAATGAAATGAAATGAAATGAACTATAAGCTTAAGAGTCAGTCCTACATTAGGAAGGGGCAACTAAAACAAAAACAAAAACAAAATAAACGAATTTAAAATTATTGCAAAAAAAAACAATGTAAAAGATTACAAAAATGTTTTATCATTTGACAAAAGAAAAGCAAAAATTCTACTATTTTGCAAACAAATAACTCGATTTACTCTGAATCACACAATATGCTAATGCTAATTAAACCAAGGTTGGTACACACACACACACACACACACACCCACACACACACACCCAATTATTCAATAAAGTCTAGCAAATCCAAAGAATTATTCATCTATCTGGCATTTGATTTACGAATTATTTCAACCAACTTTGTCTTACGTTCAAGCATGCTCATGAGAAACTAAATTAAATTAAATATTCAAAAAAGAATTACAAAGCTATATAAACAAGACAGAAATCTCAAGCACCAACCCATAACCCAACCAAACCAAACCAAAAGCATCCCAACGCCCCCCCTTAAAAAAGAAACTCAAAAGAAAAACCATCAGAAAAACTAAGATCTAACTACCAATTCAATTTAAATACATAGCTAATTGCGTAATTAATAAACCGTTACTGCAAATTGTGTAATATTAAAAACAAAAACAAAAACAAAAGCAAAAGCAAAACAAACAACTTATGCATGTAAAAACAAAAAAACAAAAACAAAAAACCCGCAAAAAATTTAGCAAAAACAAAGTCTGTTGTCAATAAGTATTATTGACAGACAAATAACTTTCGTCACATTGACGATAATAATTAACTCTAAGCAGAAGAATGGAATTAAAATTAAATTAATTAATTAACAAATTAATATTAAAAAAACCAAAAAAAAAAACAAAAACTCGAGAGAAATGATTGCGACAAACCAAAAACAAAAACACAAGACAAACTGAATAAAAATTTATTTTGAAAAGAGAACAAACTAATGAAGCATTTCTTACTGAATTGTTTGATCAATTTTGGAATGTTCTAATTGTTTAGATTAGCTGGCTCAAGGTCTGGAGTGAGCGGTCTTCCAGTTTGTGGAATATAATGGTGGCTCTGGTGCTAACAGCTGACCAATTTTCATCTGATTCTAGCATGATGTTCACCAGGTCCTAACCACACGCATGCTTAGGTCAGCGCATTCCCTTGTGAACGCCGGATCATCGAAAATCACATGTTCTGACCCATGCAATTCAGCCAGTACGGGTCGTCGGAGTGCTTAAAGATAGGAATTCAAATACCAGTGTCCTGAAAGCAGTTGCATCAAGTGGTAAGTCGTCTGTACATGTTTCCCATGAATCCAACTACTTATATTTTGGATAAGCTTATAAGTCCATTGTCCTTTGGTCGATCTCTGCATGGCTCCTGCCAAATCAGGATCGTAGCACCTCGTAGCATGGCTCTATGTTGTGCCTGCAGTCGCAGTTCCTTTATTTCCAACGCCATCAAGTCGAATGACCGCCACATCGTTCGATACTGTCCTGAACGCTAATCTCACCCTTCGTGCGCAGGGGCGCTGCACTGCATTAGCTCCTTGCTGCCGCCCAAATTTGAGATGTGTACAGTGTGCAGCTAACTACGCCTATGTGTAGTGTTTGCCGAAGTTATCATGTCGGGACGTGACGGACGTACAATCCGCAGCACGTTCGACAATAGCGAACTCGGGGATTGGCTTCTCGCATAGAGATCGCAGCGATATATCAGCTAGGGCTATATTTCATAGCTTTTATATTTGGCCTCATATTAAAGTCTTGAATACATCGCTAATATCAATTATTTCAAAAGATTTTTCAACTCAAAATATTCAAACAAAATTATACGTTTGATATTTCACTCAAAAGTCAAGTTACAAAATAAATGTTGGACTCCTAATTGTTCCGAAATATATTCACATAGACATCATAATGTGGTGGTTTGTCTGCAACAATAGATGTCTTCGCTTGCTATTCCTGGCGCTAATTGGAATCTTTCTGATTGGATCCTTTCTGATGAGCAACTGGTCACCCTGGGCACACTCGAGCTTTAAACCACCGACTAGGACACGTCACAAGCATCCGTATCCTCACAAATGCCTAAAGGATGTGATGCGATCGCAGACATCACCTCCAACCGAACAGAGCATATTCTTTGTGGAGACCAACTTACCTCATGAGCATTCAACGGACAAATTATTCAGGCTTACGGCGCGCCAGACCTGTGCCATTGAATCCGCCGCCTTGCATAATCCAAATTTTAAGGTGTTTGTGCTATTTCTGAATACTCCCAGGAAGCATCGTCAGGTCGATATCAAAAATCCAGAAATGCAGGCTATACTGAGCTATACGAATGTGCATCTGCGCTCACTGAATCCTTGGCGCTACCTGTCTGGCATGAATCTAAGGCAAAAGGCTGCCATTCTCAAACTGTTAAATGATGGGTAAGACAGGAGGCCATCTATATTCTCCAGTTAATCTGAACCAACACTGTAATCGCATCTCCACACAGTTCTAAAACGGCAGACGGCTCGGAATTCTTACGCTTCATGACTCTACATCGCTTTGGTGGCATCTATCTAGACCTGGATGTGGTTGTGATGCGCAGCTTGGAGAATATACCGCCCAACTATGCCGGCTTGGAGACACCTGAAAGTGTGGCCACTGCTGTTATGTCCATGCAGTTGACCGGCATTGGACATACGGTTGCCAAGCTTTGTATGCAGCAGTTCATTTCAAATTATAATCGAACACAAAATGCCCTAAGCCATGCCCTTCAAGAAATTTGCGATGCCCATAACATGTTGCTCATGCTGGAGAATCGCCAACGCTGCAAAGGTTTTCATGTATTTCCATCTAGCGCTTTCTATGCAGTGCCAGCGGAACGGTGGGAAGATTTTTTCAATCCCATGTTGGTTAACCAGACTTTGGAGTTGATCAAGGACTCATATTTGATACATCTTTGGAATGCCAAATCCAAACACGAGTCAATCAAAATTGGCACAAGCTGCGCCTATGAAAATATTGCCAAACAGCATTGTCCTAAGGCATTGGCAACCGCACTCGATTATTTCTAAGTCTTGAAATTGAATAAAACATTAACAAATACAAATACAAATAGCTTAAATATTCACAATGTGAATGGTATATAGGCTCGGCGGCAATCCGAAACTATTCTTCCCTTCTTGTTGTGAATGGTATAAAAGTCAAGTGCTTAACAGCTATCGAAATCGATCAAAGCGATAAAAAGTGACACAATAATATTTATACTTTATTCGTATTTTTCTACTGAACGCATCCCTATGGTCTTACTTTTTTGGTATTTTCCTCGAAACCGCATGCAGCCAAAGGCAAATTTATATTGATATAATTTAAACCAAAATTAATAAAAAATGAGCTTGGATTTGCGTAAATTGTGCCGCAATTGCTTCGCAGAGAGCGCGGAAGTGGATATAAGCCAACACAAGGCCATTGTGCCCTCCTGGACATCAGTCGACGCCGAGGGAAATGCTAAGGATGAAGAACGGCCAATACTCTATATAATGCAGAACCTGTTTGATAAGGTAAAAAAAATAAGAGGTAGCTGGACCAGTACCAATACTCGTACATCCATTTGCTTACAGCGGATCCCTTTAAATCTGGCAACGGAGCTGCCAATGATATGCAAAGAATGCCTGGAAGAGTGCCTTCTACATTATAAATACATATGCAAAATGAAATTGGCTGCCCGTCTGCTGCTCGAATTGTACAATGGCGCTCAAGCAGCACCATGTGATGCTGTGGGAGAGATGGTACAGAGTATGGATGAAACACAGCCAGTGCCAACTTCCACCACTGAAGTGAAACGGAAACCCGAGCAACTTTACTCTCTCCAGCTGAAATTGCCAATTTGGAAGAAGTACTGCGTTGGACCAAGGAAATTAACCAATGAGGACTCCATAGTGGTATCCGAATTCCTGCCCGCTACACAGCTTGAGGCTGGCTTAGATCCCCAGCAGGGCCAACACGAGCTGCGCACCGTTGACTTTTCTGCCGTGGAGCTAAAGCATGGCCAACTAAATGCGTACAGTGGGTACAACAGCCAGCAGAATGGCGATAATCCCAATGATAATCAGGCTGTCTTCAAATGCAAATACTGCCCGCTGGCCTATGCCTCGCTGGAATTCCTCAAGGCGCACTTACGCAAATCGCATGTCTGCCAATACTGTACCACAGGCTTTGTGAAGGTTAAGGATCTCATTGAGCACATACAGATCAAGCACCATTTTCATGATTGTGCTGTATGCGGGCACAGGTTTAAGGGCCATGGCAGTCTTCGAGCCCATCTCAAACGTATGCACGGTGTACAACTGCCAGCACATGTAGCGTTACTCGATTATAAGCCAGCGCCAAAAGCAAGGTGGTGAACTAAACTTTTTGGAATTGCTCCAAAAGAGAGAGAAAGCACTTTAGCAGCTTAAGAGACGCGAAAGTAAAGTATTTCAAGTATTGGTTTATAAATAAACATAAATTTCAAAAACAAATAACCCAACAAAAAGGGTCTAGCTCTGCCCCGGCTAACACCAAAAGCCTGAAATAAAGGAGCTAGGAGAGGCATCTACCTCTCAGGTAACGAGCATCTGAAACTGTTGAGCACGCCGATCGAATAGCTACCTCTCAAGCGGGAACATCTAAAACATTTAAGCTCCAAGAGGCCAGACTTAAAGTCGATCTTGAACGGGCAAGATGATTTGCATTTGCCATGACGATAAACAAGGCACAGTGGCAATCACTACAACTTACTTCTACTACTATAACTAATTTGGAAATCGGTGTTTCTCACATGGAAAACTTCACGTCGGGTTCGAGAACCATCCTATTTATTCGTGTACTCGCCGGAAGGGATATTAAATCAGACGGAAGGAAGGCTATCTTTGATCACGAATTGATACAATCAGGTCTGAACTTTCCCTTTCACCGTTTTATACTTTATTATTTCATTGAAAATCAAATGCAGCGTTACAAGTTGACTGGGTTTGCTTACTATTTAAGTTTCTATATTATTCCGACGCATCTGATCGGGTGTCTCTGGCGATTCAACATCGCCTTTGGACAGCGTAGCGTTCATATTAATTATTCATTAGCGTGAATTCGGATGTGCCTCATGAGATTGGCCTCCGTACAAAATCCTCTTGAACAATGTTGACATGAGTAGGGCCGTTCACCCGTATGTGTTCGCATGTGCGTCGTGAGGTGGCATTCCTGTGAAAATCCTCTTGTACAATGTTGACATTTGTACGGCTTTTCACCTGTATGAGTTCGCATGTGAGCCGTGAGATGGCACTCCTGGGCAAATGCTTTTGGGCAATGTTGGCACATGTACGGCCGTTCGCCGGTGTGATACCGCGTGTGTGTCGTCAGATTGGTCTCCTGGGCAAATGCTTTTGGACAATATTGGCATTTGTATGGTCGTTCGCCAGTGTGAAGTCGGATGTGTCTTGTGCGACCACTATCTGTTGTAAAGGCTTTCACACAAAACTGACATTTGAACGGCCGTTCACCGGTGTGTGTTCGCATGTGTATCGTGAGATTGCCTTCCTGGGAAAATGCTTTTGGACAGTGTTGACATTTATGAGGTCGTTCACCAGTGTGAAGTCGGATGTGTGGCGTGAGATGGGACTTCTTCGAAAATGCTTTTGGACAATGTGGGCACTTGTGGGGCAGTTCCTTAGTAGTTTTGGTGCCACTACCAGAAGCCAAAGCGCCACTACCAGAAGCCAAAGCGTCGGTTGATTGCGTTGATGTTGACTCTGGCTCGTGGACCCCGTCGTGGCTTTCTATTTTCACAGGGCTTAGATCAATCTCTGTATGAAGGTCGTAAGCGTCCTGTGAGACCACTTCGTCTTTCTCTTGGTGTTCTATTTTAACAGAGACAGAGTCCATGTCCATTGATATGCATTCAAATCCCTGTTGCACGGAATTTTCTTGGTGCATATGATGGTGCCGACCTTAATCATGTGATACCAAGGCCGCCACGTCGGACTGACGTCTACCAATCTTAATTACAGCTAAAACGGCAATTCCAGATCCCGAGATGGAGTTGCCTTTGTGTCTTATTTGGTCTAGTGCAGAGCAAGTGTTGTTTCTGGAAGGCCGAACAAATTATTACTATTTAAACGAACAAAATATTAATAAAAATATATAAATCAATTTTATAAATCGAAAATATATTTATCGATTAAGTGCTTTCTGGTCTTATTCAACATACAACATTCATTATCAGTAAAATATCGAGGCCGACTTCAAATATCGACAATATACACGAATATGTATTATTGAATTTTAATTATTTATAATTATTTAATCCATGAAGCCTATAAAATATGTGAATATTGAGATTCTAGTGTCATTCGCCTTTAATTTTGATTAATAGAATTCTGCGATATTTCGCGCTGAAGTATATCAGTCACACGATATATTACACGTCATACGATACTTATATTAAATATAGATATCGGCCATAAAGCTTAATCGATATATTTAATTTAGTAATTTAATTTATTTAGTATTTAATTTAGTAATGGATAACGATGTTTCATCGATATTATGAACCGATACTAACATGTATTTACTTATCGTTTCCCTAAAATGCAATGTGTAGTTACGATTTGCTTTGCACTATAAGAAATAGTAAACAAACACAACTGTATCGCCGAATCCGGACACTATCGCGATTGTGAACAAGTTTAGTAGAGCATCAAAAATTAACGCTGCTTCGCACACGCCACCATCTCAGGACATTGCCGCCTTAGCTGTAATTTAAATGGCTGGACGGGAGCGGCAGAAGATTAAGGGCAGCTCTGGCACCAAGAAAAGTTCCTTGCAGTTGCGGCAGGCATTTGAATATGTGCTCATGGATATGGACATGGACACTGTCTCTGTGAAAATAGAACAGCCAGAGGAAGACGAAGAGGTCGGCATGTCAATGGAACACTCACAGTATCATCATAAGCTTCAATCAGACATTGATTTAGGCCCTGTAAAAATAGAAGGCGAAGGGGACGTGGACAAAAACAGTGAATGGGAGACCGAGTCAATGCAGCCCACGTCAATGGAGCACTCACAGTATAACTATGAGCTTCAATCAGACATTGATATAGGCCCTGTAAAAATAGAAGGCGAAGGGGACGTGGACGAAAACAGTGATTGGGAGACGGAGTCAACGCAACCCACGTCAACTAAAGTTGTGGAAACCCAAAATGAAAATATTACGGCTTCTGGCAGTGACGACAATCTGAAACCTAACGTGCCAAATCATAATAAAGAACTACCTCATAAATGCCAACATTGTCTAAAAGCATTTTCACTGGTGTCCGATTTGAATAGACATATGCGAATTCACACCGGCGAGCGACCGTTCAAATGTCACCATTGTTCAAAGGATTTTGCTCAGAAGTCAATACTCACGACACACATCCGAATTCACACCGATGAACGACCCTTCAAATGCCAACACTGTACAAAAGCTTTTTCGCAGAGGAATAGTCTTGTAGCACATATCCGAACTCACACCGGTGAACGACCGTTCAAATGCCAACAGTGCCCAAAAGCATTTTCCACGGGGCCCAATCTAAGGACACACATGCGAATTCACACCGGGGAACGGCCGTATCACTGCCCACATTGTCCAAAAGACTTTACGCAAATGTCCAGCCTCGCAACACACGTCCGAACTCACACCGGAGAACGACCACGCTAACAATGTCACGGTGTTGGCGAATCGCCGGAGGGATATCCGATAACATGTGCAGGAACAATAGTAAAACTCTACATCGCTTCCCCAAACCAATCAAATTGAACTTCTTCATATCCCTGCGTTCGGATATCCATGAAATATATGCAGGTTTGAAGAAGTACCAAAAGGATAACCCGGCCAAAGCCGGCTAAACCTGATAGTCAAATAATACAGCTATGATACAGATAATTGCTCCAAACTTATTAAGACGTCTTTATTGTCCAAAAATTTTGGGATTTTTCTCGCACAGCCTCGCCCAAAAGTTGATCCTTGCCTGTTATATACATGGGCGTAAATTCTCTGTAGGCTATGCAAACGCGTCTCCCTGCCACATCCTCGCGCAGAACTGCATGCTCGAATTGATAGCGGGCTGGTCCATATAGCACAATGAGTGATAGACTGAAATTGTGAACATAAGTTGGTTATAATTGGCTCCAATTCGAATAGTACTAGTACTTACTTGGGCATGGGAATGCGTAGCACCTTGCCCTGGTAAATGGTGAGCTGCTTTTGGGTTAGCAGTGGCTCCACCAGCTGTTCCTCGTATTGGGAAACCAAATCTAAATTGTATTTATTCGCCTGCTGCTGTTCGAAGAGTGTAAGCGTGAGGACGGCATCACCCTGACAATTAACTGTCACCACACGCTCACCCCAGATCCAACAGTCATCTACATGCGGATCTATGCTGGCGCCTTTGTTGGGCTCATACTCCAGCGAGCATTGTTCAATTGTCTGGAAGTGCCTTAGCAGAGGCACTTGCTCAAACCGGCGCTGAACATACTCGGTGCTGCGGGGAAAACCTTCAAACGCGCCCAGCTGTAACTTACGTTTCTTGAAATTCGTCTTTGGGCCATAATTTTGTTTGCGTCGACCGCTTTGGGAGATGGTCCAGGGCAACTCATCCAAGTCGCGCATTAATTGCATGCCCTCCGCCTGGCTAAGGAACTCCACTTGGACAAGCAAGCCAGGCAAAGACAAACCAAGCGCCCGCTCATGCTCGCCCTGATTATGCTCTGCCTGCACGATAGCCGTGTCCCAGCCGGTGTAGAAGCGTTCACATTGAATGCAATACGACCAGGGCTCCAGTTGTTGTAGTTCTTGCTGCAGTGAGGGTTTGTCAATGTGAAAGTCTTTTTCGCAACTCAAACACGTGCGCACACCCTTGCAACCGCATGGCCGTTCCGTATTCATTGTTTTTTACTCTCAATTACAAGAGTTTTTGTGTTTACAACTTTGGCCAAAGCTCAGCTGTTTACCAGGGACACACACGCACAAGTAAGGTCATAAGTAAGAAAAAATACCAAAAAATACATAGAAATGTATCGAAAGATATCGACACAAAATAGATTAACATATTTAAACAATCTTTTATTGTTGTTTTGAAGAAGTCTTTCTTCATGGCAATATCTCGGCAGTTTTGTGTAATTCATCAGCAAGCTCTCTTCTCCAAAGAAATTAATTAATAAAAATCTGTTTATTTGCAAAACATCGATAAGGATGAACATTTGATTTAGCTCAACTTGTTGCACTTAAGATACGGAATATCCGCCCTCCACTTTCAAATGATGCCCATTAACAAAGCTGGACTTGCTGCTCAACAGATATCCAATGGCATCAACCACTTCTGGTACCTCACAGAACCTATTCAACGGTATGTGGGCCAAGAGAGGGCCACCTACAGCGGGATCAGACCAATTGTCACGTCCCATTTTGGTCATAACCACCGTGGGATCAACCGAATTTACGCGTATCTTGCGAGGACCCAGCTCCAAAGCCAGCGACTTGGTCAACGAATTGAGGGCCGCCTTGGTGGCACTGTAGGCCGCGTGCCCGGCATAGGAACGTGTGGCAGCTAACGAAGACACATTCACAATGGAGGCGCCATCGCGCAATTTTCCCAGCAGGCTCTGTGTGACGCTAAACACAGCCTTGATGTTGACGTTGAATGTACTGGAAATGAAAAGCGTCGAAACTTCTTAAGTGGAAGCGATGAAAATGGCCGAGGTTGAATGTGTTGCCTCCTCACTCACGTGTCAAAGTCCTGTTCGGTGAGCTGCTCAAATGGCTTGATAATGGCAACGCCCGCATTGTTGACCAGACCATCTAGCTGTGGCACATTAGCTAAACCATCACGCACTGCATCCCACTGATCCAGATCCAGCTTAAGGGTCTTAATGTGCTGGCTATCAAAGGCAGCCAACTCCTGAAGCTGTGAATCATTGCGAGCCACCGCTATAACCGTGGCACCAGCACTGGCAAGCTGTTTAGTCAAAGCATTGCCAATTCCGGCTCCCGCACCGGTCACCAGTATTACCTTGTTCTTTAAATCATCCCACATTCTTATGGATGCTGCAGTGGCTTGTGTCTTTACCCTGAGAACGTCAACTGAAACTAGAATTAAACTGTTGAATGATTTACTCGTATCTCTCTCTCCACGCTTGTTATCACTTTCGCCTTCCACTCTAATCGGCATATGATCGCCTATGTTTTGCTTACTCTCTGCCTTGGAAGGGCATTAGTAGGTCATAATAAAATTATTTAATGGAAGATGTGACGTCAGCGCACTAATGGAGATGAAATTTCTATGAGATAATAAGCCATATCCAGATAAGTGATTTTTTTGTAAACATTATAGAGATTACTTTGAAGCAGACAAACAATGGGCCCTTTTATCAGGGGCACTTGATCACTGACCATAGAAAAAGCTACCTGAAGAATATACTGATCTGATCCACAACAGATAATTGTGCTGTGATCCCCTTTCAATATTTCTTAGAAGTGTACAATGTTTTTCTAATGTTTATGGAAAGTTTCAAGTTCATTCAGTTTGTGTGTTTACGTTTGCAGAAACACAGCTGTCATGCAGGGCTACACAAGCTAAATCATAATCAAAAGCTAGAAAAATACTAAAATTATCGAAGCATATCGATTTAAGGAATCTGAGATGGGCACACAGCCACTCCACATCAGAGACTTGCTAAATCCTTTGGGAACTGGCAACTCTAAATTTCAAAAGCTAAAATCTGGATGATATAAGGAGTTCAGGCTCGTTCCCAAATCATCTTATAATTGAATGGTTCTACGGAATGCATTGTTACCTTGCTGAAATCAGATCTATATAACTCACCATTCCTGATTTCAATTCCGGAATTCATTAAAAAAGACAGATTTCATTCATTTTTAGAGAAAAACTTGAGCATTTCTATAATTAACGAAGTTTTGTATTTACAAAGTGCTTAAATTAGATGTTTTGTTTTATTCAAATTAAATTCCTATAGTTGCTATAGTTGTGCCTCCTTGTTAGCGGATGCTGGTTTGTAGTCGAGTAACGCCACCTGCGCAGGCAGCTGTACATCGTGTATACGTTTGAGATGGGCACGGAGATTGCTGCTGGTGCTGAAGTTGTGGCTGCACACAACGCACTCGTGATAGTGATGCTTGCTGCGTATGTGCTCGTTGAGATCCTTAATCTTGACGAAGGCGGTGGTGCAATATTTACAGACGTGCGATTTGCGTACGTGCGTCTTCAGGAAGTGCAGCGAGGCATAGGCCAAGGGGCAATATTGGCATTTAAAGACGGTCTGTTCGCCACTGGGCTCGACATTTAGCAGCCGGTTGGCCTCGTTGTACTCGTCCAGATTGTCATGCTTTAGCTCAACGGCAGCGTAGTCAATGGTGCGCAACTCATAATTGAATCGCTGCGCATCATCAAGCTGTAAGTTAGTGGTGGGCAGAAATTCGGATACAATTAGCGAGTCCTCATTGGCCAATTTCTGTGGGGCTCTTCGCGAGAGATCATCCATTTCATTTGGCTGCTCCTGCTCCTCTACAAACACGACATTCTGGAATTCCAGTTGGTCCTGATGTAGTTGTAGCTCCACTTCGTTGGTGTCTATATTCAAGTCCATATCATCTTGTGAATCACACAGTTCCAGCTGTGCCTCATTGTAGAACTCACGCAGCTGGCGACTAGCAATTTTCAGTTTCCTCAAATATCCATAGTGTACAAGACACTCCTCTAGGCATTCCATGCATATCATTGGCAGTTCCTTTGTCAGGTCCAGCGGTATGTGCTGCAATTGGGTATATTTTATAAACAATTTTGCAACGAGACTCTCACTTACTGCTCCAAAAATGAGCTCCATTATTTCGACCACTGTTCGTTCTTCATCTTCACCCGCAAAGTCAACTGTGGTCCAGGGGCACACTTTGGCTTTGTGCTCTGTTATATCCACATCTGCCTTGTCCGTAAAGCAAATGCGACATAATTTACGCAAATCCAAATTCATTTTGATTAAATATTAAAACAAACAAATGGAATTTGTTATGATTTATGAGAGCATGCGATATGCAGAGGTGTTTGCGAAAATACCTAAAACAGTATGACCAGACCCTGCGGTTCAGTATTAAAATACTAAAGATATTTTCATGTGACTTGCTACTACTATCGAAGGAGCAGTCACTGTTATCGCTCTTAAATGGGTTTCAAATACGTGTTTAAAACTGTCAAGATCAAAATGAAAAGTCTCTTTGTTAATGGTTTCTTATGCACATACATATGTATATTTTCTTGAGATTTACATCTCGCGTACAAATTTCACAGTGTGTGTTTGTTACATATTTATAATTTTCATTTTATGTATTTTCTTTTTTCACTTAAACAATACTTAACATAAACCTGTTTCATTTAAACAAATGCAGCTTGATGTGCTCAATACTAATCGTTTGTCGTTTCTTTATATATTTTGCTTGTTCTATCTCTAGTAAGATATGCAAGTCGTCGGTCGCTTGTGTGAATTTCCAATATGGAAAATAGTCAAAGAGGAGGGCGGCGAGCACGACGATGACGACGAACAAACGGCAGATGGGTCGATGGCGATGCAATGTACATAAAATGGAGCTAGATGGAATCAGTCTTATATAGTGTTGGCTGCAGAAGCCGCACTTAGATCTTGAGACAGCTGCGATGAGCGTGGCTGCGGGCGTAAACTGCCTCAAATGAGTGAATCAACTCATCCAAGCCCTTGAGCAGGCCCTCCTCGCGGTTGCCAGCTGTCCAGGGAGCACGATGATTTACCATCACATTTGGCGGCAGCTGCCGTGACTTGGCAAAATCAATGAGCCAGGCTCCAACACGCTCATCGTCATACACAATGAATATGCTGGAACCGACGATCTCGTGGCGGTGAAAGAAAGGCGACTGCTCAATGACCAGGCGCATGTGCTTTAATCGCTTGATCAGCTCCTTTTGCACGGACTTGCGTGCAGCCAGGAACTGCTCAATTGTCTGTGCAATTTGCTCGTTGCTGCGACACGTCTTCAGATCCTTGATTGGCGTACGTCCTCGCAGGCGCAGGGCCTCTATGCGAAAGCCCTTCGATTGTGAGGAGGACAGCGATTCGCGGAACAGCATATAGCGCAGCTTGGTAATGGCACCCGCCTCATGCTCTGCGGCTGTGGGCGCACTGGCATCCACAGCTAACATTTTCTGGTACAAATCCGGACGCAGTGTGCTGTTGCTGACCTCCGATTCAAGAAAAGTGCGACAGCCCATCTTGATGTCCATAACGCAGGGATCCTTGAAGCCAGCCAGCAGATCCTGCAGTTCTATGTAATGCTGAGAATGCAGTTCACGCATGCCAAAGTAGGCGGGCACAATTTGTGCCGTCTGTGGCTCCTGACAGATGAGCTGATAGGCCTGCACTTCGCTGTCATCGATGCCAACAATGCGTTTGCGCACAATCCCCGCTGTGGTGGGCACAATGCTGTAAGGTAAAGTGGAAACATGTATGAGTATGGGCAATGTTTTGGGAATATATGGCAATCTAACTATAAGTCTGGGCGATGCTTACCTTTCAGGATGCCCGGATAGCTGCATCCAGCCCTGTGGCTTGGTTTGCGTTGGCTGCTGCTGTTGTAGCAATAGAGGCGTGGCAGGTGCGCTCAGCTCCAAGGCGTTCTGCAACGGAAAGGATAATTCATAGTTAGTTGGGAACATATCAATGGGGAGTTATTATACAATATAACGATGACTTTGTGGGAAATGAGTAGAGTCGGTGATCTTAAAATTCTTGCAAAAATGTTAAGTTTGATCGGTGAGTTTTAAGAGTTCTTAGGCAATCCTATAAGGGATTAAGCATTCTTTCATGTTTTTCAAAACTTTCTTTACAAATTTTCCTTTAAGAATAACTGAACTGTTTTGCTATAGAATGTGCATTATCATGCGCCAGCAACAAGTTCAATCCAGCGGCCGGATTTGGCAAGTTTATTCCGACCCATCGAACTGGTTTGAACAAACTCAACCAATTTTTTTTTGGATTTTTCTTTTGCTGATTAAATTTTGGTTTTTGTCACTCTTTCGACTATGCATATAGACGCGCTCGCCTGATTTCTGATTGTGGGGATTATGTTATTGTCTGATCCAGCTTATAAATAATCAAACAAATTTGTTTTTAACAACGTTTTTGAATGCGAAATTTATGCACACCCAGGCCCAAGCCTGTGTTTATTGTCGCAGGTTGCAAGACAGGAAGCGTTTCATGATTTTTCATATACGTAAAGTTTATCGGCGGAGATGAGGCATTGTTGTTTATTGTTTATTGTGCAAAATACTTACAATTGCCAAGAATTTGAGCAGGGACATACGATTTGGCGCCTGCGTCTGAACCGATCTTTGAAGGCTCAAATAGTCGGCCAAATTGTGGCAGTTCTCGTAATCGTACGGAGCGCACTAGAATGAGATAAGCAGATAAACATATTTGAGGTTAGTTGGAGATATACTAAGATATTTGGGATAGTAATGTAATATATTCAACATTTCCTCAGATTAACATATAAATTTGGAAGACAATTTTGATCCACAGTTCATAAACGGCTTCTTAGTGCTCAGCTATGCCATAAAATCCAATATGAGTGATCTGTCCGGCATCCTAGCTCTTATAACTAAGGCTATGCCTGGCTTGCCTATCAGTTTCATATGTATATACCAGAAGGAGCTTTTGCTAAACTCTCAAAACACATCAAAAAAGCTCCAAAAAGGAAATCAATCTTATAGCAGTTTAGTTTTCCTGTCTTTTTACTAAGGTACAAATATGCACCTATAAATTCAAGTGTTTATAGTCAAATCTCTGGAGATTTCCTTGACACCTATCTATATGTATACATATATATGTATATAGATTAATGTGCTAACTGAATCCTACAAATTAAGCAAATAAATTGATATTTTGATATTGTTTATAATATTTCATTTCCTTTTTTGGCATTTGCTATTAAGTGTGAACAAGCTTTACCGCTTAGCATCAAGTGTGAACAGGCAAAAATTATAATTAATTTAATTAACAGGCTGAGTATACAGGTGTACCTGTTATTCGATAAATTTCTGTATAATAATAGTCAAGGGGGCCAAAAAACCTTGCCTTTGCACTTCTCTATGTGTTTTTGTGTTTGTTAAAATTTCTATATTGCTTGCGTTTGGGGAATCGCAAAGGTGCTGACTCTGGGTTGGACATCGTGTGTGGTTTACGAGCCTCGAGACCAAAAAATATCGTGCCTATAATGAGGCCATTAGTATGCAAACGCTGTTGTTGTTGTTTGTTCGTTTTTGTTTGATGCCTTTATATAAATGATAAATATTCTTTTTGGCCATAACACATTACGTTTACGATTATAATTCACATACCCGATGTGTCAGATGGACTCTGTCCTGAGCACTGTCAAGCTCGAAATGTTTTAATCAATTAACTAATTAAGGCAATGCCTTTGAGAACCTGTTTATACAGCATCGCTTTATATACTCTCAGTGTGTTTTCTGCCTATCTATTTATCTTGTTTCTTGTTTTTTCTTTTTATTGCGATCAAGATAAACACAGTTAAGAGCAGTTAAGAGATAAGACTGCGTCATTTTGTGGTTGGGTGGCTGTGATAAGAAGGAACTTGTGCGCCAGCTTTGGGTTAATAACATTTGCTCAATTTGTTATTTTGTTATTTTTTTACGTAAGCCGCAAAATTTGCATATGTGGCACAAATTCGTCACGTCAGGCGTTTACAGTAAACCCTCGCGTTATCGTCTAAGATGCAGTATAATCGCATGCTGTTGCGATTCTTATCAACACTTTGTGACTGTCAGGCTATGGGTAAATGTTTGATTTGGTATAGAGGAATATGGCCTCATATTTGCACATAGATATACACTCGTATATGTATGGTCAGGCAATGATAAGGTTAGTTAGATAAGAAGTAGCTACAAAATATAGATACATATTTCTAAGGTATAGTCTAAAGACCAGAAATTTCGGGAATGTTGTCACAATTTGTATGTCCTTATATTATAAAATGAATTATGGTTTAAGATCGTAAATGCCAAATAGCTAAAAATTGTATAAAAGTAGATATAAATGCTCCATAAAAGTAGCGAGACACTGCACACTCGTTTCACGAATCTCTCTGTTCTCGTCCAATGTACCCAAATGCCAACTTTCATTTGTCTGCGTTGAAATACTAAGAGATGCAGAATTTCCTTGCGTTCCCCTAGTATAAGCCCGATTTCGACCAGCTTGCGGCTGGAGTTTTCATGAAATTTAAGTCTTGTGAGAATTTCAGCTTACTAGCTCTTATGGTTTTCAGCTCCGCCTCGTTCCTCAGTCAGTCAGCATCAAAATATCCTAAATACCTAAAGAAATTTTTTCACTTTTTAAGGACCTATCTCATTCCCCCCCTTAAAACGCACCCTTGACACCTCTAGAGTTCCTTGAAATTCAGTTTAGAGATTCATGATTCATCCTCAAACCTAACCTTAAGGTGTCCCTAACTCATTATATCTCAATCTTACAAAATTTTACCACAACATCTTAAACATTTCTTTAAACTGATATTTTGGGATCAAATTCAACCGCATGTAATTGAAATTGTATGCCTTAAAGCCAACTTTCGAGGCAATCTATAGCCGAGGTATTTATAGAATTTTTAGTACAACATATATATATATATATATATACTGTGTCGTCAGCAGTGACCTTTTGAAAGCATTTGCAACAGACAGAGATAGCTCGAAGCCGGGGCTTAATTATAGAAGCGAGACGCTCTGTACGTCACACAGCCACAGCTTGTTACGCTTCTCTGAACGGCCTTTTTTTGTTTTGTTTTCATTGAGCTGGATTTTTTTAACAACTGACTTGCATTAGATTTAAGCAAATGTTCATATTTAATAGCTATAACTATAACCAGAACGTTGAAATGTTTACAGTATTGCACGTAGACCAACCCCTTTGGCACATTATTATGGCCTACTCAGAGGCCAATTAAGATACGGATTTAGATAATATATGTGTATATGGTAAATGGGGTAAGAGTTCATACACTTGTAAGTGTTATTTGATTATGAGAGTTTAAGGAGGTGCTGGAAACTGCAACTTTCAATTAGAGAAAGTGATTCTTCATGTTTCGCATATTCGTAGTTATAATCCTAGATGAGACACTGTGGCTAAAAGAATAAGCCAACTAGTTGCTGAAGGTTTTAGCCAAGTCGATCATTAGTAACACCAAACATACTGTACAAAGAAGCAGCATCTTGGAAGTAAGGCTATGAAGCGCAATGCCTAAAGCTTAAAATAGAAGGCAGGCGGTGATGAAGCTAAAGACCAAGCTGAATTTCTTATAAGTACAAATATATTTCATATATACATATATATCTCTTCGGTTTCATGTTCGCCTGTGGTTCACTGTGTTTTCTTCTACAGAGCTTTTTGTCTTCATATCACTGCGTGCACTCTGTTTGATCTAAAGCATTTAAGTCTTTTCCGAAAAACTTAAAGCTTCATGAAAACTTGATAAGACAAAGTTAAACCAAACGTAACTATGTTGATGATCATCTATTGATTCATTTTATATAGCTATATGTCCGAATCAGGCTTCAGCTAGATCAAAAAACAATCAAACCATGTGTTCCAAACCGTAACATCCAAAAGCAATTAACTGCCAATGAAATTATTTAATATTTATTTGCAATTATTTAATAATTATTCTAGATCGCGCGTGTGTATTGATGGCAGCCAGCTTTGACAGCTGAAAAACCTCAACTAACAGCTTTTGTGACCGATTTTTTGCTTCTCGTGGCAGCCGACAAAGCAACCGCAAAAACTATAATAGACCATAATTAACTGTGACTGCGAATTTTAGACAAAAGTCAACAAAAATAAACTAAATAATATACAAAAAGTTACAGCACTTAACGCTTGAATGAGCCCGCGCGATTTTTATGAGCGACTTTTGTCGCTCGATTTTGCTCAAGCGTTTTTAAACGCCTCAGTTTATTTTTAGCCCAAAATCCACTTGGCCAACGAGAATTTAACTAAGCATACAGTTTAGTAGAGTTTATTTATGACTACTTAACATTTTCTATAGCCGCGCAGCGAACGTGTTAACAAAAAAAAGGGGGTAAAAAAATAAAACAGTAACAAAAAGCAATTTTTTTTAAATAATTTATGCGCGTGACGTCAAACACTGAGCCGCTGAGCTGTTAATTAAATAATATCAACTTGCCGAAACTTAGTCAAATTGAAAGTTTCGACTTCTTTGCCAGCCAAATTGCTCTGAGCAAAAATTATGATAATACGACATAGAGTAAGAGCTTCAATGACCCTGAACCTTTTTTTTTTGTGTGTGTGTAAACTAGTTTTAGAGTCCAGTGGAGCTCGACAGGCTGCCATGCAGGTGAGTCAAGTCTTCGCCTTTTGTAGAACACAACCCTGACACTAAAAATTAACTAGAATCAAGAAGAACCCAAAAGTTGCAAGACACCGCGTCTGCAGAAAGGAGGGCATAGGGTAGGCGGGGCCGGGGCCGGGGCCAAGAGCAGACGAGGGGCGGCGGTTATCGACATTCGTAACTTGCTTTATTTGCATTGACGTCAATGTGGTGTACAAAAAGAAGGTGGCCACAGTAGCGCTGTGGTGGGGGAAAAGGGGGCCCAAAGTGTTAGGGGAGGGAGTAGTTTATGGGTGTAGTTTTAAGCACAGAAGAGATGGCTTATAAGTTACTTTGTGAGAGTTTTCCAATTGAAGAAAGTAGCCCTCTGGCAGCCACGCCCCTGGGAAAGTATGCAACTGGCTACCAAAAACCAGTTAGTCGACTCTATAAGACATAAAACGTAGTTTGCTTTTTATTTTGGAATATGGAACAAATTGTGGGAAGGTGAAAATCTGTTTAAAGCAACTTCATGTGTCAGAATTTCAGGCAGAGCTAATTAGGTCTTTGAGACAATACGAAATATCAAGGAAATGCTCTAGATAAACAACAGCTATCGTAGGTAGCCTAAAAAGTTAGTGATCGAATGGAATGAATGAAAATTTGGGCATTTCTTGAACTATTGGCGCAACGGGGGACACCAGCGCAAGGGATATTTATATGACAACTATAAGAAGCATACGGATGGGCCCCTTGGCATATGACCCGCCACAGGAATGGACGTGAGAATCGATTAATGTCTATCCGAAGTGCATGCTCTGGCCGTCTTCTTGGGGTTGAAGAAGATTGGTTGAATTTTTACCGATCTCATTAAGGAGGTTGCCAGAAACAAATACGCGGCATTGCGACACACTTTCTCACCGCCCAGGAGTGCATCACAGCGGCTGAACTACAGAATCGTCATGTGGTGGACACCGCTGAACCCGCACTACACATTCTCCTACCTCTACATATTCATCTAACACTTAATCTTAGTTTCTAAACATGCTGAATGTCCTCCTGGCTGCTCATCTCTGCTGTGAACTAAGCTGTTTCGTAGGAAAGTTTTTACCAAAAACCCCAAACCGGTCTACGGATATGCCTCTATAGCCACCATATTTTACTCTCTAATTAAATTATTCCATCTGTTTGTGAATCATGTTAAAAATAAGACTTAGTCAGCAAAAAGATTAATTAAAAAAAATATGTGAATGCGAAAGAAAGGGGTTTTTCACAGAGCGAATTTTTGGGAAATGTTAAGCGTATTGTCATTGAACTTGTGAACTTTACTCCACATATGTGTGTGTAAACAATACGGAATATAGAAAACCTTCAAGTCTAGACACTGTGTCATGTGTCCCACTCGTACTTATCGCTGGCCTTGATCGTAACCGAAAAAAAAGAAGGCTGATAATAATGCTAGATGTTGACAGCGACAGCGTGGGCTGATGCTGCGCTGCACTTGAAATGTTTGAAGATTGAAGTGTTGCGATACACTGGGCGAAATGATAGACCAGCAACACTTTGAGGTTAACACATTGAGTGGGTGAATTGACAGGGTTCCACTTGAGTCTAATGAATAAAACACTATAAACACTGAGCGAAAAACCTTTGTACCGACAGCCAACCAGGCCACAGCTCTGCCACAGCTCTGCCACAGCGCTGCCGCAGCTCTGCCTTTTAAGACAAGTTGAAATTGCTTAACGATATGAAGAGTCAATAAACCATTATAACGCTTCAATTGTTTTCAATAAAATGAATTGATTTGTTGCCCAGCGGAACACAGACATGTGACTGTCACCGTCCATTTCACTGTGACTAAAAATACTATATATCCCACAAAACTCTTCACAGATGTTGGGACAAGACGAAGCGATTCATTGACAAACCGCCATCGGCGCCGCCGCCTGCGTCTTAATTAGCGAAATGCAAATTGGCGTTACGTGGCCTATTGGAATTCCAGCGCAAACATACACACACATACATAACTACATACACATATGTCTGTACATATGTTGTGTTGTTTACATGCCGCATAGCTATGGCTATGGTCTCGATGATCTGTATCGCTTCGTTGGTCTCTCCCCACACTTGTTTCAACAAAAGCCATAAGACGTCAGCCGGAGTTTGCGGAGTTTTTTGGAGCTTTAATTTTTTGTTGTTTTGTGTTGCTTGGGGCGGTCACTTTCTCTGCAATGTTGCTTTCTACGCGGATGTTGCCCCCTCTCTGTAACCCATTGACGTCATTATACACTAACTAAACAAAGCACAGCTAAAGTATACACAAACGGTTATACGTTCCGCTTTGGGAGTGTTGAAATTTAAGCCAAGATATAAATAGTAATGGCAAATATTTTATACAATTTCATTTCGAGTAGTCCCAGAGGCTTGAAGGCCCCAGGGGTTTGAAGACTGGTTCGAACAGAGCACGTTTAAAACCAAATATCCTACTTTTGGCCTATGTAGAGCCAACCGTGAGCCCATCGAGCAGCCGATTCTAAAAACTTAAAAAGCGAGCGGGGAGTCTACATAACAAATTTGGTGACCCTAGCTCTTATAGTCTACGAAATATGTGTGTTTTTATGGACAGAAGGATACAAAGGACAAACGGGCACCACCAGATCGACTCCGTTGTTGATACTGATCAAGAATGTGTATACTTTATGGGGTTGGAAAGGTTTACTTTCGCCTGTTATATACATTTGCACGAAGGCAAAAGACTTGTTTACCCTACTAGAGTACGATCTAGAGCCGATCTTTGACAAATATATTTCCTATTAAATTTTTAATATCTTACTTTAATGGGAAATTGTAGAAAAATCCCTTAATTGTACTCCGCTTGATGGGTTCCGCCCCAGTAACTGGGCTTAACTGCTGCTTAACAACTTCTTATAATTGATAGTTCCGCGAGAATATTATTAAGCAATTATTATAAATTATTTTCTAATATGTATTTCTAGAACTCAGCTTAACCCCTGGAGACGCCCATGAATATTAAAGAAACGATTGTTGAAGGTCAATTCAATTTGAGATCAATACTGTTCCCCTTCAGAATTGTTCTGCACAAGGTGTAGAGAAGAGGAGTGCTCCTCAAGCCTGTCAAAATGCTTCGTAGCTGTGTAGTTTAGGTCATCTCCCACTGAGCTGACAACCAGGACCTTATGAAAAGTGCTCTTGGTCACATACAAACTAATTTGAATCCAAATGTCTTCCACTACTTTGACCAACCCATGGGGTAAGTTTTTATTTCTAAGACTTTTTAACAAATTTCTGAATAACCACAGTTCTGTGGAAGGTTTTCGGAACTTTTCTAAATACTTTTCTCTTAACATTTGCCGCTTGGGAATCTCTTAAGCTTCCTTCTTAAAAATAACTTCCTAAAAGCTTGATAAGTCTATACAAAATGTAGCTTAAAGAAATACAAAAAGTTTCTTTTTCTTTAAATTTCTTTTACCTCTAGGACACTTTTCTGGATTCCTACTTATTTTGGTTCAACTTACCTCATTGTATGTGTTGTTATTGTTATAATTTTTGGACTGTGCGGGAGAGTGTTGCTGCTGCTGTTGCTCCAAATCCAATATGGCCACTTTGGACTGTTGCTGGTGGTGTGGCTTGGAGGCCTCTGTGGCAGCGGCAGCGGCTGCCTCGTTGCCCGTATCCAAGGCAATCAGTTTCCATAGCTGCTTGAGACCAATATTATCGATGCATGAGAAACGCAATTTCTCATTCGACCAGGCCATTGTGGAGCGCTGTGTTGTTGTTGTTGTCGTAGTATGTTTTTCCTTTCTTGTTGTTGTTTTGGTTTTTGTTGCTGTTGTGTTTGTTGTTGTTGGTCGCTGCAGCAATGTTGAAGTCATAGTCATTTATTTGTTGTACTTTTTATAATAAGTTTTTATTCTTTATGGCGATTTCGCACAACTTTTCACTCGATTTGATTTGATTTTTAATTTTGTTGCTTTTTCAGTATTTGCTTTTGCTTTGATAAATTTGCATTTTCTACGATTATTGCCCGAGCTTTATTTATTTCCTATTCTCTGTACAATGTTTTTCATTTGCACAACGCACTTGTATTTGTATGTATGTGTGTGTGTGTATATTTTGTTATCGTATTTTATCTTGGCTGCACCAGTTTTTTTTCTACACACACTTTAAGTTCACATTCGTTAGGAACCAGCGATCGACAGAGACCACGACGAGGGCGTTGTAGAAGGCTTTACTTTGCGTTACTTTGCGATGCGATTGCGTGTTTGCTTACGGCTCTGCGTTGCGACTAACTGGTTTGGCCATATGTCGGCCAGTTTTGTCGCGTTTGCGATCGTCGTGAGCCTCGCAAAAGCCGAACGAAATGTTAGACCGACCACCCGATCGCCCACTGAGCGCGGTGAGCAGCAATGAGAGCGACTGCCCAGCCGAAGCCAATGTGTAATGTTGAGGGAGTGAGTCGTGCGGAGAGTGACACAATGATTTGGGTGCTGTTGTAGCTTATTTGTTTATGATTTGCAAAAGAGAGGTTTTTATCAGCGTTAGATCAATTGCAAGAACTGTTATGGAAATTGCTTCATGCTTAGCAAAACGCAAGAAATTATGATAATATAAATGATAAAAATGTTAAACTGTTTAGTTAAATAAATTTAATATTCATATGCCATTGTCTAAAGCCAAGATACTTGGAATGCAGATAAAAACAGTCCCTTGACTGATTGAAAATGAACCTTATAAGGGCGGTGGCTAGTCATTTGGTTGAATTTTGATAACGAAAATAACAAAACAAGTTTCCCATCAAGTGTTCGTTCTATAGGAACTTACTGTTACCCTAATGGAAACTTATACTAAAGGTATATATATCATTCATGGAGTCCTGTGCAGCTGTCTTTGTCCGCCTGCTTTGATGTCTCTCATATCTTCTCGCAAGACGCATTGCAGGAGTCGTTGGCAAGTCTATCGAGGCATATTGCTGTCTGTGAATTGATCCAGTCGACCACATCCCTCTTGAGGTTCCTGGTGCTTATGTACTGCTGTGGTGATAAGCTTCAGAATGTGGGCCTGCTCAATGCGAATGAGTTGGAGTTGCTGATAGTGCTGCTATTCCACACACTTGTCTGGCGTATTTTCATAATAGGGCCATATATATTGTGATTTTATTCCCCAGGGACAGCTTCTTGCGGCAGTTGAGGAGGAGCCAGCCCATTCAACTCGGCCTGGTCTTGATGTTGGGTGCGATTTCCTGAATGTGACATCTGACTCTCAAGTGTTTGTGAGCAGTTTTGTGGCTGAAGAGCTCATCGTAGAGGAAGATAGCAATCACCCTGAGCGTATACTAAGGAACATTTGTGGGGTTTCAAGGCCATGTTCCACCTGCATGCCTAATTGCTAAACTTCTTCAGGTGCTCCTGCAGCATACAGATATATGAAGCATTTAGTAATAACTTCAGCTGAGGGAATGATGTCCCAACTTAATCCACTAGTTGTGATACTTGTTCTTTGCCTGATGCTGAGTGGCCTGAAAGAGCATTGGCTCAGGCATTTAAACGTTCTATAACATCTTGAAAGTCTTGAAATTCCTGAACCACTCAGGCCACTCAGTCCATCCTGATGCCACAGAATGGAGAGCTCAGAAGTGTGTTAGGAGCAAGAGCATGAACGATTGCAACAGATTCTATAATAGAAGTTGTATGGAGCCTTCCAGCTTTGTTGGTCTTTCTTGCGTGTCGACTAAATACTGTGCTATATTGCTTGGACCACCGAGATTCAGTTAGTTTGGAGAGCTTAAGTGCTTGTTCTACCCACTGCAATGGATAAATAAGTTAAGACACTGTGAAGTTGTTGACTGAAAGCCATTTCTACTTGGTTACTTTGTCGTAGGGGAACTCTATCCATAGGTTTACGCTCTAAATTTTACATTCATTTATTTATGGCTGCGATCTTTTCTAGCTTATGTTAATAGGTATGACTGGGGCTGTGCTATGTCCTTCAATCAGTCAAGGTATACAGTTCTATATAGGTAGATGAAGATCGAATGTCTAATCTTATAACTACTTTTAATTTAGTTTCAAAAATTAGCTCACTTTGCTCTTGAACCTAAAATTGTTAAGGCTATTTCGACATACTCACATCGTTGCAATCCTTTTCTGCCACTGCTTCTCTTCATTAACCTTTAACCCTATTGGCAATCTAAACTATGTATCTACATAGATTATATCTAATCATAGCTTTTCACAGTCACGTGCACATAGTCAATGTGAGGTAAATTCTATCTTAGGCGTTCATTGTTTTGTTACTCATACGCCACGTTGCTTGCAAAAGCAAACGCAAACGCGAAAGTTCAATGCATTTAGTGGGACAGTCTCAGCTTTTTAGAGACGCAGCGATCGAATTTGCATTACCATTGGCTTTGGCTCCGGCTTTTGCATGACAATCGCCTTGTTGACGTAGAACATGGAGAATAATGCAACTGCAGAGACAACAACTGAGACGGAGACGGAGACGGAGACAGAGACAGAGACCGAGACGTTGCCGCCGCCGCCGCCAGCGAGGTTTGTATGTCACTCCAACATTGCGGCTGACGCACGGAACGGCCGCGTTCCACAAATATGCGCGGCCATGGTTGGGTGGCGAGCATTGCGGCTTGGCCATGAACCGAGTTGGCCTGGCACAAAAAAAAAGAGAGAGAAAAGAAAACTGGCGCAGAATTTTGGCGACAGTTTGCATAATCCTCGAGCAGCCCGAAGAAGCTGCGCCATTGGACTTGCAAATTAGCAATGCAAATAGATCTACAGCATTGGGGGTATTTTTTTTTCTCCGAAGTTCAAAAATTTCGATAAACAAGCCAAACGCAGACAATTTACACAAGCGGGCGGCGGCACAAATGGGAGGTTCAATGTCTGACCTTAGTTGGCGCCAGAGGGTTTGGGAAAAAGGAGATCTTTCTTCCATCTTCATCTTCCTGTTGTTTTTCTCCTAGCTAATTGCGACTTGGAAAGCAAAGGTAAGAGTATGCTTCTGCGCATTAGAAGTGTGTCAAAACATGATAGTTTGTAAAAGAGACGATCTTACGTATTTACAGAATCAAATTTATGCAATTTGCGCTTTCCCTTTTCATGTAAAATTTGCAAAGACTATCAGTAGTATATACATATATATGATGGAATTTTCTATTGATGGAAGTTTTATAGTCGAAATGTAGTGGAGGTTGGTTTTTCCTTTGGGAATTTCATTAGCATCCAATTGGAAGTCGTGGCTGATTCCTGATTTGGGGACTACGAATTTGTATAAACTTAGCCAAACAAGAGAGAAAGGCTGACAGCAGCTTACATAACCTTGCAGAACTGTGAAAAGGAAGGAAAACGTAGTAAAACACATAGAGAATCTGCCATTGCTGTCGGCAGAGAAACATCGGACTTCCCATTTGATTCGGCCAACAGCTTCGCTGGGGTCCCATTGCTTGTGAAGTTTATTTGTACATCGCTTATATAAAATAGGTCCTTTGAGTGATGTATGCTTAGTATAAAAGGTATTTGCTTCAGCCGTAGCAATAGGCAGCGAAGCAATCTTCTTTCTAATTACCTTCAAATAGTCTGTGCGTGAATTCTGATACACAAACTCTCAAGCTAAGCTTTGTATGCTTAAAAAGTGAGTTGTGTAGTTAAATGTCGGATCCTTATCCTTAGGAAATGGAGTCTCTACCAACAACTAGTTGAATTCGGATGCCAAACCAAATCGTATATCAAACGAATTGTCATTTAAAAACTTTCACTTATAATATGATATCTATATGATATATATGTACGATCTGTATACAAAATTCCAACGGAAGTTGTGGCTTCTAAAACGGATATGAATGTACACAATTGGTTCATCTGAAAAGTGTGACTAAAGCTGCTTTTGCGGTCCACATTTACTGTTTTTGGGTTTCGGAATGCTACGTCATAAGCTCATATGCTACGTCATAAGATCATATGCTACGTTAGGAGTAGGAGTATGGGGATTTACTTAACAATGCTGAGTCATTTTCAAGCATATAAGCAAAGTTATTGCACAGATATTTTATAGATATATTTTGAGTAATCACATTATTAACTTTACTCTAAAGACCTCCTCACGTTTGTCTAATTGTTGGCACAGTGTAATTTTTGAACTTTGTTAAGAAATATGGCTAGCTGATTTTGAAATTCTCAGAAAAACTATTAAATATTTGATTTTGTACAATAAACTTTGAATTGAAATTGTGAAATTTAGCCGCAACGATGACGAAGCCAATCAAATTGATGAATATACCCGTACACTTAGCTCAAAGCATATTCATGCCTGATGCCAAACCCTAGGGCATTGTTAGCATCGCTCTTCCAGGCCCAATCAATGTCTCACATCTTGATTGAAATGACTCGCCCCGGACAGGCAATCATCGCACTGGGCTTACGGACTGACGTCAAACGCACTGTGTCTGCTGATGTCTGTGGTGAGAGTTATGATGACATTTCTTTGTCACGATCAGCAAGCAGCACCAACATCTAGAGGAGGAGGATCACGCCTCACTGGCAACCATTGCGCAAACAAAGACACAGCCTCAGCTCCAAGAATTGTTTATTTGGTATTTCTTTTTGTTTTAATTTTTTATTCCTTTTTTTTTTGATTTTTTTTGCCTCAGATTGACGCACTTGCGTTGTCACTTGACTTTTTTAATCTCGCGACTTTATCGTAAGCTTTATTCGCTTTTGGAATCCGAAACGAAATCGTACTCCGGACTTGGTTGGACTGCGACTGCGACTGCTACTGGTTGTCATTCGTCATAATATTTGTAACTTAATATTGTGCTCAGGTAGCCAAAACTAAGAAATCTGACTGGCTTCATCATTCTTCCGCTCTAAGCCGCAAATTCAGCACTTTTTTGTTGTTTTGTTTTTGTGTAGCTGAAAATGTTTGTTATAATTTTGAGTATTGCCTGCGCTCGCTATTAATTTATAATTCAATGACTTTGCTGACGTCACAGTATTATTAAAGCTTGAAACAACAACAACAACAACAACAGCAAAATGAAATGCAAAACCCAAAGAAACATCGTCTCATTAACATGTTTGCTTTGTTTCTGTTGACTTCGCTCAGTACGCTGTTGTGTGTTAGTGTGCGTGCGTGTGTGTGTGTGTTTGGTTGTGGGTGTATAATTGTCATTGCTGCTGATCTCTGTACAAATTAAGAACTATTGTTGCCATACAGTTAGATTAGATTAGTGTGTGTGTGTGTGTGTGTGTGTGTGTGTGCGTACATCTTAAAGTTCAATAACAGCAAAGGCAAGAAGCAGAGAATCAGAGAAGCAGAGAAAAGCTGAGTAATAAATGGAAACCTTCTGCTGGGCTTCTAGTAAAAGTCGGTTTAAACTTGGCAATTAAAAAAAGCCCGCCTTTATTATTTACAATCAAATTGTGTACACAAATTTTTAGTTGGAAATGATTTGCTCTTAAATACGTCATCTGGAATGGGAAAGCTGTGGGATCGCTGACGTCCTAAGCCTGTGAAGTGAATTCCAATGAACGGATGAAACATACAATTTAAGAACATTAGAAGACCCAAGTCTTATATGAAGTTATAAACTGGTTCTATTAATGATTCGATTTTATAAGTTGCTAGCTAAGCTGGTGGGCCTATTAATGCCTCCTCCTGTTGATCTATGTTTGTTGTTTCGCTGATCTTTGAGCAGTTTGAGTTATTGTTGACTTCTTTTAGAAACTTCCACAGGTTTCTGGGATATTCTAGAGATTTTGGTTGGCCATAACCGATATATAGCTAGATCACCTCTTGTGCTTTGAAGAATTATATCACTTAACTGAAATTCTTTTGGCAACTATGACAATGACCCCTTCATTTATTCTTGCTGCCTTAAATTATCGTTCGTGTTGCAGGACAGGTCTTTTATCTGCCTTAATAACAGCATTAAGCCTTTGACAAAGATTGTGTCTGTCACTTCTGTCTTATCGAGTCTGGATCCCGCTACCTGTTCGGTGGGAATGTCGTCCATGCCTTTGTTTCACATCACCCAGGCTCATGCCTTAGCGTTAACAACCTTCTTATCATCAGCTGGCAGCTAAACAAACGTACTAACAGGTTATGTAGATCAAAAGGTCTTTCCAATGCAGTGACAATGTCATGATAAACACGTGTTAAGAATCCACAATGTTGATGAACTTGTTCATCATTGTTTCCCCTAAAGATTTGGTTTGGTGAACTTTGTGTTCTGCATTCGGCAATGATCCAGCAGTGATCCAGCTAGATGATATGCAGCTGTTGTTTGATTCTCCTAATGTTGAGATGAAAGTTGTTGTTTCTTATAGAAATCTATCTATCTATTCGGCAACCTCAATGGCAATGGCAGCTTAAGCCTTAGCCCCAGCAGAGCTGATATTTGTATAGCAGTTGTCTGGCCTCATTCACATTGATGTCCTCGACTTTGTGTGCCTGCTCGTCCGGCACAGACGAGTCCTCATTGACAGTGGTCAACGAGCCGCTGTATACAAAGAATTTCGTGTCTCTCAGTTGGACAACACCAAGCTTTAGCACAGCTAATGTGGGCGCATGCTTGGCTGGTAAGAAAAAGGCACCGCTGAAGGAGGGCAGATCAATTTGACGCATCACAGCGGCATCGTAGAAGGGCTTGCTTTGGCAGCAGCAAAAGTCAGCTTTATCTCGTCCGAGTAGCCTCGACAGGACTGGGCCACTAAGCCAGCACCTCGAGTGGCCAGTAGTCGAGAATTCTTCGGGAACGGCATGTTCTTAGAGGTTTCTTTAAGCTGTTTTGGATTGTGACGAGAATTTATGCTATGGAATTTGTCGCAGAAACTCGTAACCAGTAGCTGGCTCTGTACCTTGAATGTGGACATGAAATTGTTTAGCAACAACTATGAACCCCTCTTCCCTTACCACTATTTCTATCATGATCATTATTGTAAACCACTGCATATGGTTTACCCTGCCCTATGGTTAACCCATATATGTAACCTATCTAATCTGTAGGTCGTTGCGGTAGACTTAGCTCTAACCTGTTTGCCAACAGTAACTCTGTATCAGTGCGACGCTTATCTTGGCGGTTTAACCTCACATTCGGTTTACCACAAAACCGAGGACTTACAGCTTGTAAGTCGCATAACAAGGCATTTATCACTCAGACATTATAATTATTCAAACGTTATCAATATCAGGGTTTTATTTTGTGCTGTTTCCCATTTGTTGAAAATTTAGTGCAGGGGAATTTCCGGTCAATCAAGCAGAAGATGCGAATGTTGTTTTTTTTCTGCTGAATTCTAAAAATCTGTGTCGCATGACTGCAAAACCAGATTTCAATGGATTGTGCCATATATGTCATGGTACTGCGTCATCTATGAGTAAAATCCAGTAGCTTTCCATGAAATGAAGAATGAGAAATTGAAATAAATTGGGTAACTCAACTTAGTTATGCTGAAATTCAGCAAGATGTAAGGCGATAAGGCAGCTTTAAAACGAAAAAAGGGGAAGAAACTGGGCTGTTCATAGGAAAACTGGGTCGTCTAAGTACGTCAATGAGAAATCGAAAGATCTGTTTTGAAAAGAAATACAATAATAAAACTATAATAATTTTAAAAACAGTTTCACTTATGAAGTAGTAATATGGGTTTTAGGCCAGCAATCCGAACAGCCGAATTATGTATGCCCTATATTAATTATTTAGAAAGTTGATGTTGTATGATCAACCAAAGCAACTGAGAGACACGGATACGGCAAGAATTACTGCAATTTACTGCTTTACTTCTAGCACAAGTGGATACTCTCGAGCCTGCTATTGCATGCCCATTCCACACCACAATATGGACACATTGGGCGGTAAAAGTGGTCGAAGGTAATCATGGTTGTAAAGGAATGTGCAATGATTCAATATGCCTACAATTTGGGTTTCATATTCATGATATATTTCGAGGTTTCAAATAGATTGCTTTGTTTATATGGATAGATTTTTCTCTCTTCTGAAAATGTTCATTCTATGGCAAATGAAACACTTAGATGTAAAAGCTTCAGATCTGTAGCTCTTAAGACATCTGAGATCTTGGAGTTAAGACAAACGAAGATGCGGATAGATGGACGGACATAGCTATATCGAATACCCTCATCATGCTGATCAAGAATATGCATACTTTATTCGGTCGGAAATACTTCTTTCTGTGCGTTGCAAAATGCCAAAATACTTCATCTACCTTGAGCGTGCCAAGGCAGTCAATGGCCTTGTCTGGATCTCCTATTCGCCAAGCATAACTCTGTAGATTCAGAGAATCTTCCCTCCAAATACTCTTTAACCAAGTGTAATGATAAAATGATAGTACTCTTTGCTAGGGTATATAAAAACATGCCATATCACTTGACTTTTGAATCGCAAGTCCCATGGTAACAATTTCGGGTGCAATTCCAAGAGCTGATAACCGATTTGTTTTGTTTTTCTTGCCCCAAAGGCTATCAACCTGCTAATTTGTGGGGTCTACAGTCAGCAAATTCTCGTTTGTGAATGATTTCTGTGCATGAATATGAATTGTGGCGATTAAAAATAGCATAGTAATATGTGAAAGCGATGAGATAAGAAAGTCAGTACTGAAATTCTCCATTCTATGTATGAAATTCAATCTCTTTAGAAGGCTATGTGGCTATGTTGGGCTGGCTAATCTGCAAAGGTTGTGCCAAAAATAAATTCCAAAATCTAACGAAGCGGCACAAGAGCTATTGCTCGTAAAAGTAGAACAACAATAACAAACAATACTATAATTTACGAGCGCGTAAACAATAATGATTGATTTAAGCCAAATGCTGAAACAGGCCAATAATAACAACAACAACAAATGTTGTGTGGTCTTTTATAAGAGAGCGTGACTGAAGATACGCAAGGAATTTCAATTAAAATTTTTAATTGCTTTTTTATTTTGGCGATTTTGTAAGATGTTTAGGTCATAACTTTTCAATTTCAAAGAGAAATCAACTTTCTTTAATTCCCTTAGATCATCTTTAAGTATTTTTATATATTCTTTAAATTTAAGAAATTAATTGCATCACTGAAAGATCAAAGTTTAGGAATGGCATAAATGTCATATTAATTTTATTTATGGAAAAATATTTAATAAATTTCAAGTAATTTATGATATGACTTGCGAGTTTTAAGAGAAATTCAAAAATAAGTAAAAATTCTATAGACATTTCCTATTCGGTTGCAAATATTCACAGTGCTTTATGGTGCCAATATCTGGTCAAGTGTGATCAGATTAGCAAGCGTGTCACCTAGCTTTTGTCAGATTCTATTGGAAGTGTTAAAATAATATTAAATGGATGTGAAAATGATATGTAGTCCGTCTAGTCATATCTTCCTGCTTCATATCACATCATTGGAGCTTAGATTCTTAAATATTACTGATATGACATATTGTATAAGTAGTATGAGTAGTCTTAGTATGTGGCATTAACAGTCCTACTGGGTCTCTGCCTGATGTTCGGTTTGACTCCACGCATCTCCTCTTTGCGCGGGTCAGTTGGTAACACAAAGTGATCTCAGAGATGGGCTTCAGTTACTTGGTAATTCCTACGTATCTGGTTTCTTCCGCTCTTCTATTCTCCGCCAACTTCCACATCGAGTACTTTCCTAGCTGGTGGAGTTTCTTCATCCACACGTACGACTTGACCCAGCCAGCGAAGTCTCGTAATGTTCATTCGCCTGACCACGTCAATATCGCCTAACAGTTCATACAGCTCATCGTTCCATTGAATACGATAGGTACAGCCAACAATCAAATAGAAAAGAAGATCTGGCTAAGAATTTTCCTATCAAACACCCCAAAAGCAGCGGCATCTAATTGTGTTACTGTCCAGATCTTAGCACTATATAAAAGCATCAGAAGGATGAGCGTCTTGTAAAGTCTTAGTTTCATCTGTCGAGAGGAGAGCTCTGCTGTTCTCTTATCTACTGAGTCCATAGTAGCACCTATTCCCCGCTTAATCTCCAGGCTGCCATTATTGCTGTTGTGGTAGCCGATCTGGAGAGGCAGTTCCCGTCTTCGGATGTTGACAGTCCTTGGGTGGGATAAATCCCAAGTAAAGCCCGGGGCGTAGACCCGACTGTATTGTGTTTGAGAGAATTCCCAAGGTATATAAACTCCTTGACAGATTCAAAAGTTATAGTTCCCTACTGTCAGCTGAGAATCAAGACGTGGCTAGAGCACACCATTAGCACAAATGTATTATCAAATAAAACCATTATATAGAATCTGTTAAAATACATTTTCAATGATTCGCAGCTTAGTGATTGCTTGTCCAAAACAGTGCTGGCAAGGCCATTGGTTCAATACCCCCAGCGAACTATTCTGATTTATATGTATGTAGTATATGCTTGGTTTGCTTTTTACTTTCTATGAATATGTATTATCAATACTATATAGTATATAGGTCTGTTTTGTTTTCGTGTAGCTGAATTCGAAATGAAATCGTGAGATTAAAGTTAAGCTGTAGTGTTTCGCTTCGAGCTGGTTAATAATAAGTGCGACTTGACAGATATCATGTGTCTATATGATAGCTCATGTATCTGAATGCCATCTACATACCCCTATCTATATGAATAATAAACTATCTACATTATACCATAAAACGTGACAGCTTATGATTACCTGTGAGAAGTGCTCATTGCAGCAAAGAACTCTCTCTCACACATGAGCTGCCTGCAGTTTACATTGTTGTTTCTCTAGCCTTTGTGGTTTGCTTATCACTTGGCCGCTCATGTCAGAAAAACAATTAGCAATACAAAACAAACTTTCAATTATTACAAATTTCCAGGTCTATTGTTCGAGCTTATCTTGTGTGTGAGTCCAAATGCATCCCAATTGCACCTGATAATCACACAAGGCTCTCCTGCACTTTCAAAGCGGCGCCATCAATGACACGTTTTCGGTTGAATTTGGCATATAGTTGACACGTTTCCCGTTTGACACACAAACAGAATCCCCGCTGACTCAGCTTGTTTTGTTTTCCATACTAAAATTGGGTTTCCATTGAAATCGCGTGAAATCAAGCAAGGGTTCAACATCGTATGCAAAACTCAATTTACGTCAATTGCACCAAAAGATTAGCCTCGCTCTAGTTTCACTTTGAATAATTACCCAGGCAATGTCTATAAAGACAATGCCTGATAATGCACGAATACACGATGGGGGGGCCTGGAAATAACAACAGAGAAGAAGCAAGCAGCTCAATTAAAAGACAGATCGATGACTGCTCAACATCTGCTGTTGCTTATCAAAAGGTAAGAAGTTTTTTTTTTTGGTTTTTTCCAAAAATAACCACAAAATGCAATGGGCAACACGTCAGTCGGTCAAGATGACGACTTTACCGTTGCCTGACGCAATTCGTAAGCATCATTCGTATGCACCGTTAAGTATAATTATAAGGTAATAAACACAGTCGAAAACAGGTCCAAGTCATATTGGCCAAGGTGTGCATTATTTTTGGTTAATTTGTAAATGTTTTTTTTTAAAGCCAAGGCTTAAACATGACGCTGGCAAGTGCACATGCACTCTACAGCAACAGCTCAGATTGAGAATCGAAATCTAAATGTTATCAGCACACATAGTTCTGTAATATATACAAACACATGTACTACATATATACATAGTCACGACAATGTCGGGCACGTGGCTGGCTAATGAATGAAATGCCTGGCGCATATGAATATTATGCGACGTCTACTCAAATTTGGACAGCCCAGAGCAAAAATGTTAAGGAAAAGTTCTTCAACTTTGTTCAGTCGAGACTTATATACACTTTCAATAGTAGGAAATCATATGTTTGGCCAGATTTCTCATCACTAATTGCCACTTTATCAAGCCTTAAATATAAGTTCATCTATCACAAAAGCAATTCCAAATGATAGCACTGTGACCAGATTAGCCTGCATTGGAAATATTCCAAAAATATTTCAAATAATGTTAAATAGAAGATGTGACAACCCTATGAAGAAGTTGTGAAACGCCCCTATATCATTCAATCATTCAAAGGCCAACACACTGAACTGTGCATTTTCTAATCATGCTAGCAGGGGATCAATTAGCTGATTCATAGATTGCTCTCTGTTGCATCAGACAGGTGTTTCATTTCATGTCGATTCTGATTAGATGCTGATTGCATTATGGAATCCCTAGACAATATTTTACACATCACAATAGCCCTCCTTACCATATATGAGACCTCTGAGAGTTTGTCATCCGATCTGGTCAAGATTAGTTACTTTTTCAATCAGATATAGGCGATTAGCCTAGACTATAAGCTTTTCATAGAAAAGACTACTCAAGAAGATATACATACATATGTTCGAAGATATACAGTCTTCTATTCTTCACAAACATCATGACACTACTATAATACCCCTCATTGGGGGTAAGGGTAACTCAAAATCTGAATCAGAGGAACCAAAACAAACCTTCTGAAAGCTCATTAATTAAAGCCATGCGAATGCCAAGTTCGGCGAAAATTTATGATTTCTACTTTTCCATTGAATTTAAATATTTGCCCTTGCCTGTGTAAGCCACAAAACCAATTTGTTCATAAATATTTGTTTTGGGCCAGAACATATTTGCACAAATGAATTACAACCGTTTAGGAATTTGTAGTTTTCTTCTTCGTTTCGTTTTGCTGTGTTTTGATGTGGCGCTTAAAAGTATTCAATGGTTTTTTTTAGTGAATGGGAATGGCTTATCAATAACACTAGCTAACAAAATTCAACTTCTTTTTGTATCTGGGTTCTTACTTTTCCTACTTTTCATATCTTTGCAGAGGGTATTATAATTTGTCATGATATTTGTTAAGCTTAGAAGAAAGCACCTCTATCTGTTCGTCTGTTTCTATGCAAACTAGGATCGCAGTTTTAAAGCTATTGAGTTGAAATTTTTACCATAGATTTCTTTTAGCTGTAAGTTGCTCATATGTGATAGGACGACTATATCATACAGCTCCCATATAACCGATCTATTCGGAATTAACTCTTAGTAGAGCAAAATTGGCTGTTTTTTATCCGTATTGAACCAAATTTGGTAATTGTCAGTTTTAGAAGCCTTTACATCTGCTGACTAAAGTTGATATAGATCTTACCACTATATCATATAGCTACCATATAAATGTCAGTATTAGAAGCCTCCACGTATGCTGACCGAATTCCAATCAAATCTACAGGGTATGTCAGCCTCGCTTACCCGAAGTTAGCCTTCCTCCCTTGTTTTTTTCTGTTTGTAAACTGCTTCTATATTAAGCTGATTTTGGTTTGTTTCTTAGAACTATCAAAAATCATAAATCTGAATCTGAATTTGTTAAAATGGGACAGCTTTAGTTTTATTTAATGTTTACTTATAACAACTCTTAAGTAAGAATGGATAAGGTAGAACTTTTTTGTCATTGTTTCTCCAGAAAAGCTTAAGATTTATATAAGCCCGCTTATCGACAAGGTCTAAGCTAGTGAAAATATTTGAAGTCTGCAAAGAGCTATATTAAAATTACTTGAGATTAAGTTTGAAATCTTCTCAATAAACACTTTATAAGAGGGTCAACTGGAAAACTATATCACAAAATCACAAGTTGCTCCTAATGCTTGGTGTGAAGCTGAAAACCAATTAACCTTTTCTGTGCCCAACTTAGGTTCGTTCAGCGTTTGTGTTTCTCACTCACATATCGTTATTAGGCTCTCTGATATCTTGATTATGGAGTGTTAAATGTCAATTATCATATTCTTATACTATTTTAACACTATTTCCCAATACCTAATTACAAATATACCTCACATACATGGAGTGGATCCATTTGGTTAGACCGTTAAAATGCCATTTGTCTTGTCAGGCCGTGACTTTGCTTTGATCTTCAAATTGGTTAGAGTGCAGTCGATAAATTTCGATACATTCCCGCATAATTCCGACGCGAGTTGAATATTTAAATAGCTTTTTTCTAAAGGCCTTTCAATTGCAAATCGAAATAAGTGTGCAATGCGAGTGAGTATATGGGCGTGGGTGTGTGTGTGTGTGCTTTGCCCAAATAACAATAAACTCATTAGCAAAACAATGCAAAATAGAAAAATAACTATAACAATAACAGCAACAACAGCATTAGCCGTAGGTCAGGCGAGTAGGAAATCTGAATTGTTGACAATTTGTTATTAATATTTACCTTGCTTATCGTTTATGGTTAGCTCGGTAGCAGCTACTTAGGCATAGTCAAATAAATAAACGGCTAATTGTTTTCCCCCTTACTTTGTCCGAGGTGTCAATAATAACCCATTCATTGCCTTTGATAAGTATATATGATAGAGAGAGGGAGACGGGAGGAGCATGATAATGACAGATTTATACAGGCTTAAGGCGTGACGATAGAGCCAGATATGAACAAAGTGGGCGTATGGCAAATCATGGGAATAAAAACTTGGTCAAAGTTTGATATATAAAAGGCCCCCTTGGTCACTTGAATTTGTAAAGAATATATAGAAGTTATATCTGGAAGAGAATATTGAGGTAAGTGGTTGAACTTAGGGAGCTAAGATCCGTTTGTTGAAGTGAAATTGAATTGATCAGAGATTATAGTTAACAAGCAGATAAAATACAAAGTGTTTCTCATCTTCATGAAAACGTGACTTTAACATGTTCCTCAGAATTGTTGTTAATAAAACAGCTGATTTAGTATTGAGTTTATGTGTAAAACCACATTGGAATTGTTGTTATACAACAGCTGATTTAGGGTTGAGTTTGTGTTAGAAAAATTTCAAAAGGAAAACAAACAGAAATGTATTTGATAAGGCATTGGGCGATCTTCTCCATATCATTATATAGTCATGATCATGAAACTTAATTTCCAGATGTCACAAATTCTTAAAACAGACGATCCACAGCAGCCCCCCATCTATCTAATTAACTTTGAGGCCTATCTAAAACCTAAACGTGCCCACAAAGTCACTCCCTTACAATGTTTTGAGCAGCCCAAGAGTCCAGCCAATAAACTACCCAAACTATCCAACTATATCAGACGTCTCAAGCTCCTCAGATGGTTACGCTCCACACATTTCCGTCTCTCTCAAGTGCCCCTGCCCAGGTTCTTGAGCTTTCTACGTGCCCGTAATGATGATGGTCTGTGCAAGCGTAAATCCGGCTTCGAAATCTACTGTGAGATGTCCAGCATACATGGCTTCCACATATTTGTGGGCGCCAAGACATGGCAGCGCGTGCTTTGGTGGCTGCTGATTTGCACCGCAGTGCTTCTATCGATAATTGTGCTGATCATGTCCAAGGCCATGAACGAGGATACGCCCACCATACGCTATATAGAGAGCATGATGCGTCCCAAGCCAGACATACCATTTCCAGCGGTCACCTTATGCAGTTTGAATCGAGTGTCCAAGAAGCGTTTACTACAGCAATCAAGGGAGTTGGACATACCAGAGCAGACACTTCAGCAGCTGCCCTGGTTGACACTGCGATCCGTTAATATCACAGCGTTGGAAGACTTGGGCAGGCGTAACCAGAGTTGGTCTAAGCTTTTGGAGTTTATGGCGCCGGCCTTATGTGAGACACAGCTACTGGGCTGCAAATGGCATGGTCATTTGGAGAAGTGTAGGCAACTCTTCCAACCACTTTGGACTCTCCGACTAGGACTCTGCTGCAGTTTTAAGCCCTCGCCAGGACTTCCTGTGGTAGAGCATGGTGTTGCCAAAGGTTTAACCCTACGTTTGAGCAGTCAACTTGAGGATTATGGCAGTCCGGCTACTGCTGCAGCAGGGCTTATAGTCCTCATACATGAACCTCAGGAAAACATTGAGGCTGCCACCCAACGTTTTCTACTGCCCAGCTCCACCGAGACTCATCTGATGCTTAAACCATTCCGGACCCTTGCCACTTCTTATATACCCGGCTTATCTATAGGCAAACGTCGCTGTTATCTGCCCGGTGAACGGCTCCTGTACTACTATGACGTCTATAGCCAGAGCAGCTGCCTTAGCGAATGTCGCAGTCTACGGGTTTTCCAGAAATGCGGTTGCGTTCCGCCCCATGCCACCCGCCGTCTAGCTTGGGACGTGTGCAATCTGACACAAGCGAATTGCGTGCGAGAGCAGGGTAAGTACAAGCCAGCAAGTAGGAATAATTGATCCAGTAAATAATGCTCCATTGATTTACAACACACGATAGCACATATCGGCTGGCAGTTGACAGAGAAGGAAGGGGCGGAGAGGGGCCGGTTTATATGTAATTGTTTGCCATCTTGTGAGTTTAATCGCTATGAATTCAACACTGATGTGGCTGCCTTGGTTAAGACATTTGATGGACACAATACGCATGATGAATTCTTGTAAGCCACACAATCATATCATAGATCTCCCATATAGCCATATATCTTTTACTTCAAATAGAAAAAACCTGAACTCCACGGATGAGCTGCTGTTGCATGTCTACTTTGATACGCTCAATGCTGAACAACTACGCTTGGATGTCTATGAGAATTGGCTGACCTTCATAGGTATGTTCCTAATTATATAGCAGGTCCTTGAGCACCATCCAACTCACACCCATCTATTTACCTTTGACAAGCAGGCACCTTTGGCGGCATAACTGGCCTATTTATGGGCTGCAGTTTTGTCTCTGTTTTCGAGTTGATATTCTTTGTGTGCGTGCGACCCACTTGTAACTGGTTGACCCGTCAGCAGATACGCTATCGTCAGCGCAAGAACAAGGCCAAGAATGAAAGGCCATTAGGCGCTGTTAATGCTAATTAGCTGCGTCTAATTGAATCCAAATGCTTCTGTCCCGTTGGTAGTACACAAATAGAGGTCAAAGCGTTTGGGATGGCTTTCAAGAAACGACGCATTTTCGACCTGCGTCAAGTGCAAGAGCAGCAGGCGAAAACCCTAACTGCGCGGACAAACAGCACAACACATCCTACACATCCGGCTAGACATAGGAGTCATGTAAAGCGCATCAGATATTGGTTTATTAGAAACTTAAAGAACTATTGCCAGACGACATCGCTGCATGGCTTTAACTATATCACACGCAAAGATATCAGTCGCAATGAGCGTTTCTTCTGGGTCACCACTGTCCTGATGGCCATAATAGCCTGCATTGTGCTGGTGGTGGTGTCACACAATGCCAATCTGGAGACGCCGACGGTGACGGTCATCGAGAGTTCACATTTTCCCACCTGGAATATACCATTTCCAGCAGTTACCATATGTAATTTTAATAAGATATCAAAGAACAAGACCTTGGATTTGCTGCAACGAATGTAAGATTTTAGACTAATGGAAAGAACATTACCACTAACTCTCGTCCATTATGTGCTTTCAGGCAGCTGCCCCCTAATGTAACCCAGTCACATTTGAGTCAGCTCTTTAATCTAACCATACTGCCCGCCGGCCTCACCATCAGCAATAGTTCTTTGCAAATCTTTGACCGCATTCTAAGCCTAAACAATATGACTCTCTGGGATCTGAAGCGTCGTCTCTCGCCGGACTGCTTGGAAATGATATCGCGCTGCTTCTGGAAGGGCATCAACACGCGGTGCGACAGTCTGTTCCAACGCATTTGGAACATGGAGGGATTGTGCTGCAGTTTCAACTACTTCGCCGCCTTGACCAATACTTTTCCAGAGTAAGCCCAGACCAGAGATCTTAACCGTTTCATAGTAATCGTATATATATACCCTCAGAAAGATTGCCTATCAAGTGCCCAGACGCCCGTATCGTGTCACCGGCTGTGGTTCAGCCACTGGCCTCACCGTGCTGCTCAATCCCATGGTCTCTGACTATTATGGCACCTTCTTCAGTGGCTATGGCTTTCGCCTGCTCATCCATGATGCCTACAACTATCCCGAAGAGAATGCGGAGGCCAAGGTGGTTACCTCAGCGCGAGAGAGCTTCGTGCGCATTAGTCCCGAGTCCACATACGCAACCAATGACATACGCCGCATGGACCTGTCCTTGAGGAACTGCCTCTTTGGCAGCGAGCGTAAGCTGCCTGGACTGAAGCGATATTCTTTCATAAACTGCATGTTCGACTGTCGGATGCGCATCACCCTGGAGCGCTGCAATTGCCTGCCAGGCTATGCGGTGCACAACGGCAGCACAAGGATTTGCAGCGTATTACAGGTCAACTGTATGATAGCCACTAAGCGTAAGTAAGGATCACATTATTTACCTCTCTGGATCTAATTATAGTTGCAGGTCTGTTCTCGCATGCCCTGGCCTATCTGAATGTGTCCATATCGACTGTGCGCCAGACGGACAGCTTCCCCTGCAACTGTCTGCCCGATTGTCAGTCCAATCACTATGTGTCCGAGAGCACCATGGGTCAGCTAGATACAAACTATGCCCTCAATCGAGTGTCGTCTAGGTGTGAAAGCTTTATACAGGATACTTTGCTTATATATATAATATTCCGAATCCTTTTAGTGCACCCAGCGAGAGCAGCAACAGAACGGATAATATTTTATTACATGTGTTCTTCAGCGATCTGATGAGCACTAGATTTAGATCGGAAATCTTTCAAAATTGGCTATCATCATTGGGTGAGTTGATTCAGTTAAGATCTAAGAAACATGAGCTTATAATGAAACCACAGCTAATGTGGATTGAACCAGAAACTAGTGACCAAATGTTATTGACTCTAGCTCTTATAGTCTTCGAGATCTAGGTGTTCATACGGACATCTTTTACTCTATATTTATATATGTCTTCCTTCACATAAACTAAATGAAACCTAACTAATTATATGCTTCTATATTTTTTCCCTCAACTGACAGCTTCATTTGGTGGTCTCTTAGGTCTAATCATGGGCTTTAGTATCGTGACTGCCTTTGAGTTTCTGTACTTCCTGACGTTTCGGCCCATTTTCAACTACATCAATCGAAACTAGCAGCCACAACCACACCCAACTGGACAGCTCCCGCATCATTTTGACTATGACACGTTATTATTATTTCAGCTCTGATTGATGAGCCTCACATCACCCTGCATATATGTTTATGAAAATCTTAAGAATTATATGTACAATTGGCTATAAAACCATTGAGACTTAAGACTTTTATCGCAAAGCCATATCATGGCACAAGTGGAATCCAACAGTCGACGTCTCTTCAAAGAGTTTCTGCGCCATAGCTATATCAATGGACTTCAGCTATTGCTACTCCATACACCCGTTCGCTATGCCAAGTGGGTTAGAAATTGAAAGCCTCATCTGAACTGGAAGTGTAAGACAATCATCATCTATTGACAGAGCACTCTGGCTGGCATTCCTGACAATAATTGTGATTTCGACACACATCGTTATCGTCAATCTGACGCTGGAGTACATCGATCAGCCAACAGAAATTCATATGGCTCCCAATCTGGTGCATGTGGCCAATAGCCCATTTCCCGCTGTGGGTGTTTGCAGTGCCAATAAGATCAGCAAACGGTTGCTGCAACAATATGCTAGCAAAATGTAAGTAAATTGTGCTGTGAATGAAGGTCCATCTAGGTTTGTATACAAACTACTCAACTAATTTAAGAGATCCAGGATGGGACAATTGCCCACACAAACTCAAAGTAAGGAAACTTTTCAAGTTACGCGGACAACGTGGGATTCGTGTGTTGGTACACATGTTCCGAACATTTGTTCACAGTTTCAAGTACATAGCATTCTTAGTTTGTTTTTGCTTTATACTTTGGGGGGCAGCCTATGCCAGTCTATGTCGCTTTTAGCTCCTCCAATTTGAATACCTTTCACCACCTTCTCAAAGGAAAACTCATTTCTTAACATTTTCACAGCTCATACATATGTATTTTCCTCATTTAAGGGAATGAACAATCCCTTATTTAAAGTCAAAGTAACCCAAGATCTTGACCTCATCAACCATAGCCACAATAGAATCCAACAGCTCCTCGCTGGCGGGAATAATTTGTTCAGCTGGCAGTCTGAAACCGGTCAAGTACGAGGTGGAAGATGGGCGCAGCTCATAGCAGAACGACATGCGTACATCCTGGGTGCCGTACGCCCAGTCCACACTAGCGCCGGAAGCGGGATAGATGGCATCGTAGATGTTGCCACCCGTGTATTTGGTGTTATAGCGTTGACTCACGGCGGCAATGGCAGCATTAAAGACCTGCTTGTAGTCAGCCACGTTATCGGGCAGCTCGGCGGTGTGGCCATAGGGATACAGCAGATACTGGGAGTAGGCATGCAGAGAGATGTACAGGTGGATCTTGCCCTTCAACGAGGCAATATAATTGGACAACGAGAGGGTCTCAATCTCAGAGAAGGCCGAGGGACCGCTGAACGTATCGGAGCATGGGTTGTCACTCGTGCCCGCCTCGTTCCAGTGGAAGTCCCAGTTGCGGTTGGGATCGACGCCGAAGCACCTGCCATGAGGAGCGCGGGTCTTGCGCCACAGACGATCGGTGGTATGGGTGTACACAAAACCATCAGGATTGGCGTGAGGAATGACGTACCAGTTGTAGTTCTCAGCCAGAGCCTTGATAGACTCCACCTCCGAGGTCAGCAGCTGGTTAATGATGTAGGTGGCAGCGGCAGGAGCGATCCACTCACGAGCATGAATGCCAGCCTCCAGAAAGATGCCGGGCTTTTCGCTACGGCTCTTGGAGATCTTTATGCCCAGAATCGAGCGACGCTCGTATGTCTTGCCGCCCTCGATCAGAGTGACCACGCCGGGGTACTGGCGGGCCAGAGTCTGCAGCCAATCGTAAGTCTGGTCCAGTTCGTAGTATTGCTTCCAATTGTAATCCTCGCCAGCGCGACCCTTGGTGGCCACCTTCTCCTCGGTCTCATCCAGAGTCTTCTGCAAGTCAGCTGTTTCCAGAACATACTTAATCTCAGCCTTGCCAAGTATGTTCAGAAGATCGGGCACCTTATGGGGGGCCACAACAATGTTGACGTCAGCTCCCACAATGTGCACGCCATCGAGGAAGAGTATGGAGTCGCTAGAACCCTCCAGCTCCTTTAGCACTGCCAACTGCTCGGCATTCTCGTTATTCACCTTGTAGACACGATAGCTATCGTAGCGCACACGTTCGGCCTGGCTGAGGGTCGCCGCAAGGGCCAGCAGGGCCAGAAGTAGACTCTTTCTAGCCAAAGACATGGTTATTACCTACTGCCAGTCGCGTGGGTTACTTATATAGGCCCAGTTGGCAGGCCATAGCTTCTCTCTGATAACAGCCCCGTCGATAACTTCAATTAGCTGAATCTAATCTGCTTGCCTTTATCATTTGTTCGGGCCGTAAATAAAGGGGGGAGTTATCTGAGCCTGTACCAATCTCCGCTGTAAATCACTGCGAAATACTTATATGCTTGTCTTTAGTCGCATGGTAAAACAGCAAACTCATTAGTCCAATGGACAGGGCTTGTCTACAATTTGTAGTCCACTCATAAATTATTTGAGGTTAAGAATCCCCCTGCATTACCTTGGTTAATTTTCACAGTTATCATCAAAAGTGCTCCCAGAAGATAACATACAAAGTTTAAATGGAAATTTGATGAGCAGGCAAAAGGAAGCGTTTTGAACCCCATAAGGTATACATATTCTTGATCAGCATCAACAGCTGAGTCGATATAGCTGTGCATATTTGTATGAACTCTTAGATCTCGAAGACTATAAGAGCTAGAAACAGCAAATTTGTTATGTAGATTCCCCTAGTGCTTCGTCAGTTCAAGTTTGTTTTAAAATTTATCCAGGATAAAGAGGAGAAGCGATTTTCCCCCATTTAAGCTCATTTACATCTCATCCTCGTTTATTTGCTCAGCTTAAGAGTTCACTCTAAGCTTCCATAGCAGCAGCTGTCTTTATCATTTCCACTAATGAATCGGTCGTCTCCTGTCCAGTGGGTATTATCTGCGCTGCAGGCAGCCGGAAACCCGTCCAGAAGCTATAGCCAGATGGTCTGAGTTCATAGCAAAATGAGTACTTGACGCCGAGTTCACCATAAGCCCAGTCCATGCTGGATCCTGCTGCAGGATAAATGGCATCGAAGACATTTCCACCCGTGTAACGTGTCCCGAAACGTCGCTTCATGCCAGCCAGGGCAGCGGAAAAGATGCGCTCCAGCTGCTTGTGATTCTTGGGCAGCGCTGATGTATGGCCGTAGGGATAGAGTAATAGCTGCGAGAAGGAGTGCAGCGACAGATACATAAACATAGGCTCTGGTAGGTCACGCAAATACTGGGAAAGGGTCTCGGTCTCGCGCTCCGAGAAAGCCTTGGGTCCCGCATAGGATTCCGAGCAGGGCTCATCGCTGGCGCCCACCTCTCGCCAGTGGAAGGCCCAGTTACGATTGGGATCCGCACCGTAACATTCCGAATTCTGCGGACTGCGTGTCTTACGCCAAAGGCGGTTCTAGAGAAGGAATATAGTGTTATTACCAGCTTAAGTAGAGTTGGAGCCCTTCCTTACCGTGGTGTGGGTGTAAACATAACCATCCGGATTAGCATGCGGCAGAATATACCACACATATGATTTAGCCAAGTTCATGAGCTCCGGCCGCTGTGAGCTCAACAGCTCATTGGCAAAGTACGTGGCTGTGGCTGGACCAATCCACTCTCTGGCATGCATGCCGGCCTCCAGAAAGATGGCCTGCTTAGAGGCACTCTTTGATTCTTCTTTTTGGTTAATCTTTAAACCAAGGAGCTCACGACCCTCATAGCTTTGACCGGCCACAAATACACTGACTATATCCGGATACTTCGCCACCAGATTGTGCATCCACTGATAGGTATCATTCAGTTCATGGTACTGCGTCCAAGTATAGTCATCGCTACGTCGATTCGCATCTGCTACGGGTTCAATATCCTGTGATAAGCTTGCCTGAGCGTTCTCATCCACAAGCTCGTGTGAAAGATTCAAGGTCTGCAGAAGTTCCAAAAAAGTAGCATCATAGCTAGGCGCTATCAAAGCATCAATTTGACCCAGATGTAGATGGTTTAAGAAGTTCACTTCCTGGCTGTTGGCTTCCAAAGGTTTTAAGCCTGCCAATTGTTCCAAGCTTTTAGGAGTCAACCGATAAACGCGATGTCCTTCAAAGCTTTGGCGTTCACCGAGAACCCCTTGCAAGGCCGCAATGTACAGAGTTAGCCAGATGAGCTCCATTTTGGCACTAAACGTGGGCCGACTCCCAGCTCAGGGCTTTTATACTGCCAACCTGTTGGAAGCCCATATCTCTTGCATACTAATTTTTCAGCTATCAGCACCAGGCCCAGGCCGACTCCACTGGTGGCGACTACATATCATGGGATATAGATGAGCTGTCGCGCCGCCTGCTGATTCTGTCCAACTTCTTTCTGAATGCCGACGATGAGCCACAGTTGGATTCCCTCGAATTGGAGCGTCTCCATTGGCTGCTCGCCAGCTACCACAACGACAGCGACTATTCGGTGAATGACATACTGCGTCAGTTGTCGCCCGACTGCGGGGAGTTGGTGCTGCGTGGGATAATCTTTGGCAGTCCGGTCAATACCAGTCAGCTATTCCTTAAGCGATCAACGTCTACGGGTGTGTGCTGCATATTCAACTATCGCCGCGTGAGCAATTCTCGGATAACGTGAGTTTTAGTTTTGCGAGGGCTGCTATTTATATTTCGGGAATGAATACAAATTTTACTAGTATTTTCCACTGGCAGTTCTCAACGCATTCAAGATGATCTCGAAATGGAAGCTGCGCCATCAATTACATTTGAATCCAATTCCATATTAAATAGTGTCCAGTTTGTGCTGCAGGATACAGGAGAACAGGACTACACCTATACTTCTTTGAGCAATAATGGTTTTCAGGTAAAATACCAGAACCCAGTGGACCCCAGTAAAAGTTAGCCAAAGATCAGTCCAACTCACAACTTCCTTTCCAGCTCTATATCTTCCCTCAATACGACTATCCTTCAGTTCAGTCCCGTCAATTAGGCAACATAATCGTTGATCAGAATACAATAGTGGAAATCCCCATCCAGCCCGAGTTCTTTGACACCCGGGACTCAGTCTCAGTTCGCCGTGTGTCGCCCCAGACGCGACGCTGCTACTTTGCGGATGAGGGTAGACATTTATTGAACCGGTAAAAAGGAGCTTAAGTACTCTACTAGTAACTGGCAGTCAATTCTTTGCAGATCCTATTACTCGCAGGATGAATGCCTGCTGATCTGTCGTACCGACAGCATGCTCCAACACTGCGGCTGCGTCTCCGCCCCATTGGTGGGTCATCCGCTCAATGTCACATACTGCAAGCTAACCGATTTACCCTGCCTGATGCAATGGAAGAGGATTTGGTATGACTTCACTGAGTTTCCCTTTACGGTCAACGACGAGGAGGGCCAGGGGGATCGCAATCAGAATGTCAAGCAATGCGACCACTGTTTGCCCACATGCAATGGCGTCAACTTTTTTATCACCAGTAATGTGATGCCGCTGCGAAGGTCCTACAACAACACCACAGGCTACTTCAGGGGTCTGGCGTAAGTTCAGCGAAAGTTAGATAAAGATATCTTCTCTAATCTGTACATTTCAGAAAGGGTCTTAACAATGAACATCCTTTGGCTATCATCAAGTTGTTTTTCAAGCTACGCTTCGCCCAGGCCACCGAAATGAACATGGTGGGCGATTGGGTTGTGTTGCTCAGTTGAGTATAATAGTTTATATCTGATAGTTATCTGATAATATGGGTCTTATGAAGTATTGTGGCGTTGTCCTGATATATATAATCCGGATAAGAAAGCATCTTTGATCATACAATGGCAGCGCAGTTTCAGCGGAAATTCCGCTAGGAAATATGTTGCTGTGAAGTTCGAAGCTGTGATAACTGGGAGAATGGCTGCCTTCTGTCGGGGGCCTAGAATGAACACATGGTTAACGGATGGCTCAAGGACAGAGGAAGGCAGTATCACCATTACAATGGGACTCTGGCCCACTGTCTTTCAATCGGAGGTACACGCCATTGAGGTCTGCGCAGGTCATATTTTGGATCAAAGATCAAAAAAAGGCGATCTGTATTTTCTCAGATAGTCAAGCTGCTACCAGATCCCTATCTTCTTGGAGACTCTCCTCCAGGCCTGTCAGAGACTGTCTCAGGGTCCTTTAGGAACCCGCATCGGGCAGCTAGTTCATACTGTGTTGGGTTCCTGGCCACAAGAGCATTGAAGGCAATGAATATGCTGATAAACTCGCCAGAAATGGCTTCTCTACGCCACTTGTGGAGTAGAAATCGAAGCACTTCTCCCATAGAAGAGTATATGAGGCACTAAAGATCAACACTGGTCGCCCTATCTCCCTCTGATCTCCTGGGGTGGACTCCTCGACTCAGAGACTAGTACGTGGGACTGGACCGTTCTCTCTCTCGTATTTTTAAGACGTCTGCGGGGTGTCCCAGTCGTAAGCATATCTGGGGAGTAACTATTACACATAATCAATATCTATGTATATATCTGGGTAAACGTCACATATTCATGCTTATGTTCATTGATATCCATTTCCAGATCGCTTTGGTGGCATACTCTCATTGATGTACGGCTTCAGCATTATAAGTTATATAGAAATCCTTTACTATTTAACTGGCAAATGGTTTGTCTGCTTCTATCGATCACTTAAGAACGATCCCGTTTCCTTGCAACCGAGCACACTGTACTGGAATGAGCTGATGCCCAAGAGGAATGGACAATATTAAAAGGTAATGCTGATCGCAATGTCGATTATGCGTTTTATATTGAAATTGGGGTTTTCATTGATTGGTTTTTTGGGGGATTTTAAATGATCAACAATAAGTATGAACCTTTATCAAAAAGTTTGTATGCAATATTATGCCGAGTGATTATAAATTGTATCCAAAAACGGGAAAGATGAGTAGTTCGCTTGCTGCTCTGTCGCGCTCTATCTCTTTCCTTAATAATCGTCGCCGCGGGAGACAATCTCCTTGCAGGTGGGCCGCAGCATAATGGTGTGCTCATATTGGGCGGTATAGCAACCCTTGATGTCACACAGTGGTGGATATGCCTCCACAATACCCTTGTCGCATAGATCCTTGAGGGCCATTTGATATTTGGTGGCACCGGCGCGGTCCAGCCAACGCTTGCAGAAGGCCAGAGTACCGAAATGCTTGTTAATGGTGCCCAGGAGCTGCTTCGAGGACTGCAGACGCAGCGGCACAAATGGCAGATCAAAGTTCTTCATGTAATGTGAGCAGTCCATATCATCGTGCACAAGGCCGCGTCCAGTGGATCCAAAAGTTTCAATGGCATAGAATTCATCCTCCTCCATGCGCGTCGACTCGCCGCCCTTAACAATGGGCACTGTTTTGCCAGCATGGATGCCTGGAATCAAACCAAAGAATCGGTTAATGTATCAATATATATAGAGATCTTTGAGATGAGCTTACGGTATGGGCTAATGGAGTGGCCATTCAGATTGCGAATGGCCTTGATCGGATAGGTCTTGCCGTCGAGCTCAATTTCGTAAGATTCCATCACCTCCTGAATGGCTGCGCCAATGTCGCATAGGCGCACATCAATGCCCGCCTCCTTGATGCCAGTGTTGGTGGCCTCCTTCACGGCTTGCAGCAGCTTGTCGTACTTGTTGTTGAACGTCAAAGTGAAGGCACAGTCAATAATGCGGCCCTTGATGTGGGTGCCAAAGTCAATTTTGCACACATCGTCGTACTGGAGCACTGTGGTGTCGCCAGCATTTGGCGTGTAGTGGGCAGCACAGTGGTTCAACGAGCAGCCAGTGGGAAAGGCCAGGCCAGCTTCCAGTCCATTCTCGCCAATCAGGCGGCGAGCAGTGTTCTCCAGTTCCTCGCATATCTGTATCATGGTCATGCCTGGCTTAATGTAACGCTGCATATACTGACGCGTCTGGCGATGGGCCTCGGCCGCCTGACGCAGCTCTTGATAGATGTCGGTTTTAATGCGATCCAGGGCACGCTTCTCCTCTGACGTGAAGCGATCCTTGGCGGTCCGATCATCGGCCATATCCTTGGGAGTGGGATGCTCCACAATCTCTCCCTCCGGATAGTTGCCGCTGGGGAACAACTGCGAAATGGGTATGGTGGGGGGATCTGTTTGTCCACTGGCCTTTTTGCCTCCCTTATTGTTCTTCTTCTTTGCCGGCTGAGAAGCCGCTGCCGCCGCTGTCGCTTTTTTCTCGGCGGGCTCGCCGTTGCCATTTGTTTCATTTACAGTGCCCTCGCCCTCATCGTCGCCACCCTCGGCTGCCTTCTTGGCTGCGGCCTCTGAGTGTGTGTGTTTGGAATTGGAAATGCACCAATGTAATTGCAAATTACACACATATACATACATACCCGGGTCGTCGGTTACTCACCTTGTCGTAATTTTTTGTTGTTCGGTTTTGGCTTCTTTTGTTTCTTGACTTCAGCTTCGGCACCATTCTCTAACTTGGCCACCGCCTCAACATTAAGGGCTTCCACTGCGGACATGTTGAAATACTTTAAATGTCCGCTTATGACGAAATTGGTTAAAAATGAGTATAAAAATTAGCGGGCACCGCGTTGGCCTTGCGAAAAAGGAATAGAACAAAGCACGAGGTGTACAAAGCAGTGCTGGGCAACGATAAACAGCCCACTTGATGGCAGATACAGAGGCCTTAAATATAGATTACAAATATATAGAAATTATTTGACACAATTTATGTCATTTAGTATTGACAACTTTTTAAACAGCAAATATGACTGCTAAATATAAAAATGGTTATGTGAGCTTAGCAGTGTTTTGCAGCGCTGGCTGTATAAATGCATATGTGTAGTGCAGCCCTAGTTTATTAGAGATGAGCATTGCAGTTGCAATGTAATCACAGCGACAGGTGTGGCTGCTATCAAAATATGTCTGTTAATGATGATGATAAATGGTCAGACATTGAGCTGCTTGCTTGACTGATTTGTAAGTATGTATTATAATTTATAAATGATGTATAATTCTGTTAAAAAGTTGATTCATAAATAACACTTTGTAAACACACGGCCTGATAGTTTCAGCTACTTTACTAGTCACGACTGTGCATCAATACTTTTAAGTACTCGTGACAACTGCAGCAGAAATATCGGCCAGCTCTAGTTTTGCACTCGCTGTGCAGCAAACCTAATCAACCAAATAAGGGGCGTACTATCGATAGTGCAAAAAAATAATCCATTGTTAAAATCGACTTATCGATAGTGTCATCGATTGTTTGCCAGCTCTACAGCAGATCTGGTTGATTGTTTACCCCATTGCAGATTTTGAATAAATTGCATTATATTAATAATATGGACCAAATACTGTTGCCCACGCCACAAAAGAGTGGCTCCCTGAGCGATGGCGATGATGGGGACTTGAAGTTCTTTAACGCCACCGCCGACAGTCGCAAGGACAGTGAAACATCGGATGCGGATGCAGAGGTAGACACAAATGCTACAGAAACGGCCAACCACCGGAAGAGCAACAACGAAGATTCGTCGGAGGATAAAGAAATTGAGTTCTCAGCAACTGAACTGGAGGGGGAAGGTGAAAAAAACAATGAAGGTGATAATGATGGCGATTCTGGTGAGCCACAACAAAAGAAGCTAAAGACCAAAAAAGAACTCGAGGAGGAGGAACGCGAGCGAATGCAGTGAGTTCTGGTTCTGGCACAGCTTCTATGATACTTGCAACTAATCATTATCACCTCCGTAGAGTGCTGGTGTCCAATTTTACGGAAGAGCAACTGGACCGGTATGAGATGTATAGGAGAAGCGCATTTCCCAAGGCAGCCGTCAAGCGACTGATGCAGACCATCACTGGCTGTTCGGTTTCCCAAAATGTGGTCATAGCCATGTCTGGCATAGCCAAGGTGTTTGTGGGCGAAGTTGTAGAAGAGGCGCTGGATGTTATGGAGGCGCAAGGCGACTCTGGGGCACTGCAGCCCAAATATATACGAGAGGCAGTACGTCGGTTACGCAGCAAGGATAGGATGCCCATTGGACGCTACCAGCAGCCCTACTTTAGACTGAACTGAAGGTTAGTTAAGAAGATTAAGCAAATAATTTAAGTTAAGTGAAACGACAAGGGTTATATAAAAGCGTCTTTATTGTGTATGTATGTGTAATACCAACTAAAGTGGGATAAGTCCTTAAGCTAATCCTTCAAGCGGGCCTCCGCCTGCATGGTCTGCAACACAATGTGCGGCACCAGGTGTGATGAAGCATAGTTGAGTGGCACTGTGGCCAGCGGCGCGGAGCCATCCGATGGAAAGTTGAGCTCTTGCGCCATGGGCATATCCCTGTCGATGACATCCTGGGCAATCAGCGTTTTTGTCTCCTCATACTCCATGCCGGCCTCCGGCTTGGCGCCCATCAGCAGCTTGCCCCGCTGCACGCCCATGTATTGGGTGGCCTTCGCATTCAGCGGCAGCTGGCCGCAGGTGTCCGCATGAACCTTGCGATGTGCCTGCAGATTGGAGATGCAGGTGAAGCGCTTGCCGCAGTTATTGCACAGAAAACGTTTGATGCCCGTGTGTACGGTCATGTGGGTCAGCAGGCTCTCCCGATAGGGATATTCCTTGGGACAAAGCTGCAAAGCGCAGAGAACAAATCAGATTCTGGTTGGGAAGCGGATTATTGCATTTGTGCTACTCACATGACACTTGTAGGGTTTGTAGTCCGTGTGCCGCGTCTTCAGATGCGACTTGTACTGCGCCTTCACCTTGAACGTCTTGCCGCATTGATCGCACTGGTACGGCGTCTCCGACTGATGCAGGAGCATGTGCGTCTTCAGTATGCCCGCTGTGGACAAACGTTTGCCGCACACGGTGCACTCATAGAGCGGCAGGCGGCCGCAATCGGAGCGCACGTGATCCGATAGAGAAGTGCGGCCGGTAAACTTCTTGCCGCACTTGTCGCAGATGAGGTTGCGCGCCAGGTTTCTGGGATGCTTCTGGGTCGAGTCGGAGTGGAAGTTCTTCTCGTGATTCTTGAGGCTGTCGTGGCCGGTCATGTACTTGTCGCACTTCTCGCAGTAGAGCAGCTCCTTGTGCTGCTGGCGCGCATGCTCGGTGGCCAGCTCTTTGGTGGCAAAGAACAGGTTGCAGTAACAGGGACACTTGAAGATCAGGCTGCCGTCCTCGCCATGCACCTTCATGTGCGTATCCAGTCGCTTCTCCACTAAGTAGATCTTGCTGCATATGCGGCACTTGAACACCTCCTCGTCCAGCTTAGGATCGACATCCTTAAATATGTCCTTGATGTCCTGCTCGCTGAGCTTGTGGTCGTCGCGCAAGTGCTTCTCGTAGGGCTTGCGTATGTGGTAGATCTTGACACAGTGCGGACACTTCCAGCTCTTCTCGTCCTTGTTGATCATCTTAAGGCGCTCCTTAAGCTGCTTCTTTGTGATCTTGGCCTTGCGCTTGGCGGCTGCGGTTGCCGATGATGTGGATGTGCTCAGCTCCGGGCTCGACGAACGCGTGGAATTGGCATTTCGCTTTCGATATTTTCGCTTGATGCGCGTCTGCCTGAGGGACAGCACATCTTCCTCTTGGTGCTCCGCCAGCGGCACATTGGCCACTTCGTCATCCATGACACCCTCGGCATGCTCTACTTTGAGACTCTCGAAGGGCTTCAACCCATCCTCATCCTCCGCGTTGAGCAGCACATCCAATAGCTTGTCCTTCTCGTTGCTGAATATATCCGTGCCGCCTTCCTCCTTCACATAGACACTGGCATCTTGATACACAAAATGATCGTCATCCTCATCGGCGGCTTCAACCTTGACCACGGCGGGCGCGGGCAGTTGAAACTTGTCCGAGTCGGGCTCCTCATCACTGTTGTTCGGCTCAAAGTCGGGATACTCCTCGGTGGAATCGCTATCGCGGTCACGCTCCTGCTTCAGCTGGGCTTTCACCCGGCTGGCCAAAGGCAGATCATCATCACTATCATCTGACGCACTATTGAATGCGTTCTCCTCCTCGGATGAGGAGGAGTCATCAGTTCTCTTTTTTTTAACCTTACGAGCATGCCTGGGCGGGCGCCCACGAGGCCTGGCCGGATGATCATACTCTGGCTGACCACAGGTGTCGGGTCGATTGCGCCGATGCTTCTTCAGATTGGAGTGGCTGGAGAAGCGGCTGGAGCAGCATTTGCACTCAACTCGACGTGTGTCCTTAGTCATGGAATGTTCATCGCTGCTCCTCTTCGAGCTTTCGCTGTGTGCCTCACGCTGATGTTCCTGCAGACTCAACTTGGTGGCAAAGCTCTGCTTGCACTCGTCGCACTTGAAGGAACGCTTGTGGCCGGCCGCCAGGCAATCTGTGAGACAGTGTCGTTTGTAGGACTCCAAATACTTGTACTCCCTGCCACATTTGGCGCACACATGCAGCTGCTGACTCTGCCGACTCGGCTTCTCCTGGCCATTTAGCAGCGGCTGTTGCTTATCCGGTGAATTGCCGTTGCCGTGGTCCGTCTTGATATGGTCTTCGAGCTGATGCTCATGGCAGTAGCGAATCTCGCAATAGCGACATTGGAAGCCACCCGGCGGCTCATGCTTCTTCACATGCTTCACATAGCCAGCCAGCGAGACCAAGGCCTTGTTGCACACAGGACAATGCAGTTTAGGGATGCCATCTGTTGTTATTTCCACCAGCATTTTGGCCACGCTGTTGGCTGTTGCCTCTGAAGTGGCTGTGCAGAAAAAAAAAAAAACAAGAGAATCAAAATGTAAACAAAAATGTGAATGAGTGCGTGTGTGCGTCTGTGTATGCTGCACCAGGGCTGGGTACCTTCAAGTGCCACAATTAATGCTATGAAAATGGCCTTAGTTTAGCGATTCAGCTATTTTTTCTGTTGTAGTCCTAGAGGAGTGTTGGCAAAACAATTAAAAATTCACTTTACTAACAAAATTTTAGTTTATTTAACACAAAACGGCGGCTCATTGACAGCCATTCATAGCCATTAAAGTTATAGTGCAGCCCTGGTGGTTTTGTTGGCTTGTTATAAAGGGCGAACGCTGTGTGCTTGCTGGTGCTGCTGCTGCTGCGGCGGCATCAAAGGCTGTGTTCTGTTCCAGACATATTTGTCGGTATACCTACCCATTTCATTAAGAGTTCAGCAATAAATAGTCTCTTTAACTTATAACTGTTGATGCTATAGTCGATACGCCGCTTGGGGTGGTGTTTTAGTTGCAGATGTCTTTTGTTTTTACACTTTAAAAAATTAAAAATCCATATTAAATTGTAAGAAAAAATATTGCTGTACACTCAGAGAATACGGGGGTGGAAAATATGCTGATGCCCTGGTTGAACAAGAACCTGCGGCTTACATAGTCATGCTAGCGCAGTTATCGAACAGTTGAAGGTGCACTATCGATAACTTTTTTAACAGCCAATGGCGCTGCCAACTGCTGTCGTTGGCGGTAGGCAGAAATCAAATTCAAAATCACACAGGCAAGTGCAGTGGTTGTTAATTGCTTTAATATATACTCAAAGCAATTATTAAACTATCGTTCTATAACTCCTTCTTTATCAAGAAGCTATATATTTAGAAGAAAATTAAATTTGGACAACAAAAATTGCATTTGTTTAATTATTTTTTAATTTGCTTAAATTCGTTCAAAGACTTTTACAAAACTTAAGTACTAATTATGATCAAATATACATAATATCACGCACACGCTCATTACTAACATACATTATTTACACATATTTACATAATATTTGGCTAAGCTTTATTGTTTCCTATTTATCGTTGTTTTCTATTCTTCCACTCCTTCACTATAAACTCATGCCCATTGGGTTTTCTATGTCGTATGCCCGCATTTTGTCCATTATTCTATTATTTATCACTTCTTTCACATTGACCGACCACAGGAAGTCATAGTGATTCCAGTCATCGTAGGGAATGCGATACAGATTCGCGCAAGGCAGCAGTGTGGCCAAATATTCCACATCCTCCACCGATGACATATAGTCATTCTTGCTATAATACATATGCACACAGCTGTTGATATTCTTCACGTTGTAAGAAGGTGGCGTGGACTGCTGATATATGATTTCGTTCTGCTCCTTGCCGTGATCATATTGCCGAAAGTCCCCAGAGGTATATAGCTGTAGGTAGTGGATGATTTGTGACGTCGAAGCACCAGCCGGATGAGTGACACAGACATCAGTCAGCAGAGTCTGAAAGAAATGATTTTCTTAATAAAATTCTTAGACTTTCGGAAAATCTGTTCAACTCACTTGATTTAGATGCTTTGTACCCCAGCCTCCAATGAAATCGAGCAATCCCGAGCATAGAAACTTAAACATGGATCCCTCAGAGCAAACATGCTCGCACATCAGCCTCTGTACACTGGTGATGGGCAACAGCTCCATGCTGCCCAAAACCCAACTGAGAAACGATGGTGAGCCTAGGAATATGCCACCCAGCTTGGACAGTATGAAGGAATGATACCGCATATAGGCAATGGGCGCCAGCAGATGAACCGATCGCACCTTATCATTGTACCAGGGCAGAGTGGACATTAGCACAAAGTACGTTGTGGTGCCCTGTGAATGGGCCACAAAATGCAACGAGCTGGAATTGCTTGCTGCCAAAGAGTAGTCCAGCATGGCCGCCAGATCATAGACACCGATCTCATGCCAGCTGAACTTCCAAAAGTCTGAAGTATCCGGATGCTTGTGCTTGTGCTGGCGGGAATAGGTGTTGCCCCTGGCATTGCCCAGCCAAACATCATAGCCGGCATCCGCGAACATGTACGCCAGGGAAGTCTCCGGTCCATTGATGATCCAATCATCCGAGGCGCATAATATGCCATGTTGCAGAAATACAACTGGCTTGGGTTTATGCTGTTGATCTGTGTCATTCAGAAGTGCCTTCTGGAGTTTCGGCGAGGTGGGTATGCGATAGATGGTTAAGATATACTCATCGGGGGTATTCACTGTGTGCTCCTCCACTGGATAGTTGTGGTTCGTTATCAAAGTGGCCTGAAAGAAAGAGAAATGTTAAAGTAATGAGAGAAAGCGAACACATAAAGTATATATAGCTTTGCTCCTCCGTCTGTCTGTTCTTTGAAACACAAAGATTTTAGAAGTTTTAAGAGCTACAAAGCTGAAAATTTGAGGTTTGAGGAGCACCCTTAACCCTTAAGGAGAAGAAGGCTGAAGGCTAATAGATCTTCCCATAAAGAGGAAAGTAACACTACGAAATCGTATTATCCCTCAGTTGTATATAGATATAGACATAGATGCTTCCGTCAGTGGGGCATAAATATTAACAAAATCATATAGATATATATGATTTATATATAAATACCTACACATACGCACATTTAGTTGACAATTTCAAAAGCTTTCGCAAAGTAAAAGCCCTCGCCAGCCACATGATTCGCTTTGCCTTCTGGTTTTTAGATAATGTCTAAAGACATAAACAAAGGCGTGCGCGAACTTACTGAACCGAGCGACGACGACGACGACGACGACGATGATGATGGGACCATGGACCAAAGTCCAAGTCCAAGTACCAACAACGCGTCATAGAACCGATGGAAATGTGCAAACGAAACGTCGAGCAATTTGTGTTTAATCTATACAAGCAACGCGACCTTCATTATTTCCCACCTTGGATTTTTTTTGGCAAGCTTTCTTTCGATCGGTTATAATCGGGAGAGATAACAGTAGCGGGTGTACTTAATGGGTTGAACATAAATTAAGTACTTCAAGAGCTTATCAGAGCTGTCGTGGCTCTTAATGATCGGACAATCGCTCGATCGGGTGATTGCTGTGTATATATGTGGGTATATATAAACACATAGATTTTCTTGTTAGTATTTATGATTTTCTAAGAATTTCGCTGATCATGCCACGCCAACGGAAGCATTTTATGGGAACGATAGAGTGAAAAGTTCTATACATAGGTCTTGCGCGTGCTTGGCAAATGTTTATCAATTATGCGCGTGGGCTCATAATAGTTGATGAAGTTAAGTAATTTGCAGCTAAGTTGAATAGTTTTGTATGCATAAAAGCGTTCAACTGGCTATACCCGGTTTATATTCATGATGTAAACAAGCGCGGGCATCAGATTTTGCATGATAATTGTTATGGAAAGCAATGCGAGAATGTTTTTGGGCTTATTTTTGTCACAAATTTCAAAATAATCATTCAATATCTTCATTTTGCTTAATTTTATAATAGATGCTTTCAAATTGAATATGAAAGAAACCTTCTTCAGTTCCAATCTAGCAAATTAATGCGAAAGTTGGCTTTGCCGAAGGACAACAAACGGCGTTTGTGATGGGAAATGCCAACCTGACAGTTCCCCTAAATGATCCTAATTCACCAAATGCATATAAAGAGATTCTTTCTTGAGCTTGACAGCTTCCTGAACAATCGGTTATATGGGAGCTATATGATATAGTAGTCTAATCTGGATGAAACTCGAATTCTATTCTCGAATTCTGAAGATAAAAGAAGCATCTGGTAAAAATTTCAGCTCTGCAGCTAGATAGACTTCTGAGATCTTTGTATGGAAACAGACGGACAGGCCTTTTGTCTTACAGGAAGATGTGAAATTTGTCTTGTAAACAACTTTTAACCAGTTTCATCTTCAATCAGTACTACATTTGCCTCTAAGCCACCATTTTACATATCAACATCAACATCTACAAGTGCTTCAAAGGCAGATATCAGAAAGTATATGGACTAAGTATAGTGATAGTTCATATACTTTCTGATATCTGTTGTTAAGGCACTTGTAGGCCACTTCCAGCTTGAAGTACATTGAAGAAGTTTTTCCCCTATAGAGTTATCAGCCTTATATTAACCAAAAAGTCGTCTATTGTCTTTCAATTATCATTTCCTGCTCTTCAGTCTCTGCATAATCTTCCCACTTTAAGCTCATTCATTAAAGCACATACTCGATTTGTTATCATATTAGTTGCCAGGTCTATTTTTGACCAATTTACCATTTCATTAATAAACTTTAAACCAAATATCTATAAAACAACAAATAATATAGCCGCCATATAATCGATGAATCGTTTCTAAAGTGTTTGTTTCCCCTTTTTATTGCTTTGCCTTTCCTTTGTCCCCAAACATTGTGAGTAATTAATGCAGTTAACATCTTATCACATGATTATTGATAATGTATTTGTCTGACATATGTATGCACTTCAGTGCGATAAGATTTGCCTAAACTGTCTGTGTTCAATGCATATTCAACTTTCATATTTGGAATGGGGAATTGCCCACTTTAAGTTAATTAAACCCTTTCCGCTTCATTTCACTTCCACTTTGAATTGGTGTTAGCGATTCCGCATGAAGTACATCATGCTCTGACGAAATTTTTGTTAAAAATTATAATAAAAATTGACATAAAAATATATGTATATATGATGATCAGCAGCAATTAAAACGCAATCCTCTTTAATTGAGTTGAGGTGGAAATGCTAAGAGAACAGATTAATTTGAAGTCGATTGCCAAATGGAATGGACTTTCACCCCTGTGCCTATATAAGTTATATTTCTAACGAATTTCAACTTTTGATCTCACAGATCCCAGAAGAAGGTAGTTAAGCATATATAAGATTCCATTTAAGAGATCAAATCAAAACGTCTAATCAATACAAATCGAGATCTCCAGCCACACTCCAGCCTGGGAGCAGACACTGCAGCTTACTAAGAATAATTAAACCGAGAACTCATCTAAAGAAAACTTTAATCAAACTCAAATTCAAAATTTTTGGCAAATGTTTTGGGAATATTTGACTCAGTTATAAAATAACCGGATGTGCCACAGACCAAATCAACCAACTGCAGCTGATAATGATAATAATAATTATTAAAAACGAATTAAGAAAAATATGTTTACATTTATACGACATTTCGCTATTCAAACAAATTGGTGAACATTTCGAAAATTTGTAGGGAAATTTGAAAATTTATTCACAAACATAGAAAAGCCTTGAAAAAGAGATATTTGTTATCAATTTTGTGCTGTTGTCTAAGAGAGAGAGAGAGAGAGTGAGATGCGTCAGAAATTTATAGAATTTTGAAGATTTTTAAAGCAAAATTGGAACTTAATTAATCTGAGTATAGGACCATGTTTCAGATTTATACGAGTATAAGAATAAAATTCGAAGTGGAAATGGAATTTCAACTTATTCTTCACATCAAAAATCTATAAATTTTAAACGTTCTTATAAGCTGCAAGTCCAACCAAAGTTCTTTCTGTTGCTGATGATCATTGGGAGAGCATTCTTGGTTTCTGTTAAGGGGAGTGGGGCACTTGAGTGTTGTTTTGATTAGGTTTAGTTATGGATTTAACCATTTATCTTTGCTCAAGTGGAAAATCTATATATAGGTCTCATCTGCCTAGAATATCAATCTGAAAACTTCATAAGAATTTAGTGTAAACTTTGTGTTTTCCAAAAGGGTAAAAAGTGGCATGGAATGTTACTCAGAGAAAAAAGTTGATCTAAGTACGAAAATCAAGTTTGATCAATTCAAAAAACAAGAATTTCAATACTTAATTTAAGAATTAACTAAACTTGAATCAAGTTATTCATTTCTCGCATGTTTTCTGATCATTTTGAGTATAGAAAATTCTAATTTTAAGTATTTCAGACTTGATTCAAGATTTATATTCTAATTTTAAGACAGTTAAAGAACATTTTTGATTTAAGGAATTTTTCCTAATTAATTGAAGTCCAAAACATTGTTAATATAAGTATATAGAATCCTTGAATTAAAAAATTTGGTATTAAATCAGTATTTTTTTTCGATCTTGATCAATTTTTGTTTTCTAAGTGTATAAAAAATATATTTAAATACAAAAATAGAATTCCTCCAACAGCTTAGACAAACTTTCTCCATACAAAAAACTCCAAATATGATTTGCAAATTTGTAATAATTCTGTGTATTTTTCAGAGACCTTTTCAGTCTCCTCCTCCTTCACCTAATCTCCTCCAACCAAAGACAAACTTTCTAAGTTTAAAAATTGCCATTCTAATTCTGAAATTTCGAATAATTTTGTATTTGTTCAACCAGCCCTCTCCTTCACCTAATCTCCTCTAACCAATATTAAGTATACGCCCCACCTGTTTTTTACTTGGTGAGTGTCTCTAACTTGCCACATAATATTAGCCAATTGGTGGACAAGTTGAGAGCTTGCAACGTGCCAACTTGAAGAACCACTTACCGTTACTTTATGGCCATCCACCGATTCGATTTGCTGTCCGCTCAGCAGCAACAGCACCAGCAACTGCAACAGCCACTTGGGCAAAACTGATATGCAGTTGCTGTACTTCTTGTTGCTGGCGGCGCGTTGCATTAGCAGTTTATACAACATTTTGGTTATTTCTCTACTTTTTTTTCTGCACACAAAATTTTGTAATAATTTGTTAGTTCAGTTTTGCTGTTGCTGTTGTTGTTGCTGTTGTTGTTGGTGCTGCGTCGAAATCCACTGTGCTGCAGTCATTCAAAGACTGACCCAGTTTGGCTTGGATTGCGGCAAATTTGAAGCCACTTGCTGCCGCCTGTCTTGACTGCGCTTGCCCCACTTCCCACTTGCTCCACAGCAGCGGCAACAGCAGCCCGTTCCGTTGGCCTTACGAAGTGATACTAAAAAATAAAACATAACGTTGCTTTTTTTATTGCACTAATACTAGTTTTTTTTTTGTTTTATATTAAAGTTGGGCATTCGCCTGCTTGGATTTCACTTACACTTTTGTTTTCACAATTGTTTTTAATTTGTGCGTTTTGCTTTTGTAATTTTATTCGCGCGCTGATAAGTTTGCGACTGTTGATCAATGGTGATGGGGTCTTAGCTGCTTATAGAGCGGGCTCTTCTTAATCAGCAGCAGCAAAACGATTGCGCATTGCACTTCAATTGTCATGTATTTATATGATGCATATATATATATATATATATATATATGACAAGTTATTGTTTATAATCAATTATGCGTAATTATTTCAAGCCCACTTTTTAGTTCTTCCTTGATTTCGTTTTAGGCACAAGGCTTTGTTAGATTTTCCTGATTTCAGTTTTTGCCTTTTCGCCAACTCAATTCAAGGGCACAAAGTACACCAAAATGTTCGCCGATTACGTTCAGGAAATCTACAGTCATATAATATATATTTATATATATTTATATATTCGCGTGATCCGAGTTGTGGGCGCGCGTTGATTAGAAATTTGTGTGACGTCAATGTGAACTTTTTGGACTGTTGGAACACAAACACATGTGTAGGTATGGCGATAATTCTGGTTCCACAATATCTGGAGAGGGTATTCAACTGTAAACAAACGAATTGGCAAAATGTTAAAGGTTGTCGCCGTTGATGATTTGTGTGTGAATAACTATATATATATATGAGCTTTAGGGGGGGCGTCTTAGATTTGCTTGAAGTGGCTTTTGGGCAAATGGCAAAAGTGTTTGCTGATTTTATAAACCGAAAGATAAATGGTTGAAATTACAGCATATTCAGGTTCTAAGATATGGCTTAAGTAATTTATGGAAAGATGTTCTTGTTTGAGAAAGTATTGAAAATGTTTAATTGTTATTTTTTGTCTTTTATTTAACAAAGTCTCTAAAACATTCCATTCTCATGCAGATTTTCATACTTTTATCAATAAATGACCATAATTATATCTAATTAATAAATCTACAAAATATTTGTTGCAATTTAACATCCATCTCTTTGAACGATTTCTCTTTCAACTTATCGTGTTTGAGCAATTTGAGTCTGAGTCTAGTCTAATTTTAAACTTGCAGATGAAAGATGAGAAGCCTAAGAAGTCGTTGACTTTTTCAACTTTTTGCTTGGGAACTATAACAGCAACACTGTCCATATCAACTGCCATATGTTAATGGTTAACTGCCAAATTTTGAGCAAGCTGAATCAGGTAGTTTGTGTGCTTGATAGCCATTGAAAACACACACACACACACCAATAGGAAGCCACAATACCAAGACGCAACCGAGCCGTTTTGGTGCAGCTGAGATCGGGGTAATCTAGGTATCTTAACAGTTAGCTAGCCAGCGTAAGCCCTGGTGTACCCTATGCCTGAGCGAATGCCAAACCACGGCGCACCTCACAACAGAAGCCCTGTGAGCCAATCCAGTCGAGGCAGCTAACTTCTTTTTTATATCCTTCTATTGTTTCTCCTGTATTTACATGTTATGCCCGTACATATGTGCAGAACCCAGATCGACTACAACAACACCAACAATGGCGTGCTGTAAAAACCATTCCCAAAGGAAATACTACAAGGACTCTGCGCCGTCAGGTTAAATGATTCATGGAAGTCTAAAAGAGGTCGTCACGGCAGGTCAATCAAATCCATGGAAAGATATTGAATGATCGGAAAAAGAGGCTGGAAAAGGAAGCTGAGGCTGCAGGCATCTTAATTGAGTGGGTTCACATTCACATTCATAATGAACACTCGATGGGTGTTGCGATTGCCCACACTCGACCATAAGTGCAGCCGTGTGACTACTTCAAAAAGAGCTTTTGGCGATGTTCACCAGCAATGTTGTACCAAGATACCGAAGACGAAGCAAGAATCCATTACAACTCTTCAAAAACCAAGGAACAATCAAGGCAGAAATCAAGGAAGTGCATGAAAGGGAGCCCAGGTAGATCTCCCTGACAAGGTAAGGCGACTTTAGAATAATCTCAGTGCCATTATGCACCTTGAAAAAGGGTTTTATTCACAGTTGCTGCACAGTTTCGATATAAACTTGAATCAAAATTCATCGCATTTGGTGAAGAATAAACTGTTGTTCCATACAGCAGCTGGAGAATGGTGGCGGCGCTGATTACGATGCCAACAAAGACAAAAAGAGAGCTTGAATATCTTTGATTTCAGCTCCAGTGATGAGCAGCCGCTGGCCAAGGCTATCAAACTGAAGAAGGGCGTCAAGAAAGGAGGAGCAGCAATTGCAGACGCAAGCTGGCTGGCAAAAAGCAGCCAGCAGAGGAGGCTTTGGCTCCTGAACCACCAAAAGTCAAAGTTAAGCTTGCTGAATCTCCAGAGGAACAGCCCAAGGCTGGCAGCAGACGTTTCAAGGCAGCTAAAAAGAAGGCCAATCAGAGTGCAAGCCAATGAGCAAGACCTCGCCCAAGAAACCCAGTAATAGCATCACTACCACAACCACCACAATAATGACGTCCAATGCACATCCTGGTCGCAAGTCGTCTGTCAAGGGCAGCGCGGAAGCGGAAGCAGTGGCGGAGCAATCATCTACCACAGTTAGTTCCAAACCTTGTAAACATCTCAATCGTTCAGGTAAGCTCAACAAAATATATAATTATATACACGATCTGTATAGGTTCACAAAGTTCAATGAACCATATAGGGTTCTGATAAGACTATGTTCCCAAAGGGATTTGAAAACATTGAGAGGGCCCAAGTTGTTATATACAATGTAAGCAAATACTGATCTAAGCGAGATTGCGATTGTCTGAGGAGGGAATGTTCGCCAGGGCAAAGTCTTTGAATTCTCGCGCTATTAATGAAAGTCATGTATTTGCAACGCCTCTTCAAATCTCATAGTTATAAGAAATATATTAAATATAAATTTAGTTCTCGTGGGTGGGCAGAGAAATGACCAGCATAATGTAGAGTTACAAAAATTAAATGAGGATGAGAAATTCATTATTTTGTTGTGTGACAACTTTGGGTCACATACGACAATGTTGTGAGAAAGCGATCTTGGTTAAAGCGCGGCGAAACAGCTTAAACGGTATCACAGCCAGGGCTAACAGACAGGGAGGCTATGCTGTGCTTTTTGGGGTATTGGAAAGGGAACCATGTACCATGAGGTATTTCCATATGGGCAAACACTCAATTCGGACTTCTATTGTCAACAATTAAACCGTTTGAAGATTGCAATAGACCAGAAGCTACTGGAATGGGCCAATGGGAAAGGTGTTGTGCTACATCAATACTTAGGGAACTTAGGGAACTTAACTTAGGGAACTTAAGGAACTTTTAAAGGAAGTATCAATGCATCCACCCTTTAGTCCGGATCTAGCAGCAAGCAACTATGATCTGTTTTCTTTGTAACAAAAAAGTGAGTTCAATTGAAGACTGCGAAACTATATAGGTCGAGTTTTGTAACAGCAAGTAAGAGAGCTCTTTTGAGAGTGGAATTTCAAAATTATCCCCAAAATATCAACAACTCATTGAACAAAACGAGACATATCCAAAATAAATAAGACAAAAAATGGGCTACAAAAAGGGGATTTCCTTTTCCCTCAACCTAATATATTTACCCATTCTGATCCAGCCTTAAAAAGCTAAATATGTAAATTTGTTTATCACAAATTTTGACTGTGTTTTGGACGCACCTAGGCTCTCCCGCACAATCACGCACTGTGCATATAAATATATTTTAATTAACTTGAAAATGCAAAGACACTTTTGTAATTGCCTTGGTTCAAAACATTCTCATAACAAAAACAATAATCGAATTAGTCAGGGAGGGGACAAATTGGACAAAACAAATAAACAAATCAAGCGAAATATGATTAAATATTAAATCAGATACAAATATGATGATCCAAGTATAAAAGAAATAATATTGTAGAGCTTCGGTTTGATAAAAACTGGAATTCATAATGATTCAGAAAAATACTAAAGCTCAATATATATTTATCATATTTTTTGGAGAATTTTGGCATGATTACTTTGCCGTTGATATTTGAGCCTGTCCACAGATCGAGCAATTGTTTGAATGAACTTTGTGTGGAGAATGCCAAGTAATGCATATCTTTATTTGTATTGGATAAAAGTAAACCTTGTGACTTTGAAATTGGGTTCTAACTAGCAGGTCTAAGTATATCTACTAGTTCTCATAGGATTATCCCTCGGAGCAGATTCGAAAAATGCGTATATAAAACTTAGTTTTGTCAGACAAATGGATCACGTCATTCATCATATAACTCAGCGGTGGGCAGGTCTTGGCTTCCAGAGCTCTTTGGCTACGATGCAATTAGCTCACAAAGCAGAATCCGAAATAAAGCAACAAAAAAACTCCTCACGTTGATGGCGATTTGTACACTGTGTAAAAAAATAAACTAGATTTTGTGCTTTTTGCAAATAAGCTGAGTGACTTTCTTAGAACTTCCATAACTATAGAAAAATAGGCACTGAAAAATTGATAAGTGAATGCCAATAAGTTACTCAATAATGGTTTTCAGTGTACATTTCTTTGGCTGCGCTCGTACATTCAGCTTTGCCTGTGACATCATCGGTAGGATTTGTTGTAAATAATGTTATATAGCTCCCGATTGAAAATTTGGTGCCCAACGCTGGGGTAATTATTGGCATATCTCTGTGCATAAGCGTAGTTATGATCTCAACTAGGGGGCGTAAGAGACGCTCTGGTCTTTGCTGCCTTAGAACTTGAATGTGATGTATAAAAATTTGATCCAAGCTTGAAATCTAACCTACTCCCATTTCTCTCTTTATGATAATCTTTGTTCATCAGCATTCTATAGTATCTGTTGAATATGACCAATATCCTGTCAATTGCCCATCTCTAATTTCAGCCCTATATACCCAATATATATTCGTAGGTGATGATTAATAAAACTGAAACTCATCATATTCATCACTTGCAGCTAAAGGCTGCCCTCTGTACTCAAAATTTGTAATTAAATAAGATTCTCCAAACAGATAATGGTTATACATAGGTATATATATATTTCTATATCTACATTATTTTGTAAATATTTACGTATTGAATCGATTAGATCATTGCAAATGCTCAGATTGATTTTAAAAACACTGTCGCCGCTTCCATTTACTCTACTCCAAAGCTGACAAAGCAAGAAACATTGACAAAATCAAACGAAGAAACTCTTTAACATTTGTTAATTTCGTTGTGTTTGTTGTTATTGTTGTTATTGCTGTTGTTGTACAAGGTCGTGTACGCTTATTATGGCACACTTCTCGAACAAACCGCACAGAGACACACACACACACAAGCACACACTCTCTCACGGATTTCAAATGCGAAAAACAAAAACCAAAAGTCAAAGCCAAAGCCACAAAGCAAAAGTTGAATGAAATTGATGAAGACTCACGGAAAACGTCAAGCCAAACGAAAGAAAGTCACATTTTCCACAGCGTCACATATTGTATATATTTTCCAAAGTGAAGTTTACAATGTTTTCTTTAATAGACACCGACTCGATACCGATCCACATGCGTATATTTATATTGCTAAACTGAAACTAAGATTTAAGACTTGGCGAGCCGCAGAGCGAAAAAAAGCTCCCCAAACGAAAAGCTTTCTGTTTGCCGGCGATCGCTAAAAGTTGCGAGCATGACGACGGAAGCAAGCCATTAAATAGTATATGATCAGCTGTTCTGAGTTGTTGATTTGTTTGGGTCTATTTTTTTGTGGCATTCTAGAGAATTTGATTTATAAACAAATTACTTAAATGAAATTGCCATGCTTTCACGTTTAGAGCTAATGATGAATATCCCATCCTCATTTAGTTGCACGGGTCATGGTGTTACGACTGCAATTTGCAGGTCAAGTTCAACTTAACTGGTTGACTTGTCTCTCTCTCTCTCTATCTCTCTCTTTTGATCTCGCTCTCTTCGAGTCGGCTTTCTTTGGCGTTTGGACAACTGTAACATGTTTTCGTCTTCGCTTCCCCAAAATAGGTCTTGTAACAACAAACGCATAGATATAAAAATGCTCTTCATATTTTGCACAATTTCAAGGCCAATTTTGCTAATGAATTCGTTATTTGATTACGATTATTGTTGTCATGGAAATGTCAACGACGTAGTCTCCTCGTCGTTAAAATGAAGAGGCAAACTGGTAATGGCGATGTTGTTTTTTCCAGTTGAGTAATAACCCAAGCACTGGGGTTAGGATCCCTAGCTGAAATAAGAATGCAAGACGTATTCCGGTAAGCCGAAGTTTACATACTCTCACTGATATGTGTTTGACTTGACAGCTGTCTAAGACTTGGTATAGGATAAGTACAAGTTTTAATATTCGAAGGAGTCTAAAGAGTCGGTGGGTTTACATGGCAAGACAAGCTTTGATACCAGCAATGGACACCATCGTTGATGTTGCAGGCTAATCCGAATGTGCGGGCGCAACAAAAGTAGTTTCAGGTATTTCTGTATTTTCAATCTATTTATATATCTTTTATCAGCAAATTGTGGGGGTATAAAACCTTAGCATTTCATTGGCGGAGCCATTATGGTAAGGTGGTTAGATGGGTTTCAGGGGTGGGATCACAGTCTCCAATGGGCAGCTGATGTCTTCTCAGCCTCCTTTTTTTGGTGTTGCCATTGTCGAACAGGTTGTTGTGCAAGGATGTTCACGTGCACGTTGAATCTATCCACATAGGCTTTGCTTAGTCTGCTGACTTCCTCGTGTTCCCCATTGGACTCCGAGTTCTTCGTTTTGAGTGGAGAATATGTGCGTTGGAGATAGTCCTAAGAGCCTTCTTCTATGCTTTTTGTATGTGACAGCAGTTGGTTCGACATGCATTGCCTTAGAGAGGGATTCCGTACCTCCACATTGTCTTCATTATGGACTTGCATATAAGAAGTTTGTATCGCAGCTTCAGGGTGGATCTTCTACCTCCTTTGTAAGTTTATCATTGATTTGCGTTTTTTTGGTGAGTCGGTGGGGAGCCCAACTTAACCTTTGTCTAGTTCCAGGCCCAGCAACTTGGTTGTAGGGCTGCTTGTTCCATCAATCTGTAATGGGGGGCACTTCCCTCTTCTCAGAGAAAACCTCGTATGTGTTGACCTTTCAGGGTTGACCATTATGTTCCATCTAAAGAGTCACTCGCTTAGAGTGTCCAGCTGCCAATGGGGGGTGGCTGTGGCTGCCTGAGAGAAGACATCCGTAGACAGGAAGGCCATGTCGTCAGTTATCTGCAATGATCGGCATGTCAGCAGTGTAGATTGTAATAGGATGCGACCCAATACACTTCCCTAAGGGACCCCAGCTCTGACTTCTCTTATCCCTGATATTTCTTCCCCGCAACTAACAAAGACCTTTCGGTGATTATGTATATTGACATTCTTAAAATTATGGTTTGCTACATAAATAAATGATCTCACAGGCAATTCTAAATATTTTCGAGGGAGTCTAAAAAGTCGTTAGCTTAAAATGGCAAGGCAAGCGTTCACCCCACCAATTTCATTTTTTCATTTTATTAATTTGTCAAAGTCCAATTTTTCTGTACTTATAAAAGTTCGCAGAAGTCGAAAAGGTTTATGTCACTCAGCCTATTTCAAAAGACATTTTTAAAATGTTTTCGTTTTTAATATGCAAAAATCACAAAATCTTTGGAGCTCTGGGAGCCACTAGTTGACCACTAATGCTCTACAGTTTTAGCTCATTATTAGACTCGTGGAGTAAGTATTATATATATATTGTATTCGTGTAGAATTGGATAAATCGAAATGTTTCTATGTTATATAAATTGTATAATGTTATAAAATGTTCGGCTTGATTTGGTTTAAAGATTGTTTTCTTCATTAGATAATTGTTTTTGTATTGTCCGTGTGTTCGGACAACTATATCATAAAGCTACTAAAGACTGACTGTATCAGAATGCGACACTTAGCAGGACAGGATACGAATGAACAGGTCATGAGATAAAATATGTCTTTAGACCATTCATAAGAATTTGTGATGGTGTATTAGGAAAGAAAGACGTTTGTAAAGCTCAAACGGAAAGGTTTGCGACTATATAAAGTATATGTACTCTTGATCAGCATGACAAGGGAGTCGATATAACCATGTACGTCTTTCCGTCCGTTCGTCTGTCCGTTCGTCTGTTTTAACACAAAGATTTTAGAAGTCTCAAAGGCTACAGAGCAGAAACTTGTACCCAATGCTTATTTTCTGTTCACGCTGGTTGAATTCTAGTTACATATAGATCGGACAACTATATCATATAGCTTCCATAATGAACACTTAGCAGCATAACTTTTCTGTTTTTCATCCAAATCAAACCAAATTGGGTTTGTATTCCCTGTAGACCCACGCCCGCCGACCGGATTTGATCTGAATCGGTTATATATTTCATAGACGCACCCTTGGGACTTCAGCTTTGGTTGCTGAGATTTCTAGTAAGAGATTTTTTTAAATGCTTTTCAATTTTGAATATTAATTCGAACAAATTTCTAAAACTCACCATTTGGGCATGCTCAGCTGTGGCATGTCCTCAAAAGATTCAGTTTACCTATCAAAACTATCAAAACATCACGATTCTTTCTACCAAATTTGCGTCTGACAAAGCAAGTAAAATTCACTCTTAAGACTGAACGAGTGTAATTGCATTCTCTGCTTACCCAAAAGAAAAGAAAAGCAAATCTCATGGTATATTTATTGCCAGAACTGCAGCTGCAATAACAACAAATTTTAATAACAACAATAGCAACAACAACAACAACAGCAACAACAACATTAACAGCGGCAATGCGCAGTCATACTTAGTCACGCAAAGAAACAAAAATATGGAAAATGGTAAACATATGCCCTCCCCTTTCCGTCTGTGCACCTTCCCTTCCATATGTATTTATTATGCAAATTTACATTAAATTTTTTCGTTTGTTGCACATTTCTGCAACACGTGAGGCGACAACAACAATAACATTCAGCAACTGTTGCTGCTGCTGCTGCTGTTGCTGCTGCTGTTGTTGCTGCTGTTGCTGGGATTTAAATTGCTTTTGAGCTAAAATCGCCGCCAAACGTCATTATAAATTCATATGGCACATATAGCAGGGGCCCTACAAATATATACCTCCCTCCCCCCTGCAGTTACCTACCCCTCTCTGTGTGTGTGTGTGTGTGTGTGTGTGTGTCGCCGCTGTTGCCGTCGGCAATTTGTGCTTAAGCTTAGTTTCGCAAGGCCATTTGAGCATCTTTTGTGCTATAAATATCTGCCCTGCCCTCCGATAGACAATTAAAAATGTAACTGCCTTTTGGGGCATAAGATGACACAGGCCAAATAGGCGAAATTCTATCAATAGTAAGATGTAAACGCCTGCTCTGCTCCTCCCCTGCTCAAACTAACCTCAGCACTTTGTGCAAATTGTCAACGCTGCGTATGAATGCTTAAACTTACCAGTACATATGTGTATATGCCCGTATATCTGAATATATATATGCATATGTATTTATGTGGGATGTATGTGTGTGTGTATGTAAGAATGATGGCATTTTGTCCTTCTACGCATAGTAGGAACAACCTCGACAACAACAATGTGGGCAACAAAGGCTTCAGGTTATTGCATGCATTTTAATTAGTAGACCAAAGTCAAAGTGGGTTGTCCCACAATGTTGCCCCCACACACGCACACACACATACGTACATACATACCCACCTCTACGATTTGCAGATACACACTGTGTATGTCCGTATTGCAAACGTAAGATGAAACAGCATCTTATGCGTGGGTGATCTGATGAGTTGTTGTTGGCATATAAATCTAGAAAAGATTTTCAATTAAAGATTTTGTTTAAACAAGGAAAAGCAATTGTGGTTTGGGTAAAATATAGAAAGAATTAGAATAACGGATGGGATAGAATAGTAAATGGATGGGATAGATAGTTTTCAAATGCATAAATTGAAGTCTTGCGGTCATGATCTCTGATGAACTCTAAGAATTGCCTGTTTCCCTAGATATATTAGAGCCCTGCATGATTGCATTCAAAACGATAAAGGTATCATTCATCATTCATACTGTAATCATTCCAAAAACAAACCATATTCATTCGAATACAATTGGTGCACTTCGGATATGGTGTGCAAAGGATACAAATGCTCTCGATCCAGTTAGAAAGAGATAGATAGCTAGTTCAGCTGTATGCTCTCTTGACAGTTTACGGCTCTCACTTCGATTGCGCTCTCTTATGGTCACGGACGTCTCCTTCTCTCTCACGTCATAGCAGGGCTCTAATTTGTAAGAAAGCCAACTGTTTCTGTTCCTCATCCAGCATCTTAACCAGCAATTTGTCCAAATGCTCGCCAATGGACAGTCGAAGCTCTAGACAATTGATCATAAGAAGGCTTTACTATTACGCATATGGCCACAACCATGCTGACAGTGCCGCAGACTTCCTCCTCGACCAACGGATCAACTAACCAGCAGGGGCAGTGTATTAATGCCAAAGCATGTGCAGTCGTACGGCTTGTCCCATCCCATATGATGAGATCCAAGAGGGCTGCTGTTACCCGTGGCAGCTTTGCGTTGAACAGTGCAGCCTTGGCGGCCAGTGAAACAGCAACGTACAAATTGCCTCCGCATTCCAGAATCAATACATCCACATAGATTTTTCCAGCATTGTAGTCCTGGTATGAGACACAAGGCCAAAGGGGATTCATAAGTATTCTTTAATGAAAGTATCAACTCTTTGGCCAAATCTGAACCACCACGAACTTCAAAGTCAGGCCTGCCATTAGCGGAGCAATCCACAGAGAATTCCAGCTGGCCAAATTCAGGTGTCACATCGATGTCTGTCTTAAAGCCTACCAGAATATCTGAGGTGATTAGTGAGAGTCGGCATATAGGTAAATTGGATGTCGAAAAGTATGATCCATTGCAAAGTGCATGACATTTTTCATATCTGTAAGATTTTCATGTAAGATTTTCAGCATTGGCATCGATAATTATCGATTATAATCAGTCTCCTGCGCTGTGCTGGCTACCCAATCCTCCAAGCTCCTTCTATTCTCTCTGTTCAGTAGAGAGTGAGAGGAATAAGAGCATCACTTTCTGCTCTGTTCACTAGAGAGTGAGAGAGATGAGAGCATCTCGATACTTTCTGCTCTCTTATCCTACTGTAAGTCGAAAGTGTGAGAGGAAATTGGGCTTGGACAACAGCAAACATTTCCCTTTTGGACTCACTCGACCTAGAGCCATCTAATAAACATTGATACAGAACTGAGGTCTCTAAGCATACTTTACAAATGGCCATCATAGTTCCACTAACTCCCCATCTCCATCTATATGTGGCACGTGTTCTAAACAAAAACAATGAAAACCATAATCAATCAGAGCTATTTTTGGTGCCATTTTGTACACAATTATGTATAATTTGATATGTCCTTTCATTCATAGGATCCCTTTCAATCTATCATTCGACCCTCGCCACGTTCTGCGCTAGTTTCTTATATTTATTTTTAAATTGTACCACACACACAGCCACATTCAGACACTCACACATCCATATGCAAAGACAGCTCATACACAAACACTCAACGCACACAGGACGAAGCGGCCATGTGACTTTGCAGCTGTGTGAGTGTGTGTGTGTAAAATAAAAATCTGTGTATGTGCGCATCTGTCAAGCAAACCAGAAACGCCCCACGCGTTTCTTCCCCCTGACTCACTCCCTCTGTTACTGTGTGTGTGTTTTGCTTGTATGTGTGTGTGTGTGTGTTTGTATGTAAATGTCCTTGAGTGCTTGACGGATGACATTCATAAACGTCACTTCAATTACCTCCACGCGCCAACGCCGCCGACAACGACGGCGTCTCCGATTTTGCCGCCATTCCGCATGGTCTGTAGTGGCTCTGGCTCTGGCTCTGGTTTCTGCTTTTGGTTATGGTGGTGCTGGTGCGGTGCGGGGCGGTGCTACGCCATCAACAAAATCAAAACCGCTGTTCGTTTGTTTTTCACACGAAATTTGTAAGAAAATATCAGTTGTTCTTTCCTTTTCTCAGTAAAAGCTGTCTATTATGGACGCATTTACATTGAATCAGCTGTTCTTAGAAGACATCAGTCGAAGTCGAGTGTCCTCACAATGCGGAATATTGAATAATGTTTTAATGAAATGCTTAAAATAATTGTTTCATTTTCTAATTAGCAAAACTATTGCATTGAATGAAAGTCTTCAAATTGCACTAATTTTGTTGTTGTAGCAAATTTCTAGGGGGTGATAGCTTGGGGAAGTGGTACAAGCACTATTAGAGCTAAGTGAAAGCAGCCTATGACACCTATGACACCCTGTTTTTAAGATCTACAAACTGGTTCTAAGCCTTCTGCCAGGTTCTTCTAGTGACTTCTAGTTTGTCATGTTTCGATGTTTAGTGAATTAATACTAAAACCCGAGTTGTTTTACTTGGTTGTATAACGTGCTCGGGAATAGCAATAGGAATAGGCACCGAAGGCCTCTTCTTTCTAGTTTGCTTCAAATGGTACATAGATGCATTCATTCCTGTTCTAAGAAAACCGCTTTATAATATAAATTTTGTGAGTTAGAGAGAGATTAAGCATTCTCTTATTTATATTGATTCCCGTTCCTTTTCTCTCTCCATCTCACACATAGCGCAAGCTAACTCAATGCGGCTTGCTCTGTGACAAGTCGTTTCTATGGTAGTTCTATAATATCCAGATAAAATTTGATCCGCAAACAAGTTTGGCTTACTAAGAGTTCATTCTGTATCACAGCTATATGGCTATATATATATATATATGGCAGCTATATGATATAGTCGTCCGATCTAGAGTAGTCTGACATATAATAAGAAATTGGTGTTACATGGTGAAAGTTTCCACTGGATAGCTTTAAAACTAATAAGCAAGTTCGCTTAGAAACCGACAACTAGACAGAATTTGTAGTAGTCATAGTTCCGAATTCCGTGAAGGTCGTCCAAAATCAGGTGTTGTGCAGTGCAAGAACTGATAATTCGTGTGTTCTTTATGTGACATATCGTGAGATAGAGGCATCCTTGTACATTAGTTCTACTTCCATACTTGTTGGATACCCCACAATTAATCAGTCGCTCAAAAAAAGGCTCAAGGCTTTTAGGTAAGGATTAAAAAGTTCGACCGAGGTGCTACAAAAGAAGTAAATCGTGACAGGTGGCAAATCTCAAAACAAAACAGCAATCGACCGTGTGGGCATTCCGCTTAAGCAACGTAGGACGGTTAATACTGAGTGGAACACGACCATTTCAAGCGTTGAAGCGTTCAAAAACCATGCTTTGGAGGTGTCTCAATAGGAATGGAAAAACTGCTATGACAAATGGTTTGAATGAATGCAAAATTGTGAAGTTCATCAAGGGGAATATTTTGAAAAACAATAAAGCCATTTTCATTTAGAAATGTTTGTTATATAAACATTCAACAGGGCCAAACAGGGAATGGTGATATCACATCTAAGGTATGTGTGAAGTCATTTTAAATGTTTCGACGTAATTTTTATTTATTCAAAACTTTTAAATCCACAACGCAAATGCGATGGGTTGAAGTTGGCAGAATGCCAGCCAAGGCAAACGGTGCAGTTGTTGAGAAACCAATTATTGAGTAAGAGATCGTAGCTGATCTCTAAACAGTAAGCTTGACAGGTAATAGCTGGGAAGTGCTTGAATCTAGAATGAATTATGTGTATATATTTTAACAGTTATTTTGGGCAGCCGAAAACAATGAATGTTTTCACTCAATTCAAACTTGAACTTGGTTGGAAGCCAACAATGTTTCCGGACTTAGTTGAGTAAGAAAACGCAACTTATTTTCATGGAATGACTGATAATTTTGATCAAAAATCTCGTTTTCCATATTAAAAATTTGTTTCTAGAGCAGCTCTATGTTATATTAGCTATATATGTTTGAGATACCTGAGAAATGAGTCATCTCAATGTTAAAGTGAGACAGGAATTCGATTAGACACAGAATGGCCATGCCTCTATTGTCCCTTAATGGGGTTGAAAATGCTTTCTTTATGCTTTACAAATAATTGAATCCTTTTGGTAATGCAATGGCTGCCTTCACAAATGACCAATCATGAGGCCATGATTGAAATCCTAAACTATTCCTTCGTTATGGCTAAATAATACACACACTCCTGCCCCAGTAATACCCAAAAACATATGTCAAGGCTAAAAGGCTTAATCAAAGCCGAAGCCAAAGCCAAAGGTTTTCTTTTTGGTTTATCTTTAATAATTTTCCTATAGAATTACGTGTAAAGTGCATTGATTTTTACTCGGCATCAGCATCCACAACAACTACAATGTGAGGAGAGGAAGGCTAGCCGAACCTCAAATACCATTCACATGGTAAAGCCAAAAGACATAGTTTTCTGATGCAATTTGACCAGCGGACCAGAAGAGGCTCCTCTTCAGGTGAATACAAACTGAATTTGGGTTGATTTGGGATGAAAAGCAAGAAAGTTCCTTCTGGAACAATCGGTTATAAGGTAGCTATATATGCTATATAGTTGTCTAATCCGAATGAATTGAATCAGTGTGCAGGTGAATGAAGCAACTCATAAGAATCTCAGCTCCTTAGACCATTGAGATCTTGTGGTGCAAAGAGTGGGACGAAAGGACTGGAAAAGCTTCCCTCTAAGCCTTGCCAACTTGCCTCACAAGCTGCATATACCCTCACAGTGTTTTGTGTATGGTATAACAATGCCTATGAGTATATTTTTGCACACGGTCATAGTTCTGTACGTGCATGTTTCGTAAGTTTGTGTGTTTGTGTTTGTTACGGCTTTCCTTCGCTTACACTTGTCCTCACAAATTTGTCCTTTTCTCGAATGTGAAAAGACGCATAATGTCCTTTTACGGCTTTTTCGCCTCCTTTAGCTGCTGCTTCTCTTCTGCTGGCTGGATTCTTTGCTTTTTCTTTCTTTTTTTTCTTTTTTCTTTATTATTTTTTCTTTTTGTTGACGACATTTTGCCTTTGTTTCCCCTTCGCGCTGGCTGAGGGCTGTCAGGTTACGCCCACCCACCTTCATTCCGCCCACTTTTGCTACTTGTAAATTATTTGCATTAGTAGCCACTTGTGCTTTTGTGACTGTGTGTGTGTGTGTGTGTGTGTGTGTATGCGTGAGTGTGTGTGTACCCTGAAGGCATTTTGTTAGAGAAATGCCAAAATGCGATTATTATTTTGTTCTTACTGTGGGAAACAACGTTGCTTCCTGTAGATGCTGGTCAAAGTTGCTGTGGAAATGCATTCATTTGTTTCCATAGAGATGGAAACTTAGATCTTCTGACTGGAAAGTTGAAGGGGATCGGTCATCCAAATATTCCCAAGGAATTCGCAAAGAAGAGAGAGAGCAATCCCGAATTACCTTCGAAGAGTTTCGCTTTCTTACCTTCGGCCTTGACACTTAAGTAGTTGATCTGCTTTCCAGATCTTTTCAAATCAGCTAGATTAAGGATAATCTCTTGAAGCAGGAGATTATCTCTGGTAAATCTTTCAAGGAATCCCTAAACTTTCTTCCTGTGAATATCTTAGAAGTCTAAGACAAAAATGTTTTGAGGGCTATGTGCGTGTGTGTGTGTTTGTTTGTGTGCGTTTAGTTGTTTGGGCTGCCTTTAGGCAGACTTTGGCAACCGCACCAAGCCGCCTCCCTGGCAAACCACCTCCAGACCTCCGCCTAACCCACACCAACAACAATTCCCTCTGTGCGTGTTTGTTTATATATGCACATTGAAATTTCCATTTTTCTTTTCGTTTTCGTTGCTGCTTTTCATATTGTTGTTGCTGTTGTTGTTGCTGTCCCTCGGCCTGCACTTAAATTAACTGATTGCAACATTCTATACAGCTTTTTACGAGTGTGGAAGCAACTGCCAAGCGGCGGGGTGGTGTGTGTTGTTGTATTTTTGCATCGTAGAACTCGCACTTTTTTTGGTGGGGGCGGGCGGGGGGGGGGGGGGGGTCGAGCCCTCATGGGAGTTTTATTTTAAGTGCCCAGTAAATGCGGTTGCTTCTTCTTCACGTGGCAGATATATAGTATGTAGGGAAGTTAGAGTACAGCGAGAAAAACTTCAAGTTTCAGCTGGACTTGCCACTTCGTTTAAGAGTCATTTTGAGGTTCTCATTCTGATTGAACACAATTCTAACGCCATTTTGGTTGGTTCCAGCATTATCAAGGCGATGCAAAGATTAGACCGATTAGAGCAGATTTCATCCACATTTGAAATGTCTGTGTATATTTTTTCTCAATGTATTTGAGGTTGTCTGTGTGTGTGTGTGTGTGTATAAATTGTAGTTTGCTTTGTTGTTGTCTTATCTCTGGCTCTGCTAAACATTTATGCAGCTTTCTTTTTGTGTGCGCACAACGTGGCGTATGCGCAATGTTTGTACCTACATATACACATACACATACATATACATATGCGCCTGCCTGAGTTGTACAAAATATATTTTCTGCAAATGCCTTAAACATGCCAAAACATCTTCAATCGCAAGTCAGCTCATTTTTGTGGCAAAATAAAAAGAAGTTAAGAGGGCGGCAGTGTGTGGGAGTGGGCGGGGCTGGCATTGTGTGTGTTGTGTTCGGGTTTAAGGCAAGGATTTAAGAACGCACACTTCAAGGATTCAGCAGCATGTGCCTGCGAGTGTGAGTTTAAGGCAAATTTGTGTAATTAGTTATACGGTGCTAGAGAAGGCGGTTTAATTATATGGAATGTGTTTAACAGTTGATATGCGAGGACGTGTTTAACCGACGACTATTTGTACGGTGGGTGGGGAAAAGGGTTGTCTGAAGAACTGACTTGAGGTATATTTAAAGGGATTTGCTGTTGTTGAGCTGGCTTGAATTTACCCCAAGCTTTGGTTAGAGTTATAGACAAGGGATACTATTTGTATTCATGAGGATAGCAAATGATAGCAAACATTTTGAAATGAAAATGGCCTTGATATTCCCTTGATGATCTCTACAGCTTGACTTTCCTTCAAAGATTTTAGTTATAGACATTAGTGTTGCCAGTTCCTGCAATATGAATAGTAACCCTCGTATAACTGCTCTGCTTTGTAGACGATTGTCAAGATAGTGTAATGTTTACTTAAGCCATGTGTGATTATCATGTATCTTATGTACTTCTTCTTCTTCTTATGCACTTAACTAATTAACATGAATTACATTCAGCGAAATAGCTACCAAGGTTTCTTGTTCAAAGCATTTCTATGTTTATTAAGCCAGAGCTATGGCAGTCACCTTCTGATAAACTTGTTTGTCTCTAAAACCTAGAGTCTACTTTTCTCTTAGCCAATAGTCTCTCTAGGCACTTTCAATTTCAGTTATCGGTTAACATTCTTCCTTATCCGATAAACCACATCAATAAATTTCTCATAACCTTGGCTCTTGGGCACCCTCCCATTCTGCCTGATGTTCTTGCCTGCCAGCTTTGCTCCTAAGCTGAGTGATGCTTCCAAAGTTGCCAGCACGCCACATTCTGAGTCTCCAGTAAGACACAAAACAAAACTTTATCTTTGAGCCCCGTCTTCTGGAAATCTGGAAAAGAATCTGAAACAGAACTAACTCAAATCTTTGCTCAATTGGCACGGAAAAGATTCAGAATGATTGGCCAAAAGTTTGGGAAGACTTTTGTATAATGATTGACTGAGTGAGTGGAGCAATCAACAGCAAAAGTAGTAAAGAATTCCAACACTCATCAGAAGAAAGGTAGAGCAAACAGAGGCAAAGAGCAGAGCAATAGTTTGTGCCAAGATCCGCCCAATCTCTTCATCACAGACAGTTTGCTAAGAACTGTGCCGCTTGGTTGCTATCCCACTACTTCAATGCTAGAATCTGTTGTGACTTTCAAGACTCTGAGGCAAGTAAGAATGCTCCAGAAGTGGGTTGTATTGTTACATTTTCCCACAAAATAATAAGCAATTTGTGGCAATCCAAAAGATATGAAAGGCGACTAGGCCTTTCGCTGCATAGAAGCTTGTCCCTGTGCCTCTGCCTTTTTCACCACAGAAGCGTGACCTTTCAAGAGCTTCATGGCTATTTAAAGATTCTACAAAAATTCCCCAGCAAGCAGAAAAACTAAGCCAAAGAGGACTTACAGCAGCTTTGGGCTTTGGTATTATACTACTTTAAATAGATTTAATCGATTACTAATGGGCCATAATGGAAATCTATAAATACCAATTGCAAACTCTCGCTGGGCTGGGCTTTCAGTTCATTTGCATAATCAGAGCCAAGAAAAACATTTGTGCCAGTCTCGCCTTATGGATAGATAGCAATGGGGAGCTTAACGAGGAGTTTGACAGAGTGTGCATCAGCACAAGGTGATGGTTGTGATTTAGCAAAGTTCATTGAAAGCGCAAAAACACTTAACCCGATAGCTTGTCGTCCTTGGAGTTGTACTAAGCGTCCTTGCTCTTAGTTGATGATTCATTAAAATTTGTGCAGAGCCATAAGTTTTTGGGCATTAAACAGCATTGAGTTGTCAAAACGAATTACAAGCCAAACAAATGCCATAAAAGCCGGTCGGAAAACTTTTTTCTTTTGCCCCAACACTTGTGATTTATGGTGGGCTGCGGACCCCGCCGCCCCCGTGAAGCCCCAGGCCAAAGCCAAGGCAAATGAAAAGTCAATGCGCAACATTTGATTAATACTCATATTATATGCTTTATTAGGCTTTCGGCTTTCCGCTTTCAGCATCTCAGCATCTCAGCCCGTATTTTGACATCGTATGGATGGATGGATAGATCGAGTACATATACATACATATATATATAGATATATATTCTCATCTATTGTTATATAACTCTTTTGTTGTATATGCACAGTTGGCTTGAGCCATTTGTTTTGTTTTGTCTGCGCTTGAGCCTTTATGTTTCAATAACTTTATCATGCTGGCTTTGACAAGTGCAGGCTAAGGCGTCTCTGGGCTGGAGCGTCTGCAAGATGGCAGCCGCCTGCCCGCCTTCCCGACCCCGGGCCAGCCCACAAATTATAATTACAAATGATATATTTTGGCATTTTTATTATGCGACTGTGCATAAAATAGATGATATAACCGCCTATTAGACACAGAACGTGCAAAACTTTTTTGACCAGCAAAATATATAAGAAAACAAAACGTTAAAACAAACAAGAGGGGGAAAGCTAACTTTGGGTGAACGAAACTTGTATACCCTTGCAGGACTGTGAAGAACAATCCTAATTTCTTTCATATACATGTACATACAACACATTCGCATTCAAGCAATCGCCGAAATCTGTTTGTGAGACAGATAGAGCATTCATCTCCTTTGACCACCAATGCAGGCTTGTGTCTCTCTAACTCTCTCTCTCTCTCGTTCTCTCTCTCTGACCCAAGGTGCTAGCGTAGGTCGACAGGCGGACATGACTATATCGACCAAGAATACATATACTTTACGGGGTCGGAGATGCTTCCTTCTATGCTTTACAAATACCTTCTTCAAGGGTATGAAAATGGATATTTACCACTTGCTGAAGTCGTTTGGTTTTTTCATCCAATTTCTCCTCTTCCTCGTCGTCATCTTCATCATCCATATCCTTTCATGTCTTCATTGATGCCATCCGGAGCTCCATATTTGCTATACTCAGCTTTCTCCTCTTGATAGACACGCTGTAGCTGCTCCTCTAATTGCTCCTGGTCAACTTCCTGGTCATCTTCATTCTGTTCGGCCTCCTCATCCTCAGAGTCATCATCACTTTGGGCTAATCAGAAGCAAACATTAAAAACTTATAGCCCCAGTTTGTCCACACCTTTGCTTACCATGAGTCTCGATCAGTGAAGGATCGTGCAATGCCTTCTCTTCTGGTGGTATATATGAATCCCGTTTTGCATCCACAAACGGCGATAGATGTGGCGGCAGTTTTTCACCCATAAAATAGTGATTCGTGGGCAGCAACTGGCGTTGGTTGACGCAATCGAAGAGCCACTGCGGCTGTATATAGTCCCTGGAGATGTATTGCTTGGCCAGGCTAGGTCTGTCCACAATCTGATGGGTAATTGTCTCATCCGACTCATCGTAGATGGACACCAGGACAACTTACTGCCAAAGGAGCGAGTAAGGTAGATCTTCACTCCCTGATCCTCTTATTTTTCTATCTTCCCATATATTGTCTGCTTCTCCCAATTCCTCTATTCTCATTATTGTATTTATCTTCATCTGCTTTCTGTCCTCCCCTAAAAGTATGCAATACTTTCTTCCGAATTGGGAAACGCCGCACTTACTCGGAAATATAAGAATTCTTACACAGGAACTCCCACTACTAAATCAATCTGATCCATCAAGGCGTTCATATAATTGCTCAACTGTTTCAGGTTCATGCGATTGAGAGTTAGCTATATATATCTTAAACTGCCAAAGTTATGCTATGATTTGATATGAAACCTCTCCACTTTCCTAGTTATAGAGCATTCACATATCACCCATTCCCATCGGAACCAAAAATACATTTTTCTCGCTTTCTATAAATATTTGATATGGCATACTGTTGTGTGTATTTGTGTGTGTCTTAGGTGAAGGGGAATGAGGTTGGGGAAGGGCATAGCCAGGCCGCTGCCAACAACGATGTCGCATTGTTGTGCGTAGAAGTATGTAAGCTATGCGGCGTACCGAAACCGAAACCGGGCATAATCAAAATACAATTGTGCGTGGAGTGTAGTTGTGTGTATGTGTGTCTGTGTGTCTGTGTTAGAGAGTTTGTATGTGTGAGTGTAGAAGCATTAGCGTGTTGTAAACGCATGCACAAAGCAGAAAGTTTTCCTTTTTTTTTTGCCTTTGCCTTTGCTTGCTGCTGTTTGTTTGAGAGTAGCCCCGAGGTACCTGTGCTCTAAGAACCTCTAAAGGCAGAGCCAAATTTCCCATGCTCAGCTGCGCCTAAAAGCTTGCTATAAAACTGGAAGCAAGAGCAACACAAGAGAAACTACATAGGTACTATATATAGTAGGGGGACTTCTTGTAGATGTTTATATAAGGAATATTTGTTAGGAATTTATACACGTTTTTTTATTATTTAATGTATTTTCTGTTAATGTCATTGAGGAAATTTCTTGTCCAAAGAGAAAAACCCCAAGCGGGAGAGCATAGGCATCCTGATATTGCTCTTTTGCTGCCCAACTGGAAGCAGCTTCGTATGCTCGGCTTGTCAGGCTTCGGCTGTTGTTCGCATTCTGCTTCCATTGCTGGCCCAAAGTCCTTTTAGGCTTTTTACCGTTTTGCAAAACGTTTTCGGGCACTGCGCTGGCAACATCCTCGCAGGACTAACAAGCGGACGCTGCCTGCAAGAGTCCTACAAAACTGTGTATGTGTATATATACATCCATTTATGAGTGCCTGTGTGTGCGTGTGCAAAACTTTTAATCGTGTATTTATTGCAATTTCATATCAAAGGCCTAAGCCAAAAAAATTCCCAATTAAACCTCAAAAATAGAAACAAAAATCAAACAAAAATTGGTAAAACGAGTTCAGAAAATTAACCAAAATTCAGACAAGAAAATTCAAGGCATAGCCAATTTTTATATAATCAAGCAATAAAAAGGCAGAGCGGGCAGCAAGGAGGCCCTGCCTGCCATAGAGCCTGTTCGAGCAGAGGGGGTGCTGGTGCGGGTGCACGGGGGGGTTACGCTTATACGTCGGTGGGCAAAAACGTTTTTCGGTCGTCTCTATGTTTGTGTGCGAGTGCAAAAATGTTAATAGCGTTGCACAGTGTGCCAGTGTATGTGTGTGTGTGTGCCTGTGTGTGTGTAAGTTTGCGTGAGTATGCTCGTGCTTCAGGCCTTTTTCATAAAGAGGTCAAAACGTTGCCTCTGCTGTTTGTTGTATTTTAGCGCCCAGTGTAAAAAGTTTTCCTCAAGCACAAAATTTAACAGCCAGGCCGAAACTTAAGCTAGCCCTTTTTTTTTGTGGAACAAAGTTGGAGTTAGTGTATGTGTGTAGGTGCTATTATGGCATGTTAAGGCGGCACCGCCCGTTATGGTCATACATGTGTAGCCTCAATTTCATTATAATTAGCCAAAAGTTAAGTTGACTTTATACAAACAAGGCAAAGTGTTTGTTTTAAAGAATGTCTTAAGTTAACTGAGAGCCGAGAGCTGCGCCTTAAAGATGAGGTTTTCTTCTGGGATGAGTTCGTTTTCTAAAGCATGCTTTTAGGTGTTCAAGTTTTGGCATGGATAAAGCAGATTATGTAAATGTCGAAATTAGGGAAAATATAGTTTGGTTAACATCAAATGTTTTCAAAAGTTGGAATAGAAGTTAAAAATTTAATGATCCAAAGGAGGGAAGGATTTATTTCAAAAAGTGTTTGAAATTATTGAAGTAAAAAGAAAAACAAGAAGTAAAATTTTATACTATTCATTTATTTAGTTATTGCTTTATATCCTGAGGCTACAATTACATTGAATTAAAGTTTTAATAATCAACAAAAAGTTGTTAAAAAATATCTCAAATCTCAGATTCCCTAAAATTCATTAAATTTATGAAAATTCTTCTACTTTATACGCTGCTGCGAAGAAAATCATACTTAATAATGCCGGAAAACTCTCAGCTCTATAACTAGATTAAAAAACTATTATTGTTTTCTACGCTAAGGTCTCTGACGAACAGATGGCAAATCATATTAATATCATTTAAGGGACAAATTTATGCAGAAATGGCCAAAAATTAGCTTACATTTTGAGGCAAATCTGAATATTTCAAGGCTTCAATAGATCCGCAACCTCTCAGCCGACGGTGTTTTTAGAGCTCCTCTTGTTAATTTCCAATATTTTAGAAAGTGTTTCCTATATATTATGAATTTATATTATTTTTGTTTCTAAATTCATTTTTTAATAATTAACAAATCAAATTTGGGCAGTTTTTTTTTTCAAGAAAAAGTCAAGGCTATCAAACAAAAATTTTAAAAAAATTATAAAAATAAATTCATAATATATATATATATATATATACTTATATAGGCTTTTCATTTCCCATTCCTTGTAAATGTATTTAATTAGGAAAATGTGGAAAGCTTCACGATTCTGCCTGTCATCCTTGCGCAAAGCATGGCATATGAAACATTGGAATTTAGACAATGGCAAATGATCAACTTAGCCTACTAATCTAGAAGTTTTTATGTAATTTTGACCTAAATTTTAGTAGACTATTGTAGACTTTTGTAAGCCTGGAAACAGATCGTTTATCGTAGATCATTGTTGACTTAAATTTTTGGGCAGTTTCTAACATTAGTTGTAGTCCATCATAGTCTAACTTCATCAGCTTGGGCCTGCTTGGGAAGACTTAAAAATAGGAAAATAAAAACGGTTTGAGTGGACTGTTTGGGTTAGCGGAGATCAAGGTCCTGAGTGAGTGGAAAAACGTTTGAGTTCTTGTTTTCTCAGCTGCCATTGAAATACTTTTAGAAACAGTACGAACAAGAGTCGATATTCCGACTATAAGATACTCGTACTCGGGCAGGGGCGTGGCAAAATTTTGGAAAAACACATTCTGACGCTCTACAAGGGGAGTCTACTTAGTAACCCTAGCTTTTATAGTCATCGAGATATAGTTCTCTTTGTGGATAACATTTTGCTCGATTTGCGGGGGTGGTAGCGGGCACGAATACAATATACTCGTTTACTCAAGTAGAGTACGAATAAAAACTCATATCAGACCTTCAAGTGAACTTTCATTGAAGAGAAATCAACTGAATTTTCGGATTTTTCTCCCAGTTTTGTAAAATTTATAAAGGCAAACTAACATTCAGACTATATATTTATTCCCTTAAGCTTGGGGAAAATTTCTTTAAGAAAATTTACTGAATTTTTTAACTTTTTTCCCATTTTTAAGGTTATAAAATGTATGAAGAAGAACTAAAATTTGAAACATTTTCTCTTAAGCTTAGGGGTAATACAAATTTATTGGAATTTCTACTAGTTTTTAGGAATTATATTCCCAAATTTCAGATAATAATATACGAGGAGAAGGTCTCTTTCAAATTTATATTTCCAAAATGTGAAACTTTGTCTATTAGTAAACTATTTCCAAATATTAAAAATATATAATTTCTATTTGGAAATATTTTCGAGAATGCTAAACAGGAGCAGAAGTGACCTTACCAATATGGTTATAACACAAGAACTATAGCTCCAATCACAACTTCCCTTGCAACTATCACAAATCCTTGAATAATTTTCCTTAATAATTTCTAGTTGAACAAATCTTTATATTTTAATCTAAGTTTCTATCATCTCAAGAGTCAGACTTTCTGGAAAATCATTTCAGTTTCTAAAACAAACTATAAATTTTCTTTCAAAATCCCTTTAAGAAGCATGAAGCCTTTCTAGTTTTCTTTCAAAATCCTTTTAAGTACCATGAGGCCCTCTAGTTTTCCCCTGGCTTACTGCAGTACCCGTCCTCCTGCTTATTTGTTAGCCACAAGCTAAAAATACGGCCAGACTAACATCATTTCATTGTAATTTCTTCTAACATTTTCCATAAATAATATTTTGTTTTATCTTTTTAAATGGGAAAAATCTCTAAATATTTCAACTAGCTATAAATTATCTGGCAGACTAATTTTCTGCTTAAAAATTTCCAAATAAACGCAATTATGTAAATCAGCAACCAAAACTGTTACGCAATTTTCTGGTTGCTAGAAAAAAATTGAAATAAACCAACATAATTTATAACAATGTCAAAAACACGGTCGAATACTTGGCTAAACTTTGGCCTACAGCTAAAAATACCAGCAAAAGCAGCAGCAGCAAAAAAACAAAGCAAAAAAATGCTATCTGGCCCAAAAAAAAAAAAACAAAAAAAGTGCGAGTCGCAAACTAACACAGACTTAGCAAGGAGCAAAGGCAGCAGCAGCTACTCAAAGCATAACAATGAACATTAACCGCAGGGCGGGAGTAGCAGATGGCGAGCGATAGGGAGCAGCGTGAATCCGAGTGGTGGGCAGCGGCGGAAGCCGGGAGGGAGCCTTTGGGTTTTACCTACATACTAAACCAAATGAAAGTAAAAATTTTAAGCGTACGCGCAACTTGGAATAACAAACACAAACACAAACACAAACGAGGGGCTGCAGGAAAACGAAAGCAAAAGCAACGCCGATAAGATTGGAAGAGATAAGCGCAAAGAGAAAGAGCCAAACAAAGAGATGGCTTGCCTAGAAAAGAGAGCCAAAGTTATGGCAGCAGGCAGGAGAGAATAAAGAGAGGCGAACTGCATGTGGCTTAGGGATATATATACAACGTTTTACCATGATATTATATTTTGATAGTGATTTGTATGAAATTGTTGGGGCATTGTCAAATCCTTAATTTCCTTTTAATAACATTAACAGAAATATTATTAAATTTTGTATATCATTTTTATAAAGTTTATTATTTTTTTGGAATCAAATTGTATGAAGACTCTGTGGATATGAGCAGATGAGTTTGTGTTGCATACTTTTTAGGATAAATGAAAAGAATATCGAAAACATCGAGATTATCTGTTTAAAACATTGTTAAAATATAACAAAATGCCTCTCCTTGTGATGTCATGTCCATCCCTCCGTTTCTCTGTTTTAACGGATAAAACATTCAGATCTAAGAAGTCTTAAGATCTACAATAGGAATGAAAACTGAGACCAAAAATCGATGTTGGCAATATAGAAGTTTGCAACGATATTTCCAAATGCATAAATCTACGTTGTCCGATGCATTGGGTTGAAAATTTCTATACATCGATGTCTTTCTATGGTTTTCTATATTTTCGAGGTTTATGCGTCTTCGATATTCCGATGCTTTCGACATTTTTCGATGGGTTTCTATGATTTCGATGTTTTTCGAAGGCTGTTTTAGGCTGAAAAATTGCAAAAAGAAGCAAACTTCAAAGCGTTTTGTCAACGCAAACTCTATGAATGACACAAAAGCCATATATATGCTTTCCCAGCATAATCACAAAGTCGCAATTCAACTTGATTCTTAAATATATAGAAATAATTTGTTAAAACTAGAAAATAATATAAGTATTTGCTTTCATAGCAAAATCACAAATTAGGTTAATGCTTTTAGTCAATTTTGATAGAAACTTTATAAGGCTCAGTCTTGTGATTGCGTTTGCTAGCTTAAAATGAAGGGATCCGCTGAAAAGCTTGTTCTGAAAGAACTGAGTCTCTTAGTATTGATTAAAGCTGCTAGGCAATGCCAGAAATATATGGCTAGATGCTGTCTATTGTATTCCACAAATCAACGGAATTGCACTTAAAGGCCGCAAGAGACATTCTTTAGATACGCGCTCATCTACTGTTCTATATCATCAGTGGACTTATATGAGGATGAGTGCGCAAGCTTGTGGTCTTATTGAAAACATTAGCTACATGGTGATAATGATCTTAAGCATCAGCGTGCAGACGAGCCGTTGGCTTCGACAAGAAGTCGGAGTATACCTGGTAGAGAGTGGAGCTTCCTCAAATCTGTGGTCAGAGAAGCGTATGTCTTGGCAATGGCAGCATAGGTAGCCTTGGTGGTTCCACAAAGAAGACTCTTTTGATCCAGACTTCAGTGAATTAGTTGATTCTTTGGTGAAAAGTTTGGCTTGATCAAAGAATTAATATGCTTAACCACATTTTAGCAAGCCAACTGATTTCTGAAATAGATTTTCTTAAATCGGGGATCTAAAATCATTGAAGTGTTTGATTTATCGATGTCTGGCTGAACAAAGATACACTGACACAACATTGTGAACAAAAAGGCTTAGGACAACAGCGATGCTAGTTCTTGGTTCGACTTGAAACATATCTAGTTCCAATAATAGCTTTTCCGCCAAGCTCCAACTATTATATTTGTGCATTTTTGCTATATTTTTGCAGCTCCTGTAGATGTAGTGAAATGTTGTGAAAGTCAGGCGGTCCAATGGACTCCTAATACATATTCAAAAACTATGGGAAACCTGCAGTCTGCCAACTCTAAGACTTTAAATAATTTGTATTTATATATATATATGATATACTCTAATTTTTACTATTAACTAACCGATTTCTCTTGCTCTTCTTTTCTCCCACAGCTCTGTAGTTTGGTTTTCTACAATTGTTCTAAAGAAAATAACAATGAAAGAAGAGGAAATTTTCAAAAATTGATGTTAAAAATGTAAACAAAAGTAACGCATGCGCTTCAGCAACAACAGCAGCAGCAGCAGCAGCAACAACAACAACAACACCAACACCAACAAATGGAAGCTAACTCTCTGCCATAATACTGGATTTATAACACCTTCCAGCGTGCATGTCTCTCTATGTGTGCGTATGTGTGTATGTGTATGTGGGGTAAAAAACGTTGAGTCCCCTATATATATATATATATATATATATATTCCAGCTGGGCTTGCAGCATTTAAGTCAAGTTAAGTCAAGTCATAACGTCAGCGGAGTGCGAATCGTGATGTAGTCTTCTCCTATATATTTGTTTGGCAAACTGCCTCCTCTGCTACGGTGTCTCAGGGAAATTTTCCAAATACAGTAACACATATAACAACATACAAATGGCCACGACGACAACAACAGCAACAACAACAACAACAACAAGAATAAGAAGAAGCAGAAGCAGCAGCAGCAGCAGCACTGGCCAGGCCAGGCCGTGACTAATTTTGCCTCAAACAAAAAAATTTGTAAGGAAAATTTGTAGATTTCTGTGCAAAAAGATGTAAAATGTTGCAGCAATTGAAGGCATTGCAGATGCTTGGAGCAACATCAGCAGCAGCAGCAATGCTCCCAAATAAATCTCGTGTTATTGTTATTCATGTATAGTGTATATATATATACATATAAATTATATATGTAAAGTGTGATAAAAAAATTTAACAACAAAAATTCAAATTTAAAAAAAAATTATATAAAAAGCGAAACGTTCAAAAACTCAGTTTCATCAACGTACAACGACAACAAAAGGTTTTTGCAACAAACAAACAAACAACAAACAACAGAAAACAACAGAAAACAACAACAACAACATTCAACGGGTCCAATGTTGCTGCCAGTAATACCAACAACAAAAACAACCACAACATTATGCAGCAAACAACAACAATGGCAGCAGCCGCCGCAGCAGCAGCAACAACAGCAGCAATTCGAACAAAAGCAGCAACAGCAACAACAAAACGATCATGAAGCCTTAGCAACAACAACAACAACAACAACAAACAATACAATATATAGCCGCAACAACAACAACAACAGCAACAGCAGCAACATTAACAGCAGCAACATGAGCGTCCTGAGCAGCATGTGGCCAGAAATTGTTAGCAACACAACGACGATAGATTTCAATAGTCGACGTAGACGCGGACGGCTACGATCTAGCAGCAACAACAACAATAACCAGAACCAAAGCAGTTGCCAACAACAACAACAACAACAGCAGCAGCAGCAGCAACAACTTGCAAAGCTTTTGGGCTCGTCTCTGATTGAATGTGTAAATAATTTCAAAAATTGCCTAGTATTATTAAACTTAAATGCAACAACAGCAACAGCAAAAGCAACAGCAACAACAACAGCCAGAACAAAACAGCAACAACAACAACAACAACAGGAGAAACAATCAAGGAGGCCTGCTATTAGAAGGCCTGGCCCACATTGCCCAACCTTCTTTGGCCTGTTAATGATCTGTTTTTTAAGCCTGCTGCTGGCCAACCAAGTCCAAGTGCAAGCAGCCAAGCCAAAATCGGCCAAACAGCCAACGCACAACAGCAACAACAACAACAACGATGTTACGGTTAACACCATGCCCGGCGGTGGCGGTGGCGATGGTGTAGCCCCGCCCACTTATCAAGTTATATCATCGCAAGCATCGAACGAGGATGAAGCCGAACTGTTATATCCATTTCAGTCCGAGGAGCAAATGTTTGGCGAAGAGGAACTCAATGGCGCCCAGTCAGCTGCTGGAGCCGCTGCTGACGAGGATAATATGGCCAATCAACGTGGTATCAATGGTAAGTGTGAGCTAGCCTCCCCCCTCCCCCCTGCCCAAACACACACCGACACACACACAGTGCGTATGCGTGATTTTGCCCTTGGGCTATGTCTGCCTAATGGCATTTGTATTTAAATTTCGAGACAGCGTGTGTGTGTGTGTGTATGTGTGTGTGTGTGTGTGTGGAGCCTGTGCGGCTGCACATAAATGATTTATGTGTCAGGCCAAGTTAAGAGCTGTTTTGAAATGTTGAAATTGTTGATACGAGCAAGTGTGAGAATGTGACGGCAATTGAATCTCATCATCCTTCTACTGCTGCTTCTACTGCTGCATGACAGCACTTGCTCTAGTTAGCTGAGCTCATCAGCACTTAAGTGAATTTGCGACGTATGAATGAAAGATGAAGAAAATTGAATCACAAATAACACATACAGTTGGTGGACGGGGGGGAAATTGTTTTAGAACAACGAAATCAAAGTATTATGAAGAAGAGAAATTTGTGTGCAGCTTTTAATTTTAACCTTTGGGAAATAGTTTAATCTAGGAATGAAAGTATGAACTGTCTTATATGTGTTCCGTAATTATATCATGTTGGTAAACTAGTTAAGAGTTAGTAAAGTAGAAGCAGCCTGTCTTATGTGTGCTCCATTTTCCTATCATTTTGGCTTTTCTTTGGGGGAGCGTGAGCTTTGATTGCACTCTCTCATTGCAAATGATGCAAAAACTTCGTAGCATACTTTTAGGGTTAGCCACAAATACATGAAGTTGTTCTTCTTTTGAGGAAATACATATGCGTATACGTAATATGACATTTCTTGCCATTTCTTATAAATAGTTGATTTAAAATTGAAGTGAAATATCTGAAAAATATATATGGATATGGTAACAGTAATAAAGTGGTAGCAATTGCGGGATTTCCAATGGGAATGTGGGAGCATGGCTGTCATTACTCGACCGCCAATATCTGATCAAAACTTGGTGGTAAAGCGAGCCTATCGACCATCCAGCGAGTGATAAGGAATGCCCCACATCAGAAGAAAGTAAAGCTGAATTGTAATAGTCGAGTTGGGGATGTGATGTTGTGGGAAGCCATATCTTATTATGTTACAAGTGAGCTATACTTTGTCGACTCCCAAAGTGCATGCAAAAACTTACAATGGCGTTCATGAAAGTGCCTTTTCCCATTTCAAAAATGCTTACAGAGAGTTGCCAAGGCATTTTCATCACGATAATGCACCAATTTATACTGCCCTGTTCATAAGGACGTGGATTTAGAGTCAAGACGTGGACTTGATGCAGTAGAAAATGTATGGGGATGTTTAGTTTGAAAGATTTATAAGTCTGTTCCAGTAAAGTTGAACTAATTGAAGATATCAAACGCTTTTGGTCAGCCATTAAACTAGACTTATCTTATATCCTAATAGTATTATTGGCATTGAAGCAAATTTGATTGTCTCCTTTTAAAAAGGTTTCTACCAGTTTATGCAAGCTTCGGGCATACCAAGCTAGCCTTCCTCTCTTGTCTTAGGGTTCCAATTAGACAGGTACACCTACACCCTTTGGTTGACTGCTTAGCGTCACGTAGATACACAGATAGCTAAAACAATCAGCAGAAGCAGACCATTGTCTGGTCTAATTCTAGTTTGAACAGCAGCCCGTTGTACATAACACACTGGAAACCAGATGAATAGAAGCAAATAAGCTGCACTTCTAACTGCCAGAACTTCCTCCTACATTCTAGTTTGACCAGCAACCCCCCATGGAGACCAGATTTATTAAAGCAAATAATCTATCAGACTGCGCTTCTGACTGTCAGAATTCTTTTCTATATAACAAGAAATGTATGCTTAGCTTTAAAGTCATCTATTATATCTAAAAATTTAAAGCTTTCAAGCTCTAGTATGAGTTGGCATGGCCATCTCAATGCTATTGACTGAGATGTATGTGTTTCCCCTCTATGTCTTCCTCCTGTCATCTCCTTCACATCAAATTTGATAGTCTGAAATATGCAAAAAGGAAATCACGAACAAAATCAATTATTCGCAAGCCTAATTTAATTGATATTCTCACATTCTGTGCGAACGGAACGGAAAGTGTGAAACTTTTTGACAAGTTATGCATACTTTCATTCTCGGCAATTGTAAAATTGGCCATTATAAATTTATTGGCCATCACGAACTTTTCACAAACTTTTCACAGCAGCACATTTTTGGGAGCATATTAAAATAGCTGGATGGATGTAAATTTTGTAATTGCTTAAATGATAAATTTCAACTAGCTTTGATAATCGATTTGTGTGTTTTGTTGCAACATTTTCCTTATCAATTTTCACCTTGAGCGTTGCGTCTACGTAATATTTGCTGTTGGTGTTGGCATTCTGTTTTTGGAGGCCAAAACATAAATTGCATCTGGCCATAAATTATACAATTTAATCAGCTGCAAGTGAACATAATGAATGAATGAATGAGGGTGGCGTATACGTAATATTTCTGTACTAAAAACTAAGCTAAGATTCTTAATGACCCTGAACAAATGTTGCACAATTAAGTTGTTATAGTTACAGTTATGGCTGTGGCAGTGTAACGTGCAGCTGAAAAGTTTGTGCCACCTTTTCACATTTTTGGCCCCGCAATTATACACTCTGAGTGTTTTGTTTTGGCTCTGGATGTGTGTGTGTATGTGTGTGTGCAGAGGCAGAGGGGAAGCGCCTGGAGCCATTTCTCATTTTAATGACTCAACTGAGCTGCTCTGACCGTGTTTCTGTCTGTCTGATGCACACACACACATATACACACACACACATATGACAGTTCAAGCTGAAGCTCCAAAGTGGCTGGCGAACAAGGCGCAAAACACAACAAAGCCAGCTGGCGGAACATCGAGAACGAACATTTACATATCCTGGAAATCAGTGCCATATAGCTCTATGGCTTAGACAGATGAAATGCTTGTTAGCTGGAAGTGTGTGTGAGTTCTCTGAGAAGTGTAGGTTACGATGAATTGATTACAAATTCAAGAAACGAGCTTTGATTGAAAGGTCCAAGGAATGCCTGAAGGAGCAACAAAAGTCATACAAAAGTCATGCTCTAGATGGAGAGAAGAACAGAAGGAAGTATATATATTCTTGATAAGCATGACAAGAGGAATCGATATAAACATGGCAGTCTGTAGGTGCATCCATCCGCCTGACTGTTTTAACCCAAAGATCTAAGAAGTCTTAAAGGCTACTGCGCTGAAATGTTTACCAAATGCTTCTTTTGTCTGCAAGATGGATTTCATTAGAGTTTCATTCAAATCGGATAGCTCTATCATATAGCTTCCATATAACCGATTGTTTCGGAATGAAAACTTAGGAGCATAACTTTTCTGTTTTCCATCAAACCAAATCAAACCAAATTGAATTGGGAAACCATGTTTGGTCGACAATGAATGCGAATGCTTTGCTCCAACATGCTTATATATATATTATATATGCTATATTATATATTAGCCTCCTCCTATCTATCCAACATCCTCGTTTGCTCTACTTACCCTACCTAGGGTGTCTGAAATTGGTACTCACACGACGACACACAATGTGCCGCACACAATTCGTACAACATACAAAGCTATGCTTCGTGTTGTGTGCTTTTTGGACGCAAATTGCAGTTCAACTGCAACCGCAACCAAAAAAAAAACAGAAGGAAAACGAGCAGAAACACGGAAAAACACAACAGCAGCTGTAACAACAATAACAACGACAACACCAACAACCACAACAACAGCTAGTTCTGTTCTGTGTAAATCAAGCTTTAAAATTAACGCAGATTGCTGGAACAAGCGACGCTGCTATGAGCAATTAACATGGCGCACAAGAGCGGAAAGCGGGGCGAAATGGCAAAAAAACGAGCGAATCTAGAAAATTGAAAAAATGGGTAAAAATACAAACGGACCGCGCACATAACTCAGCTTACAAACACACATACAAAACATGGTATATGTGTCAAATATATATATATATATATATATGTGTGTGTAGGTGAAATAAATGTGCATGGGTCTCGCTGTTAAGACCTCTGTTTGTGAATACATATGTGGGTCTTTATATTTTGGGGGCAGAAGGATACTGAAATTTATCATCTAGTTCAGCGATGGGCAACAAATTTTCAATCTGGAGCATTACAACAACATCTACAACAACAAAAAACATCATTACAGTTCATCAATCACACATCTCTCATATGCATATTGTTGCTTAATTTCGTATTCTGTTTTTTGAGTTCGTTCTACAGCTGCATTTAGCTCAGGGTGATTATAGAGCCACCTGGCGCCCATTGCTGATCTAGTTTGAATAGATATATTAAGACAGCAGGAAGGTAGTGGAAGGCCAGGAAGCCACAAGAAGCAAGAAAGTTCACCTGCTCAGACACAGACCAGCCACACAAATCGTCAGTTACCTCAAGAACTAATTAAACCAAATCAGGTCATCTTCGACGCCCTGCTAAAGACTCTAACCATCTCAGTGGCCACCAGCTAGGTAAGCTTAATACTTCATTCCAGGACAGCTCAATAGCAGGCGTACTTGTAGGGTTTCAGCATGCCATTGTCGGACTAAATACGTCTGTCGTCAGCATTCTGGAAGGTTTAAAGGAGTTGAAGGCCTTCAAACCAAGATGAACGCAATATAGAACGTATATATAATGACGGCTGCATAGTACCCACTTTTGGATCTGCAAAGTCGTAGGCTAGAATTCAGTTGTAATGGCATTTAGTATCCACTCCAGCATAGTTTGCCTTCACCAATGTGAACAAGATCCGGTCTATAAGGTGGACAGTGTTAGCTGCTTCTATCAATAATCTTCAGCTGAAAACTATGTTATCAGTTATTATGTTCACATTGCATTACTTTTTGCACATGACTCTGAGTATGCTGCTCTCTGCTGATGTCATTCTGCTTGCCTTCAGGCAGAACGATTTCTTTATTGGCCTTGGTGGAAAGGAATGCAATGGATGTGCAGCGCATTTCGAATGCTCATCTCATCAAAGACCAAGCTGCTGCTCTAGAATTTTCTTGACTTAATGAAGGATGAGAGGATGCATGCAAGGATTTTATTGTCGCCTGGTTTATGTCCATGAATTCACGTACTTTATGAAATTTTTGTAAAATATTACATAAATATTTAAGAATTGACCAGAAGCAGAATACTAATATATTTGACTCGCAAATAAGAATTCAAATGAAACAAGAGAGGATGGTTAACTTCGGGTAACCGTAGCTTACATATCCTTGCAGATTCGGTTGAAATTTGGCTTCTAACGCTGACATTTACCAAATTTGAATCAATTTGGGTAAAAAAACCAATTTTGCTGTATTAAGAGTTCATTCCGAATCGGTCAGTTGTATGGGAGCTATATGATATATTCATCTGATCTGAATAAACTTAGGTCAGCTCACGTAGGGGCTTCTGGAACTGACATTCACCAATATTGGTTCAATTTGGATGAAAAACAACCAATTTTGCTGTACTAAGAGTTTATTCCGAATGTGTCGGTTGTATGGGAGCTATATGATATATTGATCCGATCTGAATCAACTTTGGTCAGTAGACGTAGGGGCTTCTAAAACTGATATGTACAAAATTTGGTTCAGTTTGGATGAGAAACAACCAATTTTGCTGTACTAAGAGTTCATTCCGAATCGGTGGGTTATATGGGAGCTATATGATAAAGTAATGTGATATGAACCAACTTTGGTCACCAAACGTAGAGGTTTCTAAAACTGACATTTACCTAATTTGGTTCAGTTTGGATGAGAAACAACAAATTTTGCTGTACTAAGAGTTCATTCCCAATCGGTTGGTTATATGGAAGCTATATGATATAGTGGTCCGTTCTGGACGATTTTGACATATGAACATCTTAAAGCAGAAAGAAGCCTATGGTAAAAATTTCAACTTGATAGCCCTAAAACTAAGAGACTAGAAATAGACGCACAGATAGACAGAAGAACATGGCTCTACTCGGCTTGTCATGCTGATGAAGATGCTTCTTTTTATGCCTTACGAATATCCTGACAAAATCATAATACCCTGTGAAAAGTTAACTACATGTCTTCACTTCGAGTTGCACAAGCTTGTGTGCAGTTTAGCTGTCACAACCATGTCTCGCCTCAGAACTGTTTGCTGGTGTCAGATGCGATTGCTGACAAAATAAAGCCAAAGAGGCTCACTTTGTCCCACATTAAGGGTGACAATAAGTTGCGAGCTGAGCTGCTGTCACGTGCATATTTAGGTGCAGTTTTCAAGTGCACTTCAGCAGGATGCAGGATGGCACTATAGATTCATAAAGTCACACAAATTATGCAGTAAAGCAATGTTTTATTGATGTGGTATGACAGGAATTTAGACTATTACTGTAGAGCGGTGTGAATAGAAGGATGCTGTCTTTGTTGAAGTATTCAGTGGAGGCACAAGGCCGTGTCTCTTGAGCTACAATAGCTCGAAGGAACGAACTTGCTTCGTTGAAGTACCGCCTGTTTCTCGTCATCCTCTCTTAGTTTACATTTGGTTGCCTTTCATAATGTCCATGACGGTCTATTAAGATCGCCATGACGTGTTCGTTGCCTTTTCTTGGCGTTTTAGGATTGGCATTGCCGCTTGCTTGATCAACCTTTCTAAGCTCTCGTTGCTCATCACTTACAGTCACAAATTCTCCGCTAAAATGTCCAAGTTTGAGTCTAGAAAGTATAGTATAAGTGATATATTGCAGTTCAATCCTTTGTATCTCAAAACGAGTTCGTTATCCAAGTCTATGTGGCTGTCATTCAGATGGTTCCTCACTGATGCCTTGCCTTGTTTTGGGGAATGGCCAAGTGGTAGCCCGCCCGTTGGCAGCAGTATCTCTCTCCTCTGGCATTTGGCAAAGTCTAGCCTGCCCTTACTCGTTTTCCCAATGCATTCATCTGTCTATTTATGAGATTCTGCCATCGTTATTCAATTGTGGATGCCATGAAAGGTCGATATGAGCCATGCCAGTTGAGACAAAAGCAAGTCAGATTCTTTAATTTACAAAACCCTTGATAAAACCAACGATAGTTTTAAGCTTTAGCATTAAGTGAAGTTCATCAAGTATACACAAGCTGTTTCCAACCAAATATAGTATTTCTTTCTGCCTCTGTATATATATATATATATATATATATATATATATATGTATATGTATGCATGTGTGTGTGTGTTGTTTCGCCTGCCGTGTGTTTGCCTTGCTTTTGGCTTTTCTATTTTACCATCGACCCAAATTGCGAGCTACACAAAAAAAAATACACATAGCAAAGGATATATATCCTTTATACATACGTATGTACGTACGAACGTGCGTATGCATGTGTGTGTGTGTGTGTGTGTGTGTATGCGGTATATAAAGCACACGCAAACGTTGGCTGTTAACGACGTTTCAAGCTCTCAACGTCGCACAGTTTGTCGTGGGAGGCGCCTGCGGAGACCCTGACAAAAAAACACACTCACACACACACACACACACTCTCACTCACATACATACACTTGACAAATAAAGTACAGCGAAGTGAAGACCTCGACCTAAACGGCAGGCGGCCAACAAAAATATGTACAAATATTTTTATATATAAGCAAGAATGAATGAACCCAGCAAACATTTGCGATAACGAGAAAGTGTTTATAGCGATTCTGTTAGTAACTTTATCCAGGTTTCCTGAAAATGGGAGACTGCATTAATGGGATGTGGAAAATAAGAGCAGAAAGTCACAAGTTTGAGGTTTCTTTTATGGTTTTTGGAATATTTTTTCGAAAATTCTGAAGAACGAACAATGGAGCAGAAAAATAAGCTTAATTCTTTGCTCTTCTCTGCTCAGGACTCCTCTATCTTCCACTTTCTTCTCCTTACCTCCCTCCATTCAGCCTTTCCCCATACTTTTTTCTGTCCCTTCTCTATTTCATTCCTGTTCCAGTCAATGAAACTGATCTTCGCGTTTGTCCTGCTTGTAACCGGCCTTTCTTCTTTTTAGAATCCCTTTGCTCAGTTGTTTGCTCAATAGCCGCCTTCCTCCTCTGAATTAGTTGCAGAACTGCTGACTTTCGGTGAGATCCAAGACTTGGGGCTTAGGTTTTAATCAAAAAGTTATAGAAAATGTATTTCCAACGTAAATAAACATTTGCAAGCCTTGAAAGTCCTCTACTTCTGGCATACAAAGGTTTTTATGCGATTTTGTCTACAATTACTAACCGATGGTAATATAATTGGGCAAATCAGCAGATTATGTGCCTATACACATATAGTTTCATTATATGTGTCAAAAATTGTGGGAAATATTAGGTTTTCATCGATTTGCGGGGGCGATTTTGAAAACAAACTTGATCTGACGGCTCACAAGGGGAGTCTTCTTACCAAATTTGGTAACCCTAGCAGTTATAGTCTCTGAGATGTAGGCTAAATCGACTCGACTGTTGATGCTGATCAAGAATATATATACTTTGTGGGGTCGTAAATTGGTATAATTAAGTTGATAAGTGAATTCTACTATTTTTCTTTGGAATGATTCGTGTTAAACTTTTGTTAGTCAACACGAAATTGTTGTCCTCTCATACTTATTTACTGAGTAAAGGATCTGCCTATTGTTAGACAACGAAGTTGCGAGGGGGTGGGTTTCACAACGACGATTGCGAATGTTGGAAAGTGAGAGGTAACGAGAGACTCAGAGAATGGAATTCAAGTTCAAGTAGACTCTTCCTTCAAAGGGAATTGTCAAATGTATTTATGATTCCGATATCTCTACCATTCCACTTATTAAATACAATATTTTCATTGCAGTGTGTAAATATCTTGTGCAAGAGCAAATAGTCAATTATTTGCAGTGACTGAAGTACATAACTGCTATTTATTTTCTAATGAATCATTCCATTCCTTTAGCATTTCGATTGCAGTCATTCTCAAGGCTTTAGTACGTCACCAGAACTTTTCTAAAATAAGCCCAGCCCATCAAATTTATTGTTGATGCAACAATGACGTACATCGCAGTACGATCACGTGGCCCTGCAACGACACCAGGCCATGGCACTTGTCACGTGCTAAACACAGCTGGCGGCGCTGTTGCTCAATACGCAACACGAAACGTGAAATCGGATAACGCGCACTTGCTGCCTCAGTTGCAAGGAAGGGAAAGGCGAACATAAATATTTAACTTCTACACTCAAAAAATAAATTAGCCAACAATTTCCCTAAAATTTAGAAAAGGGAATTTTAAATATTTAAGAAAATTTTCTATTATTTAGAAATTTGTTTTCTAAAAATTTAGAAAAAAAAATCCATAAACTCGAAAAATTTAGAATTTTCTTAAGCATAGAAACATTTTATGTATCATTCACAAGATGGTATATTAATTTTATCAGGAAGTCTGCAACGCGTTTCCGACTATATAATAGATATATATTCTTGATCAGCATTACAAGGGGAATCGATATAACCATGTCAGTCTGTTTCAGCGCAAAGATCTCAGAAGTCTGAAAAGCTACGGAGCTAAAAGTTACCAGATGCTCCTTATATCTGCATGGTAGCTAAGTTCGAGTTTTATCCAGATCGGACAACTATCACATATAGCTCCCATTCAACGCCCAGGTGAATCGGAAATAGGTAGGATGCTGAAATTTGTATACGAGGTATAGTTTCACGGCCTAGGCGCGCACTAACAATCCGTTTTCCATAGTCCAACTGCAAGTTAGTCAAAATGGCGGTCAAAACGCATTAGACACACACATTTTCACACATTTACACACACTTTTTGCTGTGGCTACTCTTTCTCATATGTAAATTTCTTCGTCTGTTCTGAATCTTTTACCTTCATACGGACATACGGCTGAAAGACAGACATGAAGACGCACAAAGCAGCTGTTTATCCTGTCCGTCTGTTCGCGTGTGTCAACATTGAGATCACAGAAATACCAAGACCTACAAAACTGAAGTTTTTACCAGATGCTTCTTATATCTGCACGCTGGCTGAGCTTAAGATTCATACGGATGGGATATCATTAGCTGTTCTAGAACCTTCTGAATCAGAATTGACACTTGGGAGCTTCTTCAAATCTTCACTGTAAGCTCTTAATTTATTAATCAGAAGATAATCGATTACCTTTTGCTTTCACATCTTGGATTTAACATTGTTTTAACATGTCGAATGGCTAAGTCTGGTCACACTGGTAACAAAAACATAAACAGTTTATCTAAAAGGCTAAATGCTAATGTTAAAGGTCATGAGCCGCTCTGGCTTAAACTTCCATCTTCCAACTCACCTGACATATGTCGTACTTCTCTATCAGAATCGTCCCTATCTTTTGGGAGTGTCGCCTTCATAGCATCCCCAGCAAGCGTTTGTAGATTTATCTGCCCTAAGTATCGGCGATTCATTGTCTTCTTTATAGCTATGAGGACAACTGGAAAATGTTTGGAGGGCTTGTATGCATATAAAAGTATTTAAAATGTCAGAAAACTTTTTGGATAAATGATTGTGAATGAAAACAAAAAAAAAAAAAAAGGAAATAGAGAAATGTTCGTTCGTTCTTGGTTTTTTTTTTTTGGATTTTTTATTTGCGGGTAAAACCTCAACGTTGGAAATGTTGAAGGTGGCCCGAAAAAGTCTTAAACACAAATTTAAATCGATAAATCAAAATGCCAACAACAGCAATAGAAATGGGGGAACAACAAGAACAACTTTGGCAAGGACTTGTGTGACTTGCATGGGCAAAGCGAGAAATGGGAAACGAGAGAAAACGAGGCAAATGAGCAGAAGGAGGGGGAAACGTGAAACGTGAGGCAAGCAAATATTTCTCTCATGTGGTGGGCGGCCAGGGGCTGGCAGCAGGCAGGAAGTCGTTTGTTCGTTTGTTCGTTTTATGAGCCAGGCTAGTATAGAGGAGGAGGAGGAGGAGGAGGGGCAAGGGGGCAGAAATGACAACATTTGGCCGCCTTTTAATTATTGACATTCCTCTTCTTTTTTTCTCTCTCCCTGTCTCTCTGTGCACCCGCTGTCGCTGTGTGTTGTTTTTCTGGCCACTAATTGCCGCTCTGTGTGTGTGCATGTGTATATGTGAGTGCATATGTGTGTGTGTGTGTGTAATTTTAATTCAACTTTCAACTTTTAAAATGCAAAATCAGCTGAGTCACAGGAACCGGAAACGATTTACAACCCACACACATGAAAAGCATATTAAGTTGCCCACTGTTTAGCCAAGACACAAACCCTAGGGCAAAAGTCCAGCTTTAAGGTAGCTGATTATAATAATAATGATGATGATGGTGATAATGATGATTCATACTTACGCTAAGGGGTTTCTGGCCAGCAGGTGTTGTTATCAAGCTGACATGAATCATTCAAGCTGCGGGGTTTTCGCCTTCAACCGGTTTTTTGGCACCTTGCCGTTAGATCAGTCCAGAATGTAGTTACTATATGATATAGCAGGCAGGTATAAAGCCCCTCTGAGTAAGCACACATATGGATTTTTTTTAGATATTTGGAATTTTCGAAACCGTTTTGTTAGAAATGACTTGCAGAAACCCAAAGTTTCCACTGCGAACAGTAAAAAGTAAATCGAATTGGATTTCAGTGGAATTCCAGTTCGAAAAGTTTGTGTTTTTCGAACTTATGTCCGAACTGTGCTGTGATGAAAGTGGACAGAGCTAGACAGAAGCCGTACACTCCGAAAGCGAAGGCAAGCTTGAACGAAAGATTATTGTTTTCTTACTCCAACGAGTAGATATTCAGGCCTGTTCCCGTTTCCTTTGATAAAAGTAAAAGTAAATCGAATTGGAATTCCACTTCTACTTTGAAAAGCTTGGGTTTCTCGAACTTATGGTCAAATCTTTAGGCCGACAATCTTCTGAAGCCCGAACTGATCAAGATCAACCCGCAGCACACTATTCCCACTTTGGTGGACAATGGATTCACGCCATTCTCATCTATCTGGTGAAAAAGTAGGGCAAGGCTGACTCGCTCAAACCCCAAGTGCCCCAAGAAGCGTGCCGTGATCATCTGTTCCAAAGTTTCGCCAACTATTATTATCCCCAGATCTTTTGCCAAGTCTCTTGCTGATGACGAGGCCTTCAAGAAGATCTAGTCAGCCTTTGAATTCCTCAACGCATTCCTCGAGGGCCAGGAGTATGCCTTTGGTGGCTCCCTCACCGTTGCCGACATTTCTCTGTTGGCCAGCGTCTCCACCTTCGACATCAGCGAGTACTCCTACGTGCAGAAGTGGTACGAGAAAGCCAAGAAGGTCACCCCCGGCTGGTAGGAGAACTGGGTCAGCTGCCTGGAGTTTAAGAAATTCTTCGGTTAAGAAGTTTTTTTCTATTTTTTTACATGTTCTAATTTATCCGAGTAAGCTTGAAGAGCTGGAAATGACAGCTATCTTAGCTAAATTACCATCAATTGTGGCTTTCATTGAAGTTTAGCCAGAAGACCGTTCTAGATCTTTGCAAATCCGTCCATAAAACTGGCCAAAGAACTTATTAGAGATGCATTTTTCAGCTGAGCAGTTCTCTACACCAGTGATGGGCAGCCAATGTCTCCCGAGCTCCCAGAACTCTTTAGCTATGTCGCAATTAGCTCACAAAGCGGAACAAACAATTGAAAATCCTGTCGTTGATGGCGATTTCTACACTGTGTAGAAAATTTGCTGCCCATCTACACTGTGAAAGCACCCTTAGCTTTATAGGAATGGAGTTGATTCTCTAGTAACTAGGTCATTCAGAGCATTCATAGCACTCAGGGCTAGCCCTCCGAGAATCCTTTTAAGATACACATGTGCTTCCTTGCCCAGAATTCACTTCATCATTGGCTTAGATATGACTGAACTGACGTTGCTTGCTTCAGCTACTCGTTCACTTTCTTATGATAAAATTCATATGATAACATTCATATGATAACATTACATATCTACATCATAGTTAAGGCACCGAAATTGAGCTTTGTATAAATAGTTAAAGTTTCACTTTCTTAACTTAACTATCCTTAATATTCTCCAGCTAGGCAACTTTGATTGGACATGCTTAATTAATTAACAGTTTTCGTGTGCAAATTCAGCTTAAAACTTAACTGCCAACATAAAAGTTTGTAGGTTCCTCTTGGCCATGAATAGTAATTTCTTGTGCGATTGGGTCAAGCACTTTCGGGGTGGGGGGGGGTAAAGTTTTGGTATTCCCAAATGCTTAGCATTGTAAGCGCAGAGGCATATGTAATCATATGGGGAAGCAAGCCTTACCCTAGATTACACCCACGGGGAGGGCCCTCTATAATGGCAGTTTGGAGGCGGCCTAAAAGTATGCCAAGTTACGGCCGCAATAACTTTAAAGGTAAAAGGCAAGGCGCAAGGGTTGCCATCATTGCCATCAGCATATCAACTACATCACAGCACAGCCATATCCAAGATTCATGCCATCGACAGCTGCTCAAGCGAAACTGTCCATAAAGTTTATATGAGCATTCTTTGAGTGGCTGCGCATCCTCCTCCATTTTAGTGTGCCACCTGCCATGCCACTTTCTGTGGCTGCATTGATTCAACAGCCACTTGACAACCCTAGTTGGGCCAGGGCCGACCGACGACCGACGCCCGACGCCTGACGCCTCCTTTTTGCATGTGCCGTGCACGTTTTCAGTATTTGGGCTTCTCGTTTCTCGTGCTCGAATGAATTTGGCCGCTAATCGATTCGGCGCGCTACCTTGAAACTTGCGCCGTGCCAAAGCGCGCTGTCTCTCTGATAAATTAGCAGCTGGCTTTCAAAGCGTGAAAATATGCCCCAAGCCATTACACGGTCCAAAATATATATATGGGGCATGGAACATGTTTATCAACAATTTCATATTGTAAATTTGCCTATTTCATAGTCTTTCATAGTCAGAAAATTAATATTGTCTGGAAATTTAGAACGCCCTGATAGCATTTCCGACTGTATAAACAGGCAAGACGAGGGGTTTTGATATAGCTCTATCCGTCTTTTTGTTTCAACCCCGAGATCTCAGAAGTCTTAAGAGCTACAGAGCTGAAATGCTTACCAGGTATTCCTTATATCTGCACGCTGATTGATCATCTGGGTGGGATTGGATTCAGCTTGGACAACCATGTCATTTAGCATGAAAACCAAGCAATTTCTTGCCATACATTCCATGTTCATGTTCTCACCTCTAAAAGGATTCCTCTGAGCATGTTCCTGTAATTTGTATAGAACAATTTTGACAATTCATTTCATATCAGTTATGCAGAAGGCTCAACGAAATTTTAGTGAAACTTCTGAAGAAATTCTGAAGTCTAAAGAAACGGTTACCCTCAACCTTATCAATGTCAACTATGTCCAAAAGCATTTCAATGAAAGAACAATCTTTAGAATCATATCCGAACTCATACCTTACCAAAGCCAAATCTAAGGCTACACATTCGATCTCGTACCGATGAACAATGGCAACAGTGTCCATGAGCATTTTCAAAGGAGCCTAATCTCACAAGACACATTCGAACTCACACCGCCAAATGGCCATTCAAATGCGAGCACTGTCTGAAAGCACTTTCTGAGGTATCTCAGACAGGTGAAGGGCCATTCAATTCTTCACACTGTCCAAAGAAGTATTCCTTGGATAGGGATCACAAGAGACATATCTTCTCATTGTAATTAGCAGCATGACCATTACGTATCTGAATAATAAGGATCTCATTATTGTCTGCTTCTCCACATGAGACATAAGGACGATATTTAAGTGAAACTGTGCTTGTGTATTTTGTGATTCTATCATTGTGTTGGTGATATACCTCACCCATTGCATATATATCCGATACTAAATCTCTCCATATGAAACAATTGAAACTATAAAGTCAACTTTTTTAAGTGCTTTATCGGCACTTCCAACTGTGCATATATATATATATATATATATATGTATATATACTGTAATCGAAACACTCATACACTGGCACACTTGCACGCCAGCTTGGCTTCCGCTCTTGCGGTGCTCCCCATAATGAACTTCCGGACCAGGGGCCCTGTTGGCGATTGAGCTTAGGTTACGGTCGTTGGTTGCGGCTGCGGCTGCGGCTGTCCGCAGAACGTGTTCGCCTCCGTGCAAATTTGTGCGTGTTTGTTCAGGCGTGATTTATGCACATTGATGACGTCGCAGAAAACCAACCAAAAGAAAGAGCAAAGCTAAATCGTTGTTTTTTCTTGCTTAGCTTTGCTTTTATATATATATTACCAAGGCATCGTTCTTTAATTACTTTTAACCCATTTGGTAGGGTTTGGAAGAGTGGGATGATTTGATGACATGTAGAAATGGTATGGACTGTTGTGTGGCCGAAAAAACAGTCTCTATGAGGGGTGTCATGGAAATCTTAAGAGATTTGGAGAAATTAATGTGTAAAGAGTTGAATCTATGGGTTTATTTGTTTAACTTAGTAGGAAGAGAGGGAACAATTCAAAGGCTTCTTCTTTCTTGAAGCGTTTTTGAGGTGTTATGAAAGATCATCAAAAGTAGACTGTGAGATTTGAAACCAATGACATTTCAACATTTGCTAAACCTGTCGCATATCACGTCGCTGATGTTTATATGTGGAGTGGCGTAGAGTAAACAGAAGAAACAAGATCGGGAGAATTATTCATCAAACTAAACTTTGTGTTATCAAGATGGCCGAGAAGATGCGGACGATGCACCACCTCGCTCTGGATGCCTGAGCACATCAACAACAGAAGATATAGTCGAAGTTCTGAAGAATTTTGTTTTTGAAACTCATCGAAGAGAAGTTACTGAAGATAATCTCATATCAGTAGGCTTATGTTATGCAATTTTTTCAGATGTTTTGGGTATGAAAAGTGTGTCAGCGAAGTTTGTTCCGAAACTTCTCAATTTTGATCAGAAGAAATGTGGCATGAGCCTCACTCAGAAGCTCTGGAATGTGGCCACTCGGGAGGGCAAAAAAGAAACTTGAGAATCATGCCCCAGCCAAGATATTCACCAACTGTTTCCTGTTCCCAAAACTTAAAAGACCTGTGAAAGGATGGAGATTTGTAACGATTAAAGAAATACGAACTGCATTGCTAAAAGAAGCTTAAGGCTCTACCAAAAAGTGCTTTGAAGATTAGAGAAGATTACTTTGAAGGGGATGAATATATAGTTATATAAAGTCACCTTACTTTTTCAACACAAATCGTATAAGCTTACTTTCTCCTTCTAAAATATTTCCATAGCTCTAAAAAATACTTTGTATTTTGTATCACGTTGATGTATTTTGTGATGAAAGTTTCATTTAGGATGATGCACGCAGTCTGTCTGTGTGACTCATCCGGATCAAGGTGGATTGTAATTGAATCTAAATTGCTTCTTACTGTGATTCACAAATCATTTTATTATTATATCTTTTCTACACGTAAATTAGAAGCTTAGCCAAAAACATAAATTAACAATTCAATCTTTAAACTTGATCAAAAGCGCCAAATATTCAACATATATTTTATAAATTTTTCCATTTTAATGATTTTAAATTAAATATGGGATTAAGTTTTAATACTTTTTAAGAGTCTTAAATTCCTTTCAGTGAATTTTGTCTGCCATTGAATAATATCTTCTCTTTTGTTTTTGGTACATGGGCACATAATGGGTTAATTAAAATTGCATTCTGCCGCCGCTCACTTTGTCACACGATTCCAGGCGCTATCGTAGCGTTCAACCTCGAAAAAGTTGCCCAAAGTTCGACGCAGATTTTCTCTCTTCGCCTCATTGCCTTGGATGCGGGGCAGCACGTGGGCTTTGCCTGTGGATGTGGGTGTGGCACGTTGTGGTTGTGCAGCGGCTGCTGCTGCTGCTGCTGCTGCTGTTGTCGTAGTGTTAATGCATTTCGCTGCCGTTTCCGTTTCCGATGATGCCTGAGGCGGTGGCACCGCGGCTGTGATGACCTGGGTGCGCCACTCATACGAGAGTGGGGGCTGCGGCTTGGGCTGATAAGGCTTCAGCTGAATGGTGGCACGACTGATGAAGAACGGCTCTTGGCCTACAACTGGAGCGGCGGTGGCTGCCATCTAGGCGCATTGAATTCCACTTTGCAACTGATTGCGAATGCCAAATGCGACTTTTTGTGGCTTTGTTCTCTGCCACTGGTCTGGTCTCTGGCTCGACTCTGACTCTGTCTCTGAGTGTGTCTGTAAACAGAGCGACAGACTCATGACGCATATCACGTCGCTGATGTTTATATGTGGAGGCAGGCAGGCAGTGGCGTAGGGTAAACACAAGAAGCAAGATCAGGAGAATTATTCATTAAACTAAAGTTTGTGTTATCAAAAGTGCGATGATTTCAGATACGGGTCATAGTAATATCGTTGTTAAGCACCCCCTTTGCTTTCCTACGCCACTGCAGATGAGCTTGGCCATAAGCATGAGTCTCAGTACGTGTTTATGTGTGCTCTAGAAGCTTTCTTAGTCAAATTACTGCTTTGTTGTTGTTGTTGTTGTTGCTGTTGTTGTCATTTCAATTGGCACTCCACAAACTGGTTCCATTCGTGACTCTCCAGCCAGTCTGGCAGACGCCCACACATCTTTGCCACAAAAGTAACAAATCAACAAATAATTATTTTGCATATTCAATAAATAATTTATTGTTTTCCTTTCGCAAAACTATCTGAAATGTTAATGTCTCAGAGAATCTGGCATTCTTATCCAACTTGTTATCAACTAATAAATAATTTGAAACATCGTTTCTTACATTTTATCAGCTTCAACCAGACGTGGCTTATTTGCTCATAACTTTTCTACTTGCAGATAGCAAAAAATGTTTATCTGCTGGAAAAGATTGCGTGTGCATTAAAGTATCTGAATGTTAATGTTAAAAATACACTCAGAAAAACAACGAGCTGTGCAGTGTAGCAGAGCTCTTACTAGGGAAAATTACCCATAAAGTTTATGTTCTAGAAATGATTGCAAGTACTCAAGTCTGTGAATGTTATCCTTGGCACTTTCTTGCAGGTCCATAAAAAATTGCTGTCAGAAATCATGTTTTCACAGGGAAACTTTCAAAATCGAAGGTCGAAACAAAGCTTGAAGGCCACAAGTTATATTCGCAGCTGAACTTAGAATATAAACGAAATATTTGGAGCATAACTTATATTCCAGTGTTTGTTCAACATGCCTTTTTGGTGTTGTTGTTTTGCCTTCCATGGATTAGCTTAAAAAGGAAAAACGCACTGCTGATAGTCTGTGAGATCATTAGGAAATCTTATGAACTTCCCTTGATGGGAAGTATAAAATCGATCGTTTCAGTGTGCTTTCCAGGGTCAGAGTGTGTAGGAGTATTTGTGATTGGAATGATGAAAGTGATCTACCTCAGAGTCCTTCAGGAACTAGCTGTAGGAAACAAGGTCACACTCTGTTGGGTTCCTGGCCACAGGGGAATTGAAGGCAATGAATCTGCTGATGAACTCGCTAGAAATGACTTCTCTACGCCACTTGTGGGCCCAGAACTATTCTGTGGTATCAGCATGGCATCGGCCAAGCGCAGAACCCTTCCGGATTCTGGAAGTAAAACCCTGGGAAACTTCCCTGGACTTTGTCAGGCCAAACTTTTGGCAAAAGCGCCTTGACCAGGCGAACTGGTTAACCTAAACAGACCATGTCTAGCTCATGCTGAGGTACTTGACTATTCATAACTGGTTTAGGTACCTCCCCCAAATGAAACCGAGGGTAGACTCTGCCAGGAAATCTCCCTACACATTCTCGACTGCCTGACTGAAATCAAGCCACTTCTGTCTTAGAAGGGTGGTATATGAGGCACAAAAGATCAACAATAATCACAGTGCCTCCCTGTCGCCCTTTGGGGTGGACTCTCCAACTCAGAGACTTCTCTCTCTCTCACCCTTTTTGGGTTTCCTTAAAGACACAATCATATGGTATTGCTTTTAGTATATTTAGCCTAAAATATAATTAAAGTAATATAAATATTCTATAATTTTCTCTGACTCTAAATCTAGTGTGAACATAGCTTAATAATAATAATTTTTTTTAATAACTTCTTTGTATTCCGCTTGACTGGCTTAGTCATAATTATACTATGCTAATTTGTCCAAGTCTGCTGATGATCTAGATAGACATTGTTGTTGCTCTCTTACAGGAGCGATGAAGCAAGCAGCACAACATAGCACAACACAACACAAACACAGGCCCCCTTAAACGCCCACATTAGAAACCCCCTCTCTACTTCTGCCTTCTCCTTGGAGCTGATGGTGTTCTGTGTGGATGTGTTTTGCAATGGCAATAGCAAAATGAAACACATCACCTCGGCCATTCCCCAATCGTTATTCATTAAGCATTTAGCAAGTGATTCATAACTAACATTGATTTATAGCACATGGAGATTGGCTTGTGCTTCGAATTATGGGCTCTCCAGATTGTGCACTAAGGGAAAATCTTGATCAAATTTCTTCAGCTTCAAGCAGACTAGAATTGAGTTCTCTTTTGCATTCCAACTTTGGCCAGCTGAAGCATATTCTGTCAAGAATATTTTCTATAAGAGTCAGTATCATCATCAAAGTGTAGAGTGGAGTTTTATCCAGCTTACTTTAGAAGGATCATAGAAATTTCAACATTTCATAGGAAACGGAATTGGGAAAATGTCTTACGTTCGGTCTGATCATAGATAAGGTAACAAAGAGTCAAAAGAGAGGCCACAATGACGATGTTGAAGCGAATGCGAGGGACAGTGCTTGGCAATCCCTTGTTGATGGCAAAGGCAAAGGTGCACTGCTGGAAGGGTGACAGCTTGTAGGTAACAATTCCATGCCAAAGTGGGCTCCAGTCAGAATCGAGTTTAGCAGCATATTTCCAGCTTGATTGATTTCCGTTTCAAAGCAAATTCCTCGTTTTCCTGTCTTCCTCTTGCTTGCAAGATATAAAATATATACATATACGATGGGTTTATAGACTAGGATATACGAGTATCCTTATAATGAACAGAAGAATAAAGTGTCTTGATACTAGATCCATATCTTACTGGATTTCAGGACATAGGGATTCTCTCCTGTAAGCATTGGGCAGGCTGAAATGTTTGATAAATTCATTTCACTCAAGGAAACTCTAATCCAAAGACTAGTTTTTGCTATCTTGGCATAAAGCTAGACAAATTTTTTCCAAGATTTGTATATTAACACATATTATGTTCGAAATCTCATAAGAATACGGGCAGGAATACTCCCACAAATCGACCTACCCGAGAATTGGCCTGTGGAACCGACAAAACCCAAGAAAGGAATTTACTGCGGCTTAATCTTTCCAGTTCTCTCTGTGTATTCAAGTCAAGTGTAAGCCTAAGGTGGGTTAGCAAGTCTAGGTGGGTGTGGTTTCGTTCGATGGATTCTACGTTCCGTTAACTGCATGCAAATTCAGCAGCAGAGAAAAAGAGAGAGAGAGAGAGGGTGAGCTTGAGAGACTGTCTGAGTCTGTCATAAGCGTGCCCGTTTGGCGTAAACCGGTTCACTAACCGCAAATGTGAGTCAACTACAGTACAATACTATTATGATCGGGGATACCACTCTTAGCTCTTTTAATAGCAGTTCTAAAGATATACACATGTCGTTTGTTGTTCTTACGTGTGTAACACTTTCCACACGCATTCTGCGGTGCAGCTAAAAATGGCAGGCCGTCGGTCTGTGATAAGCATTCTTCAGTCAAACAATGCCCAGATTGTGAATATTATTATTATTATGACTTGTGACATTCAGACACACACACAGAATGACATGAATCAGTCCGACACAATGTCTATATCTATAGCTTAAATGCAACAATTATATGTGTGTTTGGCACACGCTTCGAAGTGATTGCTCATAGTGCAAATTAATGATAAATATTTACATTTGCCATCGCAATCATCACAAACATCCACATCGGCAGCAAATAAGTGCAATTTGTTAATTGTTTGATAATTGCAAATGGAAAAATAAAGGTGCCGCAAGTAATGAGGATCGTTTGAGGAGCTATAGCTGTGATTTTTGCGCAAAGGTCGAGCTTACTTAATTGAGGATGTGTACGAGTACTTAACGGAGGAATTTCAATTGTCTCAAGAGTCTTTCAAATAAGCCGCTCGATAAAGGCAAGGCAATCATAAAGTTCTTGCATTTAAAGGTCAGAATACCTAACTGTTATATGATAAGGTTACGGCTTAGTGATTTCCTACAGATATTTAGGAGTGTTCTGAAGCCTTTCTGTTACAGGTAAAGAACATCCTTTTCTTAATCTTACTATACTTGAGCTTACTCTCTTACTGTTCTTAAGATTACTTATATTTTTGGAAGAAAAAACACTTTCTGAAAACTTATTGAAGAACTATCATAATATAATCTATATTAGTCCATACTAATCCCAGATATTTCCCATTTGTTTTCCATTACAGACACGCACATCGATAACACGACCGTAACGAAAACGCCATTATTCCCAAAAGATTTATTCACAAAAGAACAGCTTGAGAACGGCGCTGTCATCCTGCACATCATTGGTGTCATCTATATGTTTGTGGCGCTGGCAATTGTCTGCGATGAATTCTTCGTGCCTTCCCTTGACGTAATCATTGAAAAGCTCGGCATCACTGACGATGTTGCCGGCGCGACTTTTATGGCCGCGGGTGGCAGTGCCCCCGAGCTCTTCACCAGTGTCATTGGCGTTTTCGTGTCGTTCGATGATGTTGGCATTGGTACGATCGTTGGCTCCGCCGTCTTCAACATACTCTTCGTGATCGGGATGTGTGCGCTGTTCTCGAAAACGGTGCTGTCCCTAACATGGTGGCCTCTATTCCGCGATTGCTCCTTCTACAGCATTAGCCTGCTGGTATTGATCTACTTTTTTCGCGACAATCGCATCTTCTGGTGGGAGGCGCTCATCCTCTTCACCATCTACATTGCCTATGTGACCTTCATGAAGTGGAACGTACAAGTGGAGCACTGCGTCAAGAAGATGATTACCAAAAACAAGGTGACTCGCGTCAGAAGTACAGATCAACTTATGCCAGCAGTAAGTAGTTGGGAAGTTTTTTTGCAAGTCCAAAATCCAAAATCAAAAATCAATCAAAAAATTCAGATTAAATAAAAACAAGTACAAAAAACGTAAATCAACAACAAGTCGCGAAATTTTTGCAAAAAAAAAAAAGAAAGATGAAAAACGAAAATATATCCTTTGCCAGGAACAATTTTCGTTTGATTTTCGTTTTTGTATGTTTTTCTTTATATACCTTAATATAGAGGTACAGACATATATGTATGCATATAGCCATATACTATATTATTTCATATACTAATCACATATCACCCCCCTCTCCCCCCTTGCATTGTGCGCCTTAGACTAACCAGTTGGCAGGTGTTAGTTGCTTGGCATGACTAAGGGCCACAGATCAGTTGCTGCTGTTGTTGTTGTTATTGCAATCATTTACGAAACCTGCATGACTAACTATAGCTATCGGAGGTGCTGCTGCTGCTTCTTTAGCCTTGACAGCCACAGAGATGATCATTATAATCAACACACTCAGTGAGAGATGCAGATGATGACATTTGAGGTAGCACAATCGCAGCGCCTCGGATTTCACCTTTCAGTTTCGACTTGAGTCAAAACCTGGCACTAAATCACTCAAGAAACCAGCCCCAGGAAACGAAAGTGGCCCAAAGTGTGAGTGAGAAGGCAATTACATATTACTGTCTCTTTCGCCGCTGGCACAGTTTTCATTACAGCTTTTGGATTTGTCAATTTGTGGGTTTTTGCCATAAAACTGGTTTTTTGTAGAATATGAAATTATAGCACGATTCTTGATGAGCTCAAAATAATATAGAATATCAAATAGAATTGATTTTGCAAAATGAAAACGGAACTAGTTATACAGTTAGCTAGCCATGTTTGTTTTTAAGGCTTAAAAGTACGCCAGAAGCTAAGGAATTTGATCTTAAGACAGCACAGCTTTTAGCTGTTTGGGTTCGTCAATGAGCTCAAAAAACTTTGGGTTTCGGTTTTCTCAGTTGATTTTGAAATACTTTAGGAGTCTGTCGGATGCCGTGATTTCGACCTCGTCTCATTGTAGTTGACAACAACACAAAATTGATAACAAGAACCAAAAATTTAAGCTAGGCTGACCGTAAGTCTGTAAAAACTGTTTCAAGACCTGTCAGAGTCAATCATCGTTTTTCTGCTTAACAACTCCGCCTCATGTTAAAACTAGAACCCAATGTGATTGATTTCTGTAGCTTTATCAGTTCTTATGATTCGTTTATGATGGTTTATCGGGACGTTGGGGAACAATGCGCTGCACGTTCAAGTGGACCCAAGTTACCAAACTACGAAGCCCAGGCTAGAAGCTTTAATTGAACTATATCTTTCTAGGCCGCGTCAAAGAATTCTAGTTAATATAAGACATAAGCTTCAAGCCCACTCAGAAATGGAAGCCTCAGACTTAAGCGAATTTCATAAATGTATGAAATCATCTAGAACTAACAGAAAAGTTCCAGAATAAATTTCAATTAAAGCATGGCTTTGCGAGTATCCGACTCACTTGGATTTGCGGCAATGCAAAGCTTACTTGGACTATGCACGTTTCGTGGAGCAGTCCTTTTAAGTGGTTCACTAGGGCTTCACAGTCCCACAGTTCACCTGTTATGCTTGTTCCTGCAGCCTGTTCCTCCCGACACAACTTCTGTAAGCCCAATTTGCCAGTTGGTAATCAGTTGTGGCTTCGCTTTCCAGCTTTCTGATCCTCTGCAGGTGTCTAAGTGCGTGTTTTCTCGCTCTTTCGCATGGCATGTCAAAACAAGGCTGCTTTAAGATCGGGATCTAAGGCCTTTGAATGCCTTAAGCGTATTCTTGGATGCCTGATTTCATCAATCGATGTATCCCTATCTGCTTCGAGGCGGCAGTTAGCTAATTCTTATATGTCTGCGCTCGTTGTTCGTTCCATCATTTGGAAAGACCAAAATTCCCTCTGCACTTTGCCAAATGGTTCATCTAATGGTGCCTTATCAACCATTCCTTCCACTAAGCATTGTCTTTTGTCAAACTTTATTTGAATTTCTCTTCTTCAAGTTCATGCGTCAGCAATATTTACTAAACTTTCTCTAGTTACATTTTTGAGTTCTTAGTATGTGTAAAATTAGCTTTCATTTGTTTATTGACAATATCATTTGACATGTGTGCCTTAACACTACACATACAAATACACAGAGTACTCTGCATGCCTGCCTCATCCATCCGCCATTCCTTACTATCGACTAACTGCAACTGCAACTGCAACACTCTGCTGAACCACCTTACTTTAGCGCACAGTTTGAATCTTGATCTTCAGGGGAGACAAGGCCAGCAGCAGCATGTGGCCCATGTTTGTGCGAACGAGATGGCATGTGTAGAGTTTGGCATTGTTAGAATGATCAACATATTGTTTATATATGCATAATTTGGGTACATTGCTTTTCTTGAATTTTTCTGTTATTAGACTTAAGATTAGAGTATAATTATGTATCACATGCAAATATCAAGCAAGTCATGATATGAGGGTAAAACTAACAATATCGTTTTTATAAAGGGATTATATTTTTGTTAAGTAACGGTAAGAACGCTTTACTTTCCAGCACTTTCATTATAACGATCGGAATAGCTATCATTTTACTTTTCCAAATGAATCTAAAATGGTAACAGAATTGTGTTTAGCATGTGTTTATTACGATACACAAATGGATGTGTGCTACGTTGGGCATGTAGTTACATCGTTTACTTCTACAATTTTCTTATGTCAAAGCCCGTGGATTTAGTCTTTGGCTCCATATCAATGCTGGTTGACGGCGAATCCACGGCATCCACTGTTTTAAAGGCGTTCAGCTTTTCCTGCCGTTTCGTCTTAAGACTTGTTTTGATTCGCTCCAATCGAAGCCACACTTTATCATTCACCACAATCTTCGATATGGCAAAGAGTACTGCACATATGCGAGCAAATATTATATATCCAACCATGAAACAAATTATGGTATCAACGTGCTCATAAGCGAAACCAAAAGGGCTCTCCGTCGCTTCCAGTTGCCAGTTTAATTTGTGGATCGCATAGGCCGGCACACAAATGCCCCAATAAGCAACCACTGAGCAGACTTCGACAAGTTCTTGGCCTAGCATTGTGGACACCAGCGAGCTATTCGACGTATGATTTCCAACTGAATCTTGTAGGTCGACTTAAATATATAATAAGGAAAATACATACTCATGGCATTTGTGGTCATCGTGAAGTCATCATAGATGCCCTACTTCTAAAGGGAATCTGAGTATATGCAGTTTGCCATCAGTCTTTACTCTTATTAGTTGATTAGTTGAAATTTTGTTGAGGGAATTCTTCTTTACCTCAAGATTGACTTGGTGTACTGGGAGTAAATGGCATGGCCCACAGTTTTAAACTATGAAAAATATAAAAATAGAAATATAAAAATATGAATTGTTCTCTTAGCGATTGGAATTATGAAGCTATGATTAATGAACTGTTATGATTCACGGAATAGAATGGTGACCAGAGCTAAGGAAGCTTTGGAGTGGGCCAAAGTTAATGTGAATGGGACATCGAATTGGTGAGGCTTCTTAAGACAAGAATAGATCTCTATACTTCAGCTCTGGATCTATACCTGCAATCTTTGCAGGATCTTCAAGATTGAAGGTATAATGGTGGACATTTCCTCGTGTTAGCTTTGGAATTGTGATTATAGCATTTCGTCTTCTATATCCCTGTGTTGCTTAAGCTGCATTTGTAGCTGAGTATGCCAACTATATCGAGCAGTTACTACATTGCTAAACTGAGGAACTGAGGTACAACTGATAAGCCCCAAAGAATTCCTGGAAATACCCTGTTAAGAACGTGCAAAGAACATTTTCTGAAACTAAATTTTCCTTAGACTTTTACTTTAATTGAAGTTGATGTTACAAATATAATGGTTCAGCTCAAGTTCTGGCATGCTTAAGGTTGATAAGCAGGTGGTGGCCGTCGATAATTCTTCAAGTGGACTGTGTTTAGTGTTTGGGGCGTAATGATAACACCATCCTGCCTTGATGTATGTAAACTGCTTGGCTCAACAAAGTCAGCATTCACATCCTCGCTGTATTCGTACTCCGTCGTGGTCTCTACTGTCTCAGTTGTGTGTTCATCTTGTTGATTCACCGCCATATGCTCATGTTGCAGATCAAGCTCCATTTGAACTCTTCTTAGTTCAGCTTCCCACAATTTCATCGTCGCTGCTCTGTACCTCAGATATATGAATACGATCAGTAGATGGACCGCCAAATACAATAAGCTGAGCAGCATAATCAGTACGCCGTATGCATACAACGATTTGAAAACATCATTGGAGTCCCAAACCACCCACTCCAGTATTTTGCACAGGTAACCAATGGAAGGGGCAATCACTGACCAGAAGAACAATACTGTAAGAATTTCGACCAATTTCTGTCGTAACATTCTCTATAGTATTTGCGCTTGTATTTTGCGTGCGTGTGGGCTCAGGAACGGAAACTAAATGAAACATTCAAACAAAAGCTTTGACATTACACTTTGCGATAAGAAGTAAGAAAATATGATTTGTAATCATTTACTTGAAAAGTCATGCGATTAATGCTGAAATGGGATTAGTATTAATACTGCAGGCAGTGGTAAATGACTATACGAGTATATATATATAATACTTTTCTCCTTCTTAGCATATGTCTATATGTACACTAGCCAGTTCACCTGGCATTGCCCGGGCTTGAGTTTGTGTAGATGTATGTAAGAGGACTTAATTGAACTTCCAAATATTTCTTTATCAGAATCAAAAGCTGCGATGTCCATCTGTCTGTCTACTGAAGAAACGACACTATTTATTAGTGTGTATGTGTCTCAGTGAACGATTCAATGCGAATGTTCCTGACAGCCAGCCTGATTTGCCAGATATGAGTGATATATTTGAACAAGGTAAACATCTGTAACTAATTCAGAAGAATTCAGAAGCAAAATACATTTTTCATTCTTTAATTTTCATTCACATTCCAATTTAATACTGTTGAAAAATGATTGAAAACCTTAACAAATCACCAGGAATATTTGTAAATTTAAATACATTTAACCTAGCTATGTACAGGCAATTTTAGTAGATTTAATTCGCCTCTTCTCCAATAGACGATCCCCGAAGTTTCTTAACAATCTTTTCTCAAGTTCAATATATTTGAGGTACGTCCACATGACGACATTGCTGTAAATCAAATAGGTAATTACTGCACCGACGGCAAAGGTAAATATGATATCTATGCCCTCCACTTTGCTGCCGCCAGAAGTTATTGCGAGACTCCAGCGGTTGTTAAGGGCTATTTTGGCCGCAAATGGCACTCCAACCATCCAGTAGACGGAAAACATCAGCAGATACACAATCTTCTCCTCCAACATGTTCCAAAAAGCAGCCAGAGAAACGTTGTTGAGGCTGTGTTTTAAAGAGTTCAACTAAATATGAATCGCATATGCCTATATATATATATATGCATATATATATAGGTAGCTTTTATAATGTGATTCAACATTGAGGTAAACCTCAGTCTGAGTTCAACTAATGCCAAGGAAAGCTTTTAAGTTTCGATAAAAAAAAAAACTATAGTAAGCGTCCACCTCAGAAGGAGAGAGGGTGGCTCTGCGACCATTGTTGATCTTTTGTGCCTCATATACCCTTCTATGACGGAATTGCCTTGATTTCCTTCAAGTAGGATATGATATAGTGTGTTGAAATGCTTTCGATTGACTTTGGGTTTAGGAAAGCCATTCGAAATTGCTTGAGGCGTAGCTCAGCCATGGCCGGGCAGTCGAGCAGAATGTGTGAAGAGGTTTCATCGTCTCCATGACAGAGTCTACACTCAGTTTCATTTGGAGGTGGTACCTAAACCAGTTATGACCAGTCAAGCACCCCACCATGAACTGGAAATGGTCTGCTTAGGCTGCCCAGTTCACCTGGTTTTGCCAAAAGTTTGACTTGATGAAGTCCAATGAGGTTTTCCCAGTGTTTTACTTCACGAAAGTGTTCTGTGATTAAGACCTTGGCCAATGCCTTGATGATACCACACAATGATTATGGATCCACTCGAGGCGTAGAGGAGCCATTTCTGGCGAGTTCACCAGGACCTTGTTGCCCACAGTTCCTGAGGGAGTATGAGGCAGTCCCATCTACGAAATTAATGCCTATACGAGATATTTAACAGATAAGGAAACTACACTGAACTACTACACCAGACTTCTCAGGTCTTCCCCAGACACCTGATCGTTACTCAGAATGGTATAGACTTCTGCTCATGTGGCATGATTATCTCCATAAACACCTTCATCGGTTTTGTAGTTGAAGTACTTCTCCGGCTTATCATAATTTGTTCATCCTTCACCGTTGAGATACATATCCATTGCATTTCTTACACAGATCAAGAGTTGTTAAGCAGTAAAACTTCGACAGATTGACTCTGGCAGGTCCTGCAACAGTCTGTAAGATCAGCCAAGCTTCAATTTTTGGATTTTCTTATAAATTTTCTGCTGTGGAGTGAACTCAACGAACTGCTTAAAGCGTTTCAAAGGCTGTTGAAAAACAATCAAATTTTCTAGCTCCCTCGCGACCTTGAGGCCACTAACCTAAGAGTTAAAAAAGGGATCGGTTGCTAAAACTCTTGGCTCATGAATAGGGAATGGATTATCATATATATATTTTCAATAATTAAACATTGTCGATTATTTGAATACATAAATTATGTGCGACCCGACCCTTCCTATATATAATGTTACTTTCGGCGGGAATGTATCGGCATTGGAGGAGGTGGCGGTGCTGCAGTTGATTTTGATGGTGCTGGTGGAGCAGCAAGAGCTGCTCTTGACATCTGTGGCCTGGTTTTCTCAGCGAGTGTGGTGTGTTTCAGAATACTTCCACTCCTATCTGGCACATCAATGGGATCCCTACAATGTTCTACTGCAATGTGGGTTGAATTCTTTGTTGCCATTTCAAAGTCTTTTCCTTTAATGAAATTTTCGTGCCACATTTTCATATTTGTCTCCCTGAATTTCACATATAGACACGCAACAAGCAGATAGATCACTCCATAGACGGCAGCTAGGACCAGAAATAGTATAGAGAACTCAAATACCATCTGGACAGGCTGATTCGTATTCCAAGTTACAACGCTCCTATTTACGCACAACCAGATGGTAAATAACGCAATGATGGACCAGTAGGAGACAAAAATCAGAAGCTCGATAATTTTCTTTCGCAACATCGCCATGTTTCTGCTCCGTTGACTTTAATCCGTGACGATTGCCTGGAGAATATATTGAAACTAAATCCCATTTTACTATATTTTTTTAGGGTTCCACATTTATCAAGCTTGACTCATTTATTGCGGTCGCAGAGGAGAAATATTATTTACTTTGTGATTATTCAGGTTTCGTTCACAGATTGACTGTTCGTTCTGATATAATATCTTTGCTCCACCCGCATTTTGGATTGATGAGAGCTAAAGCTTTACCTTCCGAACAAAGCCTTAAAGCTGAAGGCTCGTGTGTTTAAATATACATAAGATTATAGCTTTATCAATAATATCAAATGAAAACAAGAAAGGAATTCTAACTTCGGGTAATCGAAGCTTAGATAACTTTGCAGATTCAGTTGGAATTCGTCAGCTTCTCAGACTGAAATGGTCAAAATTCTGTTTAATTTGGATAAAAAACAAACACAAAGTCCAGTATACTAAGAGTTCATTACGAATCGGTCGGCTATATGGGAGCTATATGATCGCTTCCTGATAATAATTGAACATTATGCCATAGCTACAGCTGATCTACTCAATCAACAGACATCATAGCTTCGCACGGAAGTAAATACGCAATCTGAATTCTATGCAAAAATGTCGAAGAATTTCAAAAGTATTTGAACCATTTGCTGCCAACTGAGAATCTGCAAGTATCGGCAAAACGCATAGAAGCATGCTAACGAAGACTGCAGCAAGAAGATTATCTATCTGCTACACATTCTTCGCATTAAAGTTTATCTTGCTGCAAATAATTGTGCCCACAAGCGATAGTTCTGTCACATAGATCAAATGAATGGTTTGTTATCTCCTTAACTATGGTCAACATCGACGTAATATTTCTGATATCTTATAGCTGTCATATAGTCATACTGTCTGATAAGCAGGGAACAGGCATATACTAAAACAATGAGAACTCTTAGGCCGAAAAGTTTTGTTCTTGGGTTTCAGTCATGCCTTAGGAAAGCTTTTCTCAAAACTTCATTTACCAAGCCTGCTGTTAACCTGCAAGACAACTTATGGTCCGTCATATATACATGTTCTATGTTAAGCTCATCATAGTTTGCAGGCATTGTGCCTCCTTCAACTCCTTTAAGCCTTCCAGAATGTAGACGACAGGCGTATTTAGGGCGGCAATGGCATGCTGAAGCCCTACAAGTAAGCCTGCTATTGAGCTGTCCTGAAATGACGTATTAAAAGTACCTAGTTTCCTTCCTGATTATGTTTAATTAGTTCTTGAGCTAACTGACGATGTGTCTGACCAGGTGAACTTTCGTGCTTCTTGTGGCTTCCTGGAATACCTGCTGGCTGTTTTAAGCGAGCAGCTGAATGAGAGTCCTTGTCAATGGGAGTTAAGTCGTTTTTGCCAAGGCAACTCAAGCATTTAAGGTCCGCCAGTACCTTAACTTGGCAGTGATTTGAATTAGTTGCCAAATCTTCCACATTTAGGCTGCTTCGGGCAGTAATTCTTGGTGTGATCAAATTCGTGGCATCTAACTAATGGCGACTATTTAAGTAAGAAATCTTAGTATGGAAAACTTTACGGTTTCTAATTGAAATTGAGCTAAAATTGGTTTGCAAACACTGTAAAGGCTTCCACACCAGACAGGCGAATTTGGAGGCGTTTCATTTATGTTATTCTTCCTTTTTTGGTGAATATTTCTCCAAGAGAATTTCGCCTCTAATAATTTATACCTAATAATACAAACCGCAAAGAGACCGTCAAAACAAGTACAAAATTTGTCTAAATAGTTCATGTAGAGTTTTTTGAGTCTCGTTAGATATGATCAGTGCTGTGGCACAACTTATGGCACTTATGGAAGTTTTCTTACTTCAAAATTGGAACCGTCACAATCTCAATTTCATTGTGTTATTTTATTCGAAATGTCGTCTAGAACTTTTTTCAAAAGTAAAAGTTATTTTATAATCAGTTTCCTCTGGAACTTTCTTCAAAAGTAAATCTGAATATGAATGAGTAAGACACACCTTATAAGTATATTTCACTATTTCGAGAACTTTTATTATAACAATTACACATAATTATGCAATTCATATATGTATATATTTTCATAACATTTCAGCTTACAACTAAATAAATATGTACATACATATAAATATTTCATTTTCTACTTAGATAAACTAAATCTTTCGTTAGTTCAATTTTAATATCTAACATAACAAATTTACTATAAATACGAACTTGTAGTTTGCTTTCAGTTAATGTTGAACTTTGCTCATTTGCAATGGCTAAATTCTTTCTGTTACAGGAAGAATCTCCACTTATTAAGCACAATTGTCTAGATATTTTGAAGTTTCGTTTCGTTCTTTGGTGTAAAAGCTTGCTAATACTTGATGCTAAACCACTAACTGCCTTCCTAAGTATGCCTAGGTGTGGAGGGTTTTCGGTTTCCTGGCTGCCGTGCCCATGAGCACATCGGGCGACATGATGACACCCTGGCTTAGTTTGCGCGCCATGCCAGGCGTCCGCAATGGCGTCGTTGGCACTGGCGGGGCACAGCGTAAGCTGGGACTGGGACTGCTGGGATACTGATGCTGCTGCAACCTCGGCAGGGTGGCACTTTGTAAAGGACGCGTCTCATGCTTAAGATGTATGCGTGCCAGATCTCCCTCCACCAGCATGGGGTGACTGATGGTGCGTATGACTTTGGGTGTGGCCGGCAGTGAGGACATAGACGAAGACTTGCCATCCACCACATCCAAGTTTTCGGTGGACACGGCTTGATAATGTGATTTGTTGTTGTTGCCCAGCTGTGCCTCCGGATCCTCTTGTGTCTTCTTCAGCTGATGCCACATTTTCACATCGCACACTTTGAACTTCATATAGAGAAAGATCACTATGCGATAGAATGTCACATAGCCAGCCAACAGGCATAGGGCAAATGTGGCATGATCCGAAAACGATTGAAACGGCACATTCAAATCCCATTTAATCCAGCTCTTGTCTTTGCAATACTGATATATGGCTGGCGTTATGACCATCCAATAGAACAGCAGCGTGAACAGTTCAATAATCCTTTTTTGAAACATTTTACACGACGACGACACACGACGATTACCATCAAAAGATACGCACGAAACTTGGCCAAGTATTAGAGAACCATCGATCGATATCGATTCAAGTTGGTCGGGTACGAACTCACGTATAGCTTGCGTATAGCTTCAGGTTTCGTTACAAAATGATGTGCACAGAGCGCATAACCCCGCTATATAATAAAACGCAGACATATCGTTTGATCAATGAATGCAAGTCGTCGTCTCTCAATCGGTTCAGACCCGAGGCTCTGACTCAAGCCAGCCAAACGTCACGAAGACCCAGCCAGCACTCGAGCTTATAACTATGACTTGAGCTTGTCTGAGCTGAGCTGAGCTGAGCAGAGATGATTAGAATACCAAGCTTTGGCCAAGTATTATCAGTCTGCGTTGTCACTTTACTACGATTTGTGAACGTAAACAAAACTTAAACGTCAGATACCAGGAATTCGTGTGCTATTTCTTGGAAATGGAACTGGTTTTGGGGGCTACCCTCATTGATAAAGCGTTGCATTTCATTTATGTAAACAGGTTGAGTGACAAATTGAGTCGCCCTGGCAGGTTCAGGTTCATGTAAGATTGTTGTCATTGTTGTTGTTGCTGCTGTTGTTGTTTGTTTTGCAATTTGCATTTCTTAGATCATTTGGTAAGCTCAGGCTGAGGCTCAGGCTCAAGCTCAACCAAGTTTTTGTGTCTCATGACGACTGGCGAAATTTGCTGTTTTGAGCCAAGTGTTGAAGGTTTTTTGTTGAAATTGTACAATGTAGAGTGATTCACGCCATGGCTTAAATAATTCATCAAGTGATTTAAGCTCTGTAACTTACTTATGTGTACGTCTTATGTGTATCTTGGCTCGTTGGTGATGAATTTTCGATTTTATAAAATGCTTTTAGCATGATTTCACACTTGATTGAATGAAATATAATGAAATCAAACATAGCCGCAGCTCTAAATACTCTTCTAACATCGACAAGTAACTGAATTGAACCTGAGTTCTTCAGGCGTTTGGCTTTTTGGCTGGTCAGAGTCAGGCAGAGCGGAACATATTGACAACTATTCGTGTATGACCATTCCTCTCATAACTAACCTTTTTAGAGCTTAGTGACAACTGTTCGTATATCACGATTCCCCTCATCTATAACATTTTTAGCAACTATTGACAACTGTTCGTATATGCCAACTTCAACTTAATATCCTCTTCCGATACGCAGAAAAGGGTGTTGTGAATTACAAACGCCTCTTACTCTGCGTAATTGCGATAAAAGTGGCATAATGTGGCATATGTACGCCTGTTAGTCATTGAGAAGCTTTTGCCGTTTGTTTCTTCATCGTATATTTTCGTAGATTTGTTGGCTTGGCTTTCCTTTCACAAACATAGTTATATATCGTTATATGTATATCGATAAATTGAGTAATTGATAATTTTATATCAATATAAATTGAATTATCGATATGGGTATATCAATAAATTGAGTTATCGATACACTTGTATCGATATATTGAAATCGGTACATGTATATTGAATATTTGTTGACTTATCGATATATGCGTATATGTATATCGAGTTTTATATATATGTATTTAGGTAAACAAAGTTCGATATCTTGAGTTATCGGTATATGTATATCGATATATTGAGTTATCGTTATATGTAAATCAAAATATTAAGTTATTGATGTATATATATCGACATATTGAGTTATTGATATATGTATATCGATACATTGAGTTTTCAATACATATATATCGATATATTTTTGTCTACATAAAGATATCGATAGACGAACGATAGCACAACACCAAACATAGATCAACAGGAAAAAGTGTATCGATGCAAGCCCGACTAGCTAATTACGATCAAACGATGCGATTAAGTATTATATAAAAATGGACATTTTCAAAGCGTCTCTGAATATCTAAACAGTTTTATCAAAAACTGCATCATTTATTCTTACCTTTCAGCACAATTAGAATAACCTCATCGGAAGGGTATGAAAACAAGGTAGATCTAATACTAATTAAAGATAATTTCAATGTTGCAATCAATCAAAGTTAGTTGACATGCTGAATTTGTCATACAAGTGAAATGTTTTTGTGCCTTGCCCCACTCTCACAGCCTCCCCTAATTTCTCCATATATATATAATATCTCGCAGAGCCTTGAGTCGATGCATCTATTTATATACGCTTGTAATCACATATTTCACAGATTCTTCTACTTCTTTTGACGTCAGTCCAGTTGCCTCAAATGACTCGTTTGGGTCTTTATAAAAACGTTATATTGAATCGAGAATGAGTGGTTGAGTGTTTTCCAAGCCAAAGCTGGGTATTAATCTGGCTACAAAAACAACCTGACTTGGCATTAATTAGCATTATAATAAGCCATGAGGTAGTTCACCTGGGCACGAGCCAGTTGTTAATTGGCTTTGCCCTACACTTGTCCTACTGGCTCCGATAAAGTTATGAATGGAAGCTGGTTAGACTTGTTTCTTAGTTCTTGCTTCTTCCACTATTTCAATAGATAAATATATCTCATATATATCTCATATATATATATAAATATGTATGTGATTAGCTATTTACTAACCAATTATCACCTCACTCCCATACATTAGCGTGTTGCCTTATTAGTCATTATCATTTGTTGTGATCTTTGTTTTGAATTTTGATCTTATGCACTTCCAGAGCTTTCGAAACCATCTATCTTGCCTGCCGCCTTTACACTTTCGATTGAAATTGTTAATTTAACCGAATTTATCCAGTTTTATATTCCTTTGTTAAATTAAATTATTCAAATAGAGAAGGCAAAAATGAAATACAACAAAACTTCCCACTGCGCTTTGACAATTTAAAATATATATATATATATTTACATATATATATATTAAACTATATGTATATTTTGTTTAACAAAAAAACTCATAAAAAACTGAAGCTTGTATGTATTAAAGTAAAATTAAAAAAAAAAAGAAAACAACAACAAACAAATTGTTGCAACAAAACAAATGACAAAATTTTTTTAAGAAAACCAGAATATTTTTTTACAAAATTTTTAATTTCATATTTTTTTATGTTAAATAATAATTTTGTATTTGTTTTTTTAAGACGAAATTTTTCTACCACAAAAACTAAAGCCCAGAGAGCAAAAGCCTAAAGCCGTCTAAATTTTTTAAGCTGCACTTAACAATCCTATATACCTGCTGTATATATAAAAAAAAAATCCAAAAAAAAAAACCGATGACTTTCCATCGTATTATACACTGCACTACCCCAAAATAAAATGTTTAATTTCATTTGCACATTTAAAAAAAAAACAAAAAAAACAAAAAAAAACCAAAAGAAACCAAAAACCAAGCGAGTTCAGCAAAAACCTAGAAAATTTTTGCATTTTTTGAGCTAGATTTTCGAAGCCTAAATTTGATATGCTTACTTTGGTGGTCCGTAAATCATGCCATATGTACTTTGTCAGTGTTAGATGTTGTGGTATTTAAATAAACAATTCATTTATGATTTCTTAAACACATAATTTCATTTATAATTTCTTATATTTCTATTCTAATTTGATTTACCAAATTGGCTCCTAACTAACTTTGCACTTCAAGAATTCGATTAGCCTTTAAGCTATACAACAGCCAAACTACATACAACTACAACTACAACAACAACAACAATAACAACAACAAACCAAGCTACACTCAACTGTAATTTATACAAATTGCAATAATAAACTTTTCTTCTTCTTCTTTTCACCTTTTTCTCGAACAAAACCAAACCAAATCAAAAAAAAAAACTGCTTACAATCTAAAAAAAAAAACTAAAACTAAAACATTTCTACATCCCGCTGAAAAAAATACCAAAAAAAAAAAAAAACACACACACACCCCTCTCGTTACCGTTACCGTAACCGTACCACCCGTCCATCGTTCTTCCTTCACTTCAGGGTAATGCGGCTAATTCGTCGGAAACCTCAATGGCCACACAGCCGGGCGGGTCTGTGACATCACGGGCGGCCAGCGAGACCCGCTCGGGTCCGCCCGGCTCCTCGAATGCTGGCGCTACAGGTAATAGCGGCAGTGGTGCTGGCACCGCTGGTAGTACACAGACCGGTGCAAAATTCCGTCATGGCCTATTACAGCTAATGATACACACGATAGATCCACTACACGATGGTAAGTTCGTTGAGTTTGCCACAGTGTGTTTTGCACAAGTAATAAAACCCAAAGAAAAAAAGATAATACTATATACCTCAATATCTAAAGGAAAGCCATAAAACCCCATAAACCGCCCTCCCGCTAACCCTAACAAATCCCAGTCCGAATCCCGAAATCCCCGCCACGCCACCACGCTTACATCCACAAATGTAAAAAGAATATGCCAAATATACATACCTAACAAATTTTATACTCTATATACTTAACTAAACTAAACGTACATAAAAAATAAAAGCTGACTTCGACTGATCGAAGATTGTATACCCTTGCAGAAATGGTGATATATGAAGTTAGATGGTTTCTGTAGGATATTTTGTGAGTCTTTCTTAGTTAAGTTGGCATTCTGTAGTCCGACTTCTTAGGCAAATTAAAGTTTCAGTCAAAAGAGGAGGGATTTGGGGATAATTGGGTTGCTTAAAGATACCAAAACATTAGGTAGCATTGGATTACATATTAGAATCAATAAGAAGAGCATTAAGAATTTGACATAGATGGAATTCGAGACTTTGAATTTTAAATTAGCAAAAGACAATCTATCATTCTGGAGACCCAAACACAGTTTTCTGGACTCAATTCAGTTTCAAGAATTGCCAAATGAAGGCATATGGGATAGTATTCCCTACTTCCTAACTACTCTACTATAAGAAGTTGACGTCAGGAGGCAAAGATAATGGCAATGATATGCCAGAGACCTCTTTCTTCTATGCCACACAACTCTTACTTCTAGACAACTAAACCACCAAAGCAATGTACTTATTACTTTTAACACAGTTAAGCAGATCTCTTAGCATTTCCACTACTGTTTGAATCCTGCGGTTAACTTTCTGAATCCGATTGAAATCTTGTGCATCTATCCAAAGTGGAAGTGGAATTTCCATTCGATTTACTCGTACTTTTCTCAAAGGAAACGGAAACTGGCCTGAATATCTACTCATTGGAGTAAGAAAACATTTATCTTTGGTTCAAGCTTGCCTTCGCTTTCGAAGTGTACAGCAGCTTTATTGGTCAGGCTGCCCTTTCCGGCTTTCACTTGAACTAGTTTCTATTAATTTCTACCGTACTTGACTTAACATCACTTTAGAGAAGTCATCTTTTAGCTGCCTTAAAACATCATACCAAGTATGGTCCACTGATTCAAATTTCTTATATTCAAATCAATTTTTCTCCTTTTTGTATCAGAAATCAATAAAAATTGTTATTGTGCATGGGGAAAGAATACAAATAGGTTTATCTTATAAGCCATAAGACTACCCAAAGCTCAAAAATGTAGATAAAATAGTTTAAATTAAGTAACCGAATTCATTTTCATATCACAAAAGCTTTCTAAAAAATAATTGTCCGTCTCAAATTTCAAGGTGTCTCAACTCATGGTTAAATCCCAAACTAAGTTAGTTGGTATCCATTGTCCCCCCCTTAGCATATGTAAGGTGCCTCTGCAAGGGTATACAAGGAAAACAAAAACCAAATCGTTGTGTTCATTTTTGAAACTCTGTGTATATTCTGCGTTCCTTCTAATTGGATGTTTGACTTGCAAGCAAGAAAGTTACTTACTTTGCCTTACTCTTTTTTATATTTCTATGTATACTTACTCCTTTCTATTCGTTTGCCATTTCATTTTTGTGTGTTCGCTTAGTTTGTTTACGTGGCCTTTTGTGTTCTTTGCCTTTTTTAATGCCGACCTTGAAGCCACTTATCTAATTAACACGCCAAGCCGCGACAGGCCAGCCTTAGTCAGCGGCAGAGTCAGAGTCAGAGGCAGAGTCAGAGGCAGAGTCAAATCCAAAGCCATAGCCAGAACCAGACAGAGCGACGCGCCTTTGGCGTTCTATAGAGCCGGGAATTGACAGCTTTGCACACTTTGCTATTCCAGCTGTACTCCATGCCCCCCCCCACACCACTTAGTAAAACCTTTAGTAAATTTTTCGCTTGGCGCTTTTTGGGTCGCTTTTTAACTCGCCTGTTCGCCTGTTCGACTTTCCACTGCAGCTCGCACATTGATTTATTATGTATTAGGCACAGACACAGACACAAACACAGAGTTGTTAACTATGGCTATGCCTGTGTCTGTGTCTGTGTCTGTGTGTGTGTGTGTGCAAGTGTGTGCGATATAAATATGTATGGGGCATGTAAGACAAGCGTGGCGCGTTGCCCCGGCAATGGCCCCCACAGCAAAGCACAGCACAGCTTAGGCCCAAGCCAAGACCAAGACCAAACAAAAACCAGCCAGGGCCAACATTGGGGTGTTAAGACCAAGGTTTACAAGCAACACAAAGTGTTAGAATTCTTTTATCAAAGTGCAATACGCCGCCCCTACTTTAAAATCTAGCAGGCATTTCGATTGCACTAAGCCAGGAAGCAGTTCTAGAAGTTAAAGGAAAAAAAGAATCCACTTTTCTTAGCCCCTTAATCCTGAGCTGACTAAAACATAATGTTATGTCAAAGCAGTCAAACTATTAGATCTTTGCTGTAAGCTGCTATAAGATATAGCACACCAATCCGGATCAAGTTTAATTAAAAGACTTGAGGCATTTCAAAGTTTGTATTTAAACTTAAATGTTGGCAAATCTATTCAGCCTTGCTTTTCCAAGTCCATCTAGTATAACTTGAAGGCAATCCTTAAGTATGGATACTAGATTATCCCAGGTAGAATACACGAGCTATGAATGGTTAAACAATTCACTTTCTTCTGAAGTGTTTCATTTAAACATTCGAAACGAAAAAGTTCATGGAAGACTCTAGAGATTCTAACATTTTCATATGTAAAGAGTTCAACTTATAGCTTCATTTGGATATCATTCCGAAGTGATACAGGAAAACTTCATGTCCTACAAGATTTGAGGTGCAGCAAAGTTGAAATGTCTTTCGCTTCCAATCAACTTGAAGCACTCATCAAGGGTTCTTGTTGAACCCTCGAAACACCCAACATAAACTAAGTTTTAATTATGCTGAAAGCAGAGCGATCGCGGTGAGATGAAGGCAAAGCTAAAGACTCCCTGGAATGTGACTATAGTGCAGGTATAGATGAAGATTATATCCATATGATTTTGAAAGTCGTCTAATCTACTTTCAGAAATGATTAAGATAAGAGATATTATCTGGCAGATACACTAATTTCGTAGTAGTGTTGGTATAATCTAAATATCCTTGAAATTGCCAAACCCTGTAAGCTCCTGTACATATTCAAGAAACGAAGTAATCCGTCTTTGATCTCATTTACTCTAGCAGAAGCTTCAGCATGAATTTTAAATATTTTTAAAATATATTTTTATTGACCTGTAATGTTCCAACTGTTTGCGTTAGCGGGCACAAGGTCTTGAGTGAGGGAAAAACTTATTCTTTTATAAAAAGTCAAGTCAATATTAGGTGATCTTTGAGAAAAATGTTGAAAGTGACGGCTCAGCGTTTTGTACATCTATTTAGGTGATTCCCTCAGGTCATACAAGTTTCAAGAAAACCTAAAACTATCTTTAATTTTTTAAATTTTATTTATTTCAGTTTTTTATAAACCGCAAACTGTTTTATGTATGAGTTCTGGCTTTGTCTTTAGTTTAAAAAAGAAAAACAAAGAAACTTAAAGAAAAAATAAAACAAATAACGAAAATATTTTATGTTGTTCAATGTCAGTTTGGAGTTACATTTATATACAAAATTTATATATATATATATATATATACATATGCGTTATATGACTACTTATTGTTATTGAAAAAAAAAACAAAAATACTTAAAGTTGTATGTGTGTATTCATAAATTCCTAGAGTTTTTCGTGATCCATTCAAAGGCATAACAAAAAAATTGTTTGAAAATGTTATTTCTTGATTTCTGTTGCTTCGGACTCGATGAGTTCCAGCCTCAGCCAGCAATGCGTCGCGACGTTTGACGCGTGACAAAAGCAATATATAATTATACATATATAATTGATTTGTGTACATATATTAACTATGCGTTTAATGTTGTATGTGTTAATTGTAATTACTTAGCAACTAGTACGATTGGAATTGGCTTTACAAAAACAAATAACAATAAATTGCTTTTCCAAATTGGCCCAGGCTATATGCTAACCGTAACCGTAATCGTAATCGCAAGCGTGAGTGTATTGTGTGTGTGTGTGTGTGTATGTGTGTGTGTGTGCAGTAGCTAGAGCTAGAGCTAGTACAAGTTATTAGCAAAGTGCCTGCATGTGTTCGACCAGTCGAGCGGGTCGTGTTGGTTTTGGACCTATGCAAAACATTCAAATTGGAATGTCTTTCATATTACACAGAATGTTTTCATTTGCTCAATGTGTGTATGGGAATTGTGTTTTTAGGGTGCATTTTGCAGCTTGCCCCACTGGTGGAAATCCGGCAGACTTTAAGCCTGACCATGATTCAATTAGACCATTTGCCAACGGAAATCTACTCAAGTTTCACAAATTGACTTTGATAGGCCTTTAATGAATCCATTTTAAATTTTATATTAATTACATGGCATTAATGTCATATCGTGGGAAATTATATAAACATCAACTAGCATAAAGAAACAAGAGAGGAAAGCTTATACAGAACCATAACTATTAAGATATACTAAGCATATACTAAGCAATCCGATCCTTGTAGAACTTCATCAAGGGACGCGTAATCTTTTGAAAGAAAAGCGAAGCATTGATTGTATTTGTAAATACCAAAGTGTTCATACATTCACATAGGTTATATGGGAGCTATATATATATATATATATAGTGATCCGATCTGATTCAACTTTAGTCAGCAGACGTAGAGGTTTCTATAACAGACATTTACCAAATTTGGTTCAATTTGTATGAAAAATATTAAGTTTGACTGTACTAAGAGTTCATTCCGAATCGGTCGGCTATATGGAAGCTATGTGATATAGTGGTCCGATCTGATCAGACTCCTACATATAAGGAGCTTATGATCCTACGGTGAACCCACACTGCAACAGTTGATTGAAATCAGCAGATGATTCCGCTACAAACAGAATTTAGCTTTGACAGGGTCAGGTAAAACCCCAGACTAGATCAGAAACACACCTCCCATCCATACATACTATCATTGCTTTAGCTCAGTTAACTGAATGAGCATGTTTCTTAGCTCTCTAGGTCTATAACAAAATCATCTCAACATACTCAACTACATACATAAACTCAACTTAAGTCAACTCTCTAAATATATATTAAGCTAAAGCTAGTCTAGCAACTAAGTTCTCTAACTGAACCATCTATATAAAAACACATATGTATATGTATATACAACAAATTGACAGCTCTCCAGGGTCCAGCGGGTCCCTACTAAAAAATTATATATATTACCAAATGTATAAATTAGCTATATAGCTTCTTAGACAAAATTCAAATCGGAAATCCCCTTCTAAAGTCAAAGAAAGTACTTCCATGCCACATTGAGAACAACAATTAGTTAAAAAAATATATAAATTAATATCATTCACATACGAAAATACAAAACAAATGAAAATCCTAAGCCCCAACCTTGAAATCGGAATCGAAATCGAAATCAAACTAAATTCCTAGTGCAAAACACAAGTTCACACTCAAAGAGAATATCAAACCAGTTAGACCAAATAACCATGTGACTCTGACACGGTAAATATTCGTAGTGAAAACTAGTCTAGTTACTAAATATATAGCCATAGCTGTAGTGCCCCCAAAGCCGCCCAAAAATGCATCTCAATCAAACCATTATCGCTTCAAAGCTATTGCTGCTCCTGCTCCTGCTGCTGTTTGTCTTTGCTGGAGCCCTGCATGAGCATAGCCGCTGCTAGTGCAGTGCTCTAAGCTTTGTGCATCCTATTTCATCTACACACCTCTATCTAACTATCTGTCTCTCTCTCTCTCTCTCTCGCTATATACTCTCTAGTCTAGTCTAGCCTCTAACCTAACTATTAGCTAATTCTATGATCTCCAATAAAAAGAAAATGCTATTTCGCAACTGACATCAACATTTTGTATAAAATATTTTCAATATGCATACATTTAAACCCAAAAGTAATTTAATACCAAAAAAAAAACTGGGCAATTTGTTTGTAAATTAATTCAAAAGAAACGAAAAGAAAAGAAAAACCTATATATATATTTAAAAAGAAAATCCTACTCTAAACTGAGTTGATTCGTTTTTTTCTAATTTTTAATCGATGCAATTTTATTCTTTCTTTTTCTTCTTTTTTTCATTTAATTTTTCGCAAAAAAATACCAAAATATAATAAATATAAACACTTGGATTTTGCGTTGAAAACTCAATTCGTTGTGCAAAAACAAAAACAAAAACAAAACCAAAAAAATGAAATACCAAAACAACACTGCTACTCTACTCTACTACTACTACTACTACTACTACCACACTCGAAACACTGCATTACTCGTATTTATCGAAAAAAAAACACCCCTCCAAATAAAAACAACAAAAAACCTCCACACACAATTACAATGACAAAAGATGATGTTCCAGGCAAAGTGGACGAGAAGGCCACCCAGCTGCATGCGATTGCCTCGCTCAAGGTACTGCTGGATGCCACCAAGCCGCAGCGGGGTGGCGCCACCACCTCGGCTGCCAATCATGTCAAGATCAATCTGAAGGAAACAACTCTTGCCGATCGTCCCAATGGCAATATCGACACAACCCTCGATTCGGTAAGTCAGATCTGTGCCCTTTTCATAAATGTTCATATAAAATAATGTGCTAATGAAATACTTATATATGGCTCATGATTTTTAGGCATGATTTCTTACTTTCCATATATTTTTGATATCGATTTTAAGTTTTTACTTTTATATATATTGTTTTCGAACTAAAACAGAATCAACTTTAAAAAACTATGTCACACACAATGCGCTGCATTTTTCATACAAACAAATCGCAGCAAAGAAAATATATAAAAAAGAAACAAGAAAGGAAGACTGGCCTCGGCTTGCCGAAGCTAATATACCATTCACATTGTATATATATAAACGATCTTGATCAAATCTGGTTGGTGGGCGCAAAGATTCAGTATGTCCAGTGGATGAATTTGGTTTGATTTGGATGAAAAACAGAAAAGTAATGCTAGAATCGGTTGTATGGTAGCTATATGATAGAGTTGTCCGATCTTGATCAGATCAGGCCAGCAGACGGAAGATCTCCTCAAATGGATACACCCCGAATTTGATTGGATTTGGATGAAAAACTGAAAAGTTATGCTCCTAAGTGTTCATTCCGGAGCAATCGGTTATATGGCAGCTGTATGATATACTTGTCCGATCTGGATGAAACTTGAACCTAACCAGCGTGCAGACAAAAGAAGCATCTGCTAAGAATTTCAGCGCTGTAGCTTTTAAGACTTCTGAGATCTGTTGAAACAGAAGGACGGACAGATTTACAGACGATTATTATTATATAGATTCCCCTTTTGTCATGCTGATCAACAATATATATACTGTATATACTCGGAAATGCTTCCTTCTATGTTTTGCAAGCTTCCTGACACAATTCATATACCCTTTTGTGAATGGTATAAAACGAATAGTGCCAAAATCTCGTAGGATTATGCCCTCACGTACGATCTGTACAAATATCAAAATTTTAGGTTTCCCAACGTAATATTTGTGCCTAATGAGCCCAAGTTAGTGTGCATCGAAGCATCGCTCACGTGTCTGCCAACAGGAGATGAAGTTAGCCCACACCATCTATGTGTGTGTGTGGACTACGTCTGCGAACCCTTCATTGTTTTCTTTGTGTGTTTCACTCCAATATCCTAAATTGGAGTGAACTTAATTTGGTGTACCCCCCACTCCTTGGTTATGTTTTCCCTTTCGTTTGGGTATCCAGTTCAAGCGCTCCACAAATTTAAAACATCCTTAGCTGTTTGGCATGCCAATTGATTGACTAACTGATTGAAGCATTTTACAGAAACGTTTGAACTGTATCTAAACATAAATCTTGCTGTGTTTTATTTCTATATATATGTTTATTTATACTCCCCCCCTCTTCTAAACGAAAGTTACGTGTGTTTTTTAAGTGTATTTTCTCATTTTTATTCTTAATTAATTGATTAATTCGAAGTTCCCTGTCAAATTTGTTCAATGTGTTTAGGTAGTTGTTATTGAATCTGGAACTAGTTCATTTAAACAATACAAATACATATACAATAGCCCAGACCGGTCTGTGTGTTTATGCAACGTTTATGTGTGACTTATTATGATATTAACTTATTTCTGTTGTTTGTTTTTGTAACATTCTAACTAAGACAACTTTCCACCCACCCACCCACACAACTCACGCCCACTTTAATCACTCAGCGAACACCCTTCTTATCCTACCTGCTCCTCTGAAGCATTTACCAAAGAGTTGGGCTTAGTGCAAGAGCGAAGCCTCAAGAGATAAGGATTATGGCTTTGAATATGCCAAAGTAATCTCAGATAAGTTTCTAGTTAACAACAGAAGTGAAGGTCTTCAACTTGAGAATGCAAATGTAAGTAAGAGCATAAGAAATTAAGACTAACTAAATGCCGCACAGTGGTTGAAAAGACAAGAAATGAGGCATATTTTGATAGAAGATCGAACTTAGAACTTTGGTGGAATGAAAGAGTTTACTTTCCTCAGGATTCGTGTTTATTCTTTGCTTTTTTGTGTAGTAAATTCAACAACGAGCATTGGTTGAGGTTTTTCATATGATACAGTGGGATGCTATGGATATGAAGTAGCTTAAAGATATTCAAATTGCGCCATCAAAAGAATATTTAGCTGAAAAATGTAACAGCCTTTGCTATTTTAGAGATTTAAGCAAAAGTTCTTCCACCAATCTTCGATGGTTTCAATAGTTTAGAAGTTCAACTGAAACTATTATAGGCAAGTTTCCCAATATATGTCATATAGTGACTAGTCCTTGATAGTGACTTCTAGAAGGTAGAAACCACCTATAATTTCAGATAGACAGAGAGACAGTGAGATGTACTCTACAAATTAGCTATAGTACTTTCTACTTGGATAGATAATGATATACCTGATCTATCCAAGTAATTACTTTCTTGCAAATAGTAGTTTACCCAACCTACGAACTACGCGATTAAACATGTAAAACATTCAAGCTTATGGTTACTTATCTTCTGAAAACCAAGCCCAACTCTATTGGAAGCTTCACCAATCTTTGTCTGTGTATGTTTATCTTCCCCTCTCCAAACATACCCACATCTATCATCTAACTCTAACTCTATCTCTTTCTAACTATGTGTGTGTGTGTGTGTGTGTATCTGTATGTATACTATCTTGCCTCCCTCTACCCCCCACCCCCCAAATCAACTAAAAGAGCTAATTCGGAATAGTGAACAAATTGTTAGCATACAATTATGGTTTTGTGGCAAACCCATTTTGGAAACTCATTTGCTTTGTATCTTTAAACTATTCTACACTAGTCTATATAATTAAAGAATGTTAACTATATAAACGAATTATAATCACGGATGCATTAACATTTCAAGTGCATTTCATTTTGCTTAATTTTCCCATTCATATTTCGATGAAGTCATATTATTGCCAAGTAGCCGCCGGCAGCTGCCACGCGCCAAGCTGAGAGAGAAAAACATAGTTAAATTATAATTGCTGCGACTGCGACTGCGCCTGCGCCCACACCCACCTAAAAATATCACTCATACTGCCCGTTGTCACCGTAACAATGTACACACCATTCGCAATTTACATTTACAGGCATACACAGTGTCATGTTTTTGTAATTGTTGACATTTTTATGCATAGGCGCAAGCAAGATTCAAAGCCGCATTGCATTTGTTGTTGGCATTTTTTTAATTTTATTAACACATTTTTATACCTTTTTTTTATTTGCGCAAAGATGACAAAGCAAACAAAATTGAAAGGCCAGGCCAAGCTTTTATCCATAATACCAATAATTGCCAGCTCATTTGAATTCGAAACACAAATGGCTACCTCAAAATTTCCGAGTTGGGTCGATGAAAACGAAAACAAAAAAAAAGATTGTGGCTCTCCTGTATTATTTGTGTTTCCCCAAACTGAAAATCGTGTTTGTCTTCTACTTTCCACTTGCTCCTCGTGTTATGTGTTCTATGAATCCCTAAACTTACCACAACACTTCTTCTACACCTGACAAACCCCCACTTTCTATAACTACTACTATTCTCTTTCCATGAACTCTATCTCTAGCAGTTTAATTTTGATTAATCAAGATTTTATTTCCATTTGAAGTGAAATTGTCAGGCCAATGCATATACATAATCAAAAATACAATCTATATATACTTTTCTTTCAAAATACAAATTCAAATTTCAACTCGATAAAATGAAATGAAACAAAAGCCATCCTTAAGTGGTCGACGTCCTAGCTGGATTGAGCAGAGGGTCAAAATTCAGACACGCAAATTTAGCATCAAAGTTAGTTTCATAAACAAATTTTATTGCTCTCTCTTTTACTGTCTCGTTATCTCTCTCTATCTCTTCCTACATTATAAATGCATACAAAATATTTAATTTCATTTATTTGTACAACTTTTATTTACAAATGTAAAATAATATCAACTCCTAAGCAGTGTGAAGTGGAGGTTCATGAGTTGGGAATACTCTGGAATGCCTTCGGCTACATGGCGGCCCTGACAGGAATGCAAAAATAGTAAATAGTTATCCAGAAAGAATCTTAATTGCAAATACATTAAGTTTTTGGTCATTTACGTTAGTTGGAACCTATGAATAGGGGGGTGTCAGGGAAAACTCTACAGATTTTGACCTTTTCATATGTAAACACTTTAATTTGTCTTAAATCTCCAAGCAGGCGACTTTGTTGAACCCTCAAAATACCACAATAAAGCTGCTAATATGAAATCAATCTAACTTCGTTCTTAGGAACACGAAACGAACCCATAAATTCAAGTGTTTACACATATATCTCTCCAATATCTCTAGAGTTTTCCGTGACACACCCCTTAATGTTTGAAATAAAGATCATTTATGGTATATATATATATATTTTCCCGTGTAAGCTGATTACAAGCTATTCAGATATGTGGTTATTCCACAAAATCCATTTAGTCAACCCCATTGTACCATAATAGTGCAATTTGGGTTTTTCTCCTGGCTAAACAGATGTTGTAAAAACCATTTATCATATCCAGCGAAAGCTGAACAGATTCTTTAAGCTCTTGGGTCTCAAATCCACTTTGCAGAAACTATATAAGATCAAGTTCAAACAATAGTATCTTCGTCTTAGTGTGACTCACAAATGCCAGAAATGATAAGGCCTACTAAGGCCTAAGAATAAAACTTTTATCTAGTCAACTAAAAACAATGGAAAGCGATTTTCTTTGCTCATTTACTGTATGACTAAGTGTTCGTTCTATCTAGTTCAAACAGCTCAAGTAACTTGATATTGCGCCGCACGTCGACTTGGTGACCAACCATCTCCCTCCAACCCACTGTTTAGGAGGAAAAACCGCAAAGGAAATTAATATTTCGTACTTAGGAACTTGTTCTGAAATTGTAAAAGTTTGATTCACTCGCTCACTCACACCACACACACGATTTGCTTACAACTTTCAGCCGCTTAAACAGAAAACTAATCTAAAACTAGCTGAATATATAATCGCCAACTAACCAATAGAGCTGTAACTAGTTGTAGTGATTAATTAAACAAGATTTACTTTCTATTTCCGTTTTATACTTTGATCGATTTTAGTTCGGCCATCTGCATCCGTTCTAAGTCGAAACACTAAGTGTAGCTCGGTGTGTGTAAAATGTTGTTGCACTTTTTGCACCCTCAAAGCATGCCATTAACTTCTATAAGTACTGTGCGGCTGCATCAACTCTGCACGTTTCAATTTCAATATTGTAACTCCTAGCACCCTTCAAACATTCAAATGAAAAACTATGTGTAAACTAGAAAGTAAGTGCATTTATTTCTGTGTTGTTTAATAATCAAATCAAAACTTTGAAAAGAGACGTTTCAATCAAATTATGGAATGATGTAAATTTGGCAGCCAAAAATTTCTTGCTGGATATCGAAGGCGGCCACTGAGCGAGTAGAGAAAGGTCTTGGTTAGAATTATCGTAGAGGGAAATCTATCTGTATTCTGGCCTTGAAATTCTAAGGTTCATAACTTTTATATGGGGACGTTGCACGTTCAAATGGACCCACGATACCTAGCCACGGGAGGCTGAGGAACGGATGCTCCCAGTATTGATTAGAGCTGCTTGGCAATGCCACAAATCAACGAAGTTACACTTAAAGTCCGCCCTAGATATTCTTAGATACGCGCTCATCTCCTCTTCAATATCGTCCAGTAGGTCATATGAGGAAGAGGGCGATTTTGTGGTTTTATTGAAAACATTAGCTACGTGATGATAATGATCTTAAGCATCGGTGTGCAGACCAGCAGTTGGCTTCTACAAGAAGTCGGAGTATGCCTGGTAGGAAGTGGAGCTCAAAGGCCCTTCCTCAAATCTGGGGTCAGAGAAGCGTATGTCTTGGCAGGATAGGTAGTCTTGGTGGTTCCAGAAAGAAGACTCTCTTGACTCTTTAGTGTAAGGCTTCATCAACAAGCTAACGGATTTCTGAAATGAATTTTCCTAAATCGGGGATCTATAGCAATTTAAGTGTGTAATTTTTCGATGTTTAGCTGAACATAAATACTTCAACGAAACGTTGCGAAGAAAAGAACATCATACAACATCGATGTTCACCGTCAAAAACATCGATGCATCGGATATAGATGTTTTTGGACATCCCTAGCCAGAAGCGGAACACGATATTCCTCAGTTTCTCAGTTCATTTGAACAGTGATCTGTTCTTGCCTCACCATGAAATACTCCAGAGCGAATATTGAAATAAAATTGTCATAGTAGACTGAAGGGATATAGAAATATATAGGATATTTCTATAACAACATTGTTGAACCAGTGGATAATTGTAGGAAGCCTCTTTTGGACTTTTAAATTGTTAATGTCAAATATATTCTAGAGGAAATGAGCCTATCAGCTTATCTCTATAGCGCAGTTACGACTAGAAGCAAGTATCGTGGCAGTTCGTAGCTAAAACATCTCAGTGGCTGTCGCTTAATTATAGCAGTTGAGATTTTACTTGTTTGTAAAACTGATCGATTTTGTTCGCCAACAGATTTTCAGCAAGAACTTTGTAAATTATTCTACTTAACAATCCAAATCTAAAATTGCAAATGAGAAATCAAAAAGTCAACACATTTTTTCAAAGTTTGAGAATATTTTGTTCAGATCACGAGTATTTTTACTTTATTGCAACCACACACTCTCTCGTCTGCACACACTTAATATTATGTTTTGACCGAACCAAAGCAAAGCGAAGCCAAAGCAAGCTCTAAACGCCTGTCTGTGAGTGCGTCCAAAAAAACCAAAAACCAAAAACCGAAATATGGAAAAAACCAAAAAATGATTGATACGAAAAATATATAAATCATATCATTATGATTATCATTATCATCAGCAGTTAATGCTCATTCCATCTATACATAGTCATGATCAAAGCGCCGCCATCACCCACTCACCCACTCAGCCACTCAGAAACTCAACTAACCACTCACCCACTCAGACTCAGCTGTCGTTTTGGAGCGTACTACATTAAAGAGAAGACACACACATTTTTACTAATATTCTTTATATAACAAATTAATTACAAATTACCAATTACCAATTACCAATTACATATTATATATTCAATTCTATATTCCAATACGCTTATATATTTACTGTAAAAAGTGAAAAAAAACCTGAATACTAATTAACCACTGAAGCCTGCCAACAGTTTTGGTTCAAGCGTTTTAATCCTTTTGTCCTTATTGTGTTTTGGGAAAAAAGGCGCCCGATATCGAGGATGAACCGGAGCCACTGAGCATGGCCTGGCCGGATACGGCGCGCAAGCGTCTCACCTATGTGCTGGTGGCACCGCTGCTGGTGCCCATGTGGCTGACGCTGCCCGATACGCGAACACCGCGTGGCAAACGCTTCTTTCCGGTAACCTTCATTGGCTCCATTGTGTGGATAGCTGCCTTCTCCTATCTGATGGTCTGGTGGGCCAATGTGGCCGGTGATACAGCGCGCATACCGCCCGAGGTAGGTTTACCTTTTCTTTAAAAAACATTCGAGTATGAGCAGAGATGGCCATATACTATTATGGCCAAGGTAAGCAGGGTGAAAGGGCAACTTTAAGATGATTCGCTTTGATATTTACTGCTTATAAGGTTTGCTAATGAATGGGAAGTACATAATACCATTGATGAGAATGTTCTATGAGAAGAACCCTATATGATAAAGGCAAGAAAAACTAAGTGTAGTCTGATTCCCATAACATTTCGTCAACGGATGTGTGTAGGCCTGCCTTCAGCAATAGCAATAAGCAGCGAAACATCTTCTTTCTAATTGCTTTCAAGTATTTTGTATATCATTCTGATAACACAAACACGCAAGCTTTCATAGTCATGTACATATTTTGTTTAAATTGTTGAAATTGCTTAAAGAAACAATCATCCTTATTTTCGTTTAGGTCATGGGCTTGACATTCCTGGCAGCTGGAACTTCTATACCGGATTTGATAACCTCAGTGATTGTGGCACGCAAGGGCTTTGGTGATATGGCTGTGTCTAGTTCCGTGGGTAGCAACATCTTCGACGTGACCGTCGGGTAAGTCTGAAGCTGACTCTCTGCTAAATTTATCTTATCCAATCCAATCTATATTACCCAGACTAATAATGTTTTAATATGTTTGTCCTGTGAATCCTTAGCTTACCTATACCCTGGCTATTGTATGGCATTATCTACGATGCGCCCGTTGAAGTGAACTCGGTGGGCATGGTCTGTTCCATTACCATTTTGTTTATGATGCTCGTATTTGTGGTGATGTCAATTGCCTGCTTCCGTTGGCGCATGAACAAGGGTCTGGGCTTTACCATGTTTCTGTTGTATTTTGTCTTTGTTGCAGTTTCACTAATGTTCGAATACGACATGATCACGTGTCCCTTTTAAGGAGCCAGGCATGATTGTGAGTGTAAATGCCAAGCAAAGACAAAAACCAAACGATAACCGAGATTTGCGAAAGCGTAAATCAGTGAAAATCCACAAAACCAATTAGCTAAATTATATACAAAACAAATTAAAGAAATTACATAAAGTTAATTAACAAAAGAAAACAAAAACAAAAACAAAAACAAAAAGCAAACACAACTTCGAACTAAATAGTCGAAAAGATATTGAAATTGTTATACAAATACCATAAACACACCCATACACACATTTAGACACACACACACGGACATAATGAAACACATACCTATACATATACATATACATAGACATGCATAAATCGAAAACTTAACGTTAAAAGCGAGTTAGTTAAAGCTAAGTACTTAAATGCAGCGTTTCTTTTTCGAAAAGACATTTACTTTAATGTTTAGCCGCAGCTTTGCCTATAATAATGACAAACCTATAAACAAAGAACGTCTCAAACTATCTAACTATCTAGCTAGCTATCGATCTATCTATCTATCTATCTATCGATCACACTCTCTTTACTACTCGAACTATGAACCTTACTTAACTTATCTATTGATTATAAACTATTAGAGCAAACAAAGCAAACAAATGGCTTCCCAACCTAATTACTTTACTTCAACGTTTTGGGTTTTCAATATGTACTACTTTAAGGACAAATACAAACGATATCTAACTTGGCACCAGGCACCCTATGTAAACCAAATGATGATATACTCTAGTTATTGAAAGAAACAACAGGTTATGTTGAGCAGATGTTGGACGAAAGCATAAAAAATTGATAATATTCAAGGCAATTTCAAAAGAAACTGTCAATTGGTTTATATTCCCAAGAATATCTATATAGATATTTCTGCAAATTCTTCGATTATCTCTTGAAGACAAGGCAAAGCTATCGAGAAGGCGATACTGCTTCAACAATTTACTCGAAAATTAATGTTAAATTGAAGTACCTAAAGTTATTGATTGATTTTCAATTACAATTTTAACTGCAGCGAGACAATTTATGGCCGAAGTAAAGAAGTAAATATATATATACAAATTCTTTATAAAAATTTTAAGAAATTTGTAACTTAAAGAAAAGTAATTTGACTATATAATGACAATTATATTCCTTATAAATTCCTTAGAATTATATCAAAAAGAATTAAAAATTCATATTCACTTTGAACTTTTCAACAACTCAAAAGAAATCCATAAATATTTCACTTGCTTTAGTCCAACATCTTTTTTATGTCCCCATATCTTGTGGCCTATGTCTATTGCCTAACCTAAGTTGCGTGCTATATCAGATATTTCTTTACCAACTACATATTTAACTTTAAAGGAAACCAAAAACAACAAATGATAATGAAAATGAATAAAGAATAATGAAGTAAAAACCCCAAGAAAGCTTTAACCAAAACAACCTAAAATATAACTAGTTTGTACAATTTACTTATATACATACGTACATACGTACATACAACTTATATAAAGAACACGCGCACATTCTCACACCACATACTACCTATTTACGAGTATATATATTATATTGCCCTATATTTATTAAGTGATAATTTGCATAAAACTAAATAAAAACAAAACCAAAACCAAAACCACAAAATTTGCAAAAGTATACTCGATATATACATATATACATATATATATATATACATATATATATATATGAAAAATGGTAACCTTTTGCTAAGCATTTGCCAGACATAATTTTAACACGATAACGAAGTATCGATACTTTATAACTTTATAAAGATTATTATTATTATGTATTATGGTTATTTACTGATTCTCGTTGGCGTGCTAAAAAAAAGGCGCAGCGTTATTTAAATTTAACAATATTTATGATAGACCACAAGCTACTAAACTAAATCGTAAAATTAACAACAAAAAACGAAACGAAAGATATAAATAATAATTTCATATACTTTTTTGCTTAATGAACGAAAGATTCGATTCCCCCCTCCCCAAAAGATATATACATATATATATGAGCATATAGGAAACATGCATATTTATAAAGAATATTTAACGAAAACCAAAGCTCTCTCTCTTTATTTAGCGTGTACGTAAGACATTTTTCTAAAGTATAAAAAACTAAAACTAAAACTAAAAGAAAACCTTAAACTCGTAATGCAAATGCAAATTATTTAAAGCAAACAAAAGCAAAGAAAAACAAAGAAAAAACAATGCAAACAAGTGGCCGCATACATTATACATATATATTTTATAAATGACAACAAAAATAACTTATATATGCAACTATAACTTAAGTAGGCAAATATATATATATATACATACATACATACATATATATATCTAACGATATCAAAAGGAAAACAAAAACAAAAACAAAAAGTTTGCATATGGCTCGCAAATTGAAGTTGAGGAAACGAATTGACACACACAGAGACACACATACACACACACACACAGACATACCCACATGAAAATACTTCAAACAGAACAAAAACAAGTAAAACAAAAACGAAAAACAGAGAAAAAGAAAAAGTAAAAGTAAACCCGAACCGAAAGCAATAATTTTAATTACAAGGCAAAGCGACAACATTATGAGAACCTAGTGGCAGTGACATAACTTTATATACTCGTATATACATACATAACTAAATACTATAATTAAACTGTATATTAAACAAAAGCAAAAACAAAAACAAAAACAACGCACGGCCATTTAAACATTTAAACAAAATCAATTGCAACAACAACAAATGTTAGCCCAAAGCATACTAAACTGTATGATCCAGTTTAAAGCCAACTGGAGTGTACATATAAACACACACACACACACACACACACATACATATATATGTACTGAGGTATATATATATGGACATACATAAATACATAACATATTTAATAATAACAAATACAAAAGCAAACAAGCAAATGGCTGCTCTTACACCCCATGGGTGCAGTGCAACAAATTGCACAACATATATATATATATACATATATATATACATATATATATAAACATAATTATAATATGAAAACGTAAACAGTTTATAAAAAGCAAACAGCGGAGTTATGATAGGAACAGAGACAACACCAATAACAAATTCTACAGAAGAAGAGAAATACATTGTATAAAATGCCACAAGACCTACATATTTACTTAACATCACATAGACCCAACACTAACACTGAAACTAACACTGAAACTCAACCTCCAATAGCCATACATACCAACACTCTTGACAAAGACTATGAAATCATCTAGATATCATTATCTTAACAGACTAAGGTTGAACCACATTATATAACTGCTAAACAAATCTGTGCTTTATGAGAACTTTGTGGCAGGAATATATATGATCTATAACGTGGCAAGTTCCTCAATTCGGTTTTATTAACAATATTTAGAATGTTTACAAATTCCTTAATGCATTTTTATTATCAATCTTTAAACTAAGATTTGAATTCTGTTTTCTAAATTAGTTGTTGAGGTGACAAAATTTGTCTTCTTTAAAATAACTAAACTCTGTTGCAAGTATTCCACTTTTCTCAGTGTAAAGAAACATCTGACTTTAAGTAAAAGTCTTTGAAAAAACTGTTTAAGTTAGCTGGCTCAAGGTCGTGAGCGAACGAAAACAAGTTAGCGTTCTTGTTTTTCCTGCTGCCTATGAAATACTTTTGGATTTCATCAGATTCCAACTCTGTTGCAAAAGTAGGCAAGCCTTCACTTCTCTCAGTGTACAGAATTACTGAGTTTGAGTAAAAGTCTTTGAAAAAACTGTCCAAGTTAGCAGGCTCAGGGTCATGAGCGAGCGACATACTCCTTGTAGCAGCAACACATTTTTCTACACCAGATCCTACTTCGCCTTCAACGGATACGAAGTAATATCCAGGAACTTAGCCATAATGGCTCCTCAAATGAAATGCTAATATCGTATCTCCTTACAATTTGCTGGTTGTTTATATATAAATTGACTGCAAATACGGAAATATCTGAAAGTTAAAGGATTCCATCAGATTCCATGATTGCAGCCGCATCTGAATGTATTTGACAACAGCACAAAATTCGTAAGCTGCTGGAGTCAATCATCAGATTCCACCAGATTCTATGATTTAGGCCGCATCTCACTGCATTTGGAAATAGCACAAAATTGATAACGAAATCCAAGGCTGACTGCTAGGCTGACTTTACAGCTGCTTCATGAGCTGCCAGAGACAATTATCAGAAGTCTTGCTGCTTAACAGCACAATCTTATGTCGGCAATGTTTTCTTCCAAGACGTTCAAAGACCGAAAACTTCACGTTACTCCAAAGAAAGGAATCCAAAAAGCCTTCGTCAAATGTTTCCTTAAGGAAGCTTGGCCTGCTGTAGTATATGCGGCCTTATTCTGCGAAGAAAAACTGTCTTCAAAACACAAACAAGCAATCCATTCCAGTGCTACAGAATATGATTTGTATTTATGTCTCATTTAAAAACTAGAACCCAAAGTGATTTCCAATTGTGAAACCATAAAATGCTAAAGCCGGCTTAAGAAAAATCTTTGAAAAATATATATGTAATAGGTGGTTCAGTGGCTTGATTTGTATTATCTTTTGAACGAAGAAGAATCCCAAATTGCTCTGATTGGAGAGGCTAATTACAGAATCAGAATCAACTATTATAATTAGGGCTCCATCTTTATAGAAACATCTACTTCAGGCTTTTGCAAGCTGTGAATATGTGTGTTTTGATTCGCTTTATGGGTGAGAAGAAGTATTCCAGAAAAGATTACTGAAGGTCAATTAAATTTGACAACAACATTGTCCCTCAGGTGCCACATATTCAGCCTTCGTCTCTTTAAGTGTTAGAGAAGAGCTCAAGCAAAGGGATTAGAATGCTCCTCAAGCCTGTCAAAATGTTTCGTAGCTGTTGAGTTTAGTTCATCTCCCACTTGTCTGACACCCAGGTCCCTATGCTAGAGTGCTGTTGCTCTCATACCAAGCAGGGCCACAAATTTGAAGGATTTGAAGAGTCTGTATTCTTCTAAGCTGGGTTTTAGAACAGGATTCCCATATTGGTACGGCGTAACTAAGGACGGGTGCAATCACCTGTTTGACAGCATTGATCGCAAGCCATTTTTGGCACTCAATTCCTGACATCTGACAAACCATTTGAGGTCCAAGTGAGAGCTCCGTAAGACAATGGCCAACGCCAGCGAAACCCTACACCTAACATTACAGATTTTCCATCCAAGTATGTAGTTCTAGTTTTACTTATATCCCTAAGAACTATTTCAACTAAAAAGGAAATGTTTCCAAGGGAAACACTGGAAAAGTTGTTATGCATCAGAGTGTTATCTTTACGTCTAAACTATATCTATCCTAACCTATCCAAAAACCTCAATTCCTTCTTAATATTTTCTGCTTGTTTATAGATCTTACATTTTCATCACAAAGTTCTCACTATAATCCGGTGTTCATGCAAACAAATTCCGAAACAGAACTCTATTCTAACAAACCTCTGCGACTTCTTTACAAGTAGTTTGATCTGTAATCGTCAGACAACTTCCAAAATTGAACATGAAAATTTAAACTAAACTTTTATAAATGCTAACAATAATCTTCCAAGCAAAACTTAACTTTAACATCAAGGTATATATATTATAAATCCAATATATATATACTATATTTAACTAAACTACAATTTATTTAGTAGATAACAAGCGAGTCCCTGCACTATATAAACACACACTATCATACACACACCCACACACACCCACACACACACACACACACATTAAAGACATATCGCGCCCACTTTTCTCCCAAAGAAAGTACACTTGAGTACAAAAATCTATGTAGAAGAACAATTCTAGTAAACTTTTCAAAACAAAAAAAACATTGGCAAACTTAAACTTAAAAATTAAAATTTATAAAGTTTCGAAAAGGCACAACTTACTCCTAACTAAAACTCTCGAGAACCCCTAACCCTATAGAGCGGCAGTACAAATGTAAGCTTCTGTTAACATCAACAATAAACATGCAAACAAAAAAAACAAAAACCAATAAGCCATGCCACCCCCCCCCCCCCACTCCCCCCACTCCGCCCCCCTCTTTAAAAGCGCACACAAATGTCGAGTGGTCGTATAAATCTCGTGTTATAAATACAATATATAAGAATTATATATACAAGAAATATATATATATATATGAAATTGTTATGGTTATAGATTTTTAACAAGTTGAATAATTGCGTAAAAGTAAAAACCAAAAAGAAATTGTTGAAAAATTAGTAAAAATAATAAACACAACATAAATAATAATGAGGAAAACTAAAGAACATAATAACGCCATATATATTACTTTATGAAATATTTAACTTGAAATAAAAATTATTGTTTGAAATTAAAGTGAAAAAACGAAAAAGAAAAAGAAGAAAAAAACAAAAACAAAAACGTTCGCTAACATTTTTTTTCGTGTCTGCTAATTTTGTTGTTGATCCAAATTCTGTTTAGTTGCAGCCTTGCAGTAAGTATGATTTACTCAAACAATTGGCATACATATTCTATTATTATATTCCATTATTATATTCCATTATTATATTATATTATTTATTATAAAATTAGCAAACACCTCAAGCATGAGATAGAGCTGCAAAATCAACTAGAGAATTGTGGGAATTAGGAAGGAAAAGTACTCAAAATTGTAAATGGTTTAAGATATGAAAACTTAGGCGAGACAGTAAACTAAAGCTAAGGCCAGACGCTTGATATTAGTATACCGTTTTAAGCTTTCTTTAAAGTTATAAAATTAACACTGGGCTTATGGTGACCTGAGCTGTGGAAGGAAGAAAGACTCATGAGTGTGAGAAGGTTAAAAATGAAAACAGTTTTGGCCCACGAGTTGTGCATGATCTTAACTAAATTTTGGACATGTTAGATATTATTCAGCGACCTATGTTTTGTAACCTTCTTGGATTATTGGCTAAAGAAACCATAAGGTTTTCTGTAATTTCATCAATGAATGTCTTTAGAACTTCTTTGGAGTTCATTATTAGGGTCATTATGTATAGTTTGGCCCGCGGGTGTGAATGATCGTGATAGAATTCTGCACATTTTCGATATTATTCAGCGACCTCTGTTTTGTAACCTTATTGGCTGTCTAAAGAAACCCTAAGGTTTTGTATTTTCTATCAATGAATGTCTTTAAAACTTCCTAGAAGCTCATTATTAAGGTCGTTATGTAGACATGTTAGATATTGCCTCTGTTTTTGAACCTTATTGGCTAGCTGGCTAAAGGTTGGCCAAGGCTTCTATCAATGAATGTCTTTAGAGCTTGCTTGGAGGGTCATTATGTATAGCGCCGAATGGCAAGACTTTACACTTGGAGTAGAGCAATTATCCACCAGCTGGACAGATCTACTTCGACAATCGCCCATTGAATGCCACACCCGCTTAAACAAATTTGAACCTAATCTTTGAGATTACAAAAACTGCAAAATATATAAAAAGACGAAAGTTATATAAGGTTATAAGGCACCTTTTGGCATTTTTAAGATAGATTGAGAAAATAATAAAGCCCTATGAAATATTGTAACCATTATGAATCTTCAAATAACACAAAGAACATTAGCGACTTACAACTCTAGCTAGTTTTGCAGCTCTATCACAATTCGTTTCCATAACAGTAAAACTAACATATAACTGCTTCAAAAGAATTAGAAGGTAAAACTGCAGAATCACAACCAACTCCAACATCTATAACAATCAAAGATCGTTATCGGAAACCTAACAAACTATCGAACCAACACATAATCATTGTTTTCAGCTTTAAAATCTCTATAAAAATATAGGAAATATACAACAACAGCGTTATAAACTTTTATGGACAGCCAGAACATAGATATAGTATATATACGAGTATAAACACATATGATCTTTGAATGAATCAACAAATGATATAACCAACTGATGCTTTTTATTTTTTTCTATTTATTTTGTTTTTTTATATGCAAAATTTGTAAGTAGATTGAAATGAATTAAAAAGCAAGACAAAATGCAATATTGCTTTGGAAATCTCTTCAAAATTTCATACTAAACTGGGTAACCAGACGAAGCCGAAACAGAAATCCTGAATTCCTGAAATTGAAATTTAGATTGAAAACACGAATTCGCTTCTCCGAATGACCGAAAAGTTTCTGCTTCTGTTTGATTTCTTGATTCTGATATAAAGTTGGACATTTACGCAATTATATAGCCTACTTACTTATACATATATATACAAACAGTTAGCTACACATACAGACAGACACAAACACATAGAAATGTTTCAAGTTGCGTCCGTTGTATAAAACAAGCAAAAACACTCGAGAAACAATAAATTTACACATAAATAATAAACTAAAAGTGGAAAACGATTAAATACGAATATAAATATATAATGCAAGTTGCCATAGCATCAGCTTGCGCTCGAGTTCATGTTGAGTTTTTTTTTTTTGGTGGAGACAGAAATCCAGTAAAAAGTAATAGTTAACATATTGGTAGACTAATTTAAAGCATTTTTATAGCGTTTTCAGATTTGTAAGTATATAAAACAGCGAACAGAAAACCAATGCGTTTATTATTTTTAATAATCAGTGCAGGAAATAAGCAAAACACCAAAAATATATAGCTGATCGAAAAAGAAGAAGCGAACGAACGAACGAATACAGACCAGACCGGCACTACGTAAATAATGGATATAACCGTCGTGTGTAATACAATTTCATTACCCACCAAAACAAAATATAAAAATCAATACAAAATAATAATAATAATAATTATAAAAACGAAAACGGAAACCAAATGAATTTTTTGCGTTGTTGAGTTTTAATTGTTGTACAACTTTTACTTTGAGTAATTATATTAACGAGAACAAAGATGTCGATGTCGAGGCAAGTAATTAGTGTATAATTTTTAAAAAAAACTAAACAAACTAGCAAAACATGAGAGAGTATTACGTATAATAACATATATTAATTTTAATAACTGATACGCTTTTAGCACATAAGATTGTACAAAATGATTTATAACGAAAAACTTATAATGAAATTGAAAGGAAAGAAAACCCAACATATATTTTGTTGATCGCGACAACAAGAATTCTAGTTAAAGTTCCCTATGTTTGTATTTGTATTTGTATTTGTATTTGTATAATTGTATGCCTTATAAGAGATGATAAACGAGCAAGCGCCATGAAAACGACAGCTCATTAGGATAGAGCAGTAATAACCCACAGTTTACACATAATACAGAACAGAAAACATATACATATGCACTAAGGCTGGCATGCTATCGATATTGTGGGGTTACTCAGCCCGGGGTATATTAAAAATCAATCGACAAATATTTGAAGTAATTAAAATTTTAAACAACTTTTAGGTTCTGCACAAAAAATAGTAAGACAAGGAAGTATTCTATGCATTGGCCCAAGCAGATGGGGAAACATTTCAGATGGAAACTCAAGGTATCAGATCTAATATATCGATAGTTGCTATAAATTTCGATAATTAGTATAAAGAACGCTGGTCTACATCTACTAAATGTGAATAAATTTATTGATACAACTTTTCACACTTGAATTTTGTGGTAAATTTGTGCTAAAAGCTACTCATATTAGTATTATTATTTCATTCATTATGATAGCTAAAGCCAGTAAGTGTCATCGATAGTATGTCAGCTTTAATATACACATTAGAGTGCTTGGAAATAGGTATTCTATATAAAGTTGACCTCATGATGTTGGCTTCTCTTTGTTAGAAAAACAAACAAAAGCAGAGAAGACAGAAAACAATAAAGGAAGGTTAGCTTTGGCTCTTCAAATGAATACAAATCGAATTTGGAAGATAAACAAAAATGTTATACTACTAATTGTTCATTCTGGAACAATCGGTTATATAGATTTACTTGTCCGATCTGAAAGCAGCTCGAACTTAACCAATGTGCAAAAGAAGCATGCGGTAAAAATTTCAGCTCTTAAGACTTCTGAGATCTTGGAGTTGAAACAGACGAGCAGACAGACGGACAAGGCTATATCGACGCCTCTTGTTGCGCTTATTATTCTGAGGGTTGCAAACTTCCTGACTTGATTGAAAATTCACAGTTTGAAGTGCTTCTAAGAATTATTACTCACAAATCTTACATATTATTCATATTCGTAGAGGGCTTAAGCTAACTCATGGCATGTCACAAATGAATCAGATTTTGATATAAATAGCTAAGGCTCGAGCAAAATATATTAACAAAATGTTCTATAGAGAGAGAGCTTACCTTTCTTATTATTGTTAAACAAATTTGTCAAATTCTTCACAAAAGATGTCGTAGCAGTCCTTGGATGGATATTATTGTATACCTTATACATCGAGCAGTTTCCAAAACATTAATCCTATCACAGGTGAAATCTGTAAGAATACAGAATATACGAGTTATAAGCTAACCGTGATATAGGGGACTTACAAACTGTATTCTGATCTTTAAAAAAATAAACCTTAACAAATATATTTGGCAGGCATATCCAATGGCTATATCATAGCAACTCTAGAGACTTTAGAGGAAGTTATACCTTCAGGAATGAAAAGAAAGTGGATATCTAGAGGAGTTTGTCCTAATGCAACCACTCCAATGCACATGCATATGTATATGAAACAGAATATATTATTCATTTAAGCATTTGACATATTAATTTGATATATATCTTCATAATATGCGCCCTTTACTCCCCTTTCGTACACTTCATCAGGCCATTTATCAAAACATAAACTGCAAAGGACTTTAAAGCAAATCAAATAAACAAGAAAAAATAGTCAATTTCAATTTATATGGCTGGCACACCAATATATATATATAAAGTTTAAATACATACAATATATATATATATATATATACTTATATATATATACGACAATTATATAAAAGCATTTGATGAATGGGGCGCAAACAAAGCATTGGAAACAACACTAATGTAAATCAAAACGAAACTTAAACAACAAACAAATAAGAAGCAAAACGCAAAATGTTAACTAGTTATTTAGGTGAAATATACAACATCCACAAATCACACTAAAATCCATATACTACATTAAATAATGCTTTAACAAATCAACACAAGAGACACACAGAACACTCATAAACGAACGAACAAAAGAACGAATGAACGAACGTATGGGAATTTAAAAATAAAACCGTTATATAGCCGAGTTGTAGCAGAGCCGCATCAAACGAATAAAGAATAACAAAAAACGAAGTAAACCTATGGCCGTTTATTAAACTTTTGTTATAAACAATAAATCATCAAGCATCAAATTGCAAACGTAAGCAAAATTGCAACAACAGAAAACCAAAAAAAAAAAAAAATGAAGTTAATGTTCAAAACTAACTAATATATAAACGAAATATTATATAATACAACCAAAAACTTAGACTGTATGTTATTTTCTCAATACAATACCTATACAAAAAAAAAAACAAAATAACAAAAAAAACAACAGATTCAATAAAAATGAGTTATCCAAATGCATACGTAGTTGTTTTCAATTTCAAATTTTAAAATAACTGCTGCCTGGCGCTGCATTTCCAGCTGAAAAGGCCACACTTATCCGTATCGACACATTTTAGTTACTTCTAGTATTTTCTTGGCTACTTTCGGTATGCTGCCCTAAGCAGCATGCGGCCACACTGTGCGTTCGATATTTTAATTCTTGTAATCGATAGTTTTTTAGTATTTCAGTATTTTTCTTATTCCACTTCTTTTCGAAACGGTCACACGCACCCAAAAAACGTGTGTTTTGGGCTGCTCGTGTTTTTATATTGAAAATATTAATTTACTAAAGCCAAAGGTCGCTTTAGAGCTAAGATGAGACGTCCAAAGAAGGTATGAATGTCGCCCGTTGCTGCCACATTGTGACATTAGGAGTTTACCGACTGCTATGCGTATACTAACATCTCAATCTCCTTTCCGCAGTACGAATCCGGTGAGGCTACTCAATACATTAGTCGCCGTGCAGCTCTACGTAAGCTGCAGCTATCGCTGAATGATTTTCGCCGATTGTGCATAATAAAAGGTGTTTATCCACGCGAGCCCAAACACAGACGCCGAGCACAGAGGGGCTCCTCAGAGATTAAGATTCTCTACCATGCCAAGGATATACGCTTCCTGCTGCACGAATCCATTGTATGGACTCTGCGTGACTATAAGGTGAGTTGCTGCTCTACCGGCAAGCAGTATTTGCCTTAACATACCTTTCCTTTAAAGATCTTTGCCAAGAAGTCGGGTCGCGATCGTGCCATCAAGGATTTCCGCAATCTGAAGCGTCGCTTGGCCTTGTTTCCGGAACTCAAAATAGATCATATAGTCAAAGAGCGCTATCCGACCTTTATAGATGCTGTGAAAGATTTGGACGATTGCCTAACGCTCTTGTTTCTGTTCAGCACATTCCCATCGCTGCATTTGATACCTCGCGATCAATCCAATCTATGTCGCCGACTGACCATTGAGTTCTTGCACTATGTGATTGCTTCCAAGTCGCTGCGCAAGGTGTTCATTTCTATCAAGGGCTACTATTTCCAGGCAGATATTAAGGGCCAGAAGGTGACCTGGATTGTGCCTCACTATTATCCCTTCAAGCCACAGTCCAAGCAGGAGGTGGATTTCAAAGTCATGTCCATCTTTGTGGAGTTTTATACCATCATGTTGGGCTTCACCAACTTCCGCCTGTTCCATGGCCTCAACTTGGCCTATCCGCCACAATTTCCCAGCAGCGTGCTGCAGGACGACGCTGAAACTCTGAAGGATGAGACTAGCTTTGTGTCCGACCGCATCGCTGCTTTGAATTTCGAGCTGCTACGCACAGACAAAGTACAGGAAGATGAGGAAGAGCCAGATATTGATATGGAACTGCTGGAGCAGGACGGTGACTCCAAACGCATTATCAAAATGAAACAGGAGGCCCAGGAAGCAAATCGCCTTCGCACGCTCTTCAAGGGCTTGAAGTTCTTCATTAACCGTGAGGTTCCTCGCGAACCGCTTGTCATCATCATACGCTCCTTTGGCGGTAAGGTCTCCTGGGATTCTACTGTCTTTACGGGTGCCACCTACGATGAGTCGGATGAGACAATTACCCATCAGATTGTGGACAGACCTAGCCTGGCCAAGCAATACATCTCCAGGGACTATATACAGCCGCAGTGGCTCTTCGATTGCGTCAACCAACGCCAGTTGCTGCCCACCAATCACTATTTTATGGGTGAGAAGCTGCCGCCACATCTATCGCCGTTTGTGGATGCAAAACGGGATTCATATATACCACCAGAAGAGAAGGCATTGCACGATCCTTCACTGATCGAGACCCATGGTAAGCAACGTGTGGACAAACTCGGGCTATAAGTTTTTAATGTTTGCTTCTAATTAGCCCAAAGTGATGATGACTCTGAGGATGAGGAGGCCGGACAGAATGAAGATGACCAGGAAGTTGACCAGGAGCAATTAGATGAGCAGCTACAGCGCGCCTACCAAGAGGAGAAAGCTGAGTATAGCAAATATGGAGCGCCTGATGGCATCAATGAAGACGTGGAAGATCTGGATGATGAAGATGAAGAAGATGACGACGACGAGGAGGAGGAGGAGGAACTGGATGAAAAAACCAAACGAATCCAGCAAGAGGTGAGTACCCATTTTTATAAACTTTGTAACGGATAGAAGGAAGCATCGCCGACCCCATAAAGTATGGTGTTTGTCAGATCTTAGCTATCTATCTTAGCTACATATATATATGTAGATATCCTGATATATGAACTTATTCCAGAAACAAAATATGTCTGTATCGACGGGCAAAGTGCACAAAGTCAACAAGCGTCAGTTGCACAAGGCCGAGGTGGATGAGCATCGTCTGCAGGCCCGCATGGTGAAGCCGCGTCATCGCAATCTCTTCCGCAAGCTCATACGCGAGAAGCAGACCAAGGAGAAGGAAGAATGGCTGCTGCGCAAGAAACGCCGCAACATTGATGCCACTGAAAAGGAGGAAAAGAAAACGGCCAAGCGCGAGGCGCGCAAACAGGCGGCCGCTGCAGCAGCCGCTGCCTCCAAGCTGGGCAAATGAGCGATCCCTACTGTGTCTTCTAGGCTAGGAAATATATATACATAGAGGAATAAAACAACATTTCTATGAAATCCGTTTGCTGTATTACTATTTTTACAGTGTACAAACATTTGCACACAACTTTTAATCAATTGGCTTTGTTGCAGCATCAAAAAAAAAAAAAACAAAGAAAAGTTTAAAACAAAGTTAAAATTTACAACAAATATGGCTGTCAACTGCGGTCTAAAATCAGTTAAACAAATCATTTAGTTAAAAAACTTTAGCCAGGGCCATTTGAACACCTCATGGCATTGATTTCAATACCCTTGCAGAGGATAAAGCATATGTGTTCTTGATCAGCATGACCAGAAAAGACGATATAGCCATTGCCGTCTGTTTCTATAATAGCTCAGTTTTAGAGCTATCGAGTTTGACTTCTTCCTGCTGCTTCGTGCAGATCGGATCACTACGTCTACGTCTGCTGAGCTCAGTTGATCCAGATCGGACCACTATATCGTATAACTGACCGATTCGGAATGAACTCTTAGTATTTTCTTTTGTTTTTTATCCAAATTTAACTAAATTTAGAACGTGTCCGGTCTTAGAAGCTTCCACGTATGCTGACCGAAGATCAACCGCATCTGCAAGGGTATATCAGCTTCGGTTACCCGAAGTTAGGTTCTTAATTTGTTAGTAATGTCTGACTTTGTTTAAAGCAATCAATATTACAGAAACTCTTCATCTACTGCATTATCGTATTATTTCTATATATTTTGTTTGTTTAACTAACAATTCGCTTTGCCTTTTCCATGCGTAAAAATTTAAATAAACCTAAAAAAATGTTCCTTGTATATATAGTATGTATATAGTAATTATGTTGTATATTGTATATATGCCCTGCCACAGTCCCAAGTCTGTCGTAGTACCTATTACTCTATCATTTTTACTTTTATCTGTCTTTATATATTGTATTGTTTTTGTTGTTTTGTTTTACCTCTGCTGCTTGGAGTCTCTTGTTCGCATCTGATTTAAGTTCGTTCCTAAGTTAAATATTTCGTTATAAAAAATGCTAAGGTTCCTTTTAGGTTTGCGGGATTTCTTTTAGTCGCTATCGCTGTCTTCGCCGCCAACGGCGCCATCCTCGTCGTCATCATCATCGCTGTCCTCCAGTTCAGGCATGGGAAAACGTAGGATAGCTGCTATGCCAGTTAGTTGAGCCAGTTCTGAAAGGAGAGAGAGTTAAGGTCGGTAATGAGTGCCAAAATAAACAGCTGTTTCGCCATTGGTAAAACTTTCAGCTCTGTAGCTTTAAAGACTTCTGAGATCAAGTGGACGGATGGCGGAGGATTGGCGAACTTTGGCTATATTCTCTATAGTTTCTTCAAGGCCCCAACGACATCAATTGGTAATAGTTTATGCCTGAGTTATGTTATCTATTCTATCGAAGAACAACATTTTTTGTGATTATCTTCGTCAAAGTTTAAGGTTAATCAATCCGAAAACCTGATATACAACGTAAAATATTTCCATTAACATATTCATGATATGATTTATACCTAGATTAATTTACAACAAAATATAATTGAGGATTTAATCACAAAATTGAACTAACAAGTGTTAAATCGACAAATTGACCTAAGTAGTTAATTGAACAATTTATAGATCCGGTCAAATTAAGCTTACTTGGAATGAACTGCAACATGGTTAACAACAGAGTGTTCTCATTTGTATATATATGTATATGTACACATGTATGTCTGCCTGTGTGTTTGGCCAGTTGTGGTCCAAGGCCAAGCAAGTCAAGTCACCATTCAACATATGCAATATCTTGGGTTTTTTTTGCATTTGGCGTAGGAGTTTTGAACAGGCAGTTACAAGGCTTACGGGTTCTAAGTCAGTTTTTGAACTTAACATTCAACTTGATGGAATCATGCTAATGACTGAATTACACTCAGAAGAAACAAAAGAACAAAGGGATGGAAACTAGAGGGAGAAGGCTAGCGCTAAACAATTTGAGTAAGTTTGATAGAAGTTGATAGCGATAGTGATAGTTGATCTTGATAGAAGTTTTTCTTTATCATCGAACAGGTTCGTTCACAAAGCCCTGTTTTTGCAAATCACGTTGTTTGTGGCTAAAATTCTCTCTGTAGTTTTATAAATGCAAACTAATGCATCCATTGCTGCCTGCTGCGCTCCATGGGCATGTGATATCTATAACAGTTAAGGAGCCACTCACAAAATCAAGTGTTTGATGATAATAATGAGCTGTAGGAAGGATCTTATACCTGGCCAATATTACCAGAATAGTAGAATTTGTTCATTAGCTAAGAACTTTTATGGTCTTAAAGAGATTTTCATACCATTCACAAAAAATTGTGATAAAATTGTATATTAATTTTGTCAAGAAGTTGGCAACGCACAGAAGGAAGCGCTTTCGACTATATAAAGTATCTATATTCTTGATCAGCATGACAAAAGGAATCGATACAACTATGCCCGTCTGTTTCAACACACAGATCTCAGAAGTCTTAACAACTGCAGAGCTGAATTCTTTACCAGATGCTTCTTTCGGCTCCATGTTGGTAAAGATTAAGTTTCATCAAGATCAGACAACTATATCATATAGCTACCATATAACCGATTGATCTGCAATGAACACTTAAAAGCATAACTTTTCTGTTATTCATGCAAGTATAGCCAAATTCGGTTTGCTTCAATTTAAATAAGCGCCACGTCCACTGGCCTGATCATATTAAGATCGAACAACTATATCATATAGCTACCATATAACCGTTTGTTCCGGAATGAACACTTAGTAGCATAACGTATCTGTTTTTCATCCAAATCAAATCAAAATTTGGTTTCTATCCATTAGAGATCTTACGTCCGCTGGCTTGTTTTCATCAAGATAGAAGAACTACATCATATAGCTCCCGTATAACCGATTGTTCCGGAATGAACACCTGTTTTTCATCCAAATCAAAACAAATTCGTCTTGTATCAACTGTAGCCCCACTCTAACCGACCAGATTTGATCTAGATCGGTTATATATATTTCGACAAGCCGAAGCTAGCCTTCCTTTCTTGTTTTTTAATGCTTCTATCTAAAAGTATACTTAATTAATCAGTAAACGGGGTCCTTTTGAATAGGTAAAATCGTAGACAGTTCAACTTAAGTAGTTTTTCTCTGTGTGTGCTAGACCAGAATAGCATGGATTACTCAATTGACTTTGTTTTAGTGCAGGCTCTACAAAAATAAGTCTTTACTGTTTACTCATGGAACAGCAAATTGTTGCCAGGCCACAAGTTGTTTATCTTTAAACAATTTAAATCAAGTGCGAACCTTTGTTTACACAATTATATATATATTTTTCTTTGCTTTATAAAGTTTATATAAGTAATTGAAAACTGATTATAATGAGCTGCGAGCAAAGCAACAGCAGAGTTTAGCACTTGAGAGATAAGGAAAAACAGCAAGTGAATGAGTTGTTTGATGGGGAAATAGTAAACATTTTAAGAGCCGCTGAAAGGTATCATATGTAAAGGCAAGAACCACATCTTTTAGATGCTGTGTTCTCCCCGCTTCAGGCCATTTACAACGCATTTACAAAGTAATCAAGTTCTATTTTAAAAACATTTGCGACCTATTTTCGCAAGAAAAACGAAAGTGCTGCCAAGTTTTGCAATCGACAATTGATAAGAGGAACAACAAAACAACACAAATGCGTTTCTCGTGAGTCATTTGCCGGCATAATGTAAGAAATTTAAATGCTATTTAAAGCGGAGTCCAAAAAAAAAGTATGTACAACATGTGAAAAGCAATTTTAATTAACACTTCGCAAGAAAAGTGCGCGACAAACTTCTTTCTTCAACCTTTCCTACATTACATACCCATATATATATATATATATATATACGTATATATTCACATATCTTTTCATCTATGGACTTTGTTTTCATAGCATTGCAGGAGACCCCATATCCAAGAGATATGTATGCTTTGTATGTGCCGCAACACATCATCTCACATCTCACAAATGCAATGCCGACGCATTTAAAAATAGAATTCCTAACGAGGTCATTAGACGAGGGGGAAACACAACATGCGTTTTGAAAATTGAGCGTGGAAATTGCACTAAGAACTCGAATAAAAACTAAAAGCGAACAAAGAAGAAATGTAATTTCTGAATGAATAGTTTTCTTCTTGCTAAAAGCTTTGCTTAATTTCACTTGATGAATTATATCTCAGTTTCTCAGTTGAGTTTCTAACAAAGCGTACATTGTGATATTGGTCTGGAATAGGGCAAATACTTACGTTCTCCTGATATATGCATGCTTGAGAATATCTTCACTTCGCCGCCAGCATCGCGCACTGATTCCACCAAATTTACATATTCTTTCCTGAGATTAACGTCTTGACATCTAGAAAGTGATAAGAAATACGTTGTTAAATTACATTTAAGTTGGGAGATCTTTATCAACATTCAATCCATTTTCATTATGTTATTATATATAAAAGTCACTGAACAATGAGCAATATCAATGGTCACAGAGAATCCCAATTATATATGTACTTGGTGAATGATCTACTTATTTGTCTGATCAACCTTTGCCAGCATTGAATTTTCCTTTAATTCGTGATATCCCGAAAGAAAAGATTAAACCAGACAAGAAAGGAGGTCTAGCTTGGGCTTGCCGAAGCTTATATACCATTAACATTGTAAATATCTAACCCATCTAGATCAAATTTGGTAGGTGGTTGCGGGGCTACACTGGATGCAAGCGATACAAGACGAATTTGTTTTGATTTGGATGAAAAACAGAAAACTTATGGGACAAAGTGTTCATTCTGTAACAATCGGTTATATGGCAGCTATGTGATATAGTGTTCCGATTTTGATCAAGTGAGGCTAGCGGACGTGGGGCCTCCTCAAATAGATACAAACCGAATTTGGTTTGATTTGGATGAAAAATAGAAAAGTTATGCTCCTAAAAGTTCATTCCGGAACAATCAGTTATAGGGGAGCTATACGATATAGCTGTCTGAGCTTGACCAGATCAGGCCAGTGAACGTAGGGCTTTCTCAAGTTAATACAAAAGGAATTTGCTTTGATTTAGAAGAAAAACAGAAAAGTTATGCTGCTAAAAGTTCATTCCGGAACAATCAGGTATATGGTAGCTATATGATATAGTAGTCCAATCTTGATGAAACTCGAAATAAACTAGCGTGCAGCTAAAGAGGGCATCTGGTAAACATATCGGCTCTATAGCTTTTAAGACTTTCGAGATTTTTGTGTTTAAACAGACAGAGAGATGTCTGCCTCTCTATATCTATATCGATTCCCCTTGGCATGATGATCAAGAATATATACATCTTGGAAACGTTTCCTTCTAAGCGTTGCAAAGTTCCTGACAAAATTAATATGGCTTTAGAAGATGCTGAGCTGCCCAAATGTCTACATCTAGGCGATAGAAAAGGAATGTAAGAAGGTGTAACACCTCATATATGACAAGCTTGACAAGGGAATTAACTCTTAATATAATAATATCTTTTCTAGTTGACAATTTTGCATATGGTAATCATATCATATGAGTACACCATATCAAATTACACTCTTTGTAATACTCTCATATAAATTAATAAGTAATTTACATATAAATGTTCCCCATTCTAAGCCTCACCCAATGATCGGTCATTAAAAGTATATGGCACCTCGTTGTGTGTGTACCTTGAAAGCGCATTATAAAATCAATTAATAATTTATACTCTAGCATGATATGACACTATATATGCAATACAAATTCCAAACCGCTTAATCATGGCCTGTAATGGGGGAATAAATACGTATCTATCTATCTATCTATCTATCTATCTATCTATCTATCTATCTATCTATCTATACTGCTATAGACTAAGGTGTCAAGTTTAGCTGGGAACTGTGGAAGCCCCACAGCAAAATGTAACATTTTACATATATAGAAATGAGCTAATTGCTTTTGAAATGCACGCTATAAGTACGACCCAACCTGAAGGTAAAGAAAACCTTAATATAATATAATAAAAACAAAAACCAGACAGTTCAAAAACCTTAAAAAGTTTTTATGTTAATGTTAAAGTAAAAGCAAAGAAACAAATTTGTATCGTGTGCAGCAGCGCAGGTAAAAATTTCAATTCAATTATCAATTTTATTGATGGCAAAAAGCGGTTTGTTTTGCAGAGAGAAACACACACACACACATCTCTGGGGGGAGAAATGTGTTGTCGAATAGTATGAGCGCGGAGAGCCCCATAGCGCCGATCGGTCTTCTATCTACACATGTGTGGAAGGGAAGGCAGGGGCAAGAGCATTCCACAGCACGTGCAATTGCCAGAGAGACAAAGTCTGAGAAATAGAGATGAGCACAGGGCGTGTTTTCTCGGCTGTTTTCTTTTATTCACAGATTAGTTCTGTATCAAAAGTTGGCAACTAGGAACAGGCCTGAATCACACGGTTTACCTTTTGGAGCATTGGTGTTCGCAATGTAAGAATCCGATTGATGTAATAATTATGTATGTTTCATAGTTATATAAAATTATAATTGCGCTTTTATTCATCTCTTCTCATAGCGTCGTCTCTTAACAATTGAAACAAGCGGTTTCAAACGTGGATGTCCATCTGCCTCGTTCTGTCCCCTGGCGTTACAGCACGATTCGGACATAAGTTCGAAAAACACAAACTTTTCGAAGTCAAAGTCGAATTTCAATTCGATTTACTTTTACTTTTCGGAGTGCAAACGGGAACAGGCCTGTATACATACACATATACATGTAAGTGACGTATTTTCACGTTTTAGCTACCTTTCTATTTGCAAATGTATTTTATCTTAGCAAGCTCAAGGTCACGTGAGTGAGGAGTGCTGTTATATAGTTAGAAGTACCTCAATTTTGCTTGTCCGTTGGTCTTTAATATAAAAATTGAGCTTTAATCGCTTTAACTATATCGCCGTTTCCTCACTCACTTGACCTCAAGCTTGCTTAAATAAAGAAAAATTAAAATAATAAATTTATACACAAATTTGTATGCCCAAATGTTAAAACCCCGATCGAAAAACAAACCCGACCCGCACCCATCTCTAGCCAGAAGAAACCGGCTGGGAGAAACCAGAGAGAGAGAGAGAGAGCGGCACACTGTCGAATGCCGGAGACCACGTCTGCGCTTGTAGAATCAGTTGCAAAGCGGCTTTCTTGCCAATCACACGTTTTCCAAAAAGCCAAGAGCAACCCAGAAACAGAATCCAAAGCAAGGCGCAGACCACGTCGCGGTTTGCCACGCAAAAGAAATTGGTGCTAAAGAAAATCTCTGGGAAATATCAACAAAAAGTGTGCAAATTATAATTTTTGTTCAAATTCGCAGAAAAAGGTGCGTTGACGTTGCGCGACAAATGCAAAGTGAAAGTTAGCAAAACATTGTGATCCTCATAAATATGTGCGTTGAACCCAGATAGAAAAATTGAGCTGATATTTTGATTTTGACTCAGCTCAATGCAATGCAGGCTGGCAAATTTTTATCTGTATCTGTGACTGTCACTGCTACCTGTGTATCTGTAGCTTTGTATCTGTGTTCTTTACTCATCTGTTAACCGCAAGTTGTCATATAAACCAAGTTATTGTTGTTGTTGTTGTTGTTGTGGCCGCTGCATGGCAATGATTGCACAATGGAATCAATTGTTATAATGAAATTAGCAAATGTGGCAACGGCGACGGCCTCTCTTTTCATGGGGGCTAAGGTGAACGCGAAAGTCATGAGGTGGTTTAACTGTTCGAGGAATTCGATGGGGTGAAATGCTTGAGCTCGCTTGAAAAATGCACGTGCAAATATTTTAATTAACAATTTTATGCAGGGGCGATTTGGAGGGCATGAATGAATACTCTGCTGAAGGGCGGATCTTCACAAATCACAAATGTGCTAGGCATTATAAACTTTTTACAACAATTTTCAATCAGAATAAAGATAGCTATGCACACAGTTCTGGGCAAGATTCATTTACCATGCAGCGCTTTGTAATATTTGAGCTTCTTTTGATAGAATTTTTAAGCTCTTTAGTCGACTTCGTGGTGAAGACCTAAACTATGCACACATTCGAGTGAGTCACTTCTGCAGGGATTTTTGTCTTCTGCTTCGACTTCTGTTTTGACAGGGAATTCAAAATCCTCATGCCCAGCCGTGATGACTGGAAGAGTGGCTGATCCCTCTCTGGACCGAAAATGAGCCCACTGTCTTCCATTGAGATCTGCGCAGGTCATATTCTGGATCAAAGACCAAAGGGGTGACTAGACTATCTGTATAGTCTCAGATAGCCAAGCTGCTATCAGATCCCTCTCCTCCAGGCTTGTCAGAGACTGCCTCAGAGTCCTTCAGGAACTCGCTGTGGTCAACAAGGTCGCACCCTGTTGGGTACCTGGTCACAGGGGCTTTGTAGGCAATGAATCTGCTGATGAACTTGCCAGAAATGGCTCCTCTACGCCACTTGTAGGCCCAGAACCATTCTATGGCCAATGCCTAGTTCTTAGCCATAGAGAACTTCCGGTCTCTTAAAGTAAAGCACTGGCGACTTCGCCAGGTTAAACTTCTATATCAGGCGAACTGGGAAACCTAACCAGACCACGTCCACCTCATGGTGAGATACTTGACTGGTCATAAGTGGCTTAGGTACTACCTCCAAATGAAACTGAGTGTAGACTCTGTGACACATTCTGCTCAACTGACAGGCCGTGGCTGACTACGCTTCAAGCACTTTCGAGTGGCTTTCTTAAGCCCAAAGTCAATTGAAAGCATTTCGACAAAGTGTGTCATATCCCACTTGAAGGAAATCGAAGAACTTCTGTCATAGGAGTGTATATGAGGCACAATAGATAAACAATGGTCGCAGTGCCTTCCTCTCACCTTTTGGAGTGGACCCTTTGGCTCAGATACCAAGCGGTGGGCCTGTCCCTTACTCTCTAACAAAACAGACAGTTTTACTTTTAAAGCAAAATCTGTCGGCCAGGACCAAACCAGTCAAATATGATCGCAGAAGGGAGACGGGATCCATCAGCCAGCTGATAGACCTCGTCACCCCTGGGAATATCAGATCTGGCCATCCGCAGAGCTGGTGCCAATGTTGTGCTCTAAAGTGAAGTCACGTGAAAAGTGTGCTCGCTATATTTCAAACAAATCTACTACCACTTGGAACATCCAAGTCTGTTTTTGGATCTCTGACTATGAATTGAATGACAAAACACAAAACCCCAGAGCCCGAAGCACTTCCACTTCTTGCACAATCAAAATAAACCAGCTTGGCTTGGATCAACCTCAATAACCATATGTAAACGATATAAAAAAACTTTCACAATACTGCAAATATAAAAGAGACATGCCAAAAAATATAAACAAAAACAAAACAACAATTGTCTTGTTTGTTGCTAAATATTTACATACGTAGGCAGCTGGCATGGTTCGGTCGGGTGGTTCGTAATGAAAGAGAAAAACACATCTATCCGATCTGATGAATGCAAGTGCAGAAAACATTGTATAAAACGCGCCCTAAAACAAAAGACTAGAAAAACTGGTTGCACAGATAAATAAAAATGAAAAGAAAAAACCAAAGCACACACACACAAGCACAGTTGGTGGAAACAAGAAGAAAACTTGAATTTGCTCTGCTCGCCGAAGTCAAATGAGCCGCAAAAGAGAACACACAGAATATATATGAAGAGGGAGGGGTGGGTGTCAATGGAAGGGGGGCGGGGCGGACATTTATGCATTAAAGAAAAAGTATATCATGCTTGTAACTAACTATAAGTACTCCTCCTCCAAGTGGATCATATTACAAATGTTGTTGTCGGTGTGGTTAAGCCAAGCCAAGTTGGGTTTGGAAGCAGGGGAAAAGCGGGAGCAGGTCGAACGCAAACTGTCAATCAAGAGAAATAAAACTGGAAGCCAGCCGGTTTTATATTATATGTTCTAAGAGTAGCCAAAAAAAAAGAAGTCCAGACCATAAACAGAGCGATTTGATAATTTGAAATTGCTTATTTGTTGTTGCTTTTGTGCGCCCACACAGAGTGCTAAATAATTATTAGCAGTTGGCTTAGAATGAAAGAAATGGAACAACGGAAAGGCAGATACTATTAAGAGGTATATAATATACTTTCCATATCGGGTATATGTATATATATCCCAAGTCTATAACTGCGGCGGCTTTCATTTACATCAAAGTTTAGCTGAGTATTGAAAACACAACACGAACGAACACGCAAGGCAAAGCAGCTCTATAAACATTGAGATCTCAAAAACGAAACAATACAAAAACACACGCAAATTGAGCCTGATCAAATTGCCTTGTATATATGTATATATATATATATGAATGTATATGAACAATACGTGGTGTAGCATGCGGCATGTGAACTGAAATGAATGAGGGACGAATTGTCTAAAGTTTCAATTGATAAGCGTGCGAAAGATTCGGTACAAGGCAAAGAAATACAATAAAAAAAAACAGACATAAGAAGAAGCAGAAGACTTTGTTATATTATTCAACTTGTAATAAGAGGAAATGCATTCGTTTATTATAATAATATAGAATAATTATTCAAAGAAGTTGTAATGACTTACGGGAAGAAAAACAGAAGGTCTAAAATGTTTATATAAAGATAAACTGTAGTAAAATTGTATTCAATTAAAACTTTTAACTAGAAAAGTGGCATAAGTAAAGTCAACAATGAACATTTGATAACAATTTTAATAGTTTACATTAGAACAAAACAAGAGAGGAGGGAAAACCTTATACACCCTTGCACAACTATACAAGGGATAGAAAACTTGGTAGCCCAAAACGTATCTCCTCCAGCTGTAGCAATAGGCAGCGCAGCAATCTTCTTTCTAATTACTTTCAAACATTCTCAGAGTGCACTGTGATATACAAACACACAAACTGTCATATACATATACATGTACATACATACAATACCTTCGCATTCCAAGAAATCTGATTGTGAGTGAGAGGGACAGAGCACAGGGCTATCACAAATAACGCTGCTTGGCTTTTAAATCAAATGTTGACAAAATTATAATACCCTCTAGAAGGGTATAAAAACACATCAAATCTTGGAAGAAGTCACACAGGTTTCACCCAGGTTATAGTACAGTCAACAGTGACGCAACTACATTGTTAAAGCGACATTTGTACTTTTTATGATCCCTGATAAATGATCAAGTATATGGAAATAATTTCTGATAACAGTCACTTAAGAAAGACTTAAGGAGGAGTTAAAAGGGTGATCAAATGTTGAAGCTTAAAAGATTTCGGGTGACAGTAAGCTGGCAGAAACATTTAACGAAACTGTATAAAAACCTGGGAAGCATAAGCTGAGGAACATTAGGTGACAAATGGAAGAAACCAATTCTTAGCAGAATTCTTAGCAAGTTCTTAAGATAATATCAATACTATCTCATACATATTTCGTATCGAAACTGATTAGAAACTCGCAGTACATAGCAGTTAGATGTAGGGTAATCTTTTGTGTAAACCGAAACAGACTTTTACAATCAACTCAGATGAAAAACCTCTTAAGAAAATGTATGTCATCAACAACTCAACTCAATTCTATTGCTTTCAACTTCACAGTTCCGATTCAAGTGCCGCTCACTTAGCACACTGCAAAGATGCTAACCAAACCGCTCCAGGCAGACTATTACATCTCCGAACTCGGCTATCCGCTGTTGCGGCAGTCATGTGAACAGAAGAAACTCAACAGAAAGCACCGCCCACCGCCACCTACTCCGCTGCCTGTGGAACATCATCAGCAGCAGCAGCAGCAGCAGCAGTTTTCCGACCGCCTTTTGCCATTGCGCAAAACTCTAAGCGATTGCTACAGACAACTACACTATAATGATGATGATGATGATGATGGTGGTCATAATGATGTTGATGCCCTGGCACAGCAGAAACAAAACAAGAATCATTGGAATGAGCAGCAGAGAAGCAACAACTATGTAAACAGAAAACGGTAAATCAAATCATAAATTGTTCAATTTTGTTGCCTTATCAAAGACATTTTTCATTCTCTTCCCTTTGCTTTTCTTTTCTTTTCAATCAAAAGAAATCAAAAGTGTCGCGATAAAGCAACAACGTCGTCGTCGACAACATCCAATTTTGGAATTTGCGATCTGAATAGTTTTTAATGCCGTTGGGTAGCCAGCGGCCGCCACCCAACCAACCCTCACACACTTTTTATGGGACTGATTAAATGTGCTAAAAATCTACAAAAAACAAACAAACAAACACACAATTGTTGCCTAAACTTTTAAGCTCTAATACTAAGTACAATCATTAAATGAAATAAAAACAAAAGCAAAAAAAAAGGAATTTAATTGCGGTTCACGCAGTTTGCATATAAAAAACTCAGTTAAATGGAATTTTCAACGGCTCATTAAAAATGTAAACGGGCTGCGAGGCAAATTCGCCAGAAACAGCGGCGGCGGAACAGGCAGAGCAGTTGAACATCCAAAAATGGTGCCATGTGTTAGACAAGAGACAGACGAATTGATAGACTGGCGGCAGGCGGAGACATTGGACGAGGTGTAACCTTGATCATGAGCACGCCGTCATGGATCTGGAGTCAGAAAAGACGCCATGGGGACAAAAATGAAATTAATGTGAGAGACGTGCCTTGCCTTGAATTTGAATGTGATTAACTGGGGAAATCACGCTAGGCGAAGCACAAGATCATGTAGTATGGATCAGAATGGGTATATGGCTCAATGTGGGTACCCAATTCCCATATTTGCTAGAATACACAACCAAGGGTCAACAATGCTTTGATGGGAATGAGATAAGGGAAGACTTGGGCTTGGACTTGCATTTGACAGGAGAGCCTGTGGAGGAGTCTACTATGTATAATATGTATTGGGTTCTCGTGCTATTATAACACTGCCTTAACACTGGGCTACAAAGAACCAACGGACAAGCACAAACTTCTGCCACGGCCTATAATCTTATGCAAGGATTTTAGCCTCAAAACCCTTGAGGCACATTCCTATATGACACATATAGCTGATGTGATGAACTACTTAACAGTTTAGGCTAAATTCGAATACAATTTGGTAATACATTGGTGTTCTTTATACGTGATACTGAGATTTACAGGGTCCATTATGAAAGTGATGCTCATTTCTTTGTTCGCGCTGAGGAAATCGTCAACGATGAAGGAAGTGTGGCTGAGAGCACACGATTCATGTTTTCGTCAGTTCTGGCCGTTTGTTGGGCGTCCAGAAAAGCGGTTCGTCGGCGATCTCAGCCCTCTCCCAAACTGCGAGCTTCAAACGCAGTCGCCCGTAAAGACCTCTTAAGACACCTGGAATGTTTCGATTGCATTCTTTCCAAGTCTCACACAAAACATGACTGCGTAGTACAAAGACGTGTTACAAAGACGAAAAACACACTTTACGCAGAGGCACGACTTCTACGTAGACTGCTTAAAGCACACCTGCATTGAAAGGGCAGACTTTCCACCACATTTACGGTTCCGATTTATCCTGCTGCTAGGAGGAGAAAAGCTTTGTTAGTTGCAAATTCACGCAACTACAGGATGCAACAGGAAGGTAGTTTACCAAATAGGCAAAGGAAATACTCCCAAATATATCTCTATAGTGTGCTGATAAAGAGTGAATTAACCTAACTACAGGATACAAGAGGAAGTATCTCCTCATCTGGTATGACCAAATAGGTGATATATCTCCACATTCAGAAAGGTGTCTTACCATCTGGTATTACCTAATAGGGAGGACGACCTTCCCTCATGTAAGTATCCCTATGTGAGAGCACTCAACTCAACTCGCTACCATTGCAATTTATCTGTAATTTTCAAAAATGTAACTAAATTTTCTAAGTATATTCCAAAGATTCTTAAAAAAGCGGGCATATATACATAAATTTAAATAAAAGCACAATTCGCTGGCAATTAGCTGAAGTTGAAGGTTTCGTCGCAATGGGCTTGTCAACAGCAACAGCAACAACGATGATTGCTCTTGATCTTTCTGCCTGATTGAACTCAAAATGGGTTCAGAATGGAATGAGCTATTAGTACATGAGGAAGTAAGCCATCATATATATATATATATATATACATAAGAATGTGTGTACAATGCTTGTTACAAGATAAGTATGAAAATTAGGTTTGGATTTATATCTTTTGATAAGATAACTTTGAAGTTTAAACAATGGAAGCACTACGATCTTCCACACTTGTATGTGCTAGTCATTAACAAAGAAAGCCAAAACACACATTAAATTTAAGTAGGAAAATCTCTAATCTTATCTATATGGATTTATATAAATTGTAGACTAATCTTTTGTAAAACTCATAAAATGTTGACTACAAAACTGCTATTTGCTTTGGTTTACAGTGAGTCAGTTTGGCCAAGCAATGGTAATTTCAAGAGAAGGGGTTCGTTGGACTATTTTTCACAACTTTCGACGTGGATTACCTCAACAAGAATGTGTTGATGAGGTCAGTTCTTTGTGTGGCCATAAATCAGTATCAAAAACTACACTATATCGCTGGTATAGTAAATTCAATCGTGGTCGTAGTTCGGTAGCCGACGGATTCCGTGTAGGTCTTCCTAAATCGGGGTTTATGCCAAAAAACATCGATGCAATATCATGATACCTTAAGAGATAGAGATTAGTTCCACGCCAATGCATTCGTATTCTGCATGAGCGCTTAGTTGTAGACAAAGTTTGGTCTCGTTGGATACCCCAAAAGAAAAACCTCGCATCAATTGTTGTAAGGAAATGATGAATAATCATGGATCCGGGATATAAGCGAATGAGCCGAAAACAAAACAGCAATCGACAGTGTGGGCATTCCAAGACGAGCCTAATCCAACAAAAATTTGTTGGTGGAAGAAGCACAGCAAAGCAAGTGGTCGCCTGTTTCTTCGGCAGAATGGGTCATGTGGCCACTGTTCCGCTTTAGCAACGTAGGACGTCAATTCTGAGTGGTACACGACCATTTCTTTGCAGGAAGTGTTCGGAGAAATTCTTAAAACCAGCCAAAGTCGCAAAAGAAAAATCATTCTTCCTAATGGCAGTGCGAGCTCTCACACATCTCGTCAAACAGGTGAATTTTTGAGCAGTCAAAACATCGAATGGACGACTCATCCTCCATACAATCCTTTTTAGGCACCCAATGATTTCTTCTTGTTGCCGAATACCAAAGGTAAGCTGCGGGGTCAATGAGTTACGAGCACCGAAGAAGCAGTTGAAGCGTTCAAAAACCATGCTTTGGGGGTGTCTCAAGAGGCGTGGAAAAACTGCTGTGACAAATTGTTTAAACGAATGCAAAAGTGTGTTGATCATCAAGGGGAATATTGCCATATGCCATAAGATTAGGCACTGGAATTTGCAGTTGCAAATTCAAGGAACTTAAGAAGAGTGTCAAGCATTTCCTTAAACACTCAATAGTACTCCGCATAAGATTACCCCGTTTTATCGAAAACTAACTAAGACATTGTCCAAACCCATTCCAACTGAGGTATAAAGGCGTCTCTGAATACAGCTTCATACAGCACTTAGCCTCCAAATACAACTCACCTGAATAGATTATCCGAAATGAGCATAGTTTCAATGGCCTGAGCTTCGGCTGCACGCATCACATGCTTCTTGCCATAGAACGCCTTGGCAGGTTCACATTGCAGCATCATATAGAACACTTCCAAGGCCTTGACCTCACCAGCAGCCTTGGTATCTGACATTTTGGCCAGCACAGCGGGATCTTGAAGCACCTCTGCAATGCCAAAGCTTAGCGTTAAAGATAATCGATCATATAATTTGAAGCTTGCCAACCTTTCAGTGAATGCTTGAAGCCGGAGGACGCATGAACCAGCATGAATTTGCTCTTGTTATCCAGCAGCAGTTTGTTATCCGTCTTGACGGCCTGCTGGAACATGTAATCATAGAACTGATCACGCACAAATCCTGGCGAGGCCACCAGCACACATTTGACCACATCGAAATTGACGTGACGCAGTATGCTCTGCATAACCTGCTCGTAGAACTTGGCCAGACCCTTCTCGTGCTGCTGCACGTTGCCCTTTCGTTTGCGGGGAATCGACACTTCAATTTTGCTTCTCACCAGCGTCATACTGGGTGTGATCAGGCAGACATGAGCCAGGCCCTCCTGCATGACTACGGCGGCCACATCTGCCGATTGGGTGGGATCGCAGGCCATGTCGATGCGTTCCAGTGCTATCGTATCCCATTCCGGTTTGCGGAGCTCGAATTTGCGATTCAGTTCCAGATCGAGTGTATGATAGGCGCCCATCTTGACATATGGGTTCTCTTCAATGTTGCGGCCCTTCAGTCGCAGCACGCAGGCCTGCGTGTCGAAGTCTATAGTTTCAACGGCAATTGTGAGGGTGGTGCGCACGCGACTGCTGGTCGAGGACCCCGTGGCTGTCTCATTCTGCACCTTGCGTATGGTCGTGCTTCGCACGCTGTCCCCCTCGGCAATCAGATTGTAGGCATGCCACATATCCTCCGACTCCTCGGGCATGAGGGTAACATTACTGTCAACATATAGATAATTATGAGTTTATTCGTGGTTGCTAATTTGCATTGGCTTATGCTTACCCCTGCATGCCCTTGTCCACGTATCGGCCAAGCAGTTTCATGTTACAAATTGTTGCGGCGAATTACTCGATTATTTGTTACTTGTAGGCCCCGCGTGCTTTGTGTGTTTCTGCTTTGCTCTGCTCTTGTCACTTGCATTGAGTTCGGTGTTTTCTGTTTCCACACAAAGCTTTATGCATTTTTGTTAATAATATTTGATAAATCGCCTCAATAACCACGATTTTCACGGTGCTGAAACTGAAATCAGCTGGTGCTAGTTAATGCAGTGTTGATAAACGCAAGGCGCAATCAGTGTGAACAATCTACACTATATATCGATAATCAGAGTATCGATAAATGCAAGCCCGCCGCATGTCTTGTATTAACACACTTTTATTTTTACATAAATATGTATGCATGTATATATGTTTGTGTCTATTTGTACAAAATTTAATCTTAAACTAACAGCCTCTCAATTTCCTGCTGTATGGATGTTATCTGCGATTTCAGCTGGCTACCCTCGTTGGTGGTTACCGAGCAGGCCACAATAGGCCGAGAGACGCCGCAAGCACGTCCCAATGCCTGCTTGGAGCGCACAAACACATACGGCACATTCTTGTCCTCGCACAGCAATGGCAAGTGCAGCAGAATCTCAATGGGCTCCGTATCACCAGCCAACACCACAATATCAGCCAAGCCACGGTTCAGCGTTTTGGTGGCTTCATTGGCACCTTTGCGCAACTGGTTGTAGTTCAGGGCCTGCTGAAGCAAATTCATAATCTTGGCGGTCAATTGGGCATCGGCCAAGGGGAATGCTTTTGGATTGACTTCCTCGGTCTGTGAACGATAGATTAGTTGTAGGTTTCTCAGTTCTACGTGAAGTTTTGTCACGGACTCACCATTTTAGTGCTTTTTGATAGTTTTTATTTGTATATTTAGACAAAATTTAAATGCAACCTCTCGGCTTGTGCTTCACTGAGGGCAGATATAAACGTTTAGCAAAACACGTGCGTACGACTCAGATATCATCGATATCGATTAGATAGTTTGGTTGCAACCGATTGTTCTGACATTAAAATACTGAAAATATACTTATTTTCCGTAACTATGACATACCATTTAAATACCAAAAATGCTATTAACAGCGATATGTTGAGGTACGTGTGCCGATATTTTTAAAAGCCTTCCTTCATCGATACTTTGCTACTGCCAGTGCGTACGAAATTCAAATTTAAAAACCTCCAACCATTTACCAATTATAAATATTTCATTTATTTATATTGTAATTATGCACTTTTATCATACATACATTCATTTATTAGTATTTTGCTTATAGTCATTTTTGTTTGCTTATTTCAACTTAATTGTAAGTTATGCGTGAACCTAAAAAAACGTTTGTTTGCATAGCAGTTTATATTTAAATTTTGTTTGTTATATAGAGAACATTTTAAGTGAAAAATGTAATCCCATACAAAATGTTGATTATTGTTTGGTGTTGATTATACATTAATACATAAGTATATTATAAATTTGAGTAAATATCGAAGCGTTTTTATCAATTGTATTGATCTTTAGATTTGTATTGTTTTTTGGATTTGTGATTTGTTTTTCTTTGTGATTTGGGGGTGTGTCTGTGTGTGTATGTTTGCTTGTGTCCAAGAGGGGTAATGTCTCTGTGCGTGTAGTTGCTGTTTATAGTATAGTTATGCAGTATAATATGTTTATTCATTTATAGTAGCCATAGTTTACTCGTAGTTTAAACAAATACACATTTATAACGGCTTGAAAATTTAAATTTGATTTTAAGCTAAATTTGTCAGCGCCTTCGTTTTGCAAGTGAAACTCATCAGCAAACAAAACCAATTTGCAGCGGCTGCAAAACAGAGAAAAATTTGCCTAAATATTTCTGTCCCCGTATAAATTTTGTTTATTTTTTTTTGTGGCCAAAAATGTAGCGCCATTTTTGCTTTGCTCAATATAACTTGACGTTAGACAAAATATGCTTTTATATATCAATTTATTTAATATATATAGATGTATATATATATATATATATATATATGTACTTGATTTGTTATATCTAAATGTGTTTAAATTGTTTATGTTGTTCTGTAAATGAAACAAACAAAAGTTCAGTGTTTTCTTTTACTTTGTATGGATTTTTATTGATTTTTTTGTTTTTTTTGTTTTGTTATAAGCATTTCTTATGTATTTTTATCTGTTTGACATTTATTATATAGATAGAAAATGCAAACTTAAGAGAAAAGATTGTTAGTTTTATGATATAATAAGTTAAATTTAATGTTAAATTATATATATTTCATTTAAATGATAAATTGTGTGCTGTGTTGTGTTGTTTTTGTGGTTTTTGTGTTTTTTAGCAAAGCAAAAGTTCTTTCTAACAGGCAAATGTACAAAATATTTTAAAATTGATTCGATTGTTATAAAAATAAACAAAAGCCTGGCAAATCAATTCAAAATACAGTTTTAGAATTTTGGTATGTTTTGATCTGATCCACCTCTTTCTATCTCTCTCGCACATTGCCTTTTTGGAAAGTTTCAAAAGTTTTACTTCATTCATATTTTTTCATTGTTTCTATCTAAGCTTAAACATGTTTAAAAAAAGCAAACATTGAAATGAAAATATTATTGAAAAATTGAAATCAAAATGAAATTGTATTAAAACATTCATAAAATAATGGTTAGAAATAGAGACCTTTCTCAACTGCAATGAATTTTATAATTATTGTATTAATTCTTTCGTTATTTCATTCAATTTTCATTTTGTTTTTTGCTTTTGAGAGTTTGTTTTATATGTAAATGTTGTTGTTTTTTTTTGTTTACTAAATGTATTTGTGTTAATTTGCAATATGCATTTTTAGAGAGTATTTTGTTTGAGTTTAAATTGTGGCTTTCTGTTTTTTGTTTTTGCTTTTTTATATTTGCTGTTTTTGCTGATGTTGTCTTTGTAGTCATGTCATATGCCTGCCTTTTGCTTTGCTCAGCAAATTTGCTTTGTTTTTTTTCTTTTTTTTTTTGTAATACTTGAAATTTTTGAAGCAAACTTTGTTGCGGCTTAAATAGGTGTGTTTTGTTGTTATTGTTGTTGTTGTTGTTGTTGTTGTTTGTAGTTGATGTTCATTCTTAAGCTTTCTTGTTGTTATGGTGTTGACGCTCCACGTCTTTGCCGCTTCCTTCCCTTCCTTATCTAACCAGAGGAGGCAATGGCACTCTGATTCTGCTGGCCGCCGTCCATCTCCTGGGTCTGGGCCTTGTTCTGGCGCACAAGCTCAGCGCGACGCTCCTGCAAGTAAGTAAAATGTGTAAGTGAAATCAGTTGAATTTCCTTATCATTTTCTATATCATTTTCTATATCATTCAAGTGTTTAAAAATACTATAGCTATAGCTAGCTTTAGCTACAGATGATTTTTGGCAAAATCAAATTTAATATGATATATGAGAGGGAAAGGTGAGGGAGGAAAGAACGTGAACGTACTAGTTTTTGGACTTTTTCAATTTTCTTTTGCAATTCCTTTTCACGATTCTGCTCGGCGGTGAACAGCTTGTTTTCAATAATCCGAGCCTTTTCCTCGAGCTTCTGACATTCCAATTGACCGATCTGTGTTTTGACCTCAGCAATTTTGATTGTATTCTAAATGAGAAGAAAAAGGATATAAGAAAAACAAACGAAAACCAAAAACAAATGTACGAGTTTATATTTTGATGAACGAAAACTAAAATATTTAGCACAAACATCTTGGCTCTCATGTGGAAATTTCATTTTAAAACTATTTTAAACTAAATTAATGTAAATGAGATAAATTAAGCAAGGATTTGGGTATGTAGAAGCTGGACTTAAATTCTAAGGATATAATAATATGTACAAGTTGGTCTGCAAATGCGAGAAAGAAGAGTAGATCTGGTGAAAATCAACAAACCAATCACAATTTTATACCCTTGCAGAGAGTATTATAGATTTGTCACGATATTTCTCTCAGTTTTAAAGCTATCAAATTTTCATCATAGACTTCTTTTTGCTGTAAGTTGCTCATATGTAAAAATCGTGAAGATCGGACCACTATATCTTACAGCTGTCATATGAAGAAATGAATAAAAACAAATGTATGAAAATTTTGTACCATAGATGGCGCTAACAAATGTTATTATAGCAAGCCAAGCGGCGATGCGTCTTGTCTAGCCACGTTGGTCAGAAATAAAGAGAGAGAATTAGAGAGGCGCAAGCCTGCACTGTTGGTCAAACGAGAAGAATGCTCTGCCTCTCTTACAAACTCTCACAAACAGACTTCAATGCGAATGTGTTGTATGTAGCTGAAGGCTTGCGAGTGTTTGTATATCAGAATGGATTTTATGTTTTATATTTGAAAGAAATTGGAAAGAAGATGCTTCGTAGCCTACTGCTATTGCTGATCCGTTGATGAAATGTTATGAGAATCGGACTACACTTGGTTTTCCTTGCCTTTTCTGCAAAGGTATATTAAGTTCGTGAGCTTTCCTCTTTTGTTTAGAGACGCGCATGGGATCGAACGCTTGGGCGGGCGCTTCTAGCAAGCCCCGTGGCTTGGTGACGCTGCGGGACTACATGAACGTGCGGCGCATTGTACATCCACAACCTACGTTCGTACTCTCCTTAGGTTCCTGGGCACCCCGAAGAGGCCAGCAAGTAAAGAAGCGAACGAACGAAGAAGCGTTTTTGGCTCTTCTATTTGGTAGGAACGTAGGTAGATGAGGCTACAAAGAAGCTGTTCAGGCGTAAGGGAAATTCTTAGTAATTTGTATGGGTATCAAGGACAACCGACTATGTAAACTAAAAGAGAAACCCCCACTAAAGTTTCCTCTATAGAAACTAAGCTTAAATTACACACACTCTTCTAATTATCGTAATTCCCCTAAAGCATCTCCACTCACATGCTCCTTAAGGCGGTCCAGCATTTTCTTAATATTCTCATCGCGCAAAGATTGGGCAATCTTCAATTTCTCCTCGATGGCGCGCTGCTCATTGGCCTTCTGCTGCTCCAAAGTTTCGCGCGTTTTCTCAATCTCCTGGGCATGGATCTAAGGTTAAGGGGGGGCAATGATGTTAGCAATTCTTGACCCAAACAGACACACAAGCAAACCTTCAATTTCTCCTTCATGTCACTGATAATGGCCTCACGCTTCTCCACATGCTGCTCCATTTTGGACTCCAGCTGCTCCTTGGTCTGAGTGATGAACTCATTGGTAATCTCATCCTTCTTGCGAGTGGCCTCCTCAACCTTGGCCAACTTGTTCGAGATATCGGCCATTTTCTTGGCCTCCAAAGACTGTGTATTATCATATGAAATATTAAGATTTGCTAGAGATTCGTATAGATTTTGGGGTAACTTACAATGCGTCGCTCTTCGGCTGCCTTCAGCTTTTGCTCAATCTCTTCGACGCTGACATTTTTGCCAGGGGTGACGGGACGCTTGGGTACGGCCACATTGGGTGCCGGTTCGGCCAGTATGACCTCATAGCTCAAGCCACCACGGGACTTCTCCTGGCAACGAATCTCAGTGGCTGCAAGAAAACAACAGAGGCGGCACAAATCGTTAGTTAGGGTAATTCAATATATGGCTGGCCATATAGTTCTTTGGGGCTGCAATCAGGGGGGACACAAAATTCTTAAGTCACCCTTAAGTTGCAACAGCATGACGTCATTTTTGCACAAACAAACAGTTGGTTTTGCTTTGGCTTTTGCTTGAGAAGCAAAATAATTGCGAGAGAAAAAGTTGGATCTGGAAAGTATGTGCAACATCTGGTCATATTTATATAGTCGAGTGAATGTATATGTACATATATATAGTATGTACTGGCAATATATATTACTCTCTCTTGGCCACATTTGCTGTGGCAGCACTTGCGGTTTTTTGGCTTTTAAGTTTTTCGCCATTTTTGATTAATGGTCACGCCTCGCTGCACTCCTTTTTTTTTATCCTTTTCACACTTTTCACAGAGAGCAAACCATAATATTTCAATGCATGGGACACAGGCAGGCGGGGGGCAGACGAAAAAATGCACAGAACAATTATGAAATTAAATGCAGTGGAAAATGCATTCCACAGCTGCTTTAACTGCAGTACAATTTCAATTTGAGAATTCCTTTTACACTTGTATTCGTGGAAATGTCTGTGAGAGGTAATTGGAAGCGTTTACGACTATACATATTCTTGGTCAGCATCAATAGGATAGTCTATCTAGCCCTAGATCTCGGAGACCATAAGAGCTAGAGTCACCAAATTTGGTATGTAGACTCTCCTAGTTTGGCGTCAGATCAAGTTTGCTTTACAATTGTGTTACGCCTCCTGGCGCCCTTGCAAATCGATAAAAACCTTATATAGAAAAATTCGTGAAAAACCCATTTTGTATGAGAGCGAGTCTCTCCCGCTTTTGTGTGTACGAGCTACCTCTCTAACAGCTCATTAACTACCATCATCATCTACCTATAACTCACTTAAAATAGTTGGGACTTAATAAACCCGAAACAGCTCTCTGGGCCGTTCTTAAACAAAACCCAAAACCTAATGAAAATACACACATCGAAGCCACCAAAGCCTCATACTTAGTTCTAAGAAGAACAAATGGGAATGGGGTAACAGAATGAAGCACAAAGGCAGGCGCTGACCCAAGCAAAAATCCGCATTTGTATTTATAGAACAAACATTGCGCCACACCCACTGATCCAGCGATGACGGGGGAGGGGAATATTAAATGAAGCGGAAAATTATTTGTCAAAACAAAAATATTTGCTTCAAGTATATGGAGTGAATGGGAGTTTTGGGTGGCAAAACAAATGTTGCCATAATTTGCAAACATCGGACACCTTTTGGAAGGAGATGTATCATCGCATGGCCTAACTGTTTGTATGTATCTCCGTCGTTCTGGCCTGTAGATGTTGACGCATCATTTGCCATTATTAGAAAATGTCAATCAATCGGCTGTCTCTTGCTCTGGCTTTTTTGAGTAATGATGCAAAAGTCTGTGCTGTCCGTCCCATTATTATGCTCAAGTGTTGAAGTGTATTAAGCTGACCGATTTGTTTGATTCGCTCCTCAAGCACGCATCCAGCAGGAAAACGTGGGTGGGCTGATAAGTATAAGAACTAGGGAAGAAAATGTATAACTAGAATTCATACTTTATCGTTTATCTTTATGATTGCAGCACTGCTTTGGTCTTTCATGGAATTTTAACATTCTCTGTTAACATTTAAGCAAGTGCTTGCTCAATCTTGTGCATCCGTCAATAGTTTGTCTTTGTTTACAATCATCGCTCTGGCTGAGTCATCCCCTTTTTGAAGGCTCATCCCCACAGCCTCCAGGCCGAACTTCAAGCAGTGCATTTGCAAAGCCAAATCGATAATGGAAACTACAGCTAGCTGTAAGGCAGAATAGAGCGAGCAAAAAATATGTGTGCGGCTCTCTATACTTTAGCTATGTCTGCAGCTCCGCTCTCTGAAGCTCTGGCTCTCCCAACGACATTGCGTGCGATCGCGACTTCAATGAAAATTAGCTTTAAAGCTGGCTCTCTCTGCCTTTGACTCTGCAGTGCCGTCGTTTGTTTTGATTTTGCACATGCATGTTCTACTGTGTTTGCAGCTACGATTACTGGCGCTCTGGCTCTCCCACCGACTTTGCGATCACGACTCCAAAGACAATCAGCTCTCTACAGCCGGCTCTTTGCTGCCGTTTGTTTTGATTTTGCTCTGTAATATAAATTATGAATTCCTGGAAATGCCCTTGGCATAATTCGCACACATACTCTTTAAAAATAAGAGAAATATATCTAAATGGCAGCTAAAATCATCGCAAACTCATTGGAAAGAGATTTGTGTCAGAAAGGACTAGTTTCTGCCCCAGCTACATTAACTTTCAGCCGACCCTCGCAATAAATGCGAAGCCATTCAAACCGCACAAGCCACAAACTATTAAATGCATACAGAGGAACAGACAGCACGCTTCTTCTAACGGCGGAGTAAGGAATATAATCTGCAATGTTCATTTAACTTGCAGATGTTTTCTAACCCTTTCAAAAGGCACTCTCAATGGGTGAAAGCAATTTGCTAAAGTGGCAATCTACTTCTTCTTTGCTTCAATTCGCGTTAAGCGTTAACTAAATACAAAGCTCTATAAAGTAAAACAATTTGCAGCCCAAGTCAAGTGTAAAGCGTTTTAGATTCAGCTTGGTGGTTTTCTATCCCCATCTACTCTACTCACATCCCTCCTGCAAGTCGTTCTCCTTTTCTGCATCTGCCTGCTGGGCTGCGTTTTCTTTATTCATTTTCTCCAATATCTTGAGCAAGGCCTCGGCATCCGGGTGGTGGAAATGATTACGGATCACATGAAACTCGAGTTCATCGGCTGTGAAGCCCATCTCATCGCAAAAGGGGCACTTGAAGCTCTGCGGAGCTTCGCCATTGGCCATTTCCTCGCCGCCAAAGTACAGCTCGAAGTAGACGCTATTGAAGATGGCCTTCATGGGATGAAAGTACTTGTGCTTCCCAGCGGCCCGATTCTTGCCCTCATCGAAGCAGTTGCCACAATAAGTGACAGAATTACCGCAGACGTAGCATTCGTAGCGCCGGCCCATATCTCCTTGGGCCGGACAGCCCAGGCACTTGCTCAGCTGCTGCACCGCAGCAGTTTCGGAATTCGAAGCCATAACAAATGAATCGAATTACGGCTTACAATCAAATGAACAAACCAATAATCAAACACGTTTTACAAACTCGGCGAATTCGGAAGAAGAATAAAAACTTTTATGGGAATTTCAATTTCTTTTTATCTTTTTTTTTGCTTTTTCAGATGTTGTAGAAGTGGCAGGAACGATATGAATGAGGTTCTAGAATAATCTTGACACTTTAAAGTAAGGCCAACTTGTTAGAAAATGTGACTAGTATATATACACATATATATATATATATATAAAGGTATTTTTTAGCAGTTTTTCTTTTGCAAAAGTTATCGATTTGCAAGCAGGGAAGGCAATGTTCGATAAATAAGGATTATAAACTAAGGGAATTTATTTAGAAATTTATAGTAAAAAGCACACTTATTGAAGAAAGGGCGTGTTGGTTGAGCATGACACGATCTCCAGAAGCGCGGTCTCATTTGATGCCGCAGTTTACAGTTCATAAACCAGGCATTCCCGCGCTTTCCAACAACAACCATTCGAGTCGGACTGAGTCAGTCAATTCTTACAATCCGTTTGTCCGATATAGTTCCAATTTGGTTCATTTTGGAACAAATCAGTAATATGGGAGATATGGATGAATCTTGAACAAAAGAAGATCTTGGGGTTGAAACAGACGGATAGACGGACAGACATGGCTACCGAGAATCGGCAAACTGATTGGCATCATCGCCTTGTATCCCATGTATCCTGCGGGTTGAATCAAATGAAGGGAGGGGTGACATCTTCAATGCGGCCAAACTTCATTGAAGAACGGGCCAAGGCACGCAGAGCTGGCAACATAGCGGCGTAGGGCGAAGCCTCATCACGATCAGACTTCACTTTCATGGCGCCAGGGATGCGAGCAATGGTCAGTGATGCGGCCGGACAAGTCGGTAACTTGCACGAAAGTGTCGTTGATGCTGACATAGATGTGAGCTACGCCAAAGACATGTGGCATATCGGTAGGGAATGTGCTTATGCATATGCAAACTAAGACGAACTGCTTATTGTTACATAGTCAAAAGCGGCTCAAGTTTGGTTGGACTTCAACCTTCACTTCACCTCGAGCTTGCAAAATTGAAAACATTTACAAATAAAAAGGTCGCTAAAGCAAACCCAAAAACCACTCCGAATTCGATTCGAGGTCGTATCGGTGTGTCCAGCCGAATACATTCGGGCTATGGCAGAAAGAAATTGATATCAGACCTTCAATTTTTATTCACTATTGGCCAAATCCTTTATTCAAACTAGGAACAATCCGTTTCTCATTTACATTTAATTTTCACAAACTCTTCAATTGCCTCTCTCTTCGACAAATTACAAACGAAACGAAATATTCTTCATAACAAATAATTTTTTTTATGTGATTTGTAATCGCATATGTGATCATATCTTCTTGTTCAACTGTTCCAGCCAAACTATATTATCAATACATATGAAATTTTATAAAGCTACGAAGTGTGTGTGCCCTTGCTCTTGTTAGCAATTTCTTAACCCACCCACTCCTCCCAACTTCTTCGCATTTGTTTCCAAGTGTTAAAATGTTATACTGAGTATGAAAGTGTTAGCCTCTTTCTTGTGTTTATACACCCACCCCCCACCGTCCTTGAAAGGCCTTAGCCCCCTCTCCACCATTTCATTTTTATATCCCCCCTTTCCCCTAACAGTTTCTTCATTTGTATCAATAAAATCCTAGAAAAATTTCCTCCTCATCCAGAACAGCTTCCCAAGTTGCTGTGGGAAAAACGTCAGCATCTTCATCATCGTCATTGTCATTGTCGTCATTGTCGTCATCATCATCATCATCATCCTGTTCATCTTCATCATCCTCATCCTCATCGTTATCCTCATCCTCATCATCAGTCTCATTGTCATTCTCATAATTGTCCTCGCCCTCTGGCTCCGTTTCAACTTCGCTAGCTTCGTCGTCGTCGTCTTCACCTCCATTGTCTTCATTTTGTCCCGAACCATCAATCTCTGACGATCCACGTCCAGATGGGTCGTATTCGTCGCCTTCATCTGTTAAATCCCAAACATCATCTATAAATATCACCGAATTTGCTGCATTGGCGGCTTCATTTGCTGCCGACGACCCACCAGATCTACGTTGTGGTGGCGTTTGTGTGGGGGCCTTTTTGGCCTGAATGTCCGATTCTTTGACCTTAATCTGCTCCAATTTCTTGGCCATTGATTCGCTTAGCCAATTTTGGAACTCATCGAGACCATCGTAGAAGCGCTTCATGAGAACCAAGCCAGAATCTGTGGTATTAGAGATCTTCTCTTCCTCGAAAACAGCAGACTCATGCTCCTCCTCCTCCTGCTTGTTGGTGTTGTTGGGCATTTTCTTCATCTTTTTGGCATCTTTCATCGCACATACGATCGGATCGTGAAATACTTGGTTGAGCTCCTCGTTGGCAAGCATGGAACATAGCAAGGCCTCAGTGAAGACAGCCTGTTGCACTTTGATGGTATTCAGCTTCTGCTCATTGGACGGCGGCTGAGTTTCAGTGAGAAACTTGGAGCACAGAAATTTATTACGATCCTCTGCCATGGCTGGAGATGAAGCTGCCAGTGGTAGTGCTCCAGTGCTGGATGATGTTGTGTTAGACTTATTAGCCTTATGAATTTTACGTGGCAACACCTCTGGGCGGAACAAATCGGGGTACCGCTGGGCCAAGCGGGCCGAGAGAACTCGAGCCGACGTGGCTGATGTGGATGCTTGCTGCCCCAAGACCTGAGGAAGTGGCAAGTTGTTGTTGTTGATAACACAGCTCAGCGGATGAGAAGATGGTACATTTAAGACCGGGAAACCGATAGATGGATTTCTATGGTTACGGTTGCTGTTGTGTGTGGGAAATACTGAGCTGCGGTAACCGATGCGATTAACGTGGCGTGGCTGACCGTCTTGAACTGTGCACACCAAGTCGTTCTCCCAGGTGATGTTCCTTGAAAGTGGTGGTACTGCACCCCAGGCATTCGCGGCTACCGCCGCTATCGCATCGCTATTGGAACTACCAGTAGATGTGTTGGACATAATTCTAGCATGCGCTTGTTCCAGCATATGTTCAACATTCGGCAGATTAAATCGCGCTGAGCCCGTTGCCAAACGATTCGCAATTCGACTGCCACCAGCAGAGCCAAGATTGTTGTTAGCCGGAATAGTTATAACACGTTGGTTTGCCGCCAAAGGGGTAACGACAGAAGTATTGCTATTTTCATCAATGGTGGACACAATTTCCTTTTCGGTCAGGCGCAGGTAGTAATATGCGGTTTCCATTTCGACAAGGCTCACACGCTTGTTTTTCAAAGTCTCCGGCGTAAACTGCTTCATTTCGCCGCGCATGGCACGGACTCGCGATAGTAGGTTCAATGCACGTCCGGTATAGTTGTCACTGTATGCGTTGAGCTTCCGGATCTCTTTGAACAGACCGGCAGCTCTGCTGACCAGAGATTTAGGCTGTTGCTTCTCTTGCCCAGGAAGTATTATCTCCAATATAAAGGGTCGACCTTGCTGAGTCTCGAAAACTTCCGGTCCATCCAGCTGGTCTTCTTCTTGGATAGCCAGAGGCGCACTCAACTGCTGACTGGATGGAAACATCTGCGGTACGTAGTCCGTAGCTTCGGCCGCACAGCGACCAGCCACCATATCAAAGTAAGCAACGAAGTCCACATGCTCGCGATGCATCTCCGCCAAATGGCTGTACAGACCAATACAGCTAAGACCATGCTCCTCGCACAGGGCACACTTGTAGCTCTGGGGCGCATGGGCCTCCAGGTATGCCTCTCCTTCAAAGTAGAGCTGAAACTCGGCACGAGTGTAGTGCGTCTCCAGCGGATGGAAGTACTTGTGCTCGGGATGCTCAGGCACCTGGCCCAAATCGTAGCATATTCCACATATCTGATATTGAATGCATTGCCAACAGGCGTAGCGGCGTCCCGTAAACTCGGAAATGCCACAGCTAAGGCAAGTGTAGCCAAAGTGACGTTCTGGTGGTGGTTGACCACCGCCAAACATAAGCGATCCCTGGAATGCCATTTTCTTCTTCGGCTGCGAAGATAATGATATACAAAGATAAGGACACAGATATTCACCTATCGCGTTTGTGCGATTTCAATGGAACCAAAAGTAGCACAAGTTTAATATTTTACTTCCGTTTAGACGAGAGTGTCACACGGGTAAAGGTGATATCAAAATTGAGTTGTCAGGGTAAGTTTTATCTTGGAAGTGAGGCTAAAATCTATGGAGACTAGGATTAATAGCTTTGGAACATATTTGAGTTTCATTTTGCTGCCGCGAAGGTTACCAAAATATTAGCTAAACAGAAAGTTTTAACAGAAGTTTAAATTTGTCAAGCCTCAGTCTGGGAATTTGATAGTATTCGGATCGATATATCATATAGGATGCTCTTGGCATCGTCTTAGCGAAGAGATAGAGGTAGAGAGATGGAGGAGACAGAGGTAGAGAGAGGGAGGAGACAGAGATAGAGAGGGAGGAGACAGAGATAGAGAGGGAGGAGACAGAGATAGAGAGGGAGGAGACAGAGATAGAGAGGGAGGAGACAGAGATAGAGAAGGAGGAGACAGATAGAGAGGGAGGAGACAGAGATAGAGAGGGGGGAGACAGAGATAGAGAGGGAGGAGACAGAGATAGAGAGGGAGGAGACAGAGATAGAGAGGGAGGAGACAAAGATAGAGAGGGGGGAGACAGAGATAGAGAAAGGGAGGAGAGAGATAGCGAGAGAGCGATACCGCGAGAAAGAACGGAGGAGGAAAAGTATGTCCTTCGCCTCTCCCTAGTCCCTACCACGCGTTCATCCTAATTTCAGCATTCGACAATTCGGAATCGGCAACTGGTTACAACTGCTCTGAGGCGAGAATAAAGAGGATTCCTCCACCTCTCAGATAACGAGCAAGCCAATTGAATATTGATGATGTACAAATGAATGCAATATATTGGGCATTGACTGAACTCCAAGAATAATCCGTGACTTTGCAGTTCTCGGTTGCTGACGCAACAAAAATTGCCATTGAGATTCTAGTTTCTTCAGATAAAATATCACCATTAACGGAATCTACAAAACACATTCAAAGAACCTCTGCATAGTTGTATGATGGGCATTACTCTTCCATGAACTGTATCGCATGGGCAGCACTGTCAGCACATGATAACCACGTGTACAATACGATGTGTCCAACATTCCTTTCTAAGAAACTATACGCATTTTGGAACGAGCGAGAGCGAGCATTGCTCAATGATTTGCAATAAATTTGCTTATCGGAATTATGGGAACGTCTGAGAACGCATTGAATTGCAAAAACAACAACAACACAGCCGCTTGAAAAACGCACACATGGAATTCTATACATATATATATATCTGTATATATACACACACATGTACATACATATTCAGGGTAAGTAATTTTATATGCTATATTATAAACTTCCTTTGACTTCTGCAATTGGATCGCATAAACAAATATTCTTTGACAGTAAACTGTACATTGAAAAAAAAAGCACACACACGCATACATATGAATGTGCCTGCCTGTGTGCGTGTTTCTTGGCGTCTCTGCAGATTCGCCTTTATAAAAACAAACTTGTGCTAACCTTTTTTTCCACCATTTCACTATTTCTTGTACTCACTTGCTTAGCTCGAAAACATACAACACTTCTTCTAATTATGCTTGCTTCTTTAAACTTTCTTCACGGTAAAAAAAAGAACAAATACCGGTGCGGCTGCCGGCCGGGGTTCCTCTGGCCGGACTGCCAACTCGTTTACTTTGCAAAAACCAAAAGAAAAAAATCCCAAAAGTCGCGTCGTTTTTAGTTAATTTTTGGGTTTTTCAGCAAATACTAGACGAAATATATGTGACGTGCGATCGGTGTTTTCATTCAAACTTAATGAATTGGTGAAATGTTTAAATGAAGGCTGTCAAAGTCAAGGCTGTCTCGATTTGATTCACACAATTTTTTACACTTTCATTCAACTGAATTGCTTTCACGCTTTGTATTTAACACGCAGATTGAATTATAAAGAAATATAGATTTCCGTAACAGAAACTGTATTGGTATAGGCATAGAGATGGGTGAATATGTTGTAGGTACTCGGAGGAGTTATTTTCTGGAGTACAACAAAGCATTGGTGGCATTCCTGCAACGGATCTGCACTTTTGAAGTTGCCAAAGGCTCATAATATGTTTTTACTAGAGATTTCGTAAAAACATAAATTATTTATATAGAATGTTATAAACAAATCATGCAAAAGAATCCTTCTGTCCTATCCCTCTCTTTTTGTTTTGCTTACGTTATTTTTGTGACGTTATTTTTGTGGTTCCCTATAAGTGTGAAGCCGCGACTCGTCGCATGCCGGCAAAGAGATGATCACAGCACGACACACACACACACGCACGTGTATGCAAATATGGGTGTGTTGGCTGTCGTCGCTGTCTGCGTTTACTGTGTTTCTATCTCGCAGGCTAGAACTTTGAAAGTTGCCTCTGGTCTAAGTACAAGTAAAGCCCGTTAACTTGTTTCAATCTCACGCGTTCCTATCGAATTGCTTAGTTCAGTTGAAATGGTATGTTTACAGGGTTGTTGGTACAGATGGAGTAGAACACTTGCAGTTGGTCGCTTGAAGCCACAATAGAGAGGAAACCAATGTTTGTGTTTACATTTCAATGCAGTCGTAGTTTTGTACGATGTATACAAATTAGATAACATAGGCAAAGTACAATAATATGAAATTGGATATGAATAACACTATATTGTACAAATTTAATTACAAATTTGGATTCCTTCCAACTTATTTTTTGAGTTTTCTAGCTCGTTTGCATGCAAACTTCACATCATCAAATTTATAGCAACGGGTACTAACTTTCATGATGAGGCGGTTACGATCTGACACCGGTCACAACCGGTAGGTAACCAACCCATTTGTTCAATATAATCATGCTCTAGGAATGTTGGGGCCTGTTTGAATCATGCAAGTTCGAACATCTAAATGGGCCTTTGATTGGATCGTCGAATGAATGGCATTGCGCCCTCCCAACGGCAGAGACACATCACGCTTCGTGTTCTCTTCGGCCAACAGTTTCTTTCACTGAGTTGCTAAGACTCAACCTATTTTGTGTATGAATCCAGCACAAAAAGTAATTTCCCTATGTGTTATGTGCTTCGAGGTTAAAGCTAATTTCCAGATGGTTTTCCCTAAGCCCAACTTTTACTATAAATTCGTAAATTAATTCGCATATGTTTTTGTGAAAGTTTTAATTTATTTTGTCCGCAATGCCAGGGCTTGTTAACACTGCACTCAAGCATCCCCCTCCTCCCTTCCTGCTGCCCCGCAGAGGGGGAAACTAATCTAAACTAAAAACTCTCATTAACATAATAAGCATCATTATACAAATTTAAAGCAGCGTAAAATGCACAGCCAAAGCATATGTATAAGCATATACATATATACACAAAAAGTTGACCTCAATTAAAATAATTTTCGCCTTTTTTCGAAAGTTTTGCCAACTTGCAGTTTATACACACACACACACACACACACACACATATATACATAAGAGGCACAACATAAGCGTCGTTGACATTTCACGCTTTTAATTAAAAATTCCAACCAACAATTTGTGCTAAATTGAATCGGGGGGAAAAAGGAAATGTGAGAGAGAGCCTTAGAAATTTGCTATAAATTTTGACATGATTTTAATTGAAACGATGCGAGAAAGGACACAAAGTGTTGATGACACGATTTACATTATATTGCGTACGTTTTGCACACACATGCAAAAGTCAGTCGGTCTCACACAAAGGGAAAAACGAGGCTCTCGAAAATCTGCTTATGACAGTTGAAGCGATTTGTCAGGCTTCGGTATTGCTTCAAAGGGGGAGCAGCCCCAAAGGCCACAAGTAAAGCCATATACAGAAGTTATGCATGTGCTGCGTACTCAATTACAACAATCCCCCCCGCCCCCCTTCACACACACACACAAAAAAAGGATATGAAGAAGTGTGCAAGGACAGTGTTTGTCTGACCCAAAGGATGTAATGGCTTTGTCAGGCCGTCGAAAGGTTTAATCTGAATATGTGGCATTCTGGGGTTAATTAAAGGAGTAAATGGAAATGGTAAGGAGAGGCTTGTGAAAACTGTAGAAAGAAATAATTTATTATATTTATTAACAATTTTTGCACTCATGTTTGTTAAGCGAAGTGTAAAAAGGCAAGAAAGATGATGTAAAGGAAAACAACGATCAGCAAAAGAGCATACCTACCATAGGTAAGAGAATTGGAACATCATAATCAGTGTGAAATCCCAAAAGCAGTTCCTTTGGCTGTCAGTCTCTGTCCGTCTCCCTCTATGAGAACTAGTCTCTCAGTTTTAAAGCTATCGCATTGAATTTTTTACCATAGACTTCTTTTTTCTGTAAGCTGCTCATATGTGAAAATCGTGAAGATAGCAACACTATATCGTATAGCTCCCATATAACCGATCGATTCGGAATGAACTCTTAGTACAACAAAATTGGTTGTTTTTTATCCAAATTGAACCAAATTTGGCATATGTTAGTCCTAGAAGCATCTACGTCTGCTGACCAATCTGGATATAGATCGGATAACTATATCATATAGCTCCCATATAACTGACTGATCGGGAATGAACTCATAGTACAGCAAAATTGGCTGTTTTTTACCCGAATTGAACTAAATTTGGTTTATGACAGTCTTAGAAGTTGTTCCGGATCGGACCACTATATCATATAGCTCCCAGATAAGCAAATGTTTCGGAATGATAACAACAATATTCGAGTTTTTCATATCAACAAGCTAGGATCCATATCAACAGGCCCCACGTTCACTGACAACATTTCCTGCAACGAACCGATTTACTCAGAACGAACATTTAGTAGGAAAACTTATGTGTAAGATTGTATTCACTTTGGGAAGCCCCAGTCCGTTGACCGAATTTGATCAGAATCGGTCTGTTACTTGATTTGGCAAGCCCCATTGTAGCATTCTTACTATATAATGTTAGTTTTCCCTTCCTACATTCCAATTGCAAACGTAACCATATTTTTTAAGTGCCCGAAAGCAAAAATTACTGCAAATGAGCGCCTGCATTTGCAGTGTTTTTAGGAGCTTTTGGCAAAGAAATGGCTTTGCTGATGAGTTTTTCGTACGCTTTCCCTTAACCGTCCCGTCCCTTGCTCAATGACTCTAAAAAACACTTAAAACTTTGCAAATATTTCATTTTGGACAAAAAGAAAAGTTTTTGGCTACAATAATTATCACACTCCGAGCACTTTCTGAACCCTTGGCCTGGCCTGGCGTGGCCTGGGCGCCCAGAAGTAGGCTATGAAATATACATAAGAGTGCGTCTGAGCTTAATATTCATGAAAGCATTTTAATTTGCATTTAATTAAATTACAAGTGTGTGTGTGAGTCAGCAAGAAAAGTGCGTAGACAAGTGTGGCTTGGCTTGGTTTGGGTTGGGTTGGGTTGACTTTAGTGGGGGCAAAAATTACAAAAGGCCATGTTGCATATGCAATTATTTGTAAAAAGTTACTCGAGTTTTTAAATAATATTAAAAGGAATTTTCACGTTTGAGCAATCCGGCTAATTGGTATGTGTTGTGGTAAGAGCATTTTCCACATAAATCTGCATAAACGGACACGGAAAGGTAATGTTAGCTTTAATATAATGATTATATATTGCTAATGATACTGTTGCTAAGAGAAGTGGGAATGAACTCAAGCTAATTTTTCCTGGAGTAGTTTTTATATAATGAAACTTAAAAGCTGGAAATAAACGGAAGATGCCCTAAGAATTGCTCTACAATTGTTAGCTAACGTTTCTCCTTTCCAAATAAATACTTCATAACATCATCATCATAACAATATAATAAAAGCTAATTTTCTTCAAGTGTATTGAAAAATCTAAGTGATTTTTTTCCTCAGTTTGATTAAAAGTTCTTGTCAGCCAGCACTTACAGTTGAAATTCAAATTGATGGCCACCATTGTGAGTCACAAAAACCGGGTCCACAAATCAAAGTTGCACACACACACACACACAGTTGCAAATCCAATGAAATGCTGGAATCCTTTTACTATTTCTGCTTTTTTTTAACGCCGCGCTGTTGACGCTTAGAATTTCGCTAACCAACTGAACTGAACTGAGTGAATGGCTTGACTGAGTGACTTAGCTGTACATCTAACTGTATGTTGCCTGCGCGCCCGGCCAAAGCGACCAAAGCGACAAACAACAATTTTCCGGCCAGGACACAAACTCAATATGCTTGCAGCACGGTTCGTTCTGTGCGGCTGGCTTTGAGCGAAATGTAGTTTTAATTTTTCATTCGTGTAGCATACTTTTTGGCAGGCGAATAAAAAAAACATTCCCATTCAGCTAACGATAGTTGTTGCTGTTGTTGCGTTAGCGTTGCTGGCGACAGTCGTCTGTCGCTTTTCGCCCACCTCAACCCTTCCCACTGCCATGTGCAGCTTAATTGCTTTGGGAGGCTCCACGAACAGCAGCTGATGAGTCAGACGAGTGAGAAGAGTCTTGAGCTCTGAGTGAAAACAGTGGCCGGCAGACGCCCCGAGAGCCAGCTGATTTTTTGGAAATTTCCATAAAATTTATGTGTTTGTAATGTGAATTATATGTGGGCAGACCGTCTAGACTTTGACATTACTTTTATGTATATTTTCGGCTTAAACTAAAGCGGCTCTAATTAGGGGCAGACGAGAGCGTTTACAAATGAAACAGACGAATGAAATTTAAATGCTTTGAAAATTAGATTTCATATTAATTTGTATATAGAGCTTATAAGATCTGAGAAGGCATAAAAGGCATATAAAGATCTCACCTAAGTAACCCTAACAGCTATAGAAGAAAGATTTCCATCGATAAGATATGCTTAAACAGGTTCTAAGATGAACTTGAATCCAGAAAAGCGGCAAGCCAACTGTATTGTCTTTGTCGTGTGTTTTGTAGTTCATCATAAGACTATTATCAGATCTAAATTATACTTAAAACTAAGACTAATTTACATCCTCGTTCAAATTGTCCATTTTCACCTAACATTTCTTGCAGTGAACTACAAAACGACTGCTCAATAAGACAGCTATTAAGCGCAACCAAAAAGCCCACACACAAAATTGTTGAAAAAAGAACCCAATAGCCTCAAATACCACACCCTAAGCACGAGTTGCTGTCATACTTCACATCCTGTGCAGTGTAAACCCCATGTACGTGACTGTTAAGTCTCTGTGTGTGTGTGTGTGTGTGTGTGTGTAGTTTTCCAGCTTGTAGTTTTTGTCTAGGCATTTGGTAGTCTGTCCATGGAACTTTGGCATTGATTGGCCTCACAACGCTGGGCCAAAATATGTCGCCGAAAAGTCTACAGGCAGTGAACGAGAAGGAAAAAATACTACAGCACACACACACACAACACTCACACACTCACAAGTAGTAAACCTCACTAAAAGCTGCAAGAAAATAAGAAAATAAAAAGCATTGCATACACAACTGGGGACAACAACAAGGAAGAGGAGCAAGCAGCAGCAGTTGCTCTCGTAGTCGTCGTAGTTTTTTTGCTGTTGTTTTAATGGATTTGCCTGCCGTTGAGCGGCTTTTTGAGTCTGCTCGAGTGGAGTGTAGTCGACTCGAGACAACAACACACAAACTAAACCATCGTCCGTCCATGTCCATGATGTTGAAAACGATGATTCATCGCAGCTAAGGATATTCTGCAGCTTTTTATGCCTCAAGGCAGACAAATTGCCCAATTACGATGGTGAAGGCGAACCAAAAACAAAAAACGGCATGGCAAGGTAAACTTACCTGTAAAGATAGAGAAAAAATGCAGAATTATTAGTAGATAAATCAGGTTGAAATATTAAAGAATTGTTACGGTTGTACGGTTAAGAGTAAGATCCATTGAGGTTCATTAAAAAAGGAAGATCTTTTAGTTTCATCATTCTCTCATGCGTGTTTTTACTGTACACATAATAATAAAAGTAGACTGAATATGTACAGTTGGCTGCAAAAACAGCAAACGCACCAGCAGCTGCTGTTCGGAAATGTTTGTTTGCAACAGCTGTCATTTCAAGCGCCCTCGCCCTCTTCTCGTTTCCCCCCTTACTTGCGTCGGTTCTATTCTATCGCCTCAGCACACTTTTTGCATAAAGAAGTAGAGTTGGAATGTTGCAATGTTGGTCTGTTGCCTGATAATAATGAAAACTTTTACTCAAAGTACTGTGAACATGGCTCTGTAGATAAGAGCACCACGCGAGACAGACGGCTCCCCGAAAGAAAATATAGGCAACAATAAGTGCCAAGAGAAATAGCCAAAAAGTAGCACCTAAAGTGGAAAGTTTCTGCAAGATGTTGCCAAGACGCACAGGGAAAGCTGCTACCCATAAGTTGCAAGTTGTTATTCTGAGTGCTCTTTTTATGCAATTCGCAATTGGAATAGAGTGAGCGCTAAGTTTTTTCCCTAAATATGTAGTTGCTGCTATTTTTTATTTAACTTTTTCTTAGATTTTTACTAAAATTTGTCAAGGGGTTTTACAAGTGGAATGCAAGCAAGCTAGCAGCAGTCAAATGGGACTTTTTAATTTGCTTTCTTTCAAGCTTTGCACACACAAATTACTGAACCAATTAGTGAACCTAAAGTGAATTCAGCTAACTAATTGTAATAGTTTTGGCAATTCATTAGCTAAACAACTGAGACATAAAAGACGATGGGATCTAGTCCTGACAGGGGACAGCGGGCAGAAAAGAAGGAAGGAGGACTGGCTCAAAGATCAGCCGGGTCTATGCGAACTAGTCCCCCTCAATTTTACAGCTATCGCGCTTTTTATCATAGTCTTATTTCTGCCGTAAGCTGCTCGTATGTCAAAATCGTCCAGATCGGACCACTATATCTTATGTATATCTGTCAGAGTCACTAGTCTCTCAGTTTCAGAGCTTTCGAATTGAAATTTTACCATAAACTGTAAACTGTAAACCGCTGCTGTAAACTGCTCATATGTCATAATCGTCCACATAGCTCCCAGATAACCGATCGATTAGGAATGAACAACCAAATTGGTTGTCTTTTTGTAACAAATTTCTAACGTATTAGTCCTAAAAGCCTAGAATTTTAACCGAATCTGCAAATATATGTAAGCTTTGGTTACCCTAAGTTAGCCTCCTTTTCTTGTTTATTTATACTGTGTTTGCGGTTTGTCTTTAATCAAAATATTTTCACTGTTTTTTCGGGGTTTGTCTTCATTTTTTTCCTACAAAATATCTACGAAATAAATTTGGCAAATTTCCCAATCGTTTCTCAGTATCTCCTGAACTTATATATATATCTGATTCTTTAACTTTTTCACAATGTTAATCGTGTATAAGCTTGGGTTAGCCAAAGCTAAATTTTCTTTGATATTTCAAAAGTACAAATCAAAGCAAGCGCTTCCTCTTAAATATGGCGTGATGCCTTTCTCAGCGCTTCTCAAAAATTGCAGTCAGCTTGTTGTGCTAGAGCATATGCTAAACATATTTTCTTGTTTTTCTATATATTTTGAGAATTTCTCCATTTTAAATTGCCTACTTAATTATTTTATTTTTGGTACGTTCTGTAAATTGTGCCTTTTTATTTTTGATAAAGTTTTTTAACACAAATATTAGTTATAAAAAGGAAAGAAGACAAAAAAAATGTCTTTGGTATATATTCTTGATCAGTTTGGCAAGAAAATTCGATATTGCCAAGTCTATTCGTATCTATACGAACTAGTCTCTCAGTTTAAGAGCTATCACACTGAAATTTGTACCATTGGACTTGTTTCTGACGTCTGAAATTTGTACCATGGACTTCTTTCTGTCGTAAGCTGCTCCATATGTCAATCTCGTCCAGATCGGACCACTATATCACATAGCTGTCATATGAAAGAAAGAATGAATATTAATGAATGAAAACGTTGATTTTCCCTTTGCGCTGCGCATCCTAGCCCGTAGTTGGAGAGGCGCAAGAATGCATTAGTGGTCAAACGTGCAGAATTCTCTGTCCCTCTCCCTCACAAACAGATTTCTGTGATTGTTCGAACATGTACATGTATATGAAAGCTGAGAAAGAAGATGCTTCGCTGCCTATTGCTATTACTGTAGCAAATCCGTTGATGAAATGTTATGAGAATCGGACTAAACTTACTTTTCCTTGCCTTTTACAGCTTTGCAAGGGTATATAACGTTCGGCTACCCGAATTTGGTCTTCCGTTCTTGTTTTTCTTTATAACTGTATAACTTTTTAGCCCCAATTATCTTAAGTATAGTATATAGCAAATGCCTCCTTAAACCGCTTAGTTTTTCAGTTGAGAAGCCACTAATGCTACTTCATTATTTCTTATTTTTTTCGTCATATTTTCAGTCCTTCGTTTTCTAGGCGATTGCATAAGCAAATGCCGGCTGCACGTGCTAGACGCTCCATGAACGAAAAAAGAAACCCCATGCGTCCGCCCGGCTCCTGCTGCCCAGGAAATATCCAACTGTGCGCACGGCTACTTTCGACTCAATGAAGTATGGCGCCTTGGCCCAGACAGCTCACAAACGAGCAGCAACCCCTTGCAATTGCCCCTCTCACCTGTAACGTCAACCATTGTGGCATTATATACCACCATTTACTAGATATATATCCGGCCTGCAACTGCAAATGACGCAGTGACGTGACGTGTTTATTTTTGCGATAAGAAAAGTTCAAGAAAAACTTGGAATGACGCCCCGAAAGTTTACCAGGTAGGTCTCATTCTCGCCTTGCCTTGGAAATGCGGCTAAATGGCGTTGAAGGCTTTGACTATATAGCAGCGGTGCATACAATCGCTACAGTTTTGCTTGAGGGGGCCTTTTGTGAAGGCTTGCACTGTACTATTGATTTTTCGTTTGCATAGTTTCGCTGCAAGTGTCTTATGTACAATGTGTGTACATAAAACATGTGTGATTCGTGTGTTGGGCTTAAAAAGTGGAGGCCACTTAGAAATTAGCATGAGTCAATAAACTTTACATGGGGGGTGTTTGGCTCATGGCACCGACTGTTACCCGAATGAAATCAATATTGTGGAGGTTAACGAGTTGAATTGATATTTATATTTCATGAGAATTTTCTGTCTCTCGATTTGTGAAGCGGTGATAATGGATGTAGAAAAGGATATAACAATAAAATCAGGTGTGGATATTGCACAAAGTCCACACAAACGAAGAAATATATAAGTAAAGGTGCCAGCCTATGAACCACAGTCCCCTCAAACGGAGAAATGTACATATTCTTATGGTAACCACATGTGCAGGTCGTTAGTATAAGATTTCTATTACCACATTCACACATTAGATCTTAAGGACAACAATTGTATAAAAACAAGAGTCCTTATATACGAAACCAATTAAGACAGAGAGCAATGCGACAAGAGTTCGTAGCCCTGCAAAGACAACCAAGGTGATCTTTGCGACAGTCAGGTCCTTATGAAGAGTGCTGTTGCTCACATACCACGTAGTTTGATGGAGTGTCTTATTTTGAAGAACCTGTATTCTTCTAAGCTGGGTTTTGGAACAGGATCCCCATATTGGTAGCGCATATCTAAAGACAGTTGCAACCTTCTTTTTGTATATCAAAACCTTGTGCTTTAGAGTGCATTTTCTCCGCTCGTTTAGAAGCTAGCCAAACCCTTTATCTAGAAGCTAATCGCTGTCACATGCTGGCTATAGGTGAGCTTTATGTCGAGGTAGACTCCAAAATAGCAGAGACAGACGGCACTTCACCATCTCAATTCCAACAAAACTGTTCCTAAACCCCGCATAAACACTTAACAAACATTTAAAGAACTATTTAGATATGTTGAAACTCATAGAAATTTGTTAAAAACTTTTTATATAGATAAAATTAGAATGAGTTTATCTAATGGATTTTTTTATAGAACACACACAAATTTACAATTTGTTGACGCATTCCACAAAAGTATGCAATTGCTACTCTTCTCTTATTTGTACTTATTTCAAATAGATTTGATGGCAAATTAGTCGCAGTTTTCCTTTTATCTAATGCACCATTTTTCCCCTAGTTTTCTCCCCCCTGTGCTTGCCACAAACCGGCGACACATTCAAACAAAAATTACGTTTCTACTCTTTAGGCGACGCGACGTTTCTTCAACACGTTGTTTGCTCTTCCACTTTTCTGGTTGTTGTTGTTGTTGTTCCGTTTGTTGCAACAGCAACTACAGTACTTAGACCGGCGGGCTTTTATGACGGTTTCCTTCATTAAGCGCCCGTAAGCATGCTTTAGTTTTTGCTTGCACGCATGCTGCTGTGTGTGTGTGTGTGGGGGGGGGCGCCAAGCGACACGCCCACCTTTTCTTGTGCCTTGCATTTAAATTAAAAGAAGAAATGGCTTTTGATGAACTTTTGTTTGTGAAACAAAGAAAATGAAGGGGAAGCTGCCAGCAGGCAGGACAAGCAACAAATGTCGGGCTTTTGTCTACTGCCGCTGCCTTGCTCCTCCATGCTCCGTTTCTCCCTTATCCTGCTGGCTGTCAGAGTATGCGGGCTTTACTGTTATTTTTCTGTTAACTGTAGCAAATAATAATAAACTTCCTGTTTTGCACTTTTCACTTTTGTTGTTGCCCTTAACATGTGTTCTTCTTTGGGTTTCCCTTTTGGTCTTGGTCTTGTTGCTGTTTATCTTGGCCCACAGTTTTGAGCTTTGTTTGTGCTTTTCTTTTGTTTTTTCGGAAGTCTGGGGCCTTTTGCATAACTAATTAGCTGCTTTTTTCCTGCATTTCCCCCGACTTTTCTTGTGGCTTCAACTTGAAATCAAATTCACTTCAACTTCGAGCCATCTACAGAGGCTTTTCATCAAATGCTCAGAACACTCTGATACTTCTATGGCCTTGTTCATTTGAGCGTTGTGTGTTTGCTGGCCTGGAAAATGCTTTTGCTTTTGCTGAATCAAATCTTCCTTCCACCATGATGCTTTCCACCCGCCTGCTCTACTTGGTATTTGAGCAAGGCATTAGCAGGCAGCGTCAATTGCTGTCAATAGCTGAGAACCCATGAAAGTGGTAGCTGGCCCCATTAATAATGCTATAAAGTGGCTGCTGAAATGGTTTGCAGTTGGGATTTGCTGAAGTCAAAAGCTGACTATGTTTGCAAATGCTTCGACTTGAATGGGCTAAGCCTGGTGCACAGAAGTAAATGAGGCTGGGCTGTCTTTATAGGCGATTTGCAATATGCAAATAGAAAAGCTTTGTTAATGAATTGCAATGAAAAATTTTTAAGATTCATATTTGGAAATAGTCTGACAAAGCTTTTGGTTAAGTTAACCCTTTTGAGCTTGGGGTTTCGGCGACCTTTCTACTTCATGAAGTGAATGTTTTTGACGGCTTGAGGGCAAGATTAGTGGGTACCTAGCTCTCTCTTTTAAGCTCTCTATCTAGCTCTCTATCTCTAGCACTCTCTCTAGCTCTCTTTAGCTCTCTCTCTAACTCTCTCTCTCTCTTTGATCTATTCTGAAATGTTGAAAAGATGTAATTATATCTATTATATCTTTGGTTGGGCCACGGTCGCCACTGTCGTAATTTGCACATGTCGCCTTGTTGCTTTTCTAATGTTCCGCATTCTGCCAACAATTGCATTTCATTTAGCATATTCTTCTATACATATTCATGTACTAATATATACATATATATGCGTATATAAACATATATTTATTACCGAGTCAACAGCCAACAAGCCAGAACATGTTTGTCATAATAAGAAGCAACACAGAAAATGGTATAGAAAATGCGCAATGGCAACACAGTTTCCATTGTTCTGCAACATTTTCAAATAACAACAACGAAAACCAGGATGATCATGATGATGATGATGATGATGATGATGATAATGCTGTTGTTGTTAAGCGGATGCGGATGCATTAATGCGTCAGCCCAGAATATCTATCCTTTCGTTGTGCGGATACAGCTGCATCATCAACAGCAGTCCAGTCCACTCAGCCATTTTTATGCCATGTTTATCTCAGCAACAATAAAACAACAACAACAACAACGACTATTACAACCACAGCAGCAGCAACAACAACAAGCCAATGCAATATTAAAACGGATGCAAAATGCTGCTCTGCTGCATCAACAAAAGAAGCAGCAACAGCAACAGCAACATCGTCGTCAACCCAAAAGCATTCACAATAAACGTTAAAAATGTCACTGACATTTCAACAGCGTGACTGTCAGAGACAAAACTTTCGTTGTTGGCCTTGTTGTTGTTCTTGTCTATGTTGTCGCTGTCGTCTGGACGCCTCCTCTAAGCAACAACAACAACGTGAAGAACGTGAAGATATAATTTTAAACTAGCATGCAAGGCGAAATGTAGAACACAAGATATATAAGAATTGCTGGTGGATGGGAAAGCAGAGGAGTTGGTGCTAGTCTGTTTCTGTTTCTGTCTGGCTGTTGTATTCTTGCCTGATTAACTATGGTTGACAGATATCAAGCAACTTACGTCTGTGTAAAGGAGGAGATATAGCTTTGTAACCAGCAGACAGAAAAAAACTTGGAATACTTTCAATCATGAAAGTAAGGTTAACATTTCTATTTATCATGGTTTAAATTGTTAGAAAAGTTAAGGAAAAACATAAATTTAGGCAGACTTTGACATATTATCAATAAAGTTTAGTTGTCGACACCATAAAGCCTAGAGGTTTACGCACAGCCAGCGCTACCAGCTTTGGGCCGACAAGGATTACAAGATGGCTCATTTGGATACCAGATGGAAGGTCAATCCCTTCGGCGGTGCTACCCATGCCAAAGCCATTGTGCTTGAGAAAGTTGGTGCCAGCCCAACTCTGGCATCTGCAAGTGGGTGAGGGTGCAAGATCATTAAGAACTGCAAGAACATTACCGCTTTTGTGCTCCATGACGGTAGCTTAAACTACATTGAGGAGAACGACGAGGTCCCCCAAGTGAATGAACATCTCGATAAACTTAGACATGACATGAGCACAGCCTGAAACTTGTGATAAGTTGCAAAAACAGGCCTAGTCCATCTTCAATTTTTACTTCCATCAAAGACTTAAAGGAAGGTCTGCCTGTTCTCTCGAATCTTTATATGAAAACTTCTATTGTTGACAGATTATGTGTCATCGGTCATCTCAAAATATACAGAGATTACTTCATGCTACACATTTCTACAGTACAACAACGAGACTAGAACTAGAATTTCCAACTCTTGTTTTTATCGTTTGTACAATCAACTCAAGGATTTTCAAAGAATAAGCACATAAATGAAAGATTTTTAATGGACTTAAACTATGTTTTCATTCCATATTCTACATGATGTTCGGACCATATAAGCTGCATTAGATTTTGATTGGCTTCGCATGAGATTTTTGTGAATTAATACTAAATATATTATCGATTTTGTTGCTGCTGCCTCTGGCCCCCCTTTTGCTGTACGGAAGTTATCCACCAAAAGGTAAACAAAAGAACTTGGCAACCATGCAACATGATGTCTGTATGTATATTGAGCTCTATGTAGTTCCAGAGTTTGTTCGTTTGTTTGTTTGTTTGTTTGTTTGTTGGTTTTCGTGGTTTGGCTTGGGTTGGGTTAAGGTTGGTGATTCAGAGTATGATTCTACTACCATAGTCCAGTTTTATGAGGGTTTAAATTAGTGCCTTGCTATTGCTCTAACTATAAGTTGTTGTTGTTGTTGTTGTTGTTATTGTTGTTGTTGCTGGCGTACCACCACCGGTGTCAATGAAGTTTTCGTGTTTTGTGTCCACATTGGTCGTACACAAACACAGGCAAGCCAAGATTGTTTTATGGCCAAAGGCCGTTTTAAGTTTATTAGCCGAAAACATGCCAGGTAGAGGCTAGAGTTGAAATCCAACCTCCTCCCCCTTGTACAGCTTATATACGTATGTAGGGGGTTCTGGTGGTCGTGCTAGAGTGTCAGTAATTAACAGTGCGGAGGTGAAGAGCCTTGTGTGAAGGGAAGTTTCGTTAATGCGTCGCCACACGACTTGTATATGGAGGTTAACCCTGCTTTAATGGGAATGAAGAGGACAAGGAGGCACTAAATGATCTGCTGACAAGAACTAATTAGGAATGGACTTTGATTGAAATGGATAGAGGAAGGCTTCTTTTTTTGGATAACGAAACATGTGTTTGATAAATTTAAAGATTTAGTTTACAGTTGAAGTAATTGTTCAAGAATGAACAATGGTTTACTTGCATAATGTAGAATCGGAAGTCGCCTCCTTTTTGTATAGCAAATGGCAGGTCAGAAAGAAAATATGTAATTCAGTAGTAATTTCAGTAATTTCAGTAGCATTTTAGCTCCCAAACAGTAATAGCATTAAGGATGGCTTAAAAGTAAACTCTTATTTTGCTAAACCAATTGAATTTTCTTCAAATTTGCAGCAACTATTGAATAGCACTTTTCTCCACGTCTAATCTCATATAGCCAAAGTAGTCCTCTTTCAACGAATTGCAACTTTAAAATGCATTCAATCGAGTTACTTCCAGTCAGCGTTTTCAACAAGCTCAGTCTGAGTCTGCATTATTATATTATCTTTTATAAAATATTTCTTTGGAATTGCTTCTGGCGAGAAGAAAAGCATACAAAAGCCAAAGGCAACCAAAGCAAAAGAATGCATAAATATTTTATACAATATTTTTCTTTCTATATATACTTTTTGTATATCAAAGTAATGTCAGCAATTCGAAAAAGGCACACGCGAGGCATGAAAGAAGGAAAGATTGAGAGATGAAGAGATTGCCGGAGGGAGGGAGGGCAGGACAGGAGCGCAGACAAGACACACTTCAAGCTGCGCCAAGTGTGAAAATTATGCGTTCAATGAAAATATTTGCCCCAGCAGGCGGAGAATATGCAAAATGTGTGGCTGGGGGGGAGAGCGCAGAGGACTGCTGCCAGCCAGCCTGCCTGTGTCCTGTGTAAGCCCTTTTAAATCCCAGAGAGCCAACAGTATGCAAAATATGTATGCTAGCTTTCGGGCCTTAAGCTTAGGACAGGGCAACTCTGGAATGAATGTGTTCGTCGTGTGGGACCACAAATGCAATTTTGTGGTTTTCACAGATACAAAAATATGCTAAAGGGGCGCTCATGCTGCAGGCTGAGAGGGTGAGAGGCTGAAGGGGTTTAAGCAGCTCACTTGAATGCGCAATCAGCAGCAGAACGCATCAGAAGGACTTGCCCTGCCCTAAACCCATCCTGGCCAGCCAGCCAGCCAGCGTGCGTAATAATAAAATTGTCAAGCTCATAAATAAAATGTTCCATTCATATGAATGCACACTCATCAGGAGGGAGCATGGCAAGGGAGAGCAGGGGCAGGGGCAGGGGCAGGGTTATGTTGCACAAAGCCAGATAACCAGTTTTGACCGCATTGGCCAAACGGAAGGTTGCATCCTTCCACCATTCACCACATATTCTTTTGAGGTCAAACTTGTCGCCTGCAATGTCCACATCCTGATCTCCTTTACCCCTCCCCCCGCCTCTCCCACGCCCCTCGCTCACTGTCTGCATCTGGCAAGCTTATTGTGCGTGCTCCCTCGACTGTTGATGGCTTTTCTCTGCATTTTATTATCTAGCTCAATGATAGTTTTTTGCCCTCTTTTTTCCATTTTGTATTTTTGCCTTCATTTAAAATTTTTAATGTCATTTATTTAATGAACTTTGGTTTTTAGTTTTAAATTATCATTATTATTATTATCGGCTTTGCATATTCATTATTTGCAAGCAGTTTCTGCTTTTATCGCACATACGCCTCGTTGCACATTTGCGGCTTAAATGGAATATTTATTTTGCTGTTAATTTGTATACAAAAATTAATACTAATTATGAGCATGAACATAATATTTAATATCAAAATTTGCAAAGCGCGCCATCATAAATTTATGCTGATTAACATATAGCATATATGCATGCTAAGCTATTTGGATAATTTTTTTTTTGATTGTTGATTTTTATCAGAATAATTAGCATATATATACCACTACCATGACTTCTGACGAAAAGTAGGAGAATTCCTTTTTACCCTTTATTATACCTTTACCCTGATATTATCCCACTTTTAGCTGAACAACACCAAGATTTGTTGTTGTATGTATTTGTAGGCATGTGTGGCAGCGAGCGATTCAATACAAATGTACCTGGCAATGAATGCGAAGACGAAGTCAAAACAGAAGACAAAGAGGAAGCCAAAACAGAAACGCTAGATGCGGTACTCTTTTACGTGGCCGACAACGGTTAAGTGATTTCCTTGCAGCTGTTTTTCTTGCAAGAGCGCTTTCTCGACTAATAACAATGTGATAACGATATATATCGATAATTTTCGGCTTTTTACGCAGATATATAACTATTGTTTAGTACATTGTACACCCAAATACATCGATACTTATTTTACACCACTACATAGCTCTTGATCTTCCCCCTGGCTGACATTAGTATACTAAAAAGAATTTCATATAAATTATTAATAAGTAAATCGAGTAATTTGCATTCCAAACGATGTATATATTGGTCTATCAGCTTGTCCATATATCGATATAAACCTATTCACTATCGATATCATATCGAAAATTATTAGTATACTAAAAATGTTTTCAAATAAATTATCTATATGTAAATGGATGAATTTGCTTTCCAAACGATAAAAATATATCGATATATATCGATATAATAGCTCTTCACTTTCTGTTGTGCGATATAATTACATTTTAATTTGTTTTTAGAACGTTATCGATAATTATCGATATATAGGCTTGTCAATATATCTTGATAATAGCTCTTTACCTTCTGTTAGGCGATATTAGCCTACTTTTATGTTGTAGAAAATTATCGATACATTGGATTTCTATATTGATATATATATATATATATCCCTTGATCGACCGAACTGTTTCGACGCCTAGAACAGCCCACAGCTTGCCTCCATACAACCTTTGACTTCCATTTTGACCCACTTGTAGTAATTTTACTGTTGCAAAATGGTTCATTAGTACGCGCCCACTCCGTGAACTACACCTTGTATAAAATCAGTTCTTATAACAAGTATAAATTTATTAAACATAGCCTGAAAAACCGTGGATATTAAATAGCATTCAATCTAAATCACGCACAACACTCGTTCAGTTTCGACTTCAAAGCGAATATTGAATAATTTATTATAGGGAATAAATCAAAATGAATAGCTGATTTGTGCTATTAGCACAGCTAATCATCTAATGTTATTTATTATAACCATTATTATTATAATTATAATTAATGTTTGGACAAATTGGAGGATGTCTTTGCTGAAACAAATTGAAGTCAAAGCCAACAATTTGGCAATATTTGCTAACAGAAGCAGAAGTTCTCCTCCCAGAAATAACATACATATTTGCTATGCAAATGATGACAGCCGCTTCACTCCACTCCACACTCCACTCCTCCCCACTTCCATCTTGTTGGCCTGGCACAAACATGGCAGGGAGAAACATGCTGCTGCTGCTGCAGCTTGTCCAAATGTGTGAAACATGGCAAGCATTTTAGCCAAAACTAGCCACATTTTCATGCTCTCTGTGTTCCCATTGATTGCCTCTCGCTGGCACCGCTCAGCCTTCCGGCTCTAATGCATAATTGAAGTTTTGTGTCCGGCCACAAAAGTGTGCCCCCCTCCCCCTCGCAACACAACAACAGCAACAATCAACAAGCGCAGACCAAATACAAATATTCTGAACATGGTTAGACAAATAACCCGACCCGGAGTCGAATAAACATAAAACTACAAATGGAAATTCAAATGCTGTTAAAATAGCAAAATGAAAATGTCTCTCAAATATCTCTCAACTACTTTGGAAATACATATCTGTGCAAAAGTGTGCTGAGTGACCGAATCATTTAGCAAATGAGTAACAAAAATGTCATGTTAACTATATTTGGTAAGCAAGCTTGAGGTCTGAGGCGGAGCTCATTTCAATTAGAAGTCTAACAGACAACGTAGGATTTGGATTTTCGCAACAAGAATGTATAACAGGAATCACTCGAAGTGAAAAAGCCATCAGGGTATAACAGATCTGTATCGAAGACTGCCACAGCTGCAAGACCCAAAAGCCCCCGGAATCACAGGTTCAAACTGAGTTTTGCCTGTTCTTAATGACAAAATTTGAGGTTCGAGCTTTCTGAATTTCACTTCAGGATTCGATGCGATCATCAGTGTTGATTGTAATTTGGTACTGTGCGGCGTTGGTAGAAAAAGCAGCTCAATCTGCAGGAAGGCGAGCATTGGAAGCCTGAGTTTATCAAGAACAACCCGCAGCACACTATTCCTGCTTTAGTGGACAATGGACTCGCATTGTGGGAGTTTCACGCCATTCTCATCTATCCGGCAAGACTGGCTCGCTCTACTCCAAGTGCCCCAAGAAGCATGCTATGATCAATCGGCGCCTGTACTTCGATATGGTGCCCAAAGTTTTGCCAACTAGTATTATCCCCAGATCTTTGCCAAGGCGTCTGCTTATTACGAAGCCTTCAAGAAGATCGAGTCAGCCTTTGAATTCCCCAAAGCATTCTTCGAGGGCCAGGAGTATGCAGCTAGTGACTCCATCACCATTGCCAACATTTGCCTGTTGGCCAGAGTATCTACCTTAGACATCGGATATAACAACCACGTGCAGAAGTGGTACGAGAACGTCGAGAAGGTCACTCCTGGCTGAGACGACAACTGGGCCGACTAACTGGATCTTAAGAAATTCTTTGGTTAAGAAGTTGTATCTGCTTTAATTTAGGAACCACATTCACAGCACATTTCACATTTCACCTGCATATTTTCCTGAGAATTTTGCTATTTCAAGTCCCACTTTTTCGACCCTCTTCCAAATCAATTCCATTCGCAATTCATCTACCTCTAACAAATTCACCCTCAAAATATGCATCCCTCAGCTGTTCCACATTGCCCAGATTTTCGCATTCATATTCATGATGGCAATCTGCCAATTTTCGCACTTTTTCACTCTACCAAGTTCCTCTTATTCTTCTTTTATTTTTATTTTTTTGGAGAAAGTTCATTAATTTTGTATATGTAGCCTTGGCAGCTAATAGCTTTTCAGCTGTGCTCAGCAAAAATATAGAAAAAAGGGGGGAAAAGGGGAAAATCCTTCGCGCAAAAGTCATTAAAGTGGAAGAAGAGATGAAAAAGTTGCCACCTCCCAGCATCAGATAGGGTGGCGGCGGCGGCGGCGGGGGCTGGTATAGGTCAAAGGGTACTTTTTGGCAGAGATTTATCTTAACTAGTTTTGTTGGTCAACTTTGACTGGAGGAATGGGAATGGGCATGGGGTGCAGGGGGAAGGTGTGTGCAAGCCTGAAGATTAGTTGGTTAGCGTGAAACATTATTCGTATGAATAATTCAGGGAGTTCCTTAAGTGAAAGGAATCCAAATGTTGTTGTGTTTAAGTTGTGTAGGATTTTGTTAAGAATATTTCTGAATCCAAGGAACAAAATGACACATCAACTTATGTGTATAACTGAAGAAGTCGGAGGGCCACAATGCTGGAATAGAGAACTTGAAAGAGATGCTTGGAAGCCTCCTATGAAAGCCTTCTGCCTTCACCGAAACGTGCAAGAATCGCAGATATAAAGTACTAGCTCGAATGAGCTTGGAGCTAAGCTCTTAATTTGGTGACTATTCAAGTTCACATAAGTGAGAGCGAGATTAGCATAATGCATAACATAGAGCCATATCAATGTACTGAACATACTGTTATTAGTTAACATCCTGGAATTATGGACGTTGTTATAGTTAAATAGCTTCATGATATAGTGATCTGTTATAGATCCACTTTGGTCAGCAGATATGGATTCTTCTGAAACTGACAACCAATTTCGCCATACTAAGGGTTCATTCCGAATCGGTCGGTTATATGGGAGCTATATGATATGGTGATCCGGTCTGGATCAACTACAGACCTACAGGCTTCTACAACTGACATTTACCAAATTTGGTACAATTTTGCAGTACTAAGAGATCATTTCGAATAAGTTGGTTATATGGGAGCTATATGTTATAGTTTTCCGATCTGGACGAGATTGATATATGAGCAGCTTACGACAGAAACAAGTCCATGGTACAAATTTCAGTGTGATAGCTCTTAAACTGAGAGACTAGTTCGCATGGAAACAGGTTATATCGAATTTTCTTGCCAATCTGATCAAAAATATATACCAAAACTTTTTTTTTTTTTTTTTTTTGTATAATATTTGTGTTAAAAAACTTTATCAAAAATAAAAAGAAGGCACAAATACGTAGAAAACAAAGAAAATAAAATAATTAATTAGGCAATTTAAAATGGAGAAATTCTCAAAATATATAGAAAAACAAGAAAATATATGTGGCATATGCTCTAGCACAACAAGATGACTGCAATTTTTGAGAAGCGCTGAGAAAGGCATCACGCCATATATAAGAGGAACCGCTTGCTTTGATTTGTATTTTTGAAATATCAAAGAAAATTTAGCTTTGGCTAACCCAAGCTAATAATACACGATTAACATTGTGAAAAAGTTAAAGAATCAGATATATATATGTTCAGGAGATAATGAGAAACGATTGGGAAATTTGCCACCACACTATAAATAAACAATAAAAGGAGGCTAGGCTAACTTAGGGTAAGCAAAGAAGGCTTTTAAGACTAATTAAAGAAAATCAGGTATACTAAGAGTTCATTCTGAATCGGTCTGCTTTATGGGAGCTATAGAATATAGTGGTCCAATCTGCACAATTTTGACATATGAGCAGCTTACAGCAGAAAGAAGTCTATGTTAAGAATTTCAGTGTGTTAGCTCCAAAACTGAAAGACTAGTTTGCATAGAAACAGACGAACAGACAGACGGACATGCGACTTGGCTTGTCATGCTGATCAGAGAAAATCGTTGATCAAGTTCGAAAAACTCTTGGTCCAAGTACGAAATTCTGCGTCCTAAGAGTTCATTCTGAGTCGGAATTTATATGAGAACTATAAGCCCTACTAGTCCGATTCTTACATATAAACAAGCTAACAGAAATAAGAACATAGGGAAAACTTCATATCAATGGAATGCAAATATCAGAATCTATGCAACTGGGAAAGTATTTTCATATCATACTTTATCGTAAATACATTTATCCCGCAAACAAAATGATGTTTCTGGAATGCAATACTAATTATGTATATTCATATCTGCTAATTAACAAGGCTCATTACATCCCAGCAAATACATAACAATTAATTTTTGCAAAAATTAAATTAATTTAGGAATTTTTTACAAAAATGCATAATGCAGAGGGAGAGAGAAAGAGAGAGGGAGAGAGGGAGATAGTAAACAGAAAATAGAAAAGCACATCAAATATTTACATCAGAATGCGAACTAATTAAAAGCTAATTAAGTTAGCGACCAGCAATAATAATTAAGCCGGGGCTGGCGAACAACAAATTGCTTGCGGGTAAAAAGTTAATGCAATAAACGTGTATTTTTGCGAATTGTAAAATCAATAAACAACACTCAATTCGCAATTAAAAATTAATAAATGCCACCGGCCAATGGCGAGTTTCAGCAGAGGAGGAGCCAAAGGAGGGGCCGAGGCGGAGCAGTATATTTGTTGATATTTATTTCACCATTCATATATGAAAGGCAAACACAAAAATTGCGGAAGAACGGATGAGCGTCAGAACGGATATGATGACGCACAGCGGCACAGCGGCGGCAGCAGGAAAATTCTCAACGGAGATGAAAATTCAATTACGTGTATTCGCATTTTTAATTAACACATTTTATTTGCTTTAATTAAAATCCCTACACTGTGCTGCTTTAAAGTGCCTCGTTGTTGGCGAAAATGCAATTAAAAACAGCAGCGCGGCGGAGTCGAGTCAATTAAAGAGTCCAAAAGAGAGGCGAATATGTCACAAAAGAAAGATGGATAAGAAGAAGTGAATGGAATCTTTGGGCAACCGAATCGGATATACCCTTTGCACCTCTGATCGCTGCCTAACTATTTGGGAACAGACAAACCACAAAAGCTATATGGCTGAAATATTCAGAAGTTCAATTTCATAAGGGTAAACCTTTACCATGGGGAAAAATTCCATCTGCAAGTCAAAATCGAGCTAAAAGAAGAAAGGAACGCAAGCTATATCATTCACCTTGTAAATATATAACAGATCATGATCAAATCTGGTTGGTGGGCATGGGGCTACAGTGGATACAGGAGAAATTTGTTTTCATTTGAAAGAAAAACAGTAAAGTTATGCTACTAAGTGTTCATTCCGGAACAATCGGTTGTATGGTAGCTATATGATATAGTTCTCCGATCTTGATCAGAATAGGAGAGCTAACGTAGGGTCTCCTCAAATGTAGGCAAACCGAATTTGGTTTGATTTGGATGGAAAACACAAAAGTTATCATTCAAGAACAGTTGGTTATATGGGATCTATATGATATAGTACACCGATCTGAATCAATTCTGGACATCGGACTTGGGTGCCTCTTAAATGGATACTCACCAAATTTTGCTAGATTTGGAAGAAAAACAGTAAAGTTATGCTACTAAATGTTCATTCCGGAACAATCGGTTATATGGGAGCTATCTGATATAGCTTTCCGATCTGAATGAAACTCGCACTTAACCAGCGAGCAAACAAATAAAGCATCCGGTAACAATTTCAGCGCTGTAGCTTTTAAGACTTCTGGGATCTTTGTGTTGAAACAGACGGACGGACAGAAGGCCATGGTTATATAGACACCCATTGTCATGTTGATCACGAATATATATACTTTATATAGTCGAAAACGCTTCTTTCTATACGTAGCAAACTTCCTGACGAAATTAATATACCATTTTGTGAATGGTATAATAAATAGTCGTTCCGGAATTTCAATTCTACGTGGCCTTATATGATCCTTCCATAAGTTACAAATACTTCGATAAAATTATATTACCTCAAGCAAAGGGTATAAAGAAGGACAACAATGGGTTTACGTTCGTAAAAGTGTTAGCACAAACAAAACACTGAAAGGCCGTGAAAGAGGTACAAAAACACTTCAAAATATTGTCCGCCATTAAAAACGGTGGAAAACACTTTATGTTGTTTTTCGCAACAAAATGGCGTGGGAAAAACTAAGCGGATATTGTTGTTTATGATGACAAATTGCAGGGTGAGGGTGAGGGTGAGCAAGTAAAAAGTGCAAAAAAGTAGCCAAAAACTCTGCGATAGTAGTCAATGGCATTAATCTTTATTTTGGGCTACTGGAAAGCCAGAGATAGGGACAAATGGCTATTCAGGGTGAAGAGAAGTAGGAAGAAAGGCAAGCGGAAATGGGCAGGATGGTGGCTGTAATATAGTGCCAAAAGCAAGGATGAACTGAAACTATGGATGCAGAGAAAGTATATTAAATATATAGTTTACTTTCTATGCATATATAAATCGAAGCAGTTGGCAATCGAAGCAGTTTGTTTTGCATAAATTAAAGGAAAAGTTTACTTATAGAGAAATTTTGGTATTTGTGTACCGTTTCAGAGGGTATTATAATCTTGTCATGATATTTGTAACGCATATATACCATAAGGTATATAGTATATATGACAAGCTGACTCTATATAGCCATGTCCGTCTGTCTGTCTATCTGTCTGTCTACCTATTAGTCTGTCTGTCTGTCTATATGTCTATCTTTCTGTTAGTCCGTGCCTATGTCCGTCTGTTTCTATGCGAACTGCGCTTATTACTGGCCTCAGCTCTTAGATCTTAGCCCGTTGTGCTGAGAAGAGAAGACACTCAAAGAATGCGTGTTGTTCCACGTCTTCTAATACAGCGCATCCGCACTGATCGCAGAAAGGGTCGTCAGCATGCTTGAAGCCTTGAAGCATCCGTGTCCGGTCAGGAGTTTACAGAGGTAATGATCTACCTGGCCATGTCGTCGACGGTGCCAAGGTTCTGGTACCCAAAGTTAGCCTTCCGCTTTTGTACTTGAAATTCGGTAATGCAATAAACAGTTTACTTTGGAACCCTTTGGATGGGCGTCGCGAAGGGCGGATCGTTAGAAAATTATTGAACTAGAAGGTATCGGGATCTATATAATAGTTAGTTTTCTACATTCTCTAGACTGAACTTTTTTCAAATTTCATGAATTACATAGCGCCTCTTTTTATATGATATAATCGGAATATGATTAAGAAATTGAGATCTGTAAGAATATGTTGTGCTTCAACACACTATCAATCGTCTGGTTATATTTGTTATTGCCATCTATCATTTTTCGTAAAACTTATTGTTTAAGCTACAGTAAGATTCTGCTGAAAATTGAATCTACCCAAAGGCACCTTTATTCAATTCTTCGTTAAACTATCCTTAACAGTTTTGCAGCCTGTTTTAAACCATAGAACATAGTCATTTCCACCATTTACACCGAATTTTTGCTCATTTGCATTCCATTCCATTCAACTGCTTTCAAGTCCCTTTCCTAACCCTGCCCTGCCTCATTTTACACATCTCCTAATTTCTCATTATATGCCGCATAAAAAATATCTACCTTAATTACATTTCACAGTCATCCGGTAGAAAAAAGACACCCCCCACTTAATAGCAACCCACAGTCCACAGTGTCAGCCCTTTTAAGCACTAGATAATTAACTGAAGCTATATAACCCCAACAGAAATGAGATATACGAGTATCAGCTTACCGCAAAATCTCAACAACAACAACAAGAACAACAAGAACAAGAAAGGTATTTAAATTGTTGCAACAATAACAAATTAATTTAATACGCGCCAGCCGTATCCACGTAGTATTACAAAGTACAAAAGTACAAAGCATAACACGTATACGCCTCATGGGCCACGCACGGACTAGAGGGAAGGCTAGAGGGAAGAACGGAACGTGGTTTCTAAATCTACTTCATTTTCCATGGCGCCGTCCAGACGATTTTGACATTTTATTGCCACACACAAAAGGCAAACAAAAAGTCAGCCAGAAATGAAGTTCGAGGCGGAGCGGAGCGGTGCTGGGTGGGTGGGAATGACTCACTCATTTGGCCGGCGGCGTCTACCTGGGCAGCCTTTGGCTTGGTTGTTGTTACGGTCTTGTCGTTGCTGTGTGGTTATCCCTAGGGGAGGTCTGCCCTGCCGTGTCGCCTTCGTGTCGCGCTTTGTTTGTTGTTTCGGCTTCTCTCCTCTCTCTCTGTTTCTCTTTCGTGCTACCTTCTCGGTGTTTTTGGCCTTTTCCACCTGGCCAAAGCAAATTGGCATTTACGGGTAAGTTTGTGTTTTCTGCTACCATTTCTGCTACTATTTTTTTTCGGCCACGTATTAGCCACCCCCAGACCATTTGCCATGCCATATTAAATTTGGCCAGTCAAATGCTGCAGCAGAATATCGAAGGCCTTGTCAAGTGGATAAAATCGTCTGTACAAAAAGAAACATAGCCTATTTTTGGGCTGATGGAAAATCCTATTAAATGTAAGGCCACTTGGATGAAGGTCACATCTTTTTATAGCTTTTGATTGAAAAATATGGGAATGCCATAAAAAAATCACAAAAAAAATTGAAAATTTCTATGGCAAGACTTCTTACACCCTTGGTGAGGGTATTATAATTTTGTTGCGATATTTGTAAAGCATAGAAGGAAGCATCTCCGACCTCATAGAGTATAGTATATGTATTATTCATTCTTTTTTCTTGCTTATTTACACTGTGTTTGCGTTTTGCATTTGATCAAAATTTTCACTGAATTTCGGGGTTTGTCTTATTTTTTCCTTACAAAATATCTACAAAATGCATTTGGCAAATTTGCCAATCGTTTCTCATTATCTCCTGAACATATATATATCTGATTCTTTAAATTTGACACAATGTTAATCGTGTATAAGCTTGGGTTAGCCAAAGCTAAATTTTCTTTGATATTTCAAAAATACAAATCAAAGCAAGCGCTTCCTCTTAAATATGGCGTGATGCCTTTCTCAGCGCTTCTCAAAAATTGCAGTCATCTTGTTGTGCTAGAGCATATGCTAAATATAATTTCTTTTTTCTATATATTTTGAGAATTTCTCCATTATAAATTACCTACTTAATTATTTTATTTTCCGCATTTTTTTCGCATTGCCATGGTTCTATATTTGTTCTTTGTTCGCTGCGTGACTCTTGCCATCTTTTTATTTTTGACGACAAAAAAAGTTTTGGTATATTTATATTGTTGATCAGATTGCCAAGAATATAGCCTGTTTCTATGCGAACTAGTCTCTCAGTTTTAGAGCTATAACACTGAAATGTTTACCATAGACTTGTTTCTGCTGCTCAAAATATATACCTCCCATATAACTGACCGATGTACAATGAAACCTCGGACTATGCTAAACTTTTAGGCGTTTAACCCGAATCGGATTTACTACATGTCTGTCTTCTTTTAGAAGCCTATAAACCGAATAGATATATCCTATACTTTCCCTATAAGATGTCTATCGTAATTACGCTGTGTGTGTGTGAAAGAGAGCAAGCCTTAGGGTTCACAATCAAATCAGCAGAATGCTTCCTCTTTCAAATCTCTTAAGCAAAAGCGAAACATATATGTGTATGTATGTGTGTATGCTGTTTGTATATATGCTTGTTTGTATAAGTGTGTGTATGTAAGTTCGTGCAGCTTATTCAAATTTGATCATGTTAGAGGTACCAGGCCAGCCTTCCTTAAAAAGGCAAATATATATTTTCTAGGTTTCTTTCGTTTTAGAAACTTTGTTAGGCTCGGTATATTACTCTTGGCCTTAATTCCACAATAATAAAGATATATAATTATATATGTAAGTGAATTATTAATATATTTATTTGGTAATCTTAATACTTACTTATAAATTTGACTTTCTTGTTGAGTCGCGGCTGCTTGGAGCGTATTTTATTATTTTTCTTAATGGGTGCAGATCTCCGAGATACTACTTTAGTATTCGTAAGCATGTTAAATAGAGTTATTGGAAGAATTGATACAGGTTAGCACTTACAAGATTTTTGAGACTTAAGGAATCCTGGGCAACAATTTGGCTAAGTATATGTAACTCTTGTGCAAGGCAACGTAACAAGTTTTTAAGCAAACAAAAATATAAAAATAAGATTCTATTAGACCAACATCCCACATATTAGACCAAAGAACAAAGCGATCTTAATGCAAGAAATGAATGCAAGAAATACATCGCTTGTGCGAGAAATAAAGCAATTCTAAAATACTTCAGATCACTTTGCCTGCGGAAATGTGCTAAGGAACAGGAACAGCATGCAGTAGCAGGCTCGAGAGGACCATTTTGTGCGAGAACTAAAGTAAATTTTAGAACACTTCTGAGTCCTTCATATCGGCAGGCATGCAATAGCGCGCTGACGGGCTCGAGAGGACCCTCTTGTTAGAGAAGTAAAGAAGTAAATTGCAAAATACTTCTGAGTCCTTCATATCGCAGACTCGAGAGAACTCTTTTGTGCGAGAAGTGAAGTAGTAAAGTTTCTATTCTCCGAATGAGCCCTCAAAAATGCATCTCTCAGTTGCTACGAAGTTGCTATGAACTAAAATGAACTGCAAGAAATGTTAATTTAAATTACATCCTTGTTATATATTTACATTCTGAATTCAATATCAGCTTTGGCAAGCCAAAGCCAACCTTTCACCTTCCTTTCTTGTTTAACTTTCATATTCACATGCAGATGATTTCTTTCGAATGAATGAATGAACATATAATATCACTAACAATACAATTGTGTAGGTAAATAAGAGAGCTGAATTCACTTAAATGAAATACCAACAACAATAATGTATTGTTGTGATATTTGTATAACTTGTCTGCAGCAATTTACATAAGCTGCTCAAATATTTATATTTATGCCGCCTTCAAGTTGACTCGAAATATGATTTTGCTTCCAAATAATGAAAATGAAAATATAACAGAAATTTGTGAATATATTTTCATGGAAATTTTAGCTTGCTTTAAAAATTTACATAAAATGTGGCTGGAGCAGAGCAAACAACAGCTGTGACATCAGGCTGGGCTGCACTTGTTGTTTTTCTGTTATTTGCTTTTAGTCCTTAGCTGAAAGCGAGCACACACATACACACACACACACACATACATTTCTACGCTTTACCAAGAGAACCCTTTTTGCTGTTTTTGTTGCAGTTTTATTTTTGTCACATTTGTGTTGTTGTTTGTATTGTCCAAAGACTTGGCGCTGCCAACAAAGTGCTCTGCGAACAATAACATTCAATTTTTATTGGAACACGTAGAAGAAATCAACGAGGGTGTATCAATAAGTCTCCAGAATAGTCTCAATAGAACAACTTCTGTTATCGATATGAGAAAATCATGATATTAATGCTTTCTTTTATGGGGCAAGCTTTATATCTCACATAACTGATAACAGATTGTCTACTGTAAGCTGCTCCATAAGTAAAAATTGTCAAAATCAGACCACTATATCATATACCTCTCATATAACAGCGATCTACAATGAAAACCAAACGTCTGCTGCCCAAATTTGATCGAAATCGGACAACTATATCGCATACTTCCCATATAAGATGTCAATGTCTCAATACAAATGGTATCGCTGCTCGCAATTACGATGTGTGTGTGAAAGAGAGAGTGAGCCTTGGGGTTCACAATCAAATCAGCAGAATGCTATCTCTCTCTAACCTCTATATGTATGTTCGTGCAGCAGGAGGCCCTCAGCTTATTCAAATTTGATCATGATAGAGCTACAAAGCTAGCCTTTCTTATAAAAGTAGGACAAATTCACGAGGGTGTATCAATAAGTCTCTCGAGAACATGCTGACCAAATATCAATTTGAGAAAATCATAGTTTCAGGCTTCAAACTATATAAGAAGAAGATGGTTTTATAGGTTTTTTATTGAGCAAGTATATAATACAACTGATTTATGGTACAAACTATGAAGTTTGCATGGGATTTGGAATAAAAGAAATCTAGAAGTAAATAGGAAACTTATTACAGCTTACTTAAGCATACGGAGACGCACTTTAACAAACTTAAACTAATATCAAATCTGTGTTTCTACCAAGACTTTTAAGGACACTCTCGTAAATAAAAGAAAACCTATTTTATGCAAATGTTCTGCCAAATACAATAAACTTTTATGGCAAAGCGTTGCTCAGCACCAAAAGTTCTACCCCACATTTTGCGGTAATTAAGTATAAGCCAGCCGCCAAGCCAAGGCATTCATCCAGTCATCCAGCCAGCCAGCAGCAAACCAACAAAATTAAAGAGCGGGAAAAATCAGCCAGAAAGTTGAAAAGCAAAAGCAGCAGCCGACTTGTGCAAACTCTCCTCTGTGTCATTATATGGGACATTTAATGACAGTTTGTCCATAAACTTTTAACAGAAACGTTTAAGGCGGCTGGCTGGATCCAGTCTCTCATTTCGCATTAATATTCATTTTTATGATCAGCGGAATTTGGGGGAGGAAATGCCCAAAACTTTGACGCCTGACCACAGCCCAGAACTTTGGCCAGTGTCAACCTATTTAGCTGGTGTAGTTGAACAAATGAGACCTGACTGTTTGTGTGGAGAGACCCAGGCAATCCTTCATCCCAGCTCAGCTTAGCCAAGCCAGCTGATAAACGTAATTATTATGATTATATTAAAATATACTTTTACACGGGCGCCGCCCATGACCTTTTTGTGAGATTAGGTTGCTGCGCAGCAACACGTCTTTATATAAGCTAGATTAAGCATAATTTTATAATTAGAAACGCATTAAGGCGTGACAAAAGAGGAGCGCAGGCGGCAGGTTGAAGAAAATTTAATGAGAATTTTTGGAGAAGAAAGTTGAGAAAATTTAAATATTGGCTCTAAAAAACAAGGTGAGTATATACAAGCAGGGTGTTGCAACTGTCTTTAGATACTCCCTGCCAATATGGGGATCCTTTTCCAAAATCCAGCTGACAAGAATACAGGTTCTTCACACTCTGTCAAATTTGTGGCCCCCCTGATATGTGAGCAACAGCATTCTTTATAAGGACCTCGTTGTCACCCAAGAGGGAGATGAACTAAACTCAACAGCTACGAAACATTTTGACAGGCTTTAGGAGCACCCTAATCCTTTTGCTAGGGCTCTTCTCTACCTCTTGAGGAGAAGAAGGCTGATCAATGATTCCTTTAGTGTTTTGATTACAATCCTAAACATTATCCTAAACAGAAATAACATCGGCGAGGCTTTTATGTGAATTTTATGTAAACTGGAAAATCTTACTTGACATTTGTGAATTATGTGGAACCTTGAAAGTTTTGCTTGCCATCAATTTAATGGCGGATGAGAAATCCCCAAGTCCCAAGCCCAAAACCAACCATTAAGTCAACTCAGCTAGCAGCTCCATAGAGACCAGCACCAGTCAAGGTCAAACACAACACACACACACAAATATATACACATACACAACTCACAGCTGAAAACCAAGGGCGTAGCCAGGATCTGATCTTTGGAGGGGCATAAACACAGCTGAATCTTCTTGTTTCCTCCCTTGCTACGCCCTTGGCTGAAACCATCATTAATCTCAGGGAATCTCAAACACAGCCACTAAGGCAAGGAGACAGTCCAAAATTTTTGGTGCATTCTGTAGCTGCATTTGTCATGCATAAAGACAAATCCATCCCACCCGCCCCCCTTGTGACACCACTCACTCAAGGCATAAACGCGGCGCAATATGCGAATGTCAGTGTCATTGCTAAAGTGTTTGATTCTGTAGGACGGGAGGGGTGGGTGAAGGCAGTGAGGAAAGCCAGCAATGGCTAAAGAGATGTAGATGTGGTGCAAGTGCATGCATGCATTATTTAACAGCAGCGCCGCCACCGCCGTGAGCCAACCAAGTTCTTCTTCAGAGTGGAAAGTGAACATGCAGAATAGTTGACAGTTGACGTTTGACAGGAACGGCAGAAGTAAACGTCCACCAGCTTCCTCCTACCACCCCCTCCGTCCGTTCCATTAAAATGAGAAAATAGTGCAAATGCAATTTACGCGCAAACAAAAGGCAGAATGGCATAAAAATGTTAAAAGGCCCAAGCCAAATAGAAATGAAGACGACTCCGGATAAGCCAAAAGGGAAATGTTACTGAACGACCGATGAAAAGAAGAAGTGAAACCAAGAAAGGAAGGCTAGCTACGGCTTGCCGAAGCTCATATACCATTCACATTGTAAATACATAAAGGATCTACATCAAATCGGGTCGGATCGGTGAGAGTTGGGCTACAATGGATACAAGGGAGAAAAGTGTTCATTCCGAAACAATTGGTTATATGGGAGCTATATGATATGGTTGTCCAATCTAGATAAAACTCGAACTTAACCATCGTGCAGACGTAATAAGCATCTGGTAAAAATTTCATCTCTGTAGCTTTAAGGCTTCTGTGATCTTTCTGTTGAAACAGAGAGACAGACAGATATAGTTATATTGATTCCCCTTGTCATGCTGATCAAGAATATATATGCTTTATACAGTCCTTCCGTACGTTGCAAGCTTCCTGACAAAATGAATATACCATTTTGTGAATGGTATAAAAACATACTGTACTAGAGCTTGTCCCTCTGGGCTCTGAAAGTTAAAGAAAATTGCATTAAGCAAGCCAGACAGTGGGAATAGAGGCACGTAGTAGATGGGTAGAGCAAGGGAAGGAGGGTACTGCGAGTGGATCGGAGGTGGCAGGGGCTATGGCTATGGTAGTGTTTTGACTTTAGCATATGCCAAACATATGTCATATCTGACTGTATATAAGAACATACTATGTATGTATGTTCTGACTGATTTATGTTCCTTTGAAATTAGCTTGGAGCCAGAATCTTCAGTTTCATAACTTTTCCCCATTTGTGGTCAAATTTTGTTGAAATTTCAAGCAATAAATATATGGATTTTGTGGATAGAATGACTAATTTACTGGGGGACGACTAGAAGCATGTTGGATATTTCCTTTAACTAAGATAAAGATTTGGGAAGAAGTTCGAATTGAAACTTTTTGGTTACGAAATTCTCTTATAGAAATCGAAGTTGAGCTTCATCTAACTTGATGGAACTTGAACAAATTGAGATATCTTTGACAATGAAAAGCATATGGAGATATCTGCTACTAATTCATAGAAAACTGCTTAGATTTGTTTGGGAAACCTTTGCCTTGGGGGTCGTACCTGTCCCTAAACACTAGATTTTTCACAAGAGCGAACGAGTCAGACCCCTCCACAAAATCTTAAATTCTAAATCCATGTTACAAAGTTCTCCTACTACAAAGCAGACAATGTTCCAGAAATTTGATTAATTAAGCTAATAAAATAAATTTTTAATTCCAAACTTCATTCTAGCCTGCCGCGTTTTGGCCGCAAAAGGGGCAAACGAAAAGCCAAGCAAAGGCCAACTCGACTCGGGAGAGGACGAGGAGCAGAGCTCAAGCTATCTGTCATACTGTTGACTTCATCATTTTCACATATTTCTCTTTATCTTTCTCAGCCTTACACACACACACACACACTCAAGGAATCCAGTGATGATGACATATGTGTGTCTAGCACCTATCTACCACACACTCCCACCAAACCAACCCACTTCCCATCTGCCTTAGCTGTCATGGCCATGTCAGTTTTATTACAGAAATGTCGACAAAATATTTTAATCTTTATATGAAAATGCAGTTGAGGGACCTTTCCTTGCCATCATTTCTCGCGCCAGCAGCCAATTTGTGGGACCCTACAAGGAATGACAATGAAGAAGAAGAAGAAGCGGAAGAAAAGTCGCCAAAATATGCAACTTCATTAATTTGTGTTGGAGGGTTGAGAGAGAGGTCGTCCTAGCCCAGACCAAAATGAAAATTAAGTAATGTTATGTATGCGTCTCTTACGTGAGTGAAATGCTGAAGTTGAGAGCAAACATAAAACAAACTAGAGCCGAGCCTACTGCATAATATGGAAAAATGTGCGCGCTACGTGACAGACGGGCCTCAAATAAAGGAGAGCAGAGCCAGAGCAGCTGTAGCTAGCAGATGCCACTCACAGCAGAAACCAAGTTAAAAAGTTTCTCTTATTTCACACAAACAAACTAAGCAAATTTGATTAGTTCGCCGAGCAGCTGAGTTATGCGAGCTGGCAGCTCTTGAGGCATGAAATCTATCATGGCAACAACAATTTGCACTACAATTTTTCACAATAAACAATAAGTTATAGGGATCAGAGGCCTTACTAGTGAGTTCAGCGAACACCTATATTTAGCAATCGCTTTTATATTGCTTAAAATTTCAGCGACGACCTCAGCCAGCATTCACTGAATGAGATTAGGGGAAGTTGAATGAGATTAGGAGAAGCTCAAAGCATATGAAGACAAACATGATTAGGGTAGACGCGTGGGAGAGGCGGAAAGCATAGAAGACAGTTTCTTCTCTCCTTTTGCTTTCTTTCTCCCCTTGCTTGTGAGTTTAAGAAAGCAGCACGAAGCCACCTTTGTTGAAATGACGAGATTTACACTTGGGATACGCAGACACAGGCACACAACATTGCTTAAAAGACCGCATGGTGATGCAAAAGCAATCTCTGAAATTGTCATTGTCTGCCTTCTGACAACCAATTCATGTCTGTGTAAGTATAAAATGCGGATTCAATCTGTTTTAATCCGTCAAAGCGATTTCCGTCAACCCAAACTATTTGCAACAATGTCCAACTATTCTTCATTCACTATTTAGTTAACTTTTGCAGTTATTTGAGTTCCTTTGTGTACCTGGTTTAACAAACCACACACACACACTCACACACACACACATGCTAGATGTCGGAAAGGGAAACTGTGCCTTTGGCCATACGGCTGGACTTAATTTGTTTTTTGTTTTTTTTTTCACGTTTTTGCTTTTTGTTGGCCCGGCTTTTAATGCCTTCCATGTGTTTGTTATTTAAACAAGAAAATTGCACGCTAGAGACCCGAAAAGTCTCCCGGCCCAGGCATTATTTATGACTTTGACAGTTTGTTGAAAAAACACCAACAACCGCAGCAGCTGCAGGCGAGCGGGCGGGCGGTCGGTCGGTGGGTCTTTAAAAGGTGTTGTCGTTCCGGAAATGAAAACAGAGCGTGAAAAAAGACGCAGCCACAATGGCAACAAAATGGACAGGATGTGTTGCAGTTCATCCCATACAAGAGCTTGTCAAATTTGACAGCTTGCGAAAGCCGCACACAAATATTTACGAGTAAAAGAGAGCCGGGAGAAAGAATAATGAAACATTTGTATGGCCTGACGCAACTGTACCAGAAACTGTCCGTATTATTTACGACTGTGGTTTTATCTCGCCTTCTCTTTCGCGCATCGCGTGGTCTCTGGCTGTAAATGTCAGCGCGCGCCTTATGAAAATCTATGGCAAAACGACGACAATTTTACAATCGCATATCATTATTATGTAGCATACTTAGTGGCGCACAACAACGATTATGATTGAAATGTATTTGAACAAGGAGAAGAGCAGCAGTTGGAACATTTCACATTTAAGCGAAACAGGAAGATTAGTGAAATGAGAAAGTAAGCAGAGTACAATGGTAACAATGGAAATGGAGATTATGTAAAAGAAAAGTAAACGAATAGTAAAAGATAGGATGATGAAGTCTTAATAATGGAAATTACAAAATATAATCAACCAGTGCGGTGTGCGAAATTTTCCCACTGTTAAGTTAACAGCTGTTAGACAATGAAAAACACAGGCACATGATCCTGTGAAAAGCTTCTTTTCCAAACAAAATTTGGTTAGGAAATGTTAGCCGGAATATATATATATATATATATATATAATATTCTGTCTAGAGCTAGGACTAATAATTCACATTTTATGGCTTGGATTAATACTAAGAAGAAGATTAATGCTAAGAAGAAGATTAATACTAAGAAGTTGTTTGGGAAAATTAACCCTTAAGTGCCTGAAACATGTCAGTGCTTCTCTCGTTCATACATTATTGCATTCAACCTATTCATTGTTCTAATTTCTAACTCAACTTTTAATTACTTTCTTCTATTTTATTACACAATATCCTCAATATGTGGATTTTCGCTCTCTTTTCAAGTACTCCATCGACTTATTCTCTTTCTAAACTGAAGCCGTACACAAACTGCTTTCCTTCAACGACCAATTTGACATTTTCAAGGGCAACAGAAATAGTTTCAAAATTACGAAATGCCTGGACAAATAAATGCAACAATTTCTATTTTCCTTGTTTTTGGTCACGCAAGTGTTAAAACGTTTATTCGATAAAATATATTAGATAGAATGTGCAAGAGCAGCTATTGCTAGTGCTTTTGAAATTCTATAAAACTTGAAGTCGGCATTTGCCATATTTCAGCCGCAATTAATGCAATTAACTTAATAGCCGTGCCGCTCGCTAGATGTAACTATAAGTGTGCTAAAATATCGGAAAATGGCAGAAGGAGCTGGCTGATGTTCGGTGGCGTGCCGAATTGTGACACTGCTGGCGCCTAAAAGGCGGCAGCGAAAAACGACGAGGGGTTTTCTTTCTAGCGTCAGCGCTGGGTGCAAATGTAGTGAGAAGTTTTACTTTGTAAACATTTTCTTCGGTTGTGAAAGAAGAAAAATTGAAATCTCGGACATATTCTTAGAAAGAAGTTAGAAATGTAGGCGATTTGTCTGAAATATATAAGCGTGAGCTTCGCCTGAAGTATAAGAATTCTTGATTTCACACAAAAATTTCAATGAGGATTGATGGAGCATGGAAATTATCGTGAAGCTAAACCCTGACAGTTAAAGATGCTGTTATCAATCTTTCTAAGGGAGGCTTTAACTGCTTCTTGGTAAGCCTTAACCTTGGCTTCATCTGTCAAAATCAGTACAAAATTGCGTTTGAAATAGAAGGCAAAAACTGGCCTTAGACTTTCTTCTAGAAGTATCTCATTCTTATGATCTTAAACGTACAAAGTAAATCCTTCTTCTTTGTTATAGCGATAAAAGAAAGGCTCCAAAATGTTTGCAAGGTTTTATGGTTTGTGTGAATGTGTGGCGGCGCGTGAAGCTCGGTACGCCTTTGCCTATGCGTAGAAAATTTGCTTTGGCTTGCCTCAAGGACATTTTGTTAATGAAGCACACGCATAGTTAATTTTTCTTTTCTTCATTTTCTCCTCTTTTTTTTTTTATTACATCCGAAAGACATTTGTATAACACATGTCGGGCAGCAAAGTGGGCGGTCTCTCAAATATCTAACACACTCGTCCGTCGCACACACAAGGCCACACACGCAGCAATTCATCATACGATATGTCTCACAGGCTTGCCACAAATTACGAAGGCAGGCAGGCGGCAGGCTGTTAGAGTGTCCTGTGTCTGCAAGTTATATGCGCATTAAATGCAAACTGACATCAAGTTGGAGCTGATTTGAGTGGTTGCTGTTGTTTTATCTTTCCCCCCGCCCCGCACAGTTTAATTTTGCAATTCATCTTAATTGATTTGAGCCCAGAGGAGCGGCTTGCTGACAGACACTTTGACTGAGGACGACTTGAAGGATATAATAATGCAATTTTTAAAGGCACCAAGCCCGAAGTGTTTGTAATTTATCTAATTGACATTGGGATTAGATAATGAAGCATGAGCTTGTATAAACGGGCGTAGTCTCAATTGAAATTAATGAGTATAAAGAGAAGTTAGCAGTAAGATTAAGATGTTTGAAGCGAAGTTCTCACCGAGATTGTATTGCGCCATTGTGGTTCAATTGAAATTAATGATAGGGAAAGCTAATTGCGAAAGGATAATACAGAACTGAAGCATATAAATGTGTGCATTAATTGAATTCTGGGGAAGATACTTAGGGTTTTCTTGGTTGGTTTTCTTGTTAAGGCTTGCAAAATACTATCGAAATTTGGTTTTGGAGACAACAAGTTTGTCGTGAATAACAAGTAATTCTTGTAATTCTTAAATATCTATGCATTGTGGTAACTAGTGAGACTCCCTATAAGGATTTTTCCGATTCCACCTATCGAGTGTTAAATATATCATCTATATCATCTACTTTACCACTGCTATGAATACCCTCACAATATGATCGAAAACACATCGTTCTATGAGTTAAAAGCTTCATGTGAACGGTCTAAACTAGCAAAAACTATGCAAATACAGCCCCTCCTCACCACATGGCATTTCAGTTGAATTTGCCAAAAACAACTAAACCAGGATGCAATTTTACCCCCCCCCCCACATATCGACCTCTCCCTAGTTGAGTTCACCGTCTTTATTAAAATGCAACCGAATGTGAAATTTTGTTCTCAAACATTGCTCGCTTTTGGCAAACATCCAATCAAAATATACATATGAAATTTGGCGTTTTCTTTTTACACATCATCTACATTCTCCTCATACACATTTTAAAGTCATTTCCTTTTGACTCTTAACCCTCCATTGCACAATTTTACTTTTGGTAACACGAGAGAGCGAGCAGCCCAGCCCCACATTGCAACAGAAGCCGAGGAAAAGCACTTTGAATTGCAATTTCACAGCAAGGAAATCTAATTTGCCAAGCCAAAAAGCCAAAAGGGCCACACGCTCGGGCAAAGGGGGGGGATGGGACGTATGGGACATGTGTGCCCCAGAGCGCTGACAATTAGAGGCAACAGTAGCGGCAGCATCAGCATCACAGGCGAGAGAAGTTAAATTAAAAACGTGAATGGTGCAAAATGGTAACCTTGGGGTACGAGCTGAACCCTCCCCCCACACACACACACCACCTATCAACCCCTAGGACCACCAAGCAACTAAGAGACACCTACACAATCTGAACACACACACACACTTGGGTGCGAATGAGAATGAATGTATGTATGTAGATTGTGTCATAAATTAGACAGTTTTCGACATGTGTCAAATTGTAATTGAGCTGTTTTAAGTGTCAGCTGTCAGGGCGAGGCGAGGCAAATTAAAGGTACAGTTGAGTTGGCAAGCTAGGGCAGATGTACCTGGAATTCTGTGCGCAAGTATGTGTATACACACTGATCATCAGAGCATCAGAATATATACACCTATTCGTATTTTACAAAAGTATGTTGAAGTTTTTAACAAGAGCTTGAATTACATTTCTTCTCAGAGGCTCAAAGTGGATTATCCCAAATTTAGCTTCTTCTTTGCGAAACTTGTTTAAAAAAATCTCTTCGAAACATGAATAAAACATGAATAAGGCTAAGCCAAGTAATGCAATATCCATCTGAAGGATCGAATGGATTAATGAAATACCAGTAGAAGGCTTAGGGAAGCAATGCAATGTTAATTTTAGTCAACGGATTGTTATGATGGAGAATGATTTGGCGGTTGGCTTTACGAATTTCTCCGAAGACTTTCCGCAAACAACTGATCGTGTACCACCCAGAATTGACCGTCCTACGTTGGTCAGTCAGAACAGTGGCCACATGAGCCATTCGGTCGAAGTAAACGAGCATTTGCTTCGCTGTGCTTTTTCCAATAACAACTTTTGTTGGATTCGGCTCGTCTTGGAATGCCGACAAGGTCGATTGCTGTTTTGCTTCAATGATTCGTCACCTGCCACGATCTTACGATCTTACACCACGGCGGAACTTCCTAATAATTTCTATACACCAATCGACGTGAGCCTGTTTTTGAGCGATTGAAGTGGAACTAAAGTGCAAAGATGCCTCTATTTCACTAAATGTCTCATGACGACGATCTTGCATTATCAGTTCACGCAGTGCATCGATGTTTTTTTTGGTACAACAAACCGTTCAGTGGTGACAAAACCATAACCACGATTGAATTCACTATACCAGCGATATACTGTGGTTTTAGTGGTACTTTAACTCCATACAAAGAACTGAGTTCATCTATACATTCTTCCTAATATTATCCACTTCAAAAGTTGTGAAAAATAATCCAACGAAAACATTTTCTTGAAATTTCCATTGGTTTTCTTAACTCACTCTAAACTAAACAGAACCCTCGTATTCTGGTATATGTTCAAAACTTTATATAAATTATCTATAATATATATCGTTCTGACACTACCATGAACTAACCCAAAGAAGTTTATTATTCATGAATTGTTTCCAAATTAAACTGATTTTCTTTTCCATAGAAATTTTCTGTCTGTGTGTTTAAATAATTGAGCTGTTTTGTTACCTCAAAGCGAAATGAATGCTAAAAGATTTATAGACGCCCGCCTGTGAGTATGCAATGGAATTTCCACAAAACATGCCAAACGTTTCAAAATTTAGCAATCACACGTGTGTCGCCGGGCATCGTCTTTTAAGCCTAGGCTTGCTTTAAGCCCTATGTGGGAAATCTCTCTCTCTGTTTTTTTTTTTGTTGCTCATTTTCCTGTGTCAATAAATCAATAAATAAAATACTCGTGGTCTTGCGTGAGTATGGGTATGTGTGCGGTTGTGTGTGTGTGTGTGATTGTGCTCGCTGGGCCGTGTGCATATTGCGCAATCATTTCAATGTCGTCGTATAACTGATTGTTTGTGTCGATTATTGGGTTTTAATAGGCCTCCACAGCAATTCAATATAAACGCAGATTTATATATATATATATATATATATATATTGTGGAATGCTAATAAAATCAACGCATAACTTGGCGGTAATATAGACATTCATATGCACTACAAAAGAGCGACCTTTAAGTGTGTGTGTGTGTGTGTGTGCTTTGGCTAAAATGAAATTCCATGCATGATCCTCTGCCTACTATTTACTAACCATACACCACCACATCCTTGGCAAGCGCTGACTCGTATGACTCATCGTTGCCGGCTGACTGGCGCCCCATGCGATTGAAGCCCAAAGCCAGCCCAAGACACGACAACACGGGACACGGGCCAAAGTCAAAGGCCATAAAAAAGAGAGCAGCAACAAACGACATTGTTATTGCCTATTTCGTGGCGTTTTAGCCATGTTTCTCTTTTGTTTCATCTGCTGCTTTGCACTACAGCAAAAATCAACTTTATATATTGTTTGTCTTTCGGTTTTTATAGTTTAGCGAGGATAAGCAACTATATACTTTGTTGCTGGAGTTGCATTTGTATTAGTATATTACATAATGATTGCCTTTGGACCTTGCGATGACTTAATAAGTGTTACTATATATAGCATATATGCTTGGGCTGTCATTTTTGATTGATGAACATGGGCCAAATCAATGAAGAAGAGAGTTTGTAGAAATCGACATGGATTTGAATAAGTTTAAGCGAGGCTAAAGTCTAACTTAAGATTTAGAAGGATTTGAAGGTAGATTATCTGTGAGTGAACTTGAATCAAATTGTAGTTAGGTGTTTTGGCAACTCTGAATCATTTCTGGGCAATCTGAACTTATATTGATTTCTGGGATGGAAAGAACACCGGGTTGACCACGATCGGGAAGGACTTCTCTAAGCTTTAATGCCAGCATTGATCTGCGATTGCTTTCACAATTTGTTTTGTGTTTTGGTTAGAATTGTAAAAGAGCTGGATCATAGAAGGGCTTTCAAAGCTGTTTGGTTAGAATAGTGGAAGCGATTCTCTTAGTTAGTTTGGGCCATGGGAACGACTTTCAAAGTTTGAATCGTGGAAGGGGCTTCTCTCAGCTTAGTTTGGATCATGGAAGGGCTTTCAAAGCTATGCAGTTCGTTGCACCGTTTCCCAAAATGTTGCTCTAATTGAAATTCAAAGTTTGGACGAGGCTGAAAGGTGGAAAACAGTATCTGTCTCTCTCTTTCCATCTAATTCTAACAGGTTTTTCCTAAGAATGCCAGAGACACAGACACAGACAGAGATTACAGTTGGGACTTTTAAGTGTATTGCTTTAGATTTCCATTCAATCAAAACTAGATATATTTTATATCATTGATGGGCAGCCAGTGGCTCCCAGAGCAATAAAAGTATTCTTGTTTGGTATAAAAACAAAAATTAGCCGTATTTTACGATGATTTTGCTGTATATACGAGGTGTGTTCAAAAAGTAAAGAGACTTTTCAAGTTTCGGAGGCAACGTATGATTCGATTATCGATTTGTTGTTGTTGTGTTGCTATAGATGTCCCAAACATATGTTCACAGTCTCAAGTATATAGCATGCTTAGTTTGTTTGTTCACATTTTCAAGTACATAACATGCTTAGTTTGTTTTTGGTTAGTTTAGTTTGTTTTAAAAAGTTCAGACGTATTTTGTTGAGCTTCAAAAGTCACCTTAGTTTTTGAACATACATAGCATATATCCACAAAAGATTAACGATCAAGCTCCTTCCTTTGCTAATATAGCAAACTTTTAACGCTACAAATTGAACCTAATTGGCTACTCCAACTTTAGAAAGCATCCAAAAGCGTTCAAAAGACTATATATAACAGACGAACACCACAGCCACACAACAGCTTACACACTCTCTACTTTCCACAAGTAATATAATAGCCAACAAACCAAACAAGAAACTTTAATACTAAAAACAAAAAGGAACAGCCCTAAACTTTTGTTGACAAAAGTTACCCCTTGACCTTCAGCGCGAAATAAAATGTAATGATATTTATTACTAAATGACAAGGCAAATGTCAAGACCTTCCTTCTGCTTGCCTCCATGTGAAATTAATATGAATTACACCAAAGTCAGATTGTTGCCAGGTTTGGATTAGCTTGGGGTTAGTAGGGGTGGGGGCTTAAGCTTACCCGTTGGCAGAATGCCCGGTGCTCGGCAGGTGTGGCAGAAGCACTGCATTACCGAATCGCGTACTAATCCAATCAGCATGTTGAACTCTTTTGGCTTTCACACAAGTGGCTATTGAAATTTGCAAGTTGAATTTGCTAGCAGACTGCCAGATAGATATGTGTAGTTGTTGTTGTTGTTGTTGTTAACGATTATAACTTGTTGTTGCCCACAAATTAAATTTAGAATTATATTTGTTTTGCTTGAATTGTCTAAGTCTAACACAATTTGATTTCGGTTTCTCCTTTGTAAGGCAATTTGCAGCTAAAAAGTATGCTACAATTTGTTTACGCGGCAATTCGTGTGTTTTTGCTGCTGCAGTTTTTTGTAGTGGTAGTTAGACGCCAGAGTATTCCTTTTAACGGTAACCACACACAGGCGACAGCTTACGCAAAACGAACGACGAAAACGTAACGAGCGCAACGAACGACGAAGACAAACTAAATTATGCCGATGTTAATTTTTCAACAGCAGGCGAACGACTGACGACAGTCGCAACGTCGTTGCTGACGCCAAAAACCCTCGACGTCGACGTCAGCAGCGTTGCTGGCGATGGTGTTCCGAGGCTGGCACGAAGGCGGGCAAGGACAATGCACATACAAAAAGGACAAGAGCTAACTGCTTTGGGGAGCAGGATACCCCCCCGCCCCGACAACAGAAAGCGAGAGAATTTTTGTTGAGGGTGTTAGAGAAGAGCAAGCTCCTTGGGGTGAATTTCGCTTGATTTTTATATAAATATTTTAATTATTTTTTATAAATATTATTTATTAAAAAAAGTTAGTTCATTTTCCTTAAAATATTAACAAAATATCAAAGTTATTATATATATTTTGTTTAATCTATAAACGTATTACCCTTAACAAAACGTTTCCAGACATGCGCAGTCGCACAAAGAGAAAATCGTTTAGACTATGGGCATGAGCTCCAGATTTGAAGGAAGAGCAAGATAAAGAGTGAGAGAGGAGGAAATACTTTAACCGCAAAATGCATTGCAAAGCCGGCTTATTTCATAATATTTGATTTGTAAGAGTACGAGATGTACGGTTAAGTTTTTGGTAAGAGTTTAAGACAAGACAAAATATCAGGATTTATCAAAATTTGTATATTTAAAGGTTTGAATTTTGAGGCAGAATTTCGAGAATCTTTCGTCAGTTTCCACAAATTATCGGATCTGTGATGTTTAGTAGGAACTCTCCACCACTTTTAGGAAACAATTCCCATCAAATTGATCCATCTATTCATACCTGTAATATTCTAACTCTTTGGTTTGGTGGGTTTGGGTTTGGGCTTGGCTTTCTCAGCAGCCATTGAAATACTTTAAAGGTCCGCGGGATTCCTTAATTTCGGTCGAATCTGACAACAGCACATGCTGGCTATCATATTTCCAGTTATTTCACAATTGGAGTTCATATTGGGTTCTAGTTTTGACATGATTGGATGACATGAAACAGAGTTGTTAGGCTGGAAGACTTCTGAATATTGAAAATTTTTGAAAATTTACAAGAAGACGAAGGGCTATCGCATTTTCAGTCATTTCATAATTGGAATTGACCTTGAAATGATTAAGTAGCCTCACATAAGACTTCTGATTATAGACTCTGGCAGGTCTTGAAACAGCTGTAAAGCCATCCTATCTTCAATTTTTGTTATCAATTTTGTGTTGCTGTCAAATACAGTGTGATGCGAATCGGCGGACTCCTAAAGTATTTATATTCAACGTTTTTTGCTTACTCACGACCTTAAGCCCGCCAACCCAAACATTTACCCTACGAAATGTTTATCAAGTCAAAATTTGGCATATCTTTGCAATGTCTAAATCAAATTTGGCCATAGTTAGACAAGCCTTTGCCAAATCTTTATTTGCCTCACTTGGTAAAAAGTTTGAATTTATTCAAATTTAACGAATAAATACTACTAGCAAGGCTTTCAGAGAGAGAGAAGGAGAGAGAGAGAGAGCGAGTGAGACATTGTTAGCTTTCAAGCTTTTGCCTTTGGAGAGGAGAGTTCTGTCGAAATAGCATTTTTCGAACATCGAAAAAATATTAACTGCAATTAAATTAGTCCTACTCCTAGGAGCAGCAAAGCGGAGGGGGAAGTTCTGTGCTACAACAATTGGGAAGCAGCCGAAAAGAACCATAAATAAAAGCCAGCGATGACTCAAAAAGCCAAAGCCAAAAGTCGAAAGAGAAAACGCGAAATGTTTGCTTGTTTGCTTCTTCTCTCCACCACGGATTGTTGTAGTGTGAAGCCGGCGGCGACGCGACGGCCATGGCGTTGATACCAACAACCATATGAGATCCTAGACCCCAAAGGCGGACAAGGATATAGAGCGGCAATTTAAATACCAGAACGGCGCCAGCAAAACTAACCGCATGGAGCAAGTGGAGGCGATGAATCACAATGCCGGTCGGTCCCATAACCAGAGGCAAGCGTGTATGCGGATGGAAGTGGACCAAAGAGGCCTGCAGGCGACACTCGCCTACATGGAACACACACACTCACTCACTCACACTATCCCATGTTCAAATTGTCCATGCCCATGTCTATGTCAGACGCTTCTGTTTTCCGAAGGGTATGAAGTTGGCGTCAGTTGGAAAGCCAGTTGGAGCAGGGCGAGGAGGCGAGGGGCGCATTGGAATATCATGACAGCAGCTTGTCGAAGGCATCGAAGCACAATTGTTCAACAATATTAGTTGTTGATTGTGTGCAAGGAGGCAGGACAGCAAGGAGCAACTGGGCAAGGGCATGGTCAAGGGATATCGCCCTGGCGGGGGGTGAAGGAGTTCGCTTTGCATTTGAATTGGTTTCGAAATCATTTGATGGCAAACAACGTGACTGCCACGGACCAACTGCCGTTGTGAATGCCGATGTGTCATGCCATAAATGGGATGTTTTAGGTAGGATAATAACCCACACCAAATAAACACAGGATTATTATGTGGATAACTGTATATATCTATATGTATATATATCATATAGAATGGGTATCAAAGTGTGAACATTTTGTGTGTTAAACGGTTGTCAGTTGTGTGTTAAGTGGGCAAAGGTATTTTAGTGTTTATCGGGCCAAGTCACAGGTGAGAGAGAGAGGTTAAGTGGTGGGCTGATTCGCATTTGGGGAATTGTGTGGAAATTTACCTTTAATACTCGAGCATTGTGGGTCAGGTATTGGTAGAAAGAATGGCCAAAACTTACCTAAAAAGAAAGAAAATATTAGCACGATTATTATGGCACAGAAATTTAATCATCTACGTTAAGAACTTACGATGTCTAAAGAAGTATGCAACGACAAAACAACATGCTTCCTTTGGCGGCACTTTGCTTTGAAATCGTAATAATATTTATCATATTTTGTAAGCAGCATTTCCCTTCTAACTAAACTACAAGACATAAAATTGGCACAACATACGAATTATATTCGTACTCGTTATCAAAAGCCATTAGCTCATTTTGCCACTTCACCTGATTGCCACTTGCCACTGCACAGCACAAGACACAACACTTTACTTCTGCCAATTGAATGGCTCACTTAATTACGAACACATCTTCTCGTCGTAAACCTCCAACTAAGCTAAGCCATAGAACAGAAGAAGAAAAACGTAATTGAAATGCTTTTCCCATTCACATTCACATTCCCATTTCCCATTTTTTGCTTGCTATCTTTTATTGCTTTGCCATTCCTTCATTTCTTTGACTCTTTAATTAAGCGGCTAAACATCTAAGCATGCTCCATCCTCGAGACTCGAACGCAAACGATGACTAAATGCTGCTGCAAATACAAACAGCAGCAAAAACAAACCGCAAATCATTCACAGACATTGCTAAGCCACGCCTCCTTAACCGCCTGCCCATCATCATGCAAGAGGCATAATTATGTGATGCACATGCACATGCATACCCACTATATTAGGAGGGGAGGGGTGGTGGCCTATTCAGACCACTTCAAACGCACACACAAAATTAAACGTTTAGCTGAAGAAAAGGAAATCATAACATTTTCTTTGGCACAACAGGGCGTATGAGGCGGCGGCAGGCACGCAATGTTTGTCCTTGTTTGTTGGCTCACTTTAGTTTACAGCTCTCACCCGCTCTCACCCGCTCTCACCCGACTCGTTGTAGGTTGATTGGCACCATGTGTCGCCTCTCGTCCCGCACAATTTATGCATAAATAAGGGGAGGCTTTCCAGACATTATAGACCCCCTTCATATATTCAATCATAAAATATAAGTGGAGTGGCAAAGTGAGCTTTTTCGACGATCCTTATGTATTATTTTGTAGGAAGAACAACTTTGTAATGAGAAACAAAAAGGGAAGGGTAGCTTTGGCTTGTTGAAGTTTATATACCATTCATATTGTAAATATACACCCGCTTCTTGCTATAGTTGTTCCCTAAGGTTCAAATCCAAAAAAAGTGATGATTCTGTTCATTCTGGAACCTTGGATTATATGGGAGTTATATCATATAGTTTTATGTAGAGGAAACTTTTGAATCAAACTTGATCTGCGTGTAAACTAGACGAGTCTTGGTACCAAATTTGGTGACTCTAACTCTTATAGTCTTGGCTTGGTTGATCTATATGATGGTTAGCAGAATTCGAGAAAAACTTCTACAAAATATTAGTATACATAAATTAGCCTTAATACAATTCCTTATAGTTTTTCCAAGGACAGAAACATTCTTCTACATTTCTAGAACTACCCTCGCTAAGAGCATACCCTAGTATACAAATTTATTTATATACATTTAGCTTTATATATATAGTTTTCATGTCTGCTGTTGCCGGCTGATTTCGTCATCACTTGGAAGCATGACTCACAAGTTCCAATCCAGAGCCAGTGAGTTGTCTCTCAACTAAAACATTGGCAATAACAAACGTCGCCGTCCCAGTCGCTGCTTTCTTTTGCGAATAAAAGTCAACCCTCATATGCACTAACACCCTCTTGCCACACTGCAAATACCCCTTACCCCACCCACTGTGTGCTTTCTGGTTCATTCAAAATTAACAGCTGAGCTGCAAAAATTGAAGTTCGATTGCATGTTCAGAGCACATTTCTAGTCAATGCGAGAGCGAATACCTTTTATAGTTTTCCTTTGCCATTTTTTTCCATCTACCTTGCTGTTATTAAATTTCCAACTCTGCCAATATTCCAGAATGCACCTTCAGGTGGCAAAGTTGTTGGCTTCGCTTCCTTTTTGGCTTACCACTCAGATCTTAAGCGGGACAGCCCAGGCGAACCCAAGACTGGCTTTGTCGTTGTCGCCTTTTGTTTATTTCAAAATTGAATTTTTGCTCACTTTTTGTCCTTTCCTGTGACGAGAATTGTTTTTGCTTTTTTCGCTTTTGCCATTTCATTTTCTATCGATTTAAAGTTATCAAGCTCTTAATACACTTATAAGGAGGAATCACTTGCATATTTCATACGGTTTGCTAATGTGGGACAGAGATTTAAGGTATACAAAAAGGATGCGACCTTTGTGCCGTTACCCGATGCGTGAGATCTTGTATATCTTCTCCAAGTTTCAAGATTCACACTAGAAAAGCTTCTAAAGTTCATACTTCTGTGCAAGGCTTGTCTGGAAAGGAATAAAGTCAAGTCTTGAGACCCACACGGCTTGCATATTCGAGAAAGGAAACAGACCACTATCCTTCACTTTAACATCCATTATGCTAAATAGAGTATCACAACTTCGTCGTGGTAAACTTTCAACTCTAGTGCGTCATGTCTTCCCGGCCACTTAATGGATTTTGGCACCGGCAAAGACATCAGCACTCTGAATTTAAGATATTTTTCTCGGAAAAGCCAAAAAAATGTTTCTCAGAGCAAAGTTTTGTACGCTTCTAATTTGGTTGACCAGCGGAAGCGGAAAAGAGCTGCTGCTGCTGAAAGGAACTGAAAAGGCAAAGGTGTCATGGCCGAAAAGAAAAAAAAGCTCAGACTGATGCTTTTACACTTTTCATCATCACCAGCTACAAGCTTTGCTTTGCTTCCTTCTAATCAAGTAGGAAGGCGTACAAACAATGCAGAATGAAGAATATGTCCTTCAATGCAGGCAGGCTGGCTGGCTAGGCAGGACAGGCGCACCTCAAAATCGAATTTGCAGGCAAGCAAACACACACACAGGCACACATGCATACATACAGTAAGGCTGAGACAACATTAATAATGTCCTTCGGCTGCTTTTCAGGCACGTACAAACGCAATACAAACACACTGCTGACACACACACACACGACAGACGCACGCACACAGAGGCATAATGACATTTACTGGGAAGCCATCTATATGTAGATTGTGATCGGCATTGTCTGTTGCCTGCACCAACAGCAGTGCCTCCGCGCGCTGTCGTCAGTGTCGTCCTTTTTGCCTTTGCCCTGGAGGCAGGCAACGGCAAACAGCAACAGCAACAGCAGCAGGCGCCGTGGGTCGATGGCGATATGAATGTGAATGTGAATGTCGATGACGATGACGATGTCGACGCCTCTCTTGCCAGTTTAATGAACCTTCAAAACTATTTTTAATTTTGTGCCGTTGCCGTTGTTTGTGCTAAAACAAAAGCCCTGAATGATAATGCAGTTTGTCGATGCAGTTAAGGGATATTGATTTAGATAATTGCATTCATTTAGATTTGAACTGGGACTAGACTGAGTTGGGGGTGAATTGTCTAATATGCTTTATCGGAGGTGGAGGAAACTATAAATAGTGGTAGTGCTACTTAGCTGGAATGATATAGATGGCTTTATCTATGATATAGATTTCATATTTTGTTAGATTTGGGCAGCAGACGTGCTTGAACGAAGTTTGTTATTGTTAAGAAGCTTCTGAGTTTTGATCAGAAGAACCGCGGCATGATTAGCACTCAGAAGCTCTTGAATGACGTCAGTAATGGTCCAGACTTGCCCAAAAGAGCCATAAGAGGGGACAAATCATGGTTATATGGTTATGACATGGAAACCAAAAATTAAGAGTAAGTTCCAAACACGGCAGATCGGCAAAACACTGGTTAATCGCACTCAGGGTTAGAGGATTCCATCTTAGTACCTGAAGAGCAGCGTTTTCGAAGTGTCGTTGGCCGACTTGCAGAACGACATCGATCTTTCCCCAACCTGCGTCTTATTGCCGAGGACGTACAACCGATAAGTAGAGGTCGATGGTGAAGGAATGGCAAACTCTTATTGAGGCAACTGTTAAAACTAAGACCGTCAATGGCTGCCTTTTGCGTGTGATCTGCATTGGATTCATATTCAAAGATGTCCAAAGATTCAAGACAGTCTCAAGTGTTCAAGATCCATGCCCGAATGACAGACATAATAACTAACGAGGTCAGCGAAGCTGATCTAAAGCCAAAGATATGGAGAAGAGCCGCATGTACATTCGCAAGGTGAAGGTGCTAAAGTAGCCCCGCTTCGACATAGCAAAGCTTTTGGAACTCCACAGCGATAGTGGTGGCAAGACCATTGAAGCTGTTGTCTCCGCCAAGGGCGCCGTGGTGGACCGTCCCGAGGGTACGAACTAGAACTTGTCAATGAAATTTGAAGACCATGTCTAAGCCATAATACATTTTCGTATATTCATAAATATGGCCTGAAGCAACGGAATCAGGCGGAAATAAAGACTTGACTTTATCAACTCGTCATGCTGATCAAGAATACATATAGAGTGGCATAGGCTTCTTTCTGTGCTTTACAAATATTGCAAGGGTATAAAAATCATCGACACACCCCCATCGCTGCTCCTTTTACCAAGCTTCAAATTGCAAGTAGCCTCTTCTTCTTCCACAAAGATCCATAACACTTTGAAGTTTCAGACACCCACAATGGTCTACTTCACATCGTTGTTTGCATTCTCTATTACAAGTTTATTGATTGCTTGTTCTTATAGTTCAAACGCGCAGCTGATTACACGCTTAACACACATCAAATTCCAAAAGCATAGCAGCACAAGAGGCAGCACAACTTACGCTACAACTTTTTGGACAAGCTTTAGCACAGAGCTGCATTTCTTTTAACAAAAAGTAAAAAAAAGAAAGAAAATACAAAGAAACTTTAACAATTTGTCATTTTTCAAGCTAAGCGCCAAAAACTTAAAAAGCAAAAACGCAAACTGGCAAACTGACTTGGCCTTAGCAACGCTCCAGTGAGCCACCAACTAGCCGGGGCAAATTCAGGCAGCCAAAATGGGGAGGGGAGGGCAGTCACGAGGGTTGCCAAAGCAAGCCAAAGCCAAAGCCAACTAGGTGGACGACGACGAGTCAAGTGCACACACAACAGACCGGAGGAGAACGAAAAGAACACCGTACACGTTGGACCATGCCCGCCCGCTCGCTCTGCTCTGGCTGTGTAACTGAAAACCAATTGCCGGTTTTTGGACTGCAGCCACGTCACGTTTGTGGGGGAAAAACAGATGCATATATACAGATAAGAGGGTAGGTCGACATATATTCGAAATATACATTTCCGATTGCTATGAAAAGTGTCAAAAATTAAAGGAGATATATGAGTTTATACCAATTGAACTTGATCTGCGTGTATACTAGGGACTAGATCGAGACGGCTGCTAATGCTGGTCTATAGGGAGTCGGAAACGCTTCATTTTGAATGTTATATAAAGATTTGATATGACTTTTTCAGAGTTGATCAAAATCTTCACATCGCTATCTATCTTCTAGACCCAACTTCCTTTGCCATTGTTCGATTAATCTGAACTATATCATAGACTAGCTTCAGTTGGGCATTCCGAGCAATGTTGAAATATTTCCTCTATGAAAGACTTATGGACATACCCCTGCACTCACACACACACACACAGTTACAGGACTGCTACCAGCACTGTCGATGTCGATGTCGGTGCCGACGTCATTGCGGTTTTTGCGAAAGCAACTCCCGAGGGCGGCGTCGCGTGTAAGACAACACCAGCTGCGGTGGCAACAATAAAAAGGATCAAAGGGATAAAATGTCTTGGCAGCAGCGCAACTATGCAACGGAAATTCGCCTTCGCCTTCGCATAAGTCTCAGTATTGCTGCTTTAGTTCGTACATATACAGTTAGTTGAAGGAGTTGCAGTTGCATGTTGGTGCTGGTATTGGTAATAGAGTAATTCGATATTGGGTGTGGCTTGGCCGGGTCGTGAGTTTTTTTGAAACTCCAGTTTTATGTCTGCATTTGAAGGGCTGGTTGGTCTATTGATTTTTTTTTTTATTATTTTCATCCAGACAGCCCAACTTCTTCAGCAGCAACGCCGAACGCTTTAAGACACACACAATGAGGCAGCAGGCAGGCAAACACATTTTCTTTTCACACTTGAAAGCAAAAACCCAAACACAAACCAAAGCCCCCGCACAGGCCGAATCCCAAGCTCATGATGCCAGATCGTATCGATATTCAGCCTCGTTGACAATCCTTTCCCAACTCACACCCTCTCCATTTGCAGTAAGGACTCGCAAAGTCAAAGGCCAAATGCAAAACGCCAACCTACGTGTATGTCAGAGGCAAAGTAAACTACTTGAAGCTAAGGCGAAGACGAAGACGAACATCATGAATTGATGAACTCCGACAAGCCAGCAGAGGAGGCTCAAGTGTTGGCTGGTTAGGGAGCTGGAGAGTGAGAGAGATGAGGGATGATGGGCTATGAATAATCACTTGAGCGCGAAGAGTTCACTGTGATTTGCTGGAAAAGCATTATATTATGAAAAGTCTAGTGAAAAACTGAGTTAACTGAAAGCTTAGAGAGTGGAATGAAGTTCATGAAAAGTCAAGCAACCACAATTAGTAGATGTGTATTAACTTACGAACTTTCCCTAAAAGGGGGGCTAAGACCAAATAACATATAAAAAGGTGATGCAATTCTCTTTGTGGGAAAATAACCATGATAAAGTTTAGTCCAAGCACAAGCGAAGATGTCAAGATGTCGAAGATGTCAAGCCAAGACTTTTGTTTACAGGCAAATTGATTATGCGTCGAGCTCTCGTCAGTTACCAAAGACAGAGCTTGGGGCCAAAAGATCCAATATGAGCCCACTAAGGCTCTAAAGGGAATGCCTGAAGCCTCCTATTTCTTCACTAAGAATGGAGTTCTTGACATTTGTGATTCTTCATAGAGGTTTGGCCTGAAATCTTTTCATGATATCTTGCGCCAGCTGGAGCTCCGTCAAGAAATCTACAGCTATACTTGATCAGCAGGACAAGGCGAATTCATATAGCCCTGTGCGTTTGTCTGCCCGTCTGTTGGAACTCTAAAATCTCAAAAAGCTTAAAAGATGAAAAGTTCACCAGATGCTTCTTTTGTCTGACCGCTCGTGAAGTTCGTGTTTCATCCAGATCGGACAACTATATCATATAGCTCCCATTTAACTCCCAAGTAACTGCCAAAGAATGGTATATAAGCCAGACTCTCTTCATATTTTCAGAATCAATCAATCAATCAAGTAGACCCAAAGATGATATATATAATCACTTATATATCCTCCATAATGTCATCACCATGAAGAAAAGTCACAGTTCACACATATCCTGCACAATTCCAAGCATAACCCGTACAGCACAACCACTACCACACCACCAAGGACAACTCTGTCGATATTTATTGGTATTTTCTTTAGAATTTTTTCCTTGCCGTCGCAGAAATTTGAAACGCTTCATTTTTTTCCCATTTAGACACGTTTCGAAGTTGTCGGCTCAAGTTGCAGCCACAATTCCCTCCCTGTGCCGTAATATTGATGAGATAACTCCCCCGCCCCCATCCCCCCTTCCACTTGAGACAGTGGCAGTGTTTGGCTTTCTATTCAGAGATAGATTATTAATATTATGCCTGAGCGGCGCCTTTGAAAACGCAATTTTGTGGGATTTACAAGGAGAATCTTTGACCGCAGGTCGAAAAAAAAAGTTGTAGCCTTTTGTTGGGGTCAAGCGTAAATAGTTTTGAATGTGGGTCAACTGAACCCAAAAAAAAAGAAAAAAGAAAAAAGGAATATTAAAGCTTTTCTTTTCAATTTATGCGCTTATTTGTCAAAGAGTGTTCTTGGTATGCTGCCTGGCTGTGCGCCAAAAAGTATGCAGTAGAAAGCCAAGCAAACGCCTTCACTTTTTCTCCACACGCGCATTTATCAATTTAGACAATGACAATTATGAATGTTGAGATGTTGCCACTGCTGCGGGGGCTCCCTTCCCCTTCCTCTCTTTCTGTAGCAACCCCAGCAGACTTTTGCCAATTTCTGTGGCATCACTTGGGGCGCTGGCAACGATTTATTTGGCCAATGAAAAACCAAAAAAAAAATCATGTTATTCAGAATCTGCAAAGGAAATGTAATCCTAGAGAATTCCTAAAAAGAATTTCTCTAAGAGAATTATTTGTGGTGGTCTACTTTTCGAGGTATTGTAAGGAGCTGTAAGCTGCTCATATGTAAAAATCATAAAGATCGGACCATTATAAAGATGGTAAATATGTTCAGAGGTGAAAGAAGAATAGAAATAACAAAAAAGAGTGGAAGATTGTTTCTCCTTTCGCCGCGGAACCACCACAAAGCACTGCTTCACCGTACGGGTGAGCGAGCTCCTTTGCCTCTCCCTTTGTCTAAGCTTCCTTCATTACAGCCGCCGCCATGGTGGCAACAGAGTCCCACACCTGTTCATCACGTCACCTGGACGTCAGTGTAAAGAAAGGCAGCCTTTTTAATCGACGAAGTTCTTGAAGCTCTCTTATAATACAAAGAGTTTCCGATCAGAATAATTCTCTTCTAAGATCAGATCTCTTCTAACTTTCTTACTTTGAAGATCTTTATATCAGCCAGTCGAATGAAAATCATTTAAATATTCCTGAGTTTACAATCTTCAGTCTTCAAACAAGCTCGTTCATAACCCTTTAGCTTTATGTTCAGCACCAAAATCGGCGTAAAATATAATTTATCGAAACTGTGCAGAAATACAATCGTAAGACATAAACACTTTTGCTTATGCTGCCGGCTTAAGTTGCGTCAATTCATCAAAAATTGTGCACCCTATCCGTCGTTGGGGTGATTTCCACAAGCTTTCCTTCTTTCTTTGGCTGTTTTTTTTTTTAATATCCTTAAAACGTTTTATGACTGCCACAGACAGGACGACACGGAAACACTTGAAATTCAAACGTTTGTATTTTCTGTTATATCTTTTTTAATGCGCATAAAGGGAGCAATGGCATTAGCAAAGCAAAGTAGAAAATGAAAGGGGCAAATAGCGGGGTTAGAGCAGTGAAGAGAGGTCGGTCAGAGATAAACCCTTCGATTGCTGCTGTTTGCTAACTGCTTTAATTTTGCACACAAAATGTTGACGTTGCCGCCTTTAAGGCGCAACAGCTTCAGCTTCTGCAGCCGCATTTCTCTCACATTCTCCGATTCAATTTGGCACGGCAATGCGTCAAACATGCCGTTTTATGCCGTTCCGCTTTTCGCTCCATTCCGGGTGCTGCACTTTGTGTGGACGCCATTCCCGGCGTTAGATTTTAGTGCCTATTTCCCGTGGAGCCCCGTAAAAAGTGCGCAACAACAACACAAATACGACGAGGAGGCATGCTAAAAAATTGTTGTGGAAATTGTTTAAAGTCATTCGTATGTGTAAAAGGTAGCATAAAAAAAATAAAAATAAAAAAAACGGAAGAGAAAAAAGGAAAATATTTTAACGCGCGCAACACTTGGCTCTGCCTGCCTGTGCTGTGCGTTGGCTGCTGCGAAATTTCCGTTTATGTCACTGGGGAAATTTACGTGCTAGCCATCAACGACAGGCAGGCAGGCAGGCAGGCGGTGGGGGCAGCGGCTGGCATCTGCAACACATCATCACGGAGGGCGCCGCATTTGCAGTTGCACAGGTAACTTTTATATTAAAAACTAAGGCACGGTGCAGTCCAAATGGCAAACAGCTGAGCAACAGCTCCTTGTTATTTATGTATGTGTGTTGTAAGCATCGAGAGGATGTTTCAAAGTGACAGAGTTTTTGAGGTTTTCAAAAAGCAAACCAAAGGTGCTCAAACGGAAACCAAATAAAAGTTTCATAATCATCATAAAAGGAATTGCTGCCGTCATAAAAAGCAATGAAGCAAACTAAATGGTTCATATAAAAGAACAAATGAAGCAAATAATTAAGCCAAAGATAACTTTATTCAATCATAGCGAAGTATGTATGTGCTGATAGTTAGGCTAGGCTAGAGCTATATCATGTAATTGCCTGATCTTGGTCAGATCACTTCAGCATATGTGGTGCCGCCTCAAATGGATGCAAACCAAATTCCGTTTGATTTGGATGAAAACACACAAAAGTTATGCTCCAAAGTGTTTATTCCAGAAGAATCGGTTGGTTATCTGGTAGCGATATGATATAGTTTTCCAATCTGGATGAATCCTTTAACTTAATCAGCCTGCAGACAAACGAAGCATTTGGTAAAATGTTCAGCTCTGTTTGCTTTCAAGACCTGAGAGATCTTTGTGTTGAAACAGACGGACTCGCCTTATTATGCTGATCAAGAATATATATACTTTCTTCTGTGCTTTACAAACTTCATGGCAAAATGAATACACCTTCACACATTGTGTGTGAATGGCATAAATGTATACAAAATACACATGTTAAGCAGGGCTTTCTTTAATGCAGTTTTTCTTCTCTGTATGCAAAGCTCTAACCTGACAGTAATAACTCAATATATTGTCTTTGGCAGCGTCCAGCCTTAATGCAGTCATAAAAATGCGTATAAAATCAAACTGCCAACGCAGACTGACTAACGATGCTGCTGCCCCCTGCTGCTGCTGCTACTGCTGCTGTTGCCTGCATCAGCTTCCTCCCACCTTTATGTAGAAAACACCTTTATGGTACATTTTTATGACCCGCACAGCCAGACATCGTCTAGACGGGAATACACACGCAGAACGAGTAGAAAGGAGACGACGGCTTTCTGTCAAAGTAAAAAAACTTACAAAATTTGTCAAACTCAACTGCAATGAAAGACATTACGCCTGTAATCTTGGATGCTGAGGCTCCAGTGACATTTTACGAGCATTTCCGTAAAACCCTTTTATGTAAATTTTAACAAAATGAGCATTACACGCTTTTCGAATGGAAATTGAAAGGTGAAACTGTCTACTGCAAGGTCTCCGTCCGTGAGCAGCTCTGTAAGCTGATCTGGACTTTGCTAGGAAATAAATAAAATTACTCCAGCTAAGCTCGAACTAAAAAAGGTTCCATCGAGAGGGTCCCAAGTCCCAAGTGAGATTTGCTCCCTCATCAATGCCGTTTCTTATGTGTGTGTGTTTACCCACTTCAAAGGTTCAAAAGACCAGAGCTACAAGTGGCCTAGGGGACTGTTTGCCCGCCCTTTTATACGATTTTTTGGGGTTGAATACAGCCGCCCCCCATCGCCTCTGTTCGCTCGCAAGGATTACGTGTGCAAATGCATTAATAATGATGTGTGTGCACCACGCACGTTACGAAACGCACTGCACGTAATGCGTCACGTGTACAGTGGAACTGAGTGGAGGTGGAATTGGAGTGGCGTGGAGGGTAGCCCAGCCAGCTACACGGCGAATTGTTAAATAAATTATGACATTTTATTTTTTCAGTATATCGGAGAAGGTATCTTTATGGTCAGCTGGGGTAAGAAAAGGCCAGAATGGTCAGGCGAAGCTAAGATACTCTTATATATATATATATATATAGATAGGTGGCTGCGAAGCCTCCCTACCACTCTCCACCATTGCGAATTTAACAGATGGATTCATCTCGTACAACTTCAAAGACTGGAGCATAGCTTACCACCCCACTCTACCATTTTTTGGACTCCTAAGAGCAACGATTCGTGAATCTACACCCAATCAACACAAATTTGAATCTTACATTCAGTGTCAACAACACTTGGTAGAAGACAGCTCTGCCCAGAAGAAGTCCCCCCCTCCCCTCCCACCCTCTTCCACTTCTTCCCAACATATGAACTTTTTCCCAACATTATGATACGTAGATGTTCTTTGTCAGGTCGAAAACAACAAATATCAAGGCAAAATCATAACACCCTCAGCAAGAGCACACCTGAAAGACCGACCACATTAAAGACCTGCCACTTTAAGGTTAAGCCTCCTCAGCTGGCGGTTCGCTTCACGTGTCTAGACACGTCTAGGGCCTCCTCTCACCAGCTTCAAAACTCCCAACTTAGCTAGTTTGTATTTAGAGAGGTGTGTGCGTGTGTGTGTTTGTGTGCCTGTGGGCCCGCATAGTTTCAGTTCGCTTTTGGCATTTCCTGGACCTTATGAGGCTTCTGTTGATGCCCCCCCTGTTTACATAGCCACCAGTTGTTACCAGCTCCCAAGCCAGCTCAGCTGGCAAACACGCCACTCAACCTTACCCATAAAAGAACACCAAATACGCAATAAATTCAATTAATTGTCTAAAGCTTCTTATTTCAGCAAATTTGTTGCTGGTTCTTGCTGTTGCTGTTGGTGGTGCTGTGAAAATCGTAATATAAGAGCGGTGCCTGGACAAGGGAGTTTCAATCGACAGGGTATGGGTTTTTTATATGGCTAGATCTGGTGGTCTCTTTTGTGGCAACGAATGGGCTTTGTTTTTATGCTGGTGCGTACAATTTAATTTTATGTGTGTGTGTTTAAGGTGTTTGGTGTTTGGAGAACAAATTTAGTGAAAGAGGAGAGAGGAAGGTTAGATACGGCTTGCTATAAAGGGCTCGCAAATAACAATTGACCGTTTTCCTGTTAAGCTTCCTCACAAACAACCGAAAAACCCCAACGCCCCCGCTCCCTTTCTGTAAGAAGCAGAATTCGTTTCTTTCTCAGTTGAGCGATTTGTGGGAACAACGCCTAGAGAGACAGATACGACTGACAGTCACATAATGACGCTCAACAAATGAGCAAAAGACTGAAAGGTTCAACCCAAAACGGTGAAGGTATGCCCGAAAGCAACCATGGTCAAGAGCTGCGTTAAGTGGAAGTTCTGTAGGGATGGGATGATCCTATAAGTCCAGCGGCCCTTCTCCGATGCATCCCATTGCGCTTGCCATTTATATATGACAGCAGCCCTGGCTTGGACTCTTGCCACTCTCCTCTCCTCATGGTCGTGAATCGACGTACCCCTCGCGCTGTCTCATACAGCTCTCTAGTCTTCTCTGACACTAGTTGGTGGAGTTCCAGCTATTACTAGAACTGCGTCTCTTGATACAGTCCTGCACCCACTGCACACGCGAAGCGCACGAAGTCTATTTGTAGCCTCAAGTTGCCGAGCATAAGATTTCGTCTGCAATAAGATTTAATTGGTGCTCCGTAGAGCCTTAAACGGCAGATTTAGAAAAGCACATTGAAAGCATGAAGCCCCCCATTGTCAGCCACATGGCCAGAGTCATGGCCAATGTTTGAGCACCCGCGGTCAATTCAAAGACCGTTTTATCAATCCACTTTTCGTAGTAGGTGAAGTTCACAAATTTGATGGCCTTGACGCCCTCACATTGCTGGGCTCCACCAATGATGCCGGCCAGCGCATCACTGCACATCAGTGGGCCGCCCAGGTCGCCAGGACAAACCTCGCCATCGGCATCAGGAGTTGCACACAGATTGCCCACCGGCGTGTACTTCTTGATGTTGTCGTCGCAGTGCGCGTGCGGACTGATCACCACATCCAGGTACAGAATGTCATTGGCATACGGACCATGCCGATACACCTGACCCCAGCCCATGGTGACGCAATGCGATCCAACTGTGGCATTGAGCTGCTTGCGTTTGGAAACGGGCTTCGCATGTCGTACGTTCGAGGCAATCCGTTCGGATAGTCGAAGCACGGCCAGATCGCCCTTAACGTAACGTACGTATTCCGGATGCACCACAATGCGATCCACGTGTCGGCACTGCTCCGAAGTATAGCTAGAACTCCTATCATAGTTACCAAATACCAAAAGCAGAGACCGCGGGCTAATAATGGCCTTGTACATGCTGATATCAAGATGAGGAAAAGGTTAGAAGAAGGTGCAACAAAGAGCTGGAGGCGCTTACTCTGTAACGCAGTGTGCCGCGGTCAGAACCGTCCGGCTGTTAATGATCACGCCAGTGCAGAAGTGATTATCGCCCTTGATATTGATGTAATGCAATGTACGTATGGATACCACATGTCTGGCTAATTTGGCACGATCCGGTATGTAGCCGCCAGCTATGAGCAATTGGAATGTCTCATCCTGCAGATTTCTGACTGTGCCACGATCAGCGTAGATTGGTTGGAAGAATCCCAGTACCAATCCCATACAAAGTAGGATTATTATTTTAATATAACAAATTTCCATTGCTTACTTAGGTCAAGGCAACTTGGGTGTTGCCAAACAGTAAGACGAAGCAAAGGCAATGAATAGCCTTAAAGTTTGAGAAGTTATCGAACATGGGGAAGATCTTAAGGTATAGAAAACAGATGCTTAAGTTTATAGTTTCAAGTTTCACCCCAAGTGGCCAGGCCAGAGTTCGAGCAACTGAAGCGGAGACAATAACCTCCAGGGTTCATGGCACTTTCCACATAAAAATCCATCTATACTTGGGAAAAATGAGCAAAAATAACACTCAATGCAAATAGCACTTACATATTATATCCACACATGTTCGCCTCTGGGCGAACGGGGTTCCGAAAACTGCAACCACAAAACTTCCACTTCAATGGAAGTCCAACTTACAAATACAAAAACACAAACACAATCAAATCGAATCCCTTCTTACTTATGAATATGCGGCGACGGCGACACCCATAATTATCATGTGCATGCAATGAGAACAACAGAACAGAACAGAACAGAGCTGCTCTCAACCATATGTTTTTGCGAATCCCCCTAGCATTCCGCCCACAATGCGAATGCGGCTGCAGTGTGGTGTCTGGCTCTGGGTTGGGGTTGCGGGGCGACAATTTAAAAAAAAAAGAATTGATTTTATTGCATGTTCGCTGCGTTTCAAGAGCCCTGAATGTAGCCACTAATGACGTTGTTGCTGCGGCTTTTCCCAACTGGGGAAATGCAGAGCAATTTATCAATATATATACATATGCAATATGCAAGTACAGTGGATTCTAAGAAGAACCCACTAAAAAGAAGCATGGCCATATGCAGAAAGCATCGAATACAAATACAATTGGGTTGCTCAAGAGATGCCTAGGGTGTTGTCTGCTGGTGTTTCAATTCAAACTATACCCCGAAGGGAGGTTGGACAAAGCACCTCATTTCCGAGGTCAGGCCTTGGCGCCGTCGAGGACATGGCCAGGTAGATCATTACCTCTTCCAACTGCTGACCGAACACGGATGCTTCTTCAAGGCTTACCTCTACAGGTTCAAGCATGCTGACGAGCCTTTCTGCGGCATTCCTTGAGTATCTTCTCTCCTCAGCACAACGGTCTAAGATCAAAGAGCGCAAAATCATTAACCAGGAAAATGATTTGCTGATGAACAGGTGTGGGAGGCAGTTGCCACCAAAGCGTCGGCTATAATGAAGAAGCTTAGACGAAGGGAGAGGCAAAGGAGCTTATCCGAATACGATGAATACGATGACAGTCCGCCCTATGAATTTAGGGCTTTGCGGCGGTTTCGCTGGGAACGAAGGAACAGTCTTCCACTCTTTTTGTTATTTCTACTTTCTTTCAAAAGTTTTCCCTAAGCAATTCTCACATTTCTACTCTTTCCAACATCCACTTGCCCTTGTTTTATAGGTGCACTACAATCCTACAGCTTGAATCTCGTCTAAGATACCATATAATGCGTACACACTGTACTTTTTTTCTATATTGTAGAACTGATATGTGCAATATTGTATATACAACTCGTATATCGTATATAGGCAGACAAGGGCCAGGCGGCATATTTCATACTCGACTGAATCCGGACAAACACAAACGGGCCCCCACAACTCCACAATGCAGCTCCACTTCCACCTCACACCCCCTGACTCCGGGCTTAGTTCGCTACTCTGTTGCGTGCAAACGACCCCGCTGGGCACTGGGAAACTTTGCCCACACGTTTTTTTTTTTTTTTTTTAAAACGAAGGCAAAACGTAGACCGGCGTTGTCGACATATGTTTGCTGTCGCCAATGCAGCGTAAAATTTACTCTTTTTTTTTTAGACTATTTGCCATTATGGGTTTGTTGTCGTTCGTCGGTCGTTGTTGATATTGTGTTGTGCTGTGCCTTGGTTTTTGTAGCTAGAACATGTGTTTTTTGTCATATGGTTCGTTCCCGATGGATTATAACCGCCTGCAATAGTTGATATTTATGTTTGATATTCAATTTGGCGGATTTTAAAATGTTACAAATCAACACGGGGCTACAAAAGATTTGTCAACGACGATCCTTCGTTCAAAGTTCAAAGTTCAACTGGAGCTATTAAGCAGGCAGATTGGCAGAAATGAGAGAACTGTCTGTCTCTCCGTCTGTTTCTATGAAAACTTCCTACAATAGATGGCGCTAAGAGCTAGCCCTGTGCTCTGTCTCTCACTCTCTCACTTACAAACAGATTTCTTTCAAAGGCGATGCCTTTCTAACCCATCTCTGCACCTGCTGGATAATGAAATGATCTTGCTTCTATGGTTCTTAGATACAGCTCATGATACAATGCAAAATTAGTCAGGGATAATTTGAGTTTTCTATCGGCACAACTTCATAGCAGAATCCTTTTGCCGTTCTCTTTTGGCAGTTCTCTTTTGCCTGATTCCAAAACTGACTTTTCTCTCTTTCAAAACTGAAATATTTTGTAGTCTAATGTCTCGCTTCATGTCAACAAATGAATTTCATTAACTACTTCAATATACTACGTGCCATTTTGTCAATCTCGGTTATTTTTCCCCCTCATCCCACGGGACATTTCCTATATATTTTTTGTACACAGTCCAACAATCAAATGCAATTTTGATTTCCCATAGAAAAGCGTCGACTAAATTGCATTTGAGCTGAGTGCTGCAATGGGAAGTGCGAGGGCGAAGATTTACATTTTTAATTTACTCTCGCCCAGACGACGGCTGACAATCAATTTTAATAAACTTTAACGCTTAACGCGACTAGGGGTGGGGAGAGGCGGGTAGAGTGGGAGTAAGAGTTGAAATTGTTGTATAACAATTTCAAGTACAACTCACATAAATCACACAAAAAAAAGCGCTGCTGAAATTTTTGACCCCATTAACAATGACAACGCAGCGCGAGACTGTTGCCAAGGGTGCGTCGACCAGAGCTTTACAGTTTCCCCCCTGAAGAAAACAGCAGCAGCAGCCGAGGCACACACACTCTCTCACAATTTTGTTCACTTCAAACAAAATGAAGCGAGGGCAAGTGGAGTTCCTTTTGCTGCAAAGGCGCCCCAAGGCATGTTTCCTACTGTTTATATGAAAGAGTATACGATGGACGACGGGGTCCCATAAATATAGGGTGAAATTTAAATTCACAATGGGGATGCAGGGATGCTTTGTAAGTACAATAATATCCCCAGATAATCAATATTTTAATGGAATTGTTCCTCTTCAGCTTTCTTCTAGGGGTAGAGAAAAGCCCTAGCAAAAGGATTAGGGTGCTCCTCAAGCCTGTCAAAATGTTTCGTGGCTGTTGAGTTCAGCTCATCTCCTACTTGTCAGACACCCAGGTCGTTATGACATACCACAGGGTATGGAACAGGATCCCCATTTGGGTAGGGCATATCTAAAGACAATTGCACCAAAAGACCACCTGCTTGTATATCATCACCTTGTTTTTTAGAGGAAGACAACTACACAAGACCACTTTCCTTTATCAAAAACACATGGTTCACTGCATTAATGTGGGCCACCGACCTTCGTCGACCTCTTTATCTTCTATTACCTACCTACGGTTTGCATTCACACTCACAAATTTCATATTCTACACATAAAAATTCCTAAAAATTCAGCTTCTAAATGCTCTCCTCCTATATGTTAGGGTATCAAACTTCAACTTGTTAAAGAAACATTTTGCTCCGTGTCTATATTATTATACTTGTTGTTGTAGGGCTCATTTGCATCACTTAAACAACAATTACAGAGCCTCAGGGGTCCAGAGCTGCGGTGCGGCACACAGTCTGACTAGACTTTGGGGGGGCGACCGAAGCCGACAGAAACAATAAACGAGAAAGCATTAAAGTGACAGGCGGCTGAGCGAGCACCAGATCCTTCTCTAACTCCAGCATATGAATAAGTAATACCCATTGCATTAACAACTGTCGCAGGCAGAAATCAAAAATGCGCCTTGAGGCATTTGTTGTTTTTTCACAAAAAAAAAAAAAAAAACTGATTGCCCGAAAAATCTGTTTAAAAAAAACTCGTTCACAGACTATGGGGCAGACTTGTCCAGAGCGGGCACTTTAGAAGTTGCCCGCATTGTTGCCGCACTTCACAAGAGGCACAAAACCGCCGCACAACTTCCGGTTCAATAAACTTTTGCAAAAAACTATATAGTTTGTGACTCTGCTTTGGCGCTGCTCTAGCTGCTCTCGCTATATATATATATATATATATATATACGTACATTCCTGTACATATGTACTTATACATATAATGATAACGATTTTCTTTTATTGCAGCCGCATCCTGTTTGCTCGCGCGTATGTGTGTGTGTGTGTGTGAAAAGTGGCAACAACTGACGTTTATTAACTGAGTTTTCTCCTTGTGTGGCGGCAAAGTTGCAACTCTGCTGCAGCATTTTAGGCGACTTGTAATGATGGCCAAGGCATGGCTTGCTATGTTGCCAAAGGAGGCGGGACTATACGTGGCATGGGGAGGGAAGGTCTGCTAACCGCACATTTGCTGCGTATTCGTGTTCTGTGTGGCAGTCGTAGCAATTGCAATTCCTGTGTGTGTGGCTTACAACAAATGGATTCCCTAATGCCGCCTGCCTGTTGATTGTGGTAAACGGTGTTGCATACTTTAAGGCTACACAAATTGCAAGGAATTACAGGAAATTGTCTCTATGATTATAATTCACAGTTTTACAAACAAAGCCAATGGCTGTAATGTGTGTTGTTAGATAAGAATTAAGTTGACAATTGCTTATATGGGGTAGAAAGTATTCCTTCTTAGGTTCCACATTGTCATTCGCTATAATTCACAGACGAAGTCCAAGAAGTGGGAACCATTTCAAACGTATCCTATCGTATCATATCAATATTTCTTCAGTAATTATAAGTGAGCCAATAGATGAAGCTCAGAACGATTGTTCACACCTTCATTTTGGTTCGGTGAGATAAATCACTTTAGTAGAGTTAACGAGTAGCAAAAGGAAGTGTTTACGACCCCATAAAGTATATATATTCTTGAGCAGGAGCAACAGATCTCGCAGACTATAAGAGCTAGAGTCACCAAATTTGGTATGTGGACTCTCCTAAAGTTTCGTCAGATCAAGTTCGTTTTCAACTTTTGCCAAGCATCCTCCCGCCCGCACAAATCGATGAAAATCTCCCACAATTTTTGACACATTTAGTTGAAACTCGTTTTATATGTGAATAAGCAGATGATCTACCGATTTATGCTTACCGATTCTTACTTGCTTTATTCACTGAATCGAACGAAATAACTCTGATCTGTTATTTTGAAGAACTCAACAATATATAGAGGTGAGTTCTCACTGAATTGTATCAACTTACAAACCAACTGGACTTTCATTAGCTAAACAAAAGTAATTCAAAATGTCTGCAGGGTAACAATGATGAACCGTAATTAAAAATTAAGCTCACACAATTCTATATATATTTCAGCACAGTTTTAAGCCAACGTAAGCGAATAAATATCGAACGTAGTCCTTATTTTCGGCTAAGCCCACAACTCACTCCTGTCAATGCTTTGCTTAATGGCCAATTAATGACATTTAAATGCCCTCACGTAACATTTCCCTGACTTCCGCCTCCTTCCAGCCTAACCGTAAAGGGAACTTTTGGTAAATGCCAAACCATAAACACAAAACAGCCGCCGCCGTCGTCGTGGTTGCAGCAGCTCCCACCCCAGCGTGGTCAACAGCAATCAAACGGTCATAAATTGTTGGCCAAATGTCGTAAAGCCTGCCTGAACTTGGAACCATACCCTACCCCCTCTCTCTCTCACTTTCTCTCAAAAAAAAAAGGAAAATATTGCTACAGGTAATTACAAAACCATAACGCGCAAATGTCACCGCAAAATGTGCGGTCAATCCCGATCCAATCCCAGATGCACACCCACAACAATCATCATCATCATCATTATCATCATCAGAGGTAAACGGAGTGGCAAAGCTTCGTCGCCGTTGCATAATTCCGGCGCACTGCGTGTCAGGTCAAATTGTGCGAATTGTGCAAATCGCTTTGAGTCGAAATCATGACCAACATTTGGCTGGAATTGCCAATGCTGCTGTCGGTCATTACGGATTCGGATTCGTAAACAGGAGCCCAACCAACTCTGACAAATGAGGCGTGTGAACAAAAGATTATAGCGAGAGGGGGGATGGCTTTAATGTTCAGTCGAGAATTGTTTATGCTGTAATTTATGTGGGAATGATATCACTAGGTTAACTTAACATTTCTTGCACTTGTTCCGTTCATAAGTTCACGTAGCAATTGAGAGACACGATCATTAGGGCTCTTTGCTTCTTGCACAAGCGGGTCCTGTGAGCAAGCTATTGGAATTGAATGGAAACCAAAGTAATTTGCCCACCAAGTGTTAGCTTTTAGTTTTTAAGACTTGAAACTTGAAACTCCTACTCCACAACGAAGTATGTTAGAACTAGCATATCCTTATCATTATTATTATGGTGTGTTGAAATGAAATTTCAGATATCATTAGGGGGGGTCAAGCGTGCCTTCCTTTTTAGAATCCCCGTCATTATACATTCAATCCTGAAGGATTTGTGACACCAAATGACTGACAAATTAATCAGTTGAAGGGTAGCAAGAGGCGAATCATTCCCAATCTGTGGTTTGAACCTTTGCCTGGGCTTTAAAAGCTTTTTAATTAAGGTTCTGCACACAAACACTCACACACACACACACACACACCTTACAAACACCCTCGAAACACTTTTCACACGCATTGTGTGCCGGCAATTATGCGCACAAAGATACTAAACAACAAATGCCCCAAGTTTCCATCTTCCACGTCCACTAACACCTCCAACTCCTCCCCTCTCCTCTCCTCTGGGGTGAATACAAATTGCCAGCAATTCAATTCTGCAACCCTTTTTACCCTGCCCTACCCCTGCCTGACAGCTTCTGGGGACAACAAATGCAACAATTGGTTCTCTCTACACTCTGAGCCGGCGAGCTATCAATTTATAGAAAGGACACACCCAGACATCACTCCTTCAGCTATCCGTCTGTCTGTCTCGCCTCGCGCTGCTATCTGCCAGGCAGCCGCCTTTTGGGCAAGTGAGAAGCCATCCCCACCGAATCCAAATCCGCCCGCCCGCCCTGCTGTCATTCATTAGGTGTCTGGCATTTCAACGTTTTTAATTGACAATCAAATTGAAGCAGCAATGGCAATGGCAGCTTTTGTGTTCGGTTTCTTCTTCTTCGTGTTGCTTTTGGCACAAAATTTGATTAATTCGCCTGATGGCTGCATTTGCTGTCCAGCTTATCCCAGCTTGAGTCTGACTTTTGATTGTTTTGGGAGCAGTTTTATGATTGAAAGTTATTTCATAAATGAAGTGTCCTGTGGCTGCCCTCTAAATGATCTAAATGCACTTCATTTTGTATGGGCTCATAAATTTGAAAGGATTCGCGATTTATGGATGTGAACTAGGTAAACTATTAGTAGAGGCCAAAGTCTGAGAGAGCACTTGCTTAAATGTTAATTTCAGTTTCTTTGCACTCATTGAAAGACCAAAGGTGCTTTAGCATATGAACATTTTAAGAGAGAGAAACTGTCCAGGGAATGTCGATGTATAAGAAGCAGAGTTCAGAGTCTACATATAGTTTGTCTATGCAGTCCGATTCATAGCTTAAGGAAAAGTCTTTGCAGTCCATAAAAAACCACCAAAAAGTATTCTAACCTTTGTGTCAACAGCAGATATGTATTTGCATCTTCCATCAAGAAATACAAGCTCTTAAGACGCCATTTCAGGCTTAAAGCATTTAAATTTACACCCAGTAAATGGATGAAAAGCCACTCTAACATCTACTACAAAGACAAAAACATAAATTGAATTACATACTTTGCAAATACAGAAAGAAGGAAGTTCAAGGAAAAGGCCAAGACCAAGCCCAAGCCCAAATAAAAGGAAACAAACTGCAACCAGAAGCTAGCCAAGTGGTAGTGGTAGTGTGGCAAGAGTAGGAACTTTACGGGCTTGTTTAAATAATTATTTATTCCGGTCAGGTCGAGTCCACAAAATGTCAACGTTGTCGTCTCCTCAGCAAGCAACTTCATGTCTAACGCACACAAGTAAAGTTTGCCATATGCTAGAGTGAAACAACAGGCTTGTGCTTAGGCAGTGGAGAGTGAGAGAGAGCGAGCTAGCAACACAACTAATTTGCCATTCGCAACGCATAGTCTGAAGCGTCGTAATGCTGCTGTGGCTGTGGTGGTGGGAGCCAGGGAGCAGGATAGGATGAAGTTTTGTTGTGCGTCGTAGTTGTTGTGCAGTTTCTAATTATGTCCTCTCTGTTGGCTGTCATACTCACACACAACAACTGACTTTTTGAGGTTAAGCCAGGCTTGTCTGCTGCGCTACTGTTGCAACATATTTCAGCTTCATTTGTTGGTTCTTAAAGTCCTCAAGGAATGTCTAGCTGTAGCTTAGAAAGTTTTCCAAACCGAGAGCAACTGGTTGCAGTTCACTTTGATTCTGTTTGCTGTTTCTGCTATCTGGAAGCAAAACTTTGATTACAAAGGGGCGAATCAGCATGGCCCTGTGCCTTTCTTCCTTCTTCTACCAACACAATCAACAGATTCCTTGCTTATTATGCGCTCCTTGAACAGGAACAGCAAAGTCCTCCCGCTCTCAAGCATATGTGTGTGCGTAAAAAAGTTCCATTAGGACGAACTCCCAAGTGTTTTATGTGGCTCTCGCTCACATATCAAGATGCTGTTGTGCTTACCCATACATACATAAATGCATGTAAGTGTGTGTTTTCCTTTGTATGCGCACAGTTGACACTCGCAGTGGCACCTTTTGTTGTTGCCGCCGCATTATGTACAAAAATTATAATGATGTTCATTATTAATATCCAGATAAACGCTACGTGCCAAGATTTGCCAAACCGATTTTTATGCGTAATATGTTGACTTTCGTTAGGGATATGTTTGTGTGTTTGTATTTAAGTACTTTAACTTCATTTCATCTTTATGTGGGTCAAGTAAGTGTAAGTGTAAGTGTGATTAGGATAATATTTTCTTTAGGGAAAAGATATAGGCAACTGAATTACAAATAAATCATATCAGAACTTTGATGTGGATGGTTGTAAAGGATAAACTAAATATAGACCCTCAACTCTGCTTCTTATTCAAAGACTCTTCCACATTCCGTGGGCACTTTAATTGCGTCATCTCAGCGATATTCTCTTCTCTGAATTTATACATACTGAGACCTACTCAACCCTTTTCTTCAGCCGCACTCTGCAAATGTCATATACATATTCTTGTTGAAACTAGAACAAAAGTCTCCACGTCTTCTTGGCCCACTTGGCAAAGCCTTGCCACACACAAAATTATGAAGCCAAAAAGTTGTAACAACTGCCTGTCCTGATTACTGCATCCTGTGACCTCTCAACCATGCCCAACTTTTCAGTCATGCATTACAAAATGGTATTTTAATAAGCGTTGCCGCCCAATTCCGAAACTGGCTAACAACAAATTGAAAACGACAATCGAAACATACTGAAAGGTAAACACAAATACGCCAGGCGTTGGCAGGCGAAGTGGATTTCGCAGGTTTTTACAGTCCCCTGCCCTGTGTATGGGTGTGAGTCTGTGAGTCTGCGTAATTTACACGTGATTATCGGCGGGTATCCCAAAATGGGACGACTTTGTCAAACGTACAGAAGAGCCCGAGGCGGAGTGGAGAAGGCGTGGCTTGTGTCATTATTCCGCCTCAGCGCTGAGGCGATGTATAAATTACCATATACGGATGCGGAGTGGAGCGGAGCGGGAAGACAATAATAAATTCAAGCGTTGTACGTGCCGCATACAAAAAGCATTGCCTATTTGCGGGCGCTCATGCATATTTTGAGAGCCAGAATTTCAGCCGTGATGCTGATGCTTGATGATGTGACTTTGGTGTTACTCGTGACTTGTGGTGTTAGAGGAACAGTGATTTCTTCCAGTGGATATAGTGATCCGATCCGGATCAACTTTGGTCAGCAGTCGTACAGGCATCTAAAGCTGACATTAACCAAATTTGGTGCAATTTGGATAAACAAAAAACCATTTCGCTGTACTAAAGCTTCAATCTGAATCGGTCAACTATATGGGAGCTATATGATATAGTGATCCGATGCCGTTCATCTTTTGTCAGCATACGTGGAGGCCTCTAAAACTGACATTTACCAAATTTGGTTCAATTTGGATAAGAAACAACCAATTTGGCTGTACTAAGAGTTCATTCCGAATGGTTCGGTTATATGGGAGCTATGTGATATAGTTGTCCGATGTGTATCAATTTTGGTCAGCAGATTTAGAGGCTTTTCAAACTGACATTTACCAAATTTGGTTCAATTTGAATAAAAAGCAACCAACTTTTCTGTACTAAGAGTTCATTCCAAATGGTTCGGTTATATGGGAGCTATATGATATAGTTGTCTGATCCGGATCAAATTTAGTCAGCAGACGTAAAGACTCCTAAAACTGACATTTACGAAATTTGGTTCACTTTGTATAAAAAACAACCAATTTTTCTATACTAAAAGTTCATTCCTAATGGGTCAATTATATGGGAGCTATAAGATATAGTAGTCTGATAAGGACTATTTTGGCATTTGAGCAGCTTAAAGCAAAAAGAAGTCTATGGCAAAAATTTCAACGCGATAGCTCTAAAACTTTGTGGTGATTTCTTGGCATATCTATTTCTAGTCTGAAACCTGTCTGAGACTTGGCTCCTCCGAATACATTACCATTGGCTGCTTATCAATGCGATGTCATCTTAATTTAGGACAACAACGACACCCTCAGGTAGTGTGCAGCAGCAGCAACACTTTGTGCGCGTTGACCTATTTCGTGTAGATATTATTCGCTGCGTCAGGCAATCATCTACCGTGAGATAAGATAGAAGCAAAGACGCGGCGTCGCTGACTAAAAATCAATTCCAATTTTCCAAGGAAAATTAAAATTCAAACAAAGTCTGTGTGCCACTGTTGAGGCTGGGGCTGTGGCCGGGGTCTGTGGCCAACTGCCAATGTCAGAAATAACTTCTGATTGCATTCGATTGCTCAATGAACCTCAGCGTCTATATCTGTCTGGCGAGGACTGCAACTACTTCAACTTTCTCACAACACACGACAATAAATTCCAAAACAAATTTATTTCTTGCCCACAAACACACTCACACTCACATGCTGCTTGAGGCACAAACCTGGACAGAAAAGTTTTAGCAGAGTCCCAGAGCAATCAATTTTTACGACAGTTTAGTTTGCCAATCTCTAGCTCAAGCTCCTTGAACCTCGAACTTGACAATCAATGGAAATAGTTTAATTAAATGCGGCTACTTGCCAGACAAATTTATAGGGGAACGGCCAGGAAGGGAGGGGAGGGCCACAACCAAACCGGTAGCGGAACTTGTCAGTGAAAATTTTGTAAGCCATTAGCCAAAAACTGGCAACAAACTTAACGAGCATGTTGAATGCATTAACAGCAACAAATTTCTGCAGTTCCATTGAAGAGGGGGTGGAAAAGAGAGAGAAAGAGAGAGTGCAACAACCGCAACAGAAATGCCAAACAATTCCGCCCAGTCATGATTTGTAAAAAAGAAGCAGCGAGAGGAGACGGCGACGGCGACGGCAACGATGATGTTGATGATGATAATGGGGGAAGGCGAAAGTAAAAAGGCGGGTGGCAATTTTCATAGCCCAAAGGGCGTAAATCACGCTGGCGCTGGCGGTGGCGGTGGCAACGTCTTGGATAATAGGCAGTTGCCATGAAGTTGCAGTTGCAGTTACTGGCAGCTGTAATGGATAATGTATGATGACAGACGAAATGTGTTGAAGTGGAGGAGGCAGACAGCAGTTTGCGAAAAGGCATCTTCAGTGTAATTTCATGTGTGCACTCTAACATAATTGTTGATTAATAAATGCAGGAAAATAATTGCATTCATTCCATTTTCAAAATGACTAACAAAACTGTTAATGTCACTCCATAGGTAAGCCAGGATCCTCCGGCCTTTAAATATAAGAAAAACTATAGCTAGAATAATGGATAAAAACCCAAATTTGGTTCCATTTGGATGAAATTCCCAACAAATCGGTTCTATGGGGGCTATATGATATAGTTGTCTGATCCGTATCAACTTTGGTCAGCTGACGTAGAGGCTTCTACTACTGACATTTACTAAATTTGGTTGAATTCAAATAAAAAACAACCATTTTTCCTGTACTAAGAGTTCATTCCGAATCGGTGGTTTATATGGGAGCTGTATGATATAGTGCTCCGATCTGGATCAACTTTGGTCAACAGACGTAGAGGCTTCTAAAACTACTGTTTACCAAATTTGGTTCGATTTGGATGAAAAACAACCAAATTGTACTAAGAGTTCACTCCGAATCGATTAGTTATATGGGAGCTACATGATATAGTAGTCAGATCCGGATCAACTTTGGTCAGCATACGCGGAGGTTTTTGAGACTGTCATATACCAAATTTAGTTAACTTTGGATCAAAAACAAGTAATTTTGCTGTACTAAAACTTCATTTCGAATCGATCGGTTATATGGAAGCTATATGATACAGTGGTCCAATCTCTACGATTTTGACACATGAACGGCTTATAGCAGAAAGAAGTCTATGGTAAAAATTTCAACGCGATAGCTCTAAAGCTGAGAGCCTAGCTGGCATGGTAACAGACGAACATGGCTATATCGACTCGGCTTGTTGTGCTGATCAAAAATATATAAACTTTATGGGGTCGGAATCGCTTATTCTGCCTGTTATACACATTGCAACCAACTTAATATTCCCTTGTACCATAGCTACGGGGTATGATGCCTCAACCTATTCACCATTGCTCTTGTAACTTGTATCTTAAAGATACACTCACCTCAGTTTGACAATAAATTCTCACAAATCGTCAGCATTTCCACTAAATCTAAATACATTTACATTTTCAACATGCAGCAGCTTCCGTTCCACATCACAATGGGTCTAACTATCTAGCAAGCTGATCCTTTTTCAGCTGCTTGGCAGGCATACTCTGCTCTACTTCAACTGTATTTCCAATACAAAATTGGCACAATGACGCACTGCCTGCGCTCCTGTTGACAGGATGCGGATGTAAAGATTGCATAGACGTCTGTCTATATGCATTTTGTATCTGTTGGTTGTGTATCCTAAAGCTGCGCATAAAGCGTATTTAGGCTACAATAGCGCGTAATCTATGCCACTCAACTGGCACAGCCATAGAGAGTCCTCCCATAGTCGTTTTGTGTTGCATTTTGCGCATTTTGCAGATACTTTTGGCTCCAAACAAAACTCACAGCCGGGCGCAACACATGAATTTTATGTTTCGTATGGATTTTCGCCTTACGTTTTTATGATTTCTATGCAAATGCACAACAACAACAACAACAGCAATAAACAATTCAAATCTTTAAACCAACGAGGCGTGGCGTCTTTTGTTTGCAACGCCTTTTCACATCACATAAAAGCCAAAGAGTAAAAACGAAAAAAAAGCAACAACAAATGCGAGCATGAACACCGAAACGAAGTTAATATTGGGGGCGTTTTCAAAACTCATACATATATATATATATATATTTGTTTAACGGTGAATTGTAATGAGAATTCTTGTTGAGAATTCAGAGAGCATGAAAGGGTTTTGGTATACAAATAAAACTCACCTTCGGTATCAACGGTATTGTTCACCATTTTTGCGATTGTTGTTCTTTTGATGCAAATAAAAAGCTAAAAGATGTGTGAAATCCCACGAAAATCCAATTAAAAACGATACTGGAAAAAATCAAAATTAAATAAAATATATTAAAACATAAAAATACAATTATAATGTAAATAAAATAATAGGTCAGAGAATGCAGTGAGTGAAGGAACCACCCAGGAGTGGTTTGCTAGATTCCGCTTCGAAAATTTCAATGTAAAAGATGCACCTCGCCCTGGCCGACTTGTCACTGAAAAAGTTGATGAAATTTTGCAACTGATGGAGCAAGACCAGCAGGAGATAGCGGAGGCTCTAAACATCAACCATATGAGAGTTTGGAATCATCTAAGAAGAGCAAACTACTCGAAGAGGCTCGATAATTGGGTATCACATGAATTAACGCAAAGAAACTTAATTGACTGAATAAATATCAGTGAAATGCTGCTGAAACGAAACGACATGGGACCTTTTTAGAAGAGGGCGATGATAAATAACAGATTAAATACGAGAATATCCCTTGCAAGCGATTATACCAAAGACCATTGACCTTCCACAAACGACTGCAAAGCCTGGATTGAAGGCAAACAAGGTTATGTTGAGTGTTTGGTGGGATTGGATTAGGGAATTGTCTATTATGAGCTGCTAGAACGTGACAAAACGCTGAATTCGATCCTCCACTGTGTACAACTCGACCGTTTGAATGAAGCAAGAGCAACCAGAATTGGTCAACACAAAGGGAATTATCTTCCACCATGACAATGCTAGGCCACACACATCTTTGATGACATGCAACAAATTGAAGGAGCTTGCTTGAGAAGAGCGGGGGGCAGTATAATTTCACTATAAATGAATGGTCAAAAGTTTAGGGTTTCTTCAATGTTTACTGATATAACACTCAGAATTTGATTTGGTGGACTGACATAGTCATAAGATCTAGATTAACCAAGCTTATTAGTAGCTGGCAGTCATTTTGTTACCTTCAGCATTGTTCAGGCTGCCTAAATATAGGCGAAGAATATAAAAAAATGTATAAACTATTAAATATGTTAATAGAGAAAGCTAGTTGTAAATATTAGGGGTCAAATTTTGAATTCACATATTTAAATGACATAATCTATGCCAGGTATTAGATTACCTCTTGGACTACCTACTTGGCTCATTGAAAAGTCTAGATATGTATGTATGACGAAAATGTCAATTAAAGTCAATTGGCGGAACGCTTTATAATATGCATAATCAAAGTAATAGAGAGAAGAAAGAGCCAATCAACTATGAACATAACAATAACAACACTCAGACATCCATAAATACTTAACTTATTACTCTTCGCACGCATCCCCGAAAAGAACATATTTATGCTTAGGCTAGCTGCTTGCATGTGCGAGTGTACTTGTATTGATTTGTTTATGGCTATTGAAATTTATGGCAGTGGAGCTAGGAGAACAAGTAGCCATAAATTGAAAAACTCTGTGTTCAGTTCAGTTGTTCAGTGCAGCTCCACAGCGCCCTGTTCAGAACTCGCTGTTAACTTCTCTGTCTCTGTTAACATTTCCTGTTATTTTGTGTGTTTTATGCAGCGCTGTCATTGCAGCAAACAAAAGTGAACAAGAGAAACAAGAGGATTTCATGGTGGCAATTGCGAATCTTGAGTACACGGACATGTGCGAGGGTGGTTCAATAAGTGTTGAAAAAAGTTAAGAACTTGAGACATAACTAAGAAGAATAAATGCAATGACTCAACTTTTTATACCCTGTTTCTATGGCACAAGGATATTTAAAGGTTGTTTCAATGTATGTAGCAGGCAGAAGGAAACGTTTTAGACTCCCTAAAGTATACATATATATTCTTGACCAGCAGGGCAAGCCGAATCGATCTAGCCATGTCCGTCTATCCGTCAGGATGTATGAAATTTAGATCTTGAAGGTAAAATGTGGACTTAAAAGGTTTGATCCTATTGAATTGATCAGCAGCAATATGGCTCCGTTGTAAGTGTCACAAATGCCATAAATGCCCTCTTCCAACAACTCCTCTGGTTTATAATACACCGCCCTTCCTCTGACAAAAGAGCAAACAAAGCGCAATGCCAATAACAACAGTGACAGGCCAACAACAACAGCAGCAAGCAGAGCTGCCTCATTACTGCAAAATAAGAACAGACAGCGTGGGCATAGGGCAGCGCAGCAATGAGAGTAAACGTTGTCAGGGGCAAACCAACGGCAACTTCAGCCAACGACAAAAACAACAACAACACTAAAGTTATTGGCGTCGGCGTTTTGCAGCTGTTGTTGTTGTTGTTGTTGTATTGTTGCAGTCTGCAATTGCGCAGTGGAAACTAAACTACAAGAAAAAAAGGGATCATGGCACCAGCTCAAACCGGAACGCGCTTTTTACACACACATGCACACACACAACATATACTTCTCTACCAATTCTTCTAACTGTAACTTACCTAATTACAGTTGCAATTGATCCACAATATCACTAATAAATTAAAGCACAATACACAGTTTTTTAATTTCAAACAGTTTTTTTAATAAATATATTCCGAAGCGGGCTTAAAAGTGCGATCGTGTCGGCGCAAATTGAACGAATGAAAGGAAGCAGCAAGAAAGCAAAACAGGAAAACTAAAACAGCCGCGGCGGCGAAACAGCGAAACAGTGGGCGAAACAGAAAAATCTTTGATTGGCTTTTGAGCTAAGCGAAGTTCTGTTGATCGATTACAAATTTTAAGGTATTCAAATTTTGATGTATTTAAATAATTATGTAAAGGACTTATGTTGTATGTTTTATTTCATATATTTAACTTTAAAGAAATATGTTGAATTCCATAGTAAATGCTTAAATATTCCATAAAAAGGTGTATCCTATAGTTTCTTTTGTAGTTTTTGTCCATCATTTTGGATAAGAATATTTCTGGGGACTCATTAGAAGAACAAAGAGAAACAATATGAGTCGAATTACACTAATATGTTGTACATTCATTATATTTTTGCTATTGAATGAAACGTATATACTGACAGTCTCATTTACCAGCTACTGATTTAGTCATCCTGCTGTGACTACGTCCAATATATTTTAGCTAACTTAACTCATTACCTTGTCCACTGTGCCTCAGCCGCCGGCAAAGACAGCTGTGCTTTTGTTGTTGACTTTTCAGGGAAGCTGCGGCAAAGGCAAAGGTAAAGCGCTGAACTCTTTGACGGTTAAAATTCAAATGACAAATTTGAATTATAAAGTTTTGGCTAACGGCTGTTAGAACAAAACCGGTTGGTCTAATTATAGGTGGGGGAGCAGGCAGATCAGCAAGCTGAAGGCAGAAGTTCGCAAATTTTTTTTGGCAGTCCCGGTCTACTTGTGATGTTTGTTGTTGTTGTTGTTGTTGTTTTGCTACTTGTTGTGAATCATAGCTAACAATTTATTATGAATGGGCTGAGCTGCGTCCCATGAGTGTCATTAAGTCAAAGCAAATTATGTGTGTGTGTTTGTATTAGTGGTTCATTTAAGCACAAACAGTGGGCTGAAAAATATATGTAAACACTGGGAGAGCCCTGCGGCCGCCTATCAGCAGTTGGAATAGGTCAGCATTATTGATAGCCTATAAATCAAGGAAGCAAGGCAAAATATATAGACACAAGAGATAACGAGATAAATAGCTACTTCTAATGTTAATGTAAAAACAAAAACAACAAAAACATCAAAACCAACAATTCCATATTTATGGCGAAGTTCAGTGAACTTGAAGCACTTTGAAATTTACATTAGCTGCAAACAAAGTGTCTGCAGATAAAATCTCTCACCTACATGAAAATCTACATCAGCCAACCTGCAATTAAATATTTGCCTTTCTTTTGATTAGATGAAGGCGCCTGGGCGAGTTTTTTCTTATAAAAGATATGACAAATCAATCTTTGAGCTACAGAAAGTGAAATTTGAACGAAATTGCGGTTGAAAACGAACAAGTTTGCACGCAGCGCAATTGAAAAACGAGTTCAAAAAACATGCGTAGACAGCCACAGATTTTAAAGCCGATGGGGCGTCGCCACAGTTTTCACCTTGAACAAGCGTTTAATTTGAATATTGATATATATATGTATGTCTCCTTATGATTAAATGCAGTAGAGAGTTCGAGTGCGGAGCAAGCTTTTAACTTGCGTCTTTGTTCTCGCACAGTTTGCCTTTCGGTGGGGTTTTTAAAACAAAAGCAGCTAAGTATGAATCATTAACATGCAATAAGTATAAGTTCACCAACAAAGCATAACCACTGAACTGGGGAGGCAATAAAAAACCATAACTGAAAAGGCGACATTAAAAATGATCAGGCTCAATACGCCTGGAAGTGTTGGTCATTGTGCCTTATATGGGAAAGACAGCTTCAAGGCTTATCTCAAACGACAGGAGAACAATGAAACAGGAAGCTACGACGCTAAATATGTGGGCGCAGGCTAAAACACTCTTTTCCCTGCATACTTTTTTATACATTTTCTTTTGTTTATCCATTCGCGGTGGATTCTCAATTTAAATATGATATCGATATGTTATAGCCATTGTTGGTGAAAGAGTGTTGGTAAAGGAGTGTTGGAATGCAAAAAGTATATTTTTGTATAAAGTATATTTTTAGTATATTTTATGGCAAGAAATTGGTATATTCCCTTGGTCACACTGAAGTGTACGTGTCTCATCTGGCAAACTGACTTTCACATAGGAAAATTTAATTATATTAATTAGTTGTATAAACAGTAAACAATGCTTAACAACAACTAGCAGTTGAGAGTACGCGTAAGGCCGTATGAATATTACAATCGGCAGAGGCATAGCCAAGGCATTTAACAATTAAATGACACACAACAGTCTCCTCCTCCGGCAAACAGACAAGTACATTGCCAGGCGCTGGCAACAATCTTAATACAAAGACAATCGATTGCGTTTAATTATTGATAATGGCACCCACACGCAGGCCCAGCGATGGCCTGCTGGCGCGCGTTAACTTTCCATTGTATGCCGTGGAGATGCTCACCAGTCGTCATATACTTGTAGCCGGCGGAGGCGGATCCAGCAAAACGGGCGTAGCCAATGGTTTTGTAAGTACAGGGTGTCCCTTACAGCTTTGGCATTCCCACAGACTAACACTTATATACAATTCCCCAGGAAATTTACGAACTCTACCACAATGGCAGTCATTTCTGTGCGGAGGAGGTGCTGCGTCATGAGACGGGCGCCAATGTGGTCATGAATTTTGCTGTGCGGAATAATGAGCGTCGTGGCTATTTGTGCGCCGGCCAGGAGGCGCATTGCCAGATGTACTATGTCCAGCCACGCATTGAAAGTGCCGAGGACGCCGAGCAGCAGCCCCATGCAGCTGAGCGACGTCCTCACGAGAATGGCAGCGTGAGACAGCGTGGCGCGGCTGGCAGCCATTCAGGGGTGGAGAACCTGGCCAATGGTGGTCACCCAAAACCAGCTACCTCGACAGCGGATATACTCAAGCAATCGCGTCGCCTGAAGTTCGACATACAAGCCGCGGATGTGGTGCAAACGGACTTCCTAAGCAGCGCGGAGCCACTGCAGCGTGTGGTTCGCATCAGTGGCAATGGACGGCTGATGGCCACCGGCGGCACTGATGGTCAACTGCGCATCTGGGCGTTTCCACAGATGACGCTTAGTGCACAATTGCCCGCACACAACAAGGAAATCGACGATCTGGACTTTAGTCCGGACTGTAAATACCTGGTCAGCATCTCGAAGGATGCACAGGGCCTGGTCTGGGACCTGAGCTCGGGCAAGCTGCAGCACAAACTGCAATGGCAGACGCCGGAGGGCGCCAAATATTTGTTCAAACGCTGTCGCTATGGCACTGTGGAGGCCCACAAGGACAACTATCTACTGTATACCATAGCCAATCCGCTGGGCAAGGTGGGCAAACAGCGTGGCTACTTGCAGCAATGGGATTGCGCCACCGGTAAGCTCCGACTGGCGGTACCCATTGATGAGTCGCTGTCATCGCTGGCTGTGCGTGATGATGGCCGCTTTGTGGCCATTGGCACCATGTTCTCCGGCAGCATATCCATGTACATAGCATTTAGTCTGCAGCGTGTGCTCCACATTCCCCATGCACACTCCATGTTTGTGACGGGCCTGCAATTTCTGCCCATTACCAATGAGGAGGGCCCGGCCATAACCAGCGATACGGAAGCCGCTGTCCTCTCAATCTCAGTGGATAACAAAGTGTGCATACACAGTCTCCAGGAAAGGCGTAAGCAATCCTAATACTTAAGCTTAAGCTAAACTTTACTAATCTATGCCCATCTTCCATGTTCCAGGTACCATACCCGCCTGGATGGCCATTGCCTTCATGATCGTCATGATATTCACCGTCTTTGTCTTTTGCTCCTACATCGGCATCTAATTGGAATGGACACGCTCAATTGGAGACGCAACTGGAGTTAAATCAATTTACCTTATTGAATGTAGAATTTGCCCTTATCAAATTTTAGTTCTGTAACAACAACAAGTCACATGTTGCCTCGGCGCAACCAATAGCCGCGCACCCACAACGACCATCTTAATTTAGTTAAGTGTAACTAACTTGTTCACGATTCCCTTATCTCTGAATTGCAATTTCTTCTGCATTCGTTGGTTATCATAACTTGTCATGTCCCATTTTCTCTATCACTCTGCCTCGCCAATAACAGAGCTCGCAAATAACATTAGACCGCTTTTTTCTGTTACACTCTCTCTCTCTGAGCAGTAGACGTTGTTTCTTTTCAATTTGGTTTTCTGTTGAGCGCTTCGCTTGAAGGTCTTTTAATGAACAAGTATTTTTGTAGATTTTTTATATTCCATTTGTAGTAGCACATATACGCATACTTACGCAAAGAGCCTTTGCTTCATTGAACACGACCAAACGGCCCGAGAAAGATCAGGGCGAAAGCGAACACGAGCGAATAGTTGTTGGTTGAGCGAAGACCGTTTTTCTAAGTGAATGGTCTCTTTGCTCAATGAACAAGTATTTTGTAGATCTTTTATATTCCCATTGTAACTGCATATTATCCCCTCTCTCGCATCTACACATACTTACGCAAAAGACCCTTCGCTTCATTGAACACGACCAAGTGGTCTGAAGACTGTTTTTTGAAAGAACTGATGTGAAGCGAAGCTATCTGTCTCTTTGCTCAGTGTCAGTACAAACCACTTAATTTCGAACATTCAGAAAGGTCAACTGTTATTTGCTAGCTCTGCCACCCACACTCTTTGCCCCTCAACTCCCTCAACATAGAACCCGCTCTCCTTGTAATGTCTCACAAATTTGCTGTTACTCTGTTGTACATGATTTTTATCTAGCCTGCAATTAAATTAACAATAAATTTAAATATCATTATGTAATTATGATTATCTATAAAAACGTTATTATGAAACAGGTGTGAATGAACTGAAATGTATAATGTGCGGTTCTAGCAATTCTTAGAATTATTCTACTATTATGTAATGCAAACTTTTATAACCAACTGTTGTTGTTAATCGTGAATTTTTAAATGCGCAATGAAATTTGATGACACAGCAAAAACCTAACTATATATATTTGATATATGCTATGCTTTGCGGTATTTGTGCGGTTAGTTTCTGGGGGAAATAAAGATAAACATGGGAACATGCTAAGAATGCAGATATGCTTTATGAATGGGAAATATGTATATAGAATGTACTCATACGGCGGATTCCTTAATATACATATGAGGGGTACTATTTATATATCGGTTATAGCAAATAATAACAGACATTTTTAAATGATGCTGAGTACACTTTCGCTTGTGTGAAAACCAATTTTTGAAGCACTTTTGCCACTCCTGAGGGTGTACCTCTAAAATGAGCCTTTTTAAATCTTCAACAGAGCCATTAGGTGCCAAATCGAAACTGTAAAACAGACATATTTCGATGATTCGTTACCTGTCACGTCCTTATACACGTCTTTTGAAGCACCTCGGTCGAACTTTGTAATCATTTCCTTACATCAACAGAGGCGAGCCTCTTTTTAGAGCTGTTGATAAGAGCTGTGGGGTATCCAACGAGAGCAAATTTTGTTTACAACTAAGTGTTTATGCAAATTCGAATGTATTGAAGTGGAATTAATGTGCAAGGATGCCTCTATCCCACGATATATCACATGACGATCTTGCATTATCAGCTCACGCACCACATCCATGTTTTGTGGACGACCTTCACAGAATTCGTCGACGACCGAACTACAACCACGATTGAGTTCACTATACCAGCGGTATACTGTGATATTTGATGGTGCTTTATCGTCATACAAAGAACTGAGTTCATCGACACATTGCTGTTCAAATAATCCAAGTCGAAAGTTGTGAAAAATAGTCCAACGAAAACCTTCTCTTGAAATTTCCATTCTTCGACCAAATTAACTCACTGTAAACCAAGCGAATGGCATTTGTACATCAAAACGTTGTGAGTACGTTTATGCTAGAATATGTCAAGCTTTATTATGATGTTGCCAGATCTTAGCTATTGACGTAGTGTTGCCAGTACCCTAGGCAATCCCCTAGCCTTACTTTGCCCCTGCTTGAGTAAAAATTGAAACCGCAATTTGTTATTTATTTAAATTTGTATCGTTTATTGTTATTGTTACGCAGCAATATGCTTTTGTTTATTCAATGTTTGTTTGTTTGCGTTGCTGGTGTGTTTGTAATATTTGATGCTACAATTTATAACTAAACGTAATATTACTTAGCGTATTACAAAAAATTGATGTTTATGGCGCCGCACCACAATATTCTCCCATGCGACTTTTGCTTTTGTTGGTAAATTGTTTAACTTAATTAACGCTTTCTTGCTTGCTCTTTGCTTATCAGTTCAATATTCTCCGTATGTATGTAAGTATGTATGTGTATGTATAATAATATATGTATGTACTTGTAATAGTATTGTATTTCCGATTTAGATATAGTGTTAAGCTACGTTAAATTTAAATATATTTTTTTATTATTATTTTTTCTTTTTTAGCGTTGTTTTTCAATGATTTGTTTTATGTGTTGCTTTTGTTGTTGTATAAAATGTAAAATGCATATAAAATTGTTTACTTTTAGATGATTTTTAGTTTTAGTTAATTTAAATGGGCGCCGCATAGTTGTTGCTGTTATTATTGTAGATGCATAAATATATATATATATATATATATTGTATTTGCTCTGTAAATGTTAATTTGAATGTTTTTGTTGTTTTTTTTTTGTTAAATTTTAACTTTAATTTTAGGTATGCCAATATGGCCTTAATTTTGCTTTCTATAAATATTAATTATTGGTAATTTTTATATATGTATGTATATATATAGTTATGTATGTATTATTGTTATGGTTTTATGTCTGTGTGTGTGTGTGTGTGTGTTTGTGTTATTCAATTTTAATATTCAAATCGTGATGCAAAATATTTGACTAAGAAAATATAAAAGCTTAAACAAATTTAGCGAAATTTTACACAGAATTCCCAAAATCAAATATTTAACAGAAATGTATCCAAGCAAAGGAAAACGTGAACAATGAGAGTTCTCTAAACATAATAGTAGATATTAATTTTAAAAGTTTAAGTTTAAAAACAAATTTTCTCTTCATAATACTTTTGGCATTCTTTTTGCTGCTAAAACAAGAAAGGAAGGCTAACTTCGGGTAACCGAAGAAGGCTGCATACCCTTGCAGATTCGTAGGAAATTCGGTTAGCATACGTGGAGGCTTCCAAGACTGATATGTTCCCAATATTTGGTTTAATTTGGGTAAAAAACAAGCAATTTGGTGTACCAAGAGTTCACTCCTGATCGGTCAGTTATATGGGAGCTATATGATATAGTGATCCAATCTAGATCAACTAAGGTCAGCAGTCGTAGAGGCTTCTAAAACTGACATTTACCAGATTTGGTTCTGCAGTATGTGTATATAATTCAGCTTTGGGCATGCAGACATGCTGATATTGCAGTTCCCACGCCATTATAAACACATAATACAGTTCAATTTGTACAAAAAACAACCAATTTTGAGGTACTAAAAGTTCATTTTGAGCCGTTCGATTATAGAATAACTACATGATATAGTGATATAGTGGCCCGATCTGTATGATCTTGACATATAATCAGCTTACAGCAGAAAGAAGTCTCTGGTAAAACTTTCAACTCGCATAGAAACAGATGGACAGACAGACAGACATGGCTATATCGACTCAGCTTGTCATGCTGATCAAGAATATATATACTTCATGTTTTCGGATATGCTTTCTACTATGCGTTACAAATATCGTCACAAAATCATAATACCCTCTGCAAGAGTATTAAAAAACAATATGGGTAAATTCCCAGTAAAATTGCAAAACATAGTGAACTTATTAGGAAAAAGTGTGACCAGAATTGCCATAAACAAATGATTCATTCTCAGCACTTAAAATTGTATGATCGTTCGCCTTCCATTACTAAAATGTATGCTCTGGTCACACTGTTAGCTACACACTAGGAATATACCCCTTAGCTTGCTTCGATTTATTTCAGAGATTTTAGGTCCTTAAACCTAAACTCCATTGCTTTCTCTGCGTTCTCTCCCAATCTTGCTCCTCTCTTCTCCTTTTTTTTCTTTCTTTTTTTCTTAAGTAAAACTAATTTCAGTTAGAATTTGTTAAACAGTCTTTGTGCTGATTGGGTTGTAGCGGGGGGCGGGTGTTCAGTTGCTTCGAGTCCCATTTCATTGATGCTGCAGTTCATCTTCACCTGCCTCGCTCTACTACGATGCCTTGGCAAACTGTATGACCGAGCTCATGCGCATCACTTTGGATGCGGCACCATTAGGAGCGGCATCCGTCGCTGTGCTGGTGTTATTGGTGACACTGGCGCCTGCTCCAGGGTTGCTGGTGACACCATCTACACCTACTGCTGCCGCTGATCCATTGCTGTCCTCGCCCTTGTTCATGTAGTTCTTGCGTTTGCGCAACGGCAACGTCATCACGTTGCGATCGGCCATCATGATGGAATCGCTCTCTGGCGACGAACTGCGCTCCGGAGATTCGGTGCTGGAACGCAGACCAATTGCCGCCTCCACGCGACGCACTATGTCCGGATTTGGCAAGGCAGATCTGCAATAGGATAAGAGGCGGTTAGGTTAGAAAGGATTAAGGTTAGTTCCAAGCTAGCTGAACTTACTCATATTTGGGCACCGGTGCGTAACCCTTGTGCAGTCCATGGCGTGCCAGATCGCCGCGCTTGAAATGCTCAATCAGCACGGTGGCCTCGTGGGTGTCATCATAGTTGGCTGCCAAATCGCTCACATGCAGCGTTGGCTGTGGCGCTGGCGCAGGCGCAGGCGATAGCGCTGCTGCGGCATGCTGATGTGGAGGAGGTGGAGGCGTCGTGGCAGTTGTGGTGGCATGACCACGACGTAATTGCATCATTTGCCAGGCCGCAGCCTGCACATCCTCATCATCTGGCTCTGTGGCTTCGTCGTTGTGGCATCGCGCCATATTGGCCGCCTCCAGCAGCGCCGGGTTGATGGTCAGACCAGGTGTGGGTGGGGCCTGGGGCTGCAGTTCGATTAGTTGGCTGGGCGTTGGCGTCGTTGGAATACGCTGATAGTAGACCATCTGTGTTGGATGCGGCTGCTGTTGCATGCTCAGATCTGTGGGCAGCTCCTCATCATAGCTGCTGTGGACAGGCTGGGCGGCGCTGGACACGCCACTGTCACGACTATGTGCATCTGTGTCCAACATTTGACCCGGCAGATACTGAGCCGTGGGCGCTGTGGGCGGTGGTGATGCCTGGCTGCTGGAGGGCGAGTACATAGAGCTGGGAGAGCCGGGAGAGAGTGGCGCCGTTGCAGTAGCAGCCGCCGCCACAGCAGCAGCTTTGGCTCCACGTGGCTGACGAGGCTGGCGGGGCTTCTTGCTGACTGCCACATTTGCTGGTGGAGAGCTAGGCGGGGAATTGTTGCTGCTCTCTGAGTTGCTCGACACAGAGGCAGCTGGAGATCCATTTGCTCCGGCTGCCGCTGCCGCTGCTTCTGCCTCATCGTCGGGCAGCTCGTTGGCATGGCCCTTGATGTGCGCCTCCATTTCCTTCTTATTCTTGAAGGTCTCATCGCAGATGGTGCACTTGTAGCACTTGGCACCATAGTGCTGCACCCGATGCAGCTTCAGCACATGGTTGTACCCAAAGTCACGGAAACAGATGTCGCAATGATACGGTTTTTCGCCTGTGTGCGTACGCGAGTGGACCTTCAGCTGCTTGGAGCATGTAAAGCCCTTGCCGCAGCCAGGCTCGGGGCATTTGTAGGGTTTCTCGCCGGTGTGGGTGCGCATGTGGATAACCAGTTGGCCGGACTGTATGAATGTCTTCTCGCACACGGAGCATTTGTGCGGACGTTCGCCGGTGTGGATGCGCATATGGCGATGCAGTTTGCCCGAATGCTCAAAGGCCCGGCCGCAGACATCGCATTTGTAGGGTCGCTCCTTCGTATGGATGCGACGATGGACCTGCAGGTTCTCCTTGACGCTGAATAGTTTGTGGCAGAACTCGCATTCGAATGGACGTTCGCCTGTGTGGGTGCGATAGTGACGAATCTGTAAATGGCGAGAGAGAGAGAGGAAGAGACAGAGTGGGTTAGAGATGTTAAGTAGCTTAGACAAGTGGAACCTTCATCTTCATGCAAAAGTCCCCTAATGGAATGCAAACTCACCAGCCTTGCCGGCACTGCAAAAGTCTTCTGGCACACATTGCACTGATAGGGATCCGCTCCAGCAGCCACATTCGCCAGCGGCTTGATGGTCGGACTCTTTGGTATGCCCATTGGTAGACCCGCCTCGTTCAACTCAATGGGCGGCGACGCAGGTGACGAACCGGCTGATGCCATTTCTGTATTCTTGGCATGCGACTTCGTGTGCGAAGTGTGGGCAGATTTGCTGCCAAAGGTCATGCCGCACTGCTCGCACTTGAACTGCGGCTTGTTGACATTCGGCTTGCGTGGCTGCGTTGGGGCCTTGGAAAGCGTAGCTGGAGGAGCAGCACTCGATCCATATAATACGGCGGGCAATTCGGTTTTGATCCGCTGCGTTGTCGTTGTTGTGGTTGTTGTTGTAATACTATCATGTTGTTGCTGTTGCAAGGCCAATTGATAACTGGCCAGTTGTTGCTGCTGTTGCTGTTGTTGTTGCTGTTGAAGCTGCAACTGTCGCTGTTGGGGAGTCTGTAATAGTTCGTAGTGCTCCTGCTGCCCACTGGGCGGCACCACGCCGCTCAAGCTGAGCGCACTTGTGGTTGCTTGCAGCGGCGGCGGCACCTGCAGGCAGAACTGCGACTGGCTGGGTTGCTCCGTCTTTATAAGCAGCTGATTAGCGGGATAGTAGACCATATTGTTTGTGGCTGAATCTGTAATATATATATATATATAATGCAAAGAGAAAGCATGTTAGCAAATTGTTAGGATTTTAAATATAAATTTAAATTAATTTAATAACTTAAGCAAGAAAGCAGAACTAGCTGCGGCTTGCCAAACCTTTTATACCATTCACATTGTAAATATATAACCGATCTAGGTGAAATCTGGTCGGTGGACACAAGAGATACAGTGGATACAAGAGAAATAGGAAAATTTGGTTTGATTTGAATGAAAAACAGAAAAGTTATGCTGCTAAGTGTTCATTCCGGCACAATCGGTTATATGGGAGCTATATGATATAGTCGACCGATCGTAATCAATTTTAGGCATCGGGGTTGGCGGCTCCTCAAATAGATGCTTACCAAATTTGGTTAGATTTGGATGAAAAACATAAAAGTTATGCTGCTAAGTGTTCATTCCGGCACAATCGGTTATATGGGAGCTATATGATATAGTCGACCGATCGTAATCAATTTTGGTAATCGGGGTTGGCGGCCCCTCAAATGGATTCTCACCAAATTTGGTTAGATTTGGATGAAAAACAAAAAAGTTATGCCCCTAAGTCTTCATTCCGTCACAATCGGTTATATGGGAGCTATATGATATAGTCGACCGATCGTAATCAATTTTGGTAATCGGGGGTTGGCGGCCTCTCAAATGGATGCTTACCAAATTTGGTTAGATTTGGATGAAAAACAAAAAAGTTATGCCCCTAAGTCTTCATTCCGTCACAATCGGTTATATGGGAGCTATATGATATAGTCGACCGATCGTAATCAATTTTGGTCATTGGGGTAAGCGGCCCCTCAAATGGATGCTTACCAAATTTGGTTAAATTTGGATGAAAAACAGAAAAGTTATGCTTCTAAGTGTTCATTCCGGCACAATCGGTTATATGGGAGCTATATGATATAGTCAACCGATCGTAATCAATTTTGGTCATCGGGGTTAGCGGCCCCTCAAATGGATACTCACCAAATTTGGTTTGATTTGCATGAAAAACAGAAAAGTTATGCTCCTAAGTGTTCATTCCCTTGTCATGCTGATCAAGAATGGAAATGGTATAAAAACAATAAAGCCATTTTCATTGAAAAATGTTTGTTATTACTTGCTATTCCCGAAATATACAAAATATGACTAAATCTAGCAAAAACTCATGTTGTTTCCTGTTAAAAATTTCCTTCTATCTGTCCTTCTGTCCCTCTCTCTCCTCTATTGTTTTTGCCAAGCATTGGCCTAGTGCTAGTGTGTTTGCCTCTCACGCATGAAATCCCGGGTTCAAATCAGTTCTCAAAGTGTTTGTTTTTTACTTTGTATTTATCTTAGGATTCCCAAGTATTTATTTGGCAATTCCGTAGTTTAAATAGAACATCAAATGTTCTGACTTTCGGCGGTCATGCGTCTCCGAGCTGCATGATTCAGGTTGGCCACATCCCAGACTACAAGTCAATTGTGGCAAATGTTGTTTGTTGATGTCCCTCACACTTACACCTACGATAAGTCGCATCAACAATATAAAATGATATATAAGCTAGCTCGTGAGACGCCTTGATCTGATCGCCACTTTTTGTTTCTTTTAATTTTTTTTGTTTTCTTTTTCACGATTCTTTTAAAACTTAGAAGCAAGCATCTTCGCACCAAAAATGTATAGCCAAAGTCCCAGCTCATCCTTAAGGTGAGTTGAATTGGATTAGCTTTTTCGCCCAAATATAGAAATTTTAGTTAATTCCAAGTGGATTCTTATAATACTAATTCAATGGTATATGGAGGTTCTCATGAATCCTGCAAGGAACTGAAAAAAGGGTTGTTCTGGGCAGTAGATTCACTCAGATCGGACAAACGCTTAGAATATCCAGCTGCCATAGAAAGCGGCCAAAGACGAAACCAACACGAACAAGAAAGGAAGACTTGCTTCGGCTTGCTTCGGTCATATCGATTCCCCTTGCCATGCTGATCAAGATCAAGATCAAGCACTTTTTCTTGCGTTGTAGCTAAAGAGCTCTTGGAGCCTAAAGAGCCACTATGTGACCATCGCTGCTTTGAAGCAGTATTAGTAGATTCGTTCACTTTATGAATCTTATGAAAATGTTCCAAGTGAATTATAGATCGATGCTAAATTTGAAGAAATCCATTAAAATTGATCTTAATGAATTTTTCTTTCAGTCATGTAAAGCAAAAAAAAGGAGAAAACACTAAAAGGATTATAAGAATTTATAGTTAAACTTGTAATCGTTCTTAATAATAAACATATATCCACACTCTTATCAAAAAACTATCTTAAACTCTGTTCCGATTCGCATATATCATTCCCTGTTCCTCCCTTAGTTGCAGATGCCACCCCTCTCTTATACAATTTTCAACCTTAGCCAAGAAACCTGACAACCTGCCTGCATTACGAGTTTTCCTTGGAGAAGACCGACCGACCTGACTGTGAAAATCAAAACGCAAAAAGCCCACACGAAACGGATAACAGAGACCCAGGCGGCTCTACTTACGGGTGGTTGGGAAATGCGCCAGAGAGCCAGGCGGGGGTCGGGGTGGGTAAGAAAAACCCACCCTATATTACGCCCAAAACCTAAGCGTTGTAACTACGCAATTTTATGTTATTGCCGGCCGGAGTTTTCTTTCGAAACGCACAAAACTTTTGGGAGAGAGGGCAGAGGTGGGAGGCAGGCCAACTACGCAATAGCAATAGAGCCGGAGCCCTTTCGCCTTACGCATAAATATTTCCCTAATTTTTGGGATATTTTTCAAAGTTTCAGGAGCTTTGGAAACCGGCAATTGTGGTCCGCTCTCTCATATGTATTTTGAACCCCCAATGCTCTCCCCCCTCGTACAGAAAAAAAAAAATGTTAAAAGGAAAAGTGCGTATACCAAAACAAAATGGCGTTCTTATCTGGTGATGGTGATGGGGATGTGGATAGGGGATAGGGGGGTGTTGCTGTTGATATTTTACCTTTAGCATTTGGTTTTTTTATTTGCGTAGTTTTTGTTTTGGTCTTGGATATATCCACCAGTTCAGTGCCCGATTTGGAGAGGACATCTTTAATCCACTTTTGCTTGGTTGTCCAAGTCTTGGACTCCTTGGAGCGTTCAGTCATATTTGAGGGTTTGTTTGAGTTTGTATTTTTGATTCGATTGCAGTGAAAATTTTGAAAAGTTCTTTGAAGTTTTTTTTGGAGATCTTTTAAGTTAGCTCAAATATGGATTTGGTGTGTAAAAATCAGACTTATCAAGACTTTGTATATATATATTATATTCAGTGCTTAATCAGTCTTAGTAATTTTTTAGATTTTCTGTTCATCTCATTTTTAGACCAACATTTTCATTTTGCGCGTTATCTTTTGTTTTATAATGTGTTTCTTTAAGATCTTGATAATTTTCTTCAAGTCCTTGGACTGTTGCACTGCCGGCTGCTGTTGCTGCTGTTGATACGTTTGATAAGCTTGCAACTGCTGCTGCTGCTGCTGATGATGATGATGATGATGATGATGATGTTGATGTTGATGATGATTGCCTGCCTGACCAGAGCACTTATGCATGCGCATTTTTCTAAACGATCTCAAGATATCGTTCATTGAGAAATCGGTCATTGTTGATTGTTGCAAGACACACACACGCACGCACGCACACAGACTCAGGCATGCACACAACACTCTCGCACGCACACAAACCGGGAGTTACGCGGTGGTACTTTACGTTTGGGGCAGCTCACATTGCCGCATTTGTAGTTGTAGGTTTGATGGTGCGTCGCCGACTGGTGGGTGAGTTGCCCAAAGAAAATGCCCAAACCCAGAAAAACCAACCACCACCATTGATCTGCTTAGATATTTTCTAAACAAAAATTTCCCCCGAAAAATTTATGCCCCAGGGAAATTTTAATTTGAGTGAGCTCTTGTTGGTTTGAGTGAGTTCTATGCGGGCATTTGAGCGTGAAAGAACCCAAACCCATATATGACTCATTGAGCTTTCGTCAGTTGGAACTTCTTCCCTAAAATCCAAGCCTATATTTATATATAATTTTCTGCTGAATCACCCTGACTATGCTATGAAATCAAATCTGCATAAATGGAATCAGCCGATTCGGTTTCTGGCATATCATCAAAAGTAATCTAATGTGATGTAATCTGTTTGTATATATTTGTTGCTGATGAATAATACATCAGTCTTGCGATAAGATATAGCTAGTAGCTGTGCCTAACACAATATTATTCGCTGTGCTGGAATTGGTTTTTGATTGAAAACTTTGCACTGGCTGAGATCATCTATCTAATAATACGATAATTGACAAAGTGATAAGTAATCATGATAAGCGAGTTCATTTTTCAGGGGCTCTAAAATTTTGTATGAACATACTAGACGGCATTGCCCGGGCTGGGCTCTCATCCTGTGACTTCTCCAGACAGCTCAAACAATGTAGAGCTCTTGATTAGAGCATTATACAAATTATTCCAAGCCAATTCTCATGGATACTTATCGATAAATTGCTTTTACACCACTACAAAGCTCTTGATCTTCTCCTGGCAGATATTACTATTCTCAAATTTATCCCAAAATAATAATTGATATATCGAAATTGAAAATTTACTTAGGAAACTATATGTATGGATATGTCGGCTTGTCCATATACCGACATAATAGTCCTTCACCTTCTGTTGGGCGATATTAGTACATTTTAAATATTTTTAGAAGATTATGTATATCGAGAATTATCGATATATCGGGTTTTCCATACCTATATGTGGCCCCTGGGCTAGTAATGTTGCTAAGGATGATTAAAAATTATTCCTAATAAGTTTTCGATGTGTAAATCGATTAATTTGTTTCCCAAAAGATATATATCGATATATCGGTTTGACCATGTATCGATATAATAGCTCTTCACCTTATTTTGGGCAATATTAATAAATTTTATGAATTTCTAAGAGAAGAAATATTTCGATAATTATCGATATTTCGAATTTTTATGCCGATATGCGGCCCTTGATCTTTTCATGGCCAATATTAGTAGACTGAAAATGATTTCCAATAAATTATCAATATGTAAATCGATTATTTGCTCAGCAAATGATATGTCTGAATATAAAGGCGTGTCCATATATCGATATAATAGCCCTTCGCCTTCTGTTGGGCGATATTAGTACATTTTTATATACCGATACATAAGCCTTGATCTTCCTCTGGCCGCTATTGGTATACTGTAAAAATTTCAGACCGATCGGTCCAATAGTTTAGGCGTCAAGAAAACAACAACATTTGACCTACATTTTCACCTACTTGGACTTATTGCCAAATGGTTTCTTCATATTGTTGAAAATTGGAAAATCTAAATTTATTCCCCAGCATTATTAGTTCTAGATCTCTACATAGATAGATCTCTAGCTGGAATAGATAGAAGTCACACCTATTTGAAAATCTAATCTAGGAACTTATACTCTTAGTTGCTTATTACTAAAAAATATTCTAAAAATTATTAATTATATATATTAACAATTTAGTCCAACTATTCTCAGTTACCAGCTAAATATACACTCTGCTCACACACACACACACGTTCCACCTTCGACAACTCAAAATATGAAAAGCTTCAAAGCCCCCCAAAAAAAAAAAGATCACTACGAAAATGGAAGCAAATAGAAGCAAGTTCAAAAAACTTTTTGTTGCTGTTAAACTAGCGCAAAAGTTCATTAACATTTCGACACAAACAACAACAACAACAACAAAAAACTATTCTTGCGGCTGTGTGTAGAGCAATCATAGCACAGCACAGCACGTTGTCTCTGTTGTGGTGTCTCTGACAATCATGGCCAACCCAAAAAGTGTTCGACACAAAATGTTGGAAAAAAAAACTATGTATTTTGTGTACGAGTTTAAAAGCACGCCGTGTGCACATTGAGCTCGGTCAATGATCGTTGGGCAAAGAGAAGTACAGACATACTCTACCCCCCTCTCTCCCACCAGCCATATTAACCGAGTCGAAATGCCGTTATATTGTTGGGATAGCTCTGAAATGGAGCGGAGCGCAAACTAGTCTTGGTATTTCAAGTCCGTGGCGAGGGTGAGCGCAGCAGACAATTCGTGTTGGATAGATCAGTTAAAAGAAGTTGATGATAAGGCAGTGTGTGTGGTAGATGGTGTTAGGTGGGTAGAAGGGAGCATATATTTGAACAGTTGCAGGAGGTGTTATAGTTTTGTCATGATATTGGTAACGCATAGAAGGAAGCATCTTTGACCGTCTGTCCGTCTGTTTCTATGTTTCTGTTCTCAGTTTTGAAGCTATCAACTTGTAATTTTCACCATAGACCTCCTTTCGCTGAGCTTTATATCATATTTTGTCCTAAGTGTGTACCGTTTACAAACCTTTAGCACATTTGAAACCTACGCAGCACTTTCAAAATGTATCCAAGAAAACTACGCCGAAATGCAGCCTATCAACTAACTTGATCTAAGCGAAAACACTTCAAAATCTAAGTGCGTATATCATAAATAAGCCTACCCCTCCCTCATCACCTTCAATCAAAATCCTCAAATCAACATTTATTACATTTATATCAAAGCTCAGAGAGTTGCTTAGTTTTCTTTCATTTCGTTGTGCCTTTTGTGGTGGACTTTGGATGGGTCAATGAACACTTAAGCATAAGCAAATCGTATGTAATTTGTTTATGTATTTTGTGTATATTTCAGGCTATTTTGTCTGGCGTGTCCCCTTACACAATGGGGTTGAATTGAAACTATTTTTTTAGCATTCGTATAATTTTTCTAACAAAGTAAGTTCTATGATAAGATTCTAAACACGAGCCAATTGCGGCGTGTTTATAAATATTGTTTTTGTTTGCATTAAATAGGGGGGAAAAGGAGAAGTCAATGAAATTGTTATTTCAAAGCTTTTTGACGCCTGCCATGACCGATAAGATATAGTCATACATAGTTGAGTGATAAGTTTGGTTTGCGATAAGATCTGGTTGAGAGTCTAATAAAGTCTTGAGGTATGCAAAGATCATAGAAGTATATATAGTCTGGCAGCTAAGGAGGGGTAGTTACAGGCTACTCAGTTAATTTCTATCAATTTCTGAAGTCAAAACTCTGGTATTAATTTTAATAATATTTAATAAGACTTTCCCTGAGCGCGTAGCTTTAACGAGGAACTGTCCTTCCGCCATCACATTACATATGTGTATGGTATATATTATTCATCAAAAGTCTACATATAAACATTGCGAAGGTCTAGACTTCGTGTCTGCGCTATCGTTCTTTCGCTAACGCTGCCGCAGCCGATTGCGTAGCTGCGCTGCCAACTACGTCGTCGACGCACAATTTTGCGTATGGCAAAGAGCAGAAAAGTACCCAAATGAATTACATATACCAACAGCGTAACGCAAAACGTAAGCAAGCCGCCAGCAGTAGCGGTTGGCATAGGTCAAAAAGACTTGCTCCGTTAGCATTAGCACCGCTAGCTAGCGAGTGCAGAGCACGTTACACTAGGGGCGGGCGGGGGGTCATACTGTACATATAAGTACATTGATAATGAATTCCTACTGTAAAATGCTGGAAATTATCAAAATCTGACGCAATTTTGTTTACATTTTAGATTTACATTAGTTTGTGAAATTACGTGTGTAAGGGAAAAGTTTCAAGGCTTTGATTGGAAAAACATCCTTGTGAAAATGAAAATCAACCCCTGCTATGTATGTACACATGGACGTATATACTATATATTCTGTGTCGCAAAAATTTTGCTTTCGTTTGCAACACCCCACCTCTGCCTTAATCAACAACAACACAGCCTCATTGCCAGTGCCACCCCCTACCACTGTTGAGCTGCAATAACATTCAACGTGCTTACTCATTGCACACACACTGACAGTCACACTCACTTGCACATCTACATAGTACATAGTCGAGACCCAGCAGCAGCACGCGCATTTGTGACTGCTTTGTGCTAAACTCATGCACGCCCTCCTTATGGAAAATGCCATATTGTGTGTTGTTGAAAACGCTTGCACGTCCTCCACGTGTAGTTCAAGTTCAAGACAGAACGAACAAAACAAGCCGAACGTAGAGCGAGGCGAGCCACGACTACGACGCAGCCTAGTGTGCGAGTGTGAGAGAGCAAAGCTGCTGTCGTTGACGTTAGCAGCGACTGCTTTTGCTGCTGCAGTTAACGTTAGCAGCTCTGTCTCCTCGATGCAGTTTTTTGCCACTGTGTTTGTGTGCGGTTTTGTGCATGTGTGGCGTATTTAATCATTGCATACTTTTTCAACTGCAACAAAAAACGCTTAAGTAATTATAAAATAATTATGAAATTTAAAGAATTTATATGTGTAAGCTAAGTTTCAGTTACAAAATTGCAAAACACACATATAATACGGCGGCAGAGCCCAGAGTGTAATGGGTAATATAACATTTTTTATGCATTTCGTCTGAAAGAAAATACGCAACGCAAGCAAAAGAAGAGCTCGCTCGACAAAGCAAGCAACCTCATTCTCGATACAACAGCAGAGCAGCAGCGGGCAGGTTCAACGAACTTACAAAATAAGCTCACGACGAAGTTTTTTTTCGAAAAATGTAAAGAAAAGAAATCCGAAAACAAACTGTGTGTGTGTGTGTATGCGAAGCCCCAAAAATTTCAGCTGTAATTTGTTAAGGGGGGATCGTGTCGTCTGGTCTGGCTGATTCGAGATCGGCGAGACACCACCGCAGCCACAACAAAAGCAACAACCACAGTCAATGTATAACATTTTGTGAAGACCCCAAAATAAATACAAATACAATAAATAATGCCAGTGTACACGCCCGATCCGATGTGGCAGTAAAAAAAAGGAGGCACAAGTGTTAAGGTTTCTTTGTTCGAAGAAAGCAAGTGGCGACGAAGCATGCTAGACAGAGATGGCTATAGAGCATTGCAAATTTATGCGTTCAATTTATGTTAAATAAAATATTAAATGCTTATTTATGAGATTTTAAAAATAATCAAAGTGAGTGACGTTGAATATTTAAATAAGACAGGGACAGGAGCTCAAAGAAGTTCTTGTTTTTGGGGGAGTGGTCACATTTTCAGCGAACTTTGGAGAAACGAGTTTGTCAAACGATGAAGGCACGAGGTTTCCGCTTAATTTGGAAATAACATTATGATAAAGACCTGGGAAGAGGGCGTTTTCAGCTGGTCGGCTTGGTCAGAAAGTCGGGGAACAGGCTCAATCCAGGAAGTGTTCATACGATACAGAGTTTACTAAGTTTGTTTGCCTTTGAGAACGTGGTTATAATAATTATAATTTCTTAATAATATGTGAAATAAAATGTTTATTTCAGTCATAATCTTAAGGCTATAAGTACATGGCAAACATTTGTATGTTAAAACCTTATGAAAACAATCACAATTATTAAGAACTTTAAAGCCAAAAAAGAGTATAAATCAGCGGAGGGCATGCAATTTTCCATCGGGAGCTTTACAACAACATCTACACAACAAACCAAAGCTAAAATCCTTAAATTTTCACACTATGCCTGTGTATTTCGATATTGTTTAACTTTTGAGCTTTGTTTTGTGAGCTCGTTCGCCAGCTGCAGTTGCTCTTTTTCATAATTTGATTGAATTTGACTTGGACCGCATTAGAATTTCATATTGTAATACATAGAATGAGTAAGCAGTGTAACATTCAGTAGCAATGTATATGTAAGTATACAATGGGAGCCACTAGATGCCCATCGCTGATATAGATGGCATCAAAAGTTGTCCCCACCAGTAATATAATTTGAATATTCAGTAGAAATCCTATGCACTGAGGACTATTCACAAATAACCAATAAGAACTGTCTTCAGAATGGATCACTGAATCTTTAAACTATAAATATAACTTTAAAACCTTAAATTTATTCTAACAACATTCCTATCTGTACTATCAGGCCTCATGTTCAATCGACTCATTTTACTATATATAGAAAATTGTAGAAATAACAAGTGTCTTTCTGCACTTCATGAAACTAGACTGCCATCTTTAACCAAGGCATATGCAACCAACCAACCAACCAACCGCAGGCTGGACAACCCCTTGATCAGCAGCATATGTATAACATGTATAACATCTTGCAGATACATTCTTTATATATACCTAATGTATTTGGCCAAGCCTATATGTAGTTTGTATAAGTTTTATATTTTTGGCAAAACTTGTTTGACAAGTCGGGGTTCTTCTTGTTTCTGTTTCGCCCAAAACTTAACCTGAATCGTTTTGTTAGAAATTTGGGTGCGCCAGGCAGGTATCTCATCTCATCACTGACCAAACATAAGGCATAAATTATTAACGGAAACTTTTGGGGCACAAATTGAACTTGATAACAAATTTTCAGCCACTGCAATTTAGGTAAATAAATCTGAAAAACCAGATCAGCTTTGCATTTAGTGGGCAAATGCTAATTGAATGACAGAACGAGATAGATATATATGATCAGCTGCTGAGCCTTGAACTTGAATTTTGGCAACGCACTGTGGGCCCTGTTGACTCTTTTCGTTGATGAATAGTTGAAAACTAAGCAAACTAGAGCTGCCTTTAAACTGAATGAGATAAATTAGACAAATTCAAAAGCAATAAAGTTATTGAGATTGCAAATGGATCGATCCTATATAGCTTTCAATGGCACGCTCGGAAAATGACATCGGCCAGGCCACTGTGCACTGTGCGCTGGCCCCTCAAAATTGAAGTCGGCTAAAAACTGAAATTGAAAATTAAATGCGCATAACAAAGCAGAGCGAGCAGAAAGTATGGCAGAGTGAGCGCGTGAGCCTTGCTGCACAGTGCAGCAGCAGGCAGCGGGGCAGGCCAGGCCAGACGTACAGCCAACGGTTAGCGTCAAAAAGCATTGCTGTTCGGCAGCCGCGGTTGCAGTCTGTCCTTGAACTTGGCAAACATTTTGTTGTTGTTGTTGTTCTACCAATCGAAGGACAGCACACACACACAGTGAACGAAAGTGAAGTCGCCACAATGCTGCTGCTGCTGCTGCACTGCGAGGCGTAGCGCGTCAGCAGCAGCGATTTTATACTCATATAAGGTTTCAAGGCTTCAAAGCTTCACTTCGTTAGGGCTATCGAGGGTGCATATGCATAGTAAGTATGTATGTATGCCTGCATATTGCAAATGTGTTTGTGTCATGAAGAAACAATTTTGAATAAAATGGCTGCCTATACTCACTGCAGAAACATCAAAGTCAGAAATGATCACGCATCATCAACGTGTTGCAGCTGGACAGGGTCAAGTTCAACATAGCCAAGTGAATTGAAACAGGAATGTTGCATGTTATCAGAGGATATGTTATACTAAAGGGATTTGAGTGGTGAATGGTAAATAGGATAATAGGAGTCCAGATGAGCGTGTCAAAAACTATAGTCCATAGCGAGAGGTGAACATTGGGTTGGTCTTGCTTTTATTGCTTGATGTTGCCCAAACTGAGATATTACGACTATGAAACAGCCTTAAGAACATCTAATACTATGGACTGCATACTGGATGCAAGCCAAAAGAAATCTGCTGGGTTGTAAACATGTGTTGACTCTGTTGTTATAAAGAATGTAGCCAGAATGCCATGAACATTGTTGCTGCATTCCAATTTGTCTTGTTTCAAAAATGTTTTCAAATGTGTTGATTCCGCCTAAAGTCGTTTCTTGCATTTTGGGGCATTCCCGGAATACAAATATCAATATTATGTGAGATCTGTGATTACATTCAAACGGCCCAATGTGGGTAATTTCACAACAATTCACAATAACTGACCACAGAATGAGCGAACCCTAATGAATCAAACGAAAATCCAATGAAGGCGACGACTCATTTCCTTTAGTCAGAATTGTTTTTTTCTTTGTTATATATTGCCAATTCTGACTTTATGTATATATATATATGTATATATACCAATGATTGATAGGAACAGCAATAGCCATAACATATTTGTTAACCAAGGTCAACATTTTATATAAGTAGAAGAATAATTTCACAAAAAAACAATGCCAGCAGTTCTATATGGTCTGCAGTTATATATATATATATATATATATATATGCTAAGTATGTATAAAAAGTGCTATATCATGAGAGATTGATAAACAAATACATACACAAACACACAAAAAGAGCAGAAATAACAAGAAGACTCACAACAACGAAGCAAGCTCTAAACAGAATGCTCAAAAAATATGGCGGATCGCCATAAAAAAGCTGTTAGAGGGCGGCTTGTGGGGGGATGTTTCAAGAGATACAGAAAATTTGGCACACACACACACACACATGCAAGCCAACATCACACACGCTTACGTTTACGCATGTCTGCGAACCGGCTTTTTGGTTGTTTGCATTAGAATATCTGTAGGGGACGGACGCCTGTATGTATCTCAGAGATACTCAACTGATTTAGCAAACGTTTGGCGTAATCTCTCTCTGTGTGTGTGTGTGTGTATGTAGGTGTATGTGTGCATGTATGTGTGTATATGGTTTCAATACAAAATTTAATGGGGTAGGCAAAGGGTAAGGCTGAAATTATATGTTTTTCAAGCTCAACACAAAAACAGCAGCAGAATTTTCGATTTCTCAATGCACGACTTCACCGTGTGGCGACATTTTTCCCCATTGATAAGCAGAAAGTTTTATGAATTGAGCCTCAATATATGAAGCTGTCGGGCGGGCAACTACTTAGTTCAGCTGATAAGCGAGCGGAATTTCAGGCAATTTATAATTGCAGACTTTCAATGAAAGCGAATTTTCGACCAAAGGTGGTGTAGGAAAAAGAGTCTTACGTTTTTATAATGGGCCACAGGCAGCGTCACTTGGCAAGTCATTAAACCCAATATGGCTGCCTGGCTGCCGTGCGCAAATTGGTTTGGATTGGTTAGACTTTGTAAGTGATGATAATACGATAGTTCTATGGAATTCACAATGAGTTGGGTTACAAAGATGTTCTAGAATGTTACAAGAAGATAATTAGTTATGTATGATGAGATTTAAAGCTGAATTATTACACTTCTACACTTTACTAAAGTAAATCTCTAGAGATTTGGAGAAATGCATGTGTAAACACTCGAATTTAAGGCTTCATTTGGTCATCTAGGCCTACTAGATTTGAGATGGAAGTGTAGATATATAGCTGGTTTCAAACCTCGCAGCAATCAGTAGGCGGTTTTGTTGAAATCTCTAGAGATTTCGAGTAATTTCTTCTCTTCCTCCATTTGAATTGTTCAATATAAGAAAATTATATCTATTCATCATTATATCACATTCTTTCCCTCTTTTCTTTTCCGCTTAAGTCATTCATTTAATATCCAAGCTGCATTATCGATATCGACGGGAAGTGCACCCGCATGCAAACCGCAAAAGAAAAGTATACTTAAGCACGATCCATTCATAAATGCGAAAAACCACCAGATATACGTACCAGAATAAGTGGTTCTTAATATAGATTTAAAAAAATATCACAATCAAGAAAAAGTAACAACAATTTTGATAAGCCACCACAGGTGGAACGTGAATGAACGCAGCTACAACGCAAAGCAACCCAACTCCACCATTGAATTGAGGAGGGGATAGCCCACAGCCCACACAACAGTGTTGGGAGTATAGAAAGTGCCAAATTTTGATAACATTTTTGTTATCAACGGCAACGGCATTAACTTTCAATTTCAGTATTCTTTTGCACGGGACAACAATTTCCTGTGCCCGTACATAAATACCTCAATATCAATTTCAAAGATTACCAAAAAAAAAACAAAACAAAACCAAAAAGCAGCGAAAAACACACAACACACAATGATTCTCTAATTTGCCACAGTTAATATGTTTTTGTGTGACTTGATGTTGCTGTTGTTGTTGTTGTTGCTGTTGTTGCTGTTTACTTTGTGACGCTGGTACTGACCTTCAGACACATATTTAGCAAAATAGATAAAAAACCAAAAACCAGGCGAACATAGCAAGTTTAACTAAAAAAAACACAAAAACGTATCAAAATCGAAAGGGAACTCTTGTTCTTTAGAGTGAGAAAGCTAAAGAAATGAAAAATAGCTAAAAATGGAAAATATTAAATTGATGCAAATATAAATTTATAAATTTACTTAAAATTATTTATAGAAATTACAATTAAAGCAGCTAAACTTTCAGTTAAAAAAAGTATATAAAAAGGTTCCGATTCTAAGCAAAATATTCTATATTATTTTGAATTTCTAGGAATTTCATTTGTTTTGATTGTTCACAAATTATCAGTGACAAAATTTGTTTATAAAATAAAATTATTTAAAATTTTAATTATGTTAAAAATACTACATAAATCTTGTTTTTCTAACATCCGGTTTAGTTTTTCTTGTGAATTATTTGTTTCAAGTGTTTTTTTAGCAACAGGACTAAGTGCTGCCTGATAGCCAGCCACGCGCGATCTAATCTATAATTTCTATCTAAGCTCTCTATCAATAAAAAAAAAATACGAAAAAAAGAAACAGTTATAAATAACATATCAAAAATATGTTTATCGGAATGAAACAAAGTGATCGTGTGATCCTTAAGACTTATGACTCATGCAATGTGTTGACAATGAGTCATGGCTTCTTAGGGAACCCCTTCAGCAGTCGAAATATGTATAACAGTGGGCCAATATACCTAGATATAAGCCTTCTATCATGATGACTCAAAAGCCTAATGGCTCTGAGTCATCTAGGAGATAGGTGAAAGAGATCATTTTGAGGGTCTGTCCTAGGTTAGGGTGGGTGATAGATAGATGCTGGTCATGGTTGCGTATGCGTAATTTTGTCTACAACTAAGGCTAATGTTGTTGATATTAGAACTTTAGATTCCCTAAGTTAGAGATTGGGATATATTTTGGTAAGGTACTTGGTTAACGCATTAAGTATACGCACTGTGTTGCGAATGAAAAGTGAAGATAGAAATGTTGTTTATAGATTATACAATAGACCAAAGTTTGGTTGTGCCACCACAGGTTATAAAATAGCCTTAGTCTCCAAATGAAGCTGTAAATTCCAAATCTCTAGAGATTTCCTTTCAAAATCTTGATGAATTTAGTGTTTTCTCTAATTTCGAACAAAATGAAACTATAAGTTAAAGCGTTTAAACATTAACTTCTCCAAATCTCTAGAGATTTAATTTACCCCCATAAATATAAATAATATTGAGAGTTTAAAACTTAGCTATAATGTTAATAGGCCTTCAAACTATTAACTTGAATATTCAAGTGAAATAAAATGTTAAAGAAAAGTTAACATTTTTCTGTTTGAGAAAGTTTAGTTTAAAAAAAAGTAGAATATATAGAAAAAATTATCAAGAAGTTTCTCGAAAAATCGAAAACAAATTTATGTCAAATGTTTTCAGCTCTTTTTCAGAAGGCTTGAGAATAGTATATTTGAAATTTCCCTTATAAAATATATATAAAATAAATAATACAACTTAGTTTGCCCTTAACTTACCATAAAATTATGATGAACAAGTAAATCCACAAAAAAATGTTTTAAAAATAATCCTTTTTTTTGTTTGTTTATTCCAGTAAATTAAGAAAGCTCCAGAAGACAATAAAATTGTAGTTATAGGTTTATGCTTATTTGCTCAAAAGCACACTTGTGGCTGTCACGGTCTGGATATCTTTAACGTCCAGACACACGAAACGATCAGAGTCAAGTGTTTTTATAGTAGAACTTTTTCACTGTCGCGGCGCACGAAACACCCCGCGTGTGTGTATGTTGGTTTGTGTGTGTGTGTGTCAACAGTGCTTTGACGTTGACCAATTACAAAATCCACAAAGAACTTTAAACTTTATAAAACCGTATGCCGTTAGAACAGAACTAAAGGTTTAAAAGAACGTTACGCGACGTACGAAAAGCACTGAGCAAGTGATCGTCAGCGGCAGAACCGAAAAAAGCAACTAGCATAAGCGAGTGTAGCGTCGCGTCGCAGCGCAGTTGACGTCAACGTCAAAGTTCTTGATAACGTAGCTGAGTTCGTTCAGTTTGTGAGAGCAAGTTGCCTGCGCGTATGAGTATGTGTATCTGTGTGGGTGTGACACGCTGCTGACGTTATACGTTTTTTTTTCTAACGCTGACTCGTGTGGTTGAGTCTTAATATAAAAAATATTATTTTCAAGTTTAATTTTGCCCTTGTTGTTGTTGTTGTTGTTGCTGTTGGCGGCAATTTCCGTGAATATGTGTGTGTGTTATTTATTAACTTTGCTCAGCAACTATGCATAGATATAGATAGATAGAGCTCTTTGTAGGCGCTGTAGTTGTTGTTGTTGTTGCTAAGCGTCTTGGTGTTGCGCACATTCACACGCCACTATAAACAATATTGACCTAGGTTATACATACATATGTACATATACTTATGTATATAGCTGATGGTTTTTTGTATTTTATTCTCATTAAGCACTTCCGACTTTATGGTTTGATTTAACGTTTTAGCCACAAATTTGTTTTAGTTCTCCTACAGTTTTCCTTATAACTTTTATTTAGAAATTAATTTATTTTAAAATATATTTTTTTAAATTTAATTTAGTTAATTTTATTTGCTCAGTCTTTTGTTAAACATCTAACAAATCAATATATTTATAACACACACAATTTGTTTTGAAAAATTGCACTTTTTGAATTATGTTGGTTTTTTTTTCTGCTGTTGATTTATTTGGTTTTACATAAGGCAAAAGGAGATCATTTCCGATTTTATTGAATTATTGTTGTTGTTTGTTTTATTTGCAGCACTGTTTTGGTTGACTTTTGCACAATTGAAAAGCTTGCTAATACTATTCAAAGTTTAGAACAAAAGCATTTGTAATTGAAATTGTTGAGCAGCGCCGGATCCTATGTGTTGTTGTCGCCTTGCCAGCTCGCTGAGAAATATACACGGCAAACGTCAACGTCAAAGGCAAATGGCGGCCAACGGGCAAAAATTTTGCCGAGAACAGAACGCGACGCGACGCGTACGCTAACGTTAGCGCTGGCAGCGACAGCGCGTACTGCGCAGTGGCAGAACGAGCTGCACGTTGTCAGTTTGCGTACGTACGAGCGCGTGTGTGTGTGTGAGCCGGCGTTTCTGCAAGCAGCTGCCTCGCACGTACACACACACCCACAGGCATATGGGTTTGGGCAAGTCTGCGGCGGTTGTTCTTGGGCATTTTTGGCAATTGTCTCCCTGCTTTTGCTGCTGCCTTCTTGCTCTGCCGCAGCAAACGCAAACGCTGTTGTCGCTCAACTTACTCAATAAAATTTTTATTATGATATCTACGCACACGTATAAAAAACACAACAACGCTCTGCGACTTTGACTGTGCGTTGAATTTGGCTTGCATTGTTCTTGTTGTTGGTGCTGCTGCTGCTGCTGCTGTCGTCGCTGCCTTTCATTCTTATCGCAGTTGTTTTTTCAGCTCTTTTTTAGGCTGCTTTGCTGTGACGTATCCATCCCGTCCAGCTCAATTCGTGATTTGTTAGCATGATACGGAGGCAATTGAATTTTGGTCTCTGGACTGCATTAGACAGACATACATATGTATATTGTGTAAGGGCATAGATAGACGCTTATGGGGCAGAGGATTACACAGATTAATATTTAAAAGAAAAGCTTTAGTAATAGTTTTGATTATTAAATGACTCAAATGCACAGGTGGAATAAGCAGAAGCACTAAGAGTGCGTAAGAGTGCAGAAGTGCTGGGAGAGTCAGAGATACAGATATTAGATACCAGGATGGATACCAAGGGCACAGCCTGACTTGTCCAAAGGGGAAATATATTCGATATATTCAATATATTCGGTTTCATTGGGAAAGTTATAGGAATTTATACTGAAAACCGAGTTGTAGGAGGGAAATGGACGCTCTTTTGCCTACCCCAGGCTACGAACTTGAGGGCTGCACTCAGTCTCGACCTAGATCTTGGAAAGTATACGATATAGACACTTTTATTTTCGATAACTATGTACCCAGATCAAGTTTACTTTATTTTTCTGCCACGCCCACTTTTTAGGGTGGCCCCCATGCAAACCCATCGCCAACTTTAGTGTTTTCATGTCATAGCTTTCTTGTTTTTCATTGGAATTGGGCCAAATTTGGGGTTAATGAGTCCCATAGGCATCTACGTCAACTGACCAAGTTTGATGCGGATTGGGCAACTATATTATATAGCTCCCATAGAACAGATTTTTTGGGAATGAACAGAAAATGTTTGTTTTTCATCCAAATCGAACCAAATTTGGTTTGTATTCATTTTAGGAGGCCCCTAGTCTGTTGAGCAAATTTTATTCAGATCGGACTACTATATCATATAGCCCCCCTAGAACTGATCTTTTGGGAATGAAGACAATATGTTTGTTTTTCATCCAAATCAAACCAAATTTGGTTTGTATTCATTTTAGGAGGCCCCTAGTCTGTTGAGCAAATTTTATTCAGATCGGACTACTATATCATATAGCCCCCCTAGAACTGATTTTTTGGGAATGAAGAGAATATGTTTGTTTTTCATCTAAATCAAACCAAATTTGGTTTGTATGCATTTTAGGAGGCCCCTAGTCTGTTGAGCAAATTTTATTCAGATCGGACTACTATATCATATAGCCCCCCTGGAACTGATTTTTTGGGAATGAATTTTTTTTGAATGGAAGAAAATGTTTGTTTTTCATCCAAATCTAACCAAATTTGGTTTGTATTTATATTAAGACGTCCTTAGTCTGTTAAGTACATTTTATTCAGATCGGATAGCTATATATATTATATCTATAATAGAACCGATTTGCTCAGAGTGGACACTCAGTAGAACAATGTCTTTGCTTTTCATTGAAATCAATCAAAACTCGATTTGTATCCATTTTGGGAGGCCCCAAGTCCTTGACCGAGTATGATCAAGATCGGTCTGCTATATGATATAGAAGTTTGCTAGGTACAGGGTATTAAATTGTCGAACAAGCTCGACTGTAGCTTTCTTACTTCTTACCTTTTAGCCATGTAGAGATCACCACTATGTAAAAGTCCTTAAAATCCGTACTGTATATAATATCATTAAACAAAGGCGCTGACATTTTCTGCAAGGGCTAGTCGTGGCCTTTCACCTACACCTGCCTGAAATACATCATTAAGTAAACTCAACTTCCCCTAAGTTGCACCTGTTAATTATTTTTCTAAATATTATTTTTTTTTTCAAGTTTTCCGAACTTTGGTTTTTAAGCGTCTTCAAGTCAATAGCCTCATCTACCTCTCTGTTTATGTACTTTCATTAATAGCACCCCTCTGTTGTTGCAATTTTCTTCTGCTTGCTGTTAACACTCACACCCCTGCCCCTACCAATGCCCCTGCCCCTGCCGCTGCCTGGCTGTCTCGAGTCTTTGCACCAAAATGCAGTCATTATTTTAGCTGTTATTATAAAGAGAGAGTATTGACCTGAGATTTCTTTTATGGCCACCAAGAACATGCGAAACAGAATCTTTAGAATCTTTAAATGTGAAAATTATTGTGCATAAATAAATGCAAATATAAAACTTGTACGAAATTCGGCGAAAAATTAAGAAATTTTAAAGGAACGAGAGGCAAGAGAGAGGCCAGCCTATTCACAGCTTTCGAATGTCAGCAACGGCGTCGAGCATTTCCGCTGCCTCTGCGTTGCATGTGTGTGTGTGTGTGTGTGTGTGTGGGGGGCGAGGGTATGAACGAGGGTATGCAATAAATTCAGTCTTCATCCCTTTTCGGGCAACAGCAACAACGACCAACGCCAACAAAAAGAGCCCCCAATCCCCGCTGTCTGCAACACGATTGCAAAGGGCAATAGCAGCAGCGACGTCAACTGCGTCGCCGGGCAGCGGCAGAATCCGAGACAGCAGAAGATGGGGGCAGACCGCGTGGCGGTCGTGCAACAGTTTTCAACGAATATGTAGAGGCTGTGCCACAGTTTTCGACACTGCTGCACATGCAAGCGAGCAGGAGACGCGCAGGCTAAGCATGTGTTGTTGTGGCACGGCTGTGGCTGTATGTGTAAGCGTTGGCTTCGTGTATCCGTCAGATACATATGTACATTTAAGCTGTTGTGGACTTTGCTGCTGTGGCTTTGCCTGTGGCTGGCTGGTTGCATGACTGCCAGAGTGGGTGTTGGTTTAACGTTGCGATGGCTATTTTAGATTGGGACTCGCCTCTGTCTGTTGTGTTTAGTGTTTAGTGTGTTGTGTTTTAGTGTTCAGCAGGTTGAATCACTTGGCAGAATGCGCCTGTGGGGCTCTATTAATGTGCATGAAATTGCCTCATGGGAATTTATTCATTTCGAATTGTTTTAGCAACTCATCATGATCATTTCTAAGTAGAATATACGATGATAATTTGTATTTTTAGCAAAGCAAAAGCAAAAGCAAGGACTTTGGAACAATTGGTAGCGCTTTTACTTTTCACTTGGTCTTTTCAACGTATTCGGGCTCTTCCTCTCCTCCGTTGAGGGGATGGCATTGATTATACAAGGCAAAGTGGCTGTTTGCATTCAACTTGGTGAATGCCAGCACGATCCTTGTCTAAACTCTCTCCAAACTGACGCACTACCTCCTCGTGGCTTCTCCTGGATTGTCCCCAGACACCCTTCGGTGGCAAACTGAAGGGAACGCGTCGAGTTCCCTAGAACTGTAAGCTAGGTTTTGGGATCTACCCAAATAAAACCTTCACTTCAATGAAAGGTGAAATTGATCGACTCGGCTTGTCATGCTGGTGAAGAATAAGTATGTACTTTATGGGGTCATATCTGAAATTGATGGAGAAAACTCAGCTGCAGCCTATGTTCTGCATCAAGATGGCGCTGAAATCCGTCCCAACTAAGGCACTAGACACAATACTTGGTATCCACCCCTGGAAATCCATGCCCAAACAACTGCGCCAAAGGCTGCGCAACGATTGGCAGCGTGAGGCAGCCTATCATTTATGGACACAGCATCATAGGTGGGAAGCTGAGAGCATCTCTGACTACATGACCCCCAAGATCTGCCCCAACACCAAAACAACAATACACATGGGCCAAAATGAGTGGAAAGCTGCATTGGAACAGGACCAGCATCTTAATTTATGCACAGACGGAGCCTAGATGAGTGAGGGCGTCTACAGTACAGATCCTCAGATTAGACTGTCATACAAACTGCCTGATCACTGCAGGTCTTCGCCTTAGGAAACCTGCAGAAGTCGCGCACCTGACGAAACATGGCACAATATAAATATCTTCGTAGATAGCCAAGCGGCGATAAGATTCATGTCCTGGCAGGCAGGGAAGCACTAGATACACTAAGCGCAGGTCATCAAGGCATTGAAGGAAATGAGGCGGCGAATGCTCTTGCCAAGGAAGGCTTCAGTCTAACGAATGATGGAACAGAGCATGTGTGCATCTATCTGAGGAAGTTTCAAATCGATCTAGAGAATTGCGCACTCATAAAGATCGACCACAACTTGTAGTTCCTCCAAGATAATATGCCTTCCCGGCAGCAGTGCAGATAAATGATGGGGACACTGCCTAGCCGCCGCGCATGCAGCTAACCAACAATACAAACTGACGGAAATGTGAGGAGCCAGAGATACCTGAAACCTGCTAATACCTCAACTGCACCCGTCCGGCACTGGCACTGGTAAGAATGAGACACTTTGGCGTACCTAAGCTGACTTCTTTAGAGAAAGCAGTTAAGGGGATTTGCCACTAACTATTAACCTTCGCAAAGGACAACAAGATCCTGAAAAACCTTTAAAAACAAACATTTCCAAGCAGTTTTTCGGATTAACTAGGGGCCTACTCTGGTCTATGCGTGACCCCAAGAGGTTCCTCCGACTTAACCCAACGCAAACGCTTCCTTTACTATATTCTCGTTTGCTCTACTAGAGAAGAATTATAAAAATCATCTGGAGCCCTTAACACTTCTGAGAGCTCGAGGTTGACAAACACAAGCGGAGAGAAGGAGCATCTTTCTGTACCGATTCCCCCCACTTCGACTAACTAGAAGTTGCACGATTTCCATTAAACATTTAAATAAAAACTCGATTGCTTGATAATATTATTTCTAACACACATCTTACCTGTTGTCTAAATACAACTCAATTGTTATCCCACCTGTTGCACACACACACACACACTTCCGGGCCACATACCAATGCCTTGACACTACTTTCGTGCGATATTGCAGCAATTCTTGGAACTTTTGATGTGAAAAGAAAGAATTAGTTGACTTAGTGGGGCCTGCCCGTTGCAATTTTCTGGTTTTTAACATTTTTTGTGAATCATTTTGCATTGGCGTCAATGAAAATATTGTTCCCCCTGTTGCCTTTAGATAGTGTTAATAGCCTGCGTGTGTTGGCCAAGCCGATAAGGCCTACAACATTGTAAAGCAAGACAAGTAGTAACGGGGTCTTAGACCTTTTGGCCATGGCCAAGATCAGGTGGCCCACGACGCTCTTGCTAATTGAATTTGGTGAAAAGTTTTCTTTCTTGCCTTGGGCCCTGCTTAACGCTGCCATGTCTGCACTGCGGATCTATTCTTTACTTTATTATCTTATCTATTATTATTATGTCACCACGTGTATGGCAAATATGTATAATAAAGTGTGTGACAACGCGGAAACGAAACTTAACTATAATGGCAAATAGAATTGCACAACATTTATTGAGCAATGCGGTGAAATGTTGGCAAACAAGCGGACGTGGACGGTAATACCAACGCGGTGGCTTCAACTACTCATCGATGTATACGTGATCTTTTCGCTGGGGCAATCAAGTTGGTAGCAGTTAGGTTTAAGGAATTCTCAGGGTGGGCCTTTAGGCAGCCTTGCGATCACTCTCATAGGAGTATAAGACTGATATTTTTGCAGATCTAAGGCTCAATTCTGCCTTGGTAACTTTGCTAATGGATGACATTGGAGCCATGAAGAAGAGAATCTAAAGTGTATGCACTGTTAGGTGGAGCTTTCAGTCTCTTGACACATTCAAAATAACAAATCCCCCACGACGTCTTGTTGATTCTTCTGTTATGACAAATTTGTATATACTCGCCTAATGGCTTTGAGAATAGAGCAGATAATTGTCGTGACAACTATTTATCTTCACCCCACACCCACAATATGAATTTTACATATGCACAGATGTCAGATTATAATGCTAAGATAAGGAAACCTTACGGTAGGACACCGAATATGGAAGCACATCGCACGGCTCGACCTCTTCTGGGTAGATTAAGAGCGCTAGCACTTGTTGATAGAACCAAGAGCGTAGCCAACGGGGTGGCAGATGCTAAGAATTCAATGCCAATACTCTTCCCTCCAAGGGCGTAGCTAGCTTTGTCGGAAAGGGGGCCGTTGCTCCACTCTACAGCTGGACTTTCAGTATAAATTCACTATAAATTTGCCTAATGGTAGAGAATATATTGATGTTGCCCCCCCCACCCCCCTTGGACCGGCCGGCATCCCCCTTCGGTTACACCCTTGCAGAGAACATAGTTGGCATTGAATTCTTAGCATCTAGTGTTAGCTTAAATCAACACATAACAATGTACGCGTTGCTTCTGTCCTGCGTTTCGTGTAGCACTTTATGCTGCCGCGCCCCTCGGCCGGGTGCTTTACTTACACAATATTTCATATGTTTGAAACTTTGCTTATATATTATGCAAATGGCAAGACCGTTGGTATTAGAGGAATCAGGAAGCAGATAGCTCTCCCTATACTAACATCTAAGCCAAAATTCTCAATTTTTAGAGCTTAAGAGATTAGTTCGGATCTCTCACTTAAACGTTTTCATATGTCAATAATTAAAAAAAACACACAAATAAGATAAAATTTATGATTTTCATTCTTCTTCTTGATTCTTCTTAAGAATTTCTATTCATAGTGTAGCCCCACACATTCATTAAGATTATAAAATTTCATATTTGCTTACCCTTAGATAACAAATAAGCACGAGCATGCCAAGGGCAAATCAACAGCGTTGCATAATTTGCCATAAAAAATCAGGAAAACGCAAAAAAAAAAAATTATATACATAGACAACTTTGTGCAAACAAAGGAGACCCAAAGACCACATAATATTGGGCTTGCCACTCAGCACTCGTCTACTGCAATTGTGTCTGGGTCTCAGTCTCAGTACTCCAAAGTGCATACTCGTATGCAGGCACAGACAAATTGCATACACTCAGATAAAAAATTAAGAATTCCGTTCTTGAATCAAGAAAAGCAAATCTTAAAAGTCAGCGAAGGAAGACAGTGCTTGGCTCTGTCTGTTTCTATGCGAACTATGCCTTTTAGCTTTAGAGCTATCACGCTGAAATTTTTACCAAAGACTTCTTTCTGCTGTAAGCTGCTCGTGAGTAAAAATCATCCAGATCGGACAACTATATTATATAGCTTTCATATAACTGAACGATTCGGAATGAACTCTTAGTACAGCAAAATTTGTTGTTTTTTATCCGAGTTGAATCAAATTTTGTACTTTCCACTTTTAGAAACCTCCAAGTCTGCTGACCAAAGTTGATATGGATCGGACCTCTATATCATATAGCTCCCATATAACAAAATGACGCAGCTTGCTCAGACTTTGATAGTAGTCCATTAACTGAAGGTAGTTGATGCGAGCCGAACTGTGTTTAAAGCTACAAAGCTTACAAATTTCATGAATAGCCAAGAAATAAATTGATAGTTTTATACTAAGTTTACGAGGATAGCAGGCTCAAGGTCATTAGAGATTATTTTCCATAGCCTTTGAAAATTTCTTAGGCGTCCATCGGACCCCATGATTTTCACAGCTTCTCACTCTAAAAGATCTATCTCTCTCCCTCATAAATCCACAAAAAGTAAACTAGATTTGTACTAAATGTTCCTAAATCCAGAATGAAATTTAGATTTAATTTCTTTAAGTGTATCTACATTATATGTGTATTGTATGTGCATACAACATTGTTCAACTACCGCAACTTTGTAATCGTATTTATTTCTGGGGCCTTGAAAGGGTCTAGGCTATGCTTATCATGAACTTGCATAATTCCATTTTCTTAGTGTTGTTATGCGACTATTCAAACAGTAGACCCTAAGTTATCTATACATATATATAGTATATATAGTACATATACAAGGTCAGGCTCACTTGCAAGACATTAAGAAATTTCTTTAAAAAAATTATATTTATTTATAGTATTTTTATATGAAGGAAAATGTCTGGCAGTGGGTTAGAGATTAATTGCGAAAATTGGACTAAAGGAACTCTTTTATGGACACTCTTGCCTGAGATGAAATTCCTCCTTTCAGGGTTTTGTTGGTAAAAAGAACTTCTGGAGTGAGGGGCCAGATCGTCTTCAGCCTGAAGTTCTGCCTAAGACAGGGCAGCCCGTGAGGTCAGCCACAGTTTTGGCTTGGCAGTGTTCCTTGTGTTCCGGCCACAGACATGCTGTTTTAGGCAGAAGTTCTGGTCGAAGCTTTGTCGGATGCTAGTATATTTCCTTTGGCGTTCCAGTCTTACTCTTCGGCGGCTAGTTTTAGCTATTTGAAGAGCGTCTTTGTTGCTTGGGTGCTGTTTCAAATCTAGCAACCTGTTGTCCTGACCTGGGGCCCCTAATGGATCGGAGGTGGCTTGCATCTTGACCTTAGGGCTGTACACGTTTACGTGTCACGACACTACATGGCTATGTTATTCAAACTCCCTTTGAATCAGGCTCCTTTAGTTGCAAGCAGCGAGGTTGTGTACTACCACCCTAGAGGACCTATCGACACTCTTGTTCAGGTCTCAAATATCTTTGTTATCTTCGTTTTTTCTACATTTTCAAACACTTTCCCAATGTTGATGCTACATAAGATCGTGGAATTGGGAGTTGGAAAAACGCAACAGTGGACACATCTGCTAAAATTGTTATATCTCAGCCTTTTCTCCATAGATTTTTCTGATTAATTTACATATGAAATGCAAAATTTATGTAGCTATGCAAATCTATGCACTTGGAAGAAGATAAAAATTTTGTTCTAATTTTCCTAGAATTTTAAAGTTGAAAAGTAAAAGAAAAAATGCCAAAAGCAAACACAATTTTGTTAATTTAAAATACTAAATAAAATTTTTGCTATTGTTAATGAAAAATTCTGTTTATTAAGCGTGCTCACAACAAGCAACAGGTATCAATAGATACGGAGATGGTAGAGCGCTCTCTCAATCTATGAATATTTGAACAAATTATTATGAAATTCTGAATAGAAAGAAAATAAAAACATTTACCTAGTGTGACTCGTTTTCGGTATGCCTCAGTTTATTACAAATAATATATGCGTGTTTATCATGTGTGTGTGTGTGTGCGTGTGTGTGTGTGTGTGTATATATATACTTATATCTGTATATCTATCATATTTAATGTCAATGTCAGTCAGAGACATTACTAGCTGTTGTCCAAGTCTCGCACATTTGTGATAAATCACATGAAAATATAATTTCACATTATTATATCATATATATATATATATATACACACTGGGTGACCTATATGTACTCGTACAGCATTGCGGTTGAGGTTTTTAGGGTTAGGGAGGAAGTAAATACAAATATTGCACGAAATATCAACATTTTAATGAAATACTTCAATGAAATCAAGATCCAGATAAAGTTCCACCTTGACGAAGGTAAAAATGTTTCGTCATGCTGTTCCCGTAGATAGAATCTTCGTCTGATACAAACTAATTAGGCATAGAAGGCGTGAGTTTACATTACATTAGTTCAGAATTTCATCATCATCTTGATGAGTATGTTTAGAAGCTGGCTTATCTAAAAAAATGAAAGTTATGAAGAGTCACAATGACTTGTGGGAAACCTATATTTACCCACAATCTATATATATAACACTTAAGAACTTTATAGTAGAAACTTCGACTTATTTCATATTGAACAGATGAATATCTACACGAATGATATGCTCTGGCTTACTCTACGAGTACGAGTATAATATTGAGTTGACATGCTCTGTGTGTGAAAGAAAGGGCTCGCCTTCGGTTAGAGTCAAGGCAGCAAAATGCTGTGTCCCTCTCTCATGCTCATAGCAATGATATGGCTAGTACTTGTATATGTGTATGTGTGAACACACAGAGTAAAAATTGAACAAGTTCGAACAAATTTTGATTCAAGTACGAAATTTTTAATTCAAAAGCTTTCTGAGTTCAATAATACTTATATAAAGAATGTTTTTACTAACGTGCTTGAAAGTTTCGGACTTAAATCAAGTTTGCTTAACTCTAAAAACAAGAATTTCCATCTTGATCTTGATCAACATTTTTTTTCGGAGTATATGTGTTTCATATGTGATGTCTGTTTATGTAAATACATGTTTCGATAACTTAATACTTCGATATACATATATCGATAACCAATTATATCGATAGTCGAATGTATCGATACACATATATCGTCAACTAAATATATCGATACACATTCGCAACAATTTAATACATGGATATACAATTATCTATATATCTTAATATATCGACAAGCCAATATATCCTTATACATATATCGATAACTCAAATAAGTATGCCTAAGTATGTATCGATATACAACTACCTGCCTGGCTTGTTGTAGGAGTGTTCATAATATTGAAAAACAATTATATAACTATTTGGGTTAGCGGGCTCAAGGTCGTGAGTGAGCGAAAAAGCCTTTGAGTTTCTGTTTTTTTAGCTGCCATTAAAAAAACTTTAGGATTCCGCCGGAGTCCGCATCTTACTGTATTTGACACCACACAAAATTTATAACACAATCCAAAAATGTAAGCTAGGCTGACTTTACAGCTGTTCCATGAGTTGCTAGAGTCAGTCATCCGAAGTCTTGCTGCCTAACAACTCCACATATTATGTGAGGCTGCGTAACCATTTCAGAACTGGAGCTCTTTGTTAAGCAAAAAACCTTGTGCCCACTAATCCAAACAGTTAGAATATTTGAGGACAATTTAAACTTATTCCAAGAATGCCCTAGAATACAATTTCTAAGTTTCTACTTGGTCAACCAACTGTTAAATTTGTAGAATTTTCCTTGGAGTAAAAACTTGTATTTGTGCCTTAGACAAAGAAGTACTTCTAAGAGATTCTCAGTCTCATCCTCAGGTGACTTCGAGACCATCTACTTAGTCCAGCTATATGCAGAAGACTTGCTGTTTCCTGAATCTTCGACTATATATGACAGTGGCTACCCTAATATTTTTAGTATTCGGAAATAACTTATCCCAGCTAAACAATCTAAAGCTTTTCATTTACATTTATTATACCTGTGTGACTATATTTATATGCCATATACATTGATAGTTTTTAATCGATTCATTTGAATTCAGAATTAATTCCCACAATCTTTACAACTCAGAGTACGCCGAGTGTCGGAACCAAAGGGGCCGGCCGCCGTGCATTACATTTGCCTTTGGCATGCCACTCGTACTTATATTATATTTTTAATGACTGCAAAAACAGTAACGACAATAAGCTGCTAATAGATCCACGCGAGAGCCACATGATGATTGCAAAACAGTTTTTTTTTTTATTTCAATTTTGAGTTAGTAATTTTATATTTTATGGCTGTTGTAGAAAATTGAAATTTCTAGAAGTCGTAGAAGTAGAAATAAATGCATATAAATTTGTTGTTCCAACTTGAAGTTCATATATAGGATATAGATATTAATCGAGATATAATATTTTTCAATTTTCTTTCCTGAATGGGAAAATGAGTAATCCAAGGCTAGGGAAAACAACAACAAATCCAAAGATGCAGTGCGTAGCTCGTTGCGCTGTTGCCAATTTGCAGCAGACTGCGTCAATAATAACTGCATTATACTCGCACGGGCTTGAGCTCGACACCAATACTCTTGCCCAAACACACATACACACATATATATTCGTTCACTGATTGGCAGGCATGCAGGCAGTTGCTCGTTTCGTTTTCGCTCTCACTGCATTTCCTCTGTGCGCTCTTCTCTGCTTCTTGCTTTCTATGGCTGCCGTTGCCGTTGCCTTTGCCTTTGCCTTGTGCCGTTCAGTTCATTGACCGTCGACACGTGTTTCGTAAACCGTTGCACTGCCACTTGCATTTGGCCTGTGTGCTCGTTGAAAACTCTTGCACAGCCTCTTCGAACATTACATTTATCGCATGCACATGTCGCCTGCCGCTCCACCCCCTGGCGCACACGCTAGCACTATGCAGCAGCTATAAAATTGTATTTTTTTTTTAGCCATCTTTAGTGCACAGTGAGAAAAAATGGGAATGAAATTGGAAATTTGGATTTGGATTTAGGTTTTGATAAAGAAATTTAGCTAAACTCTAGAGATTTTGATATTTTCATGTGTGAACACTTTCATTTATGAGAGGTTTCAGAGAAAGCTCTAGAGATTTGGTGAAATTAATATGAAAACACTTGAATTTATAGATTCATCAGCTGCCATACAACATAACATATAGCTTCAGTTACTTAGATCTTCTTTAAGAAGTCAGGAAAAATTCAAAGCCGAATAGATTAGAGGCGTAGTAAATGTTCCAAATGTCGCCTTCGTTTAACCCTCAAAAACGCCTAAGACAATTCCTCTTTTATATATAAAACACTTCCATCTGAACCTCCTTGGTGTTGTTGTGGCCTTTTAATGTTAATTCATGGAAATTCGTTTAAATCTCTATTGTAAGTTTATCATTTATAAAAACTATGGTAGATTTGCTTATAATATTTATTCTTCTCTGGCTACAATACCTTGTGGTACTAGTTGGCCTTATCTAGAGTAGAGTATTATCAAGGGCACGCCCGAAAGCGGCTCCAGGATCTTTGAAATAGCAGCCAGCTTCAACTGACATAGAAACTATCTTTGCAGGCTTCTAAAAACTCCAACTGAATATGGTTTAGCTAGATGCAGCGGACGGAACACGACGAAGACCCAAATCGACGAACGTCACAAACGCCAGATTCGATGTCCAGCAGTGGAGAATTCTATGAGAAGATGTTAAGTAAGAGCTCACATGGAACTCCAAAAACAAGGAGTAGATCAGAGTGATCAGATATTAAGTAAGAGCTCACATGAAACTCCAAAAACAAGGAGTAGAATCTTTCAAATTCTGTATGAAAATCAATTTCTTAAACAAATCTCAATGATACCTAAAACCAAGGCATTTGGGGCGGCATATTAGGGCACGTTTAGACTTTGCATATTCGATTCTGAGATGAGTTTAGACTTTGCTAATAGACACCCGTTTCTGAGTTGAAGAAGTGACACAACATCGTCTTTAGTGAGGGAACAATTTGCACTTAGATGACCTAGACAAGTTCAGAAAAACTTTGGGAAGATTTGCGCCAGGATGAAGGTTAATTTCTCAACATTTATCCCTCAATGGGCATGTTGCCGTTGCCGTTTGCAGCAGCCTCTTCTTTAGAGATCCCAAGAAGTGCGAAAACGACAATCACACAGATGGTGGCATACCATGTGGCGCCTGTTCCCTGTCTTATGTATTTGATTCACATATAAATATTTGTATGACGTAGTTCTTGGCTTCCTTTTTTCTCACTGTGTAGTTTCAGTTGTTATTTGATTTTTTGTTATTCGCTTTTGCAGTTGCACGTGGCTGTACTTGTATGTGTTGTGTTGTGTTGCATTGCGTGTGTCGTGGCAGTTCCTGTGCCCACTTGCACTGTACCCCCGCTTACCCTGTCCGTGCCTTCATCTCAAATTAAAATTGCATTTATGTACATTTTTGGTTCGTTTTAAGAAAATTTTAAGCGATATATTTTAAAACTAATGCGGCGAATTATGCCATCGATCAAATATGCAGTTTCATTGCATTCTCGAATATTTTCGTGGAAATTTGTATGTTTTTCATCATTTAAATGAAATTGTCTGAGGCCTGTCAATGTCTGATTTGCCATATATGTACATATATATAGGAGTCCAGTACAAATCTGGAATGTTGTTGAGGTCGATAAGCATTGCTTATAAGGTGGAAGGGAAGGTGCTGATTGTAAATTAGCATTTCCGACCATTTCAGATGATTTGCCGATTTTGGCAATTGAGAAGCCGCTTTATAGCCAAGCTATATACTTAGCAATTGTTGTGGTATTTCATCGATCTTGTTGGTGCTGGGGGTTTATCGATTACAAATATGTAGGCATAAATTGTTCAATTTAAATTTATTGTAGCATAGCGAATATAAGGGCCTATTTCCGTTGTGGTTTTCTTATGCCATTCCCAAAAGAATGTGAATGTATATTGATTTTGTCATGAAGGTAGCATTTCAGGCCATATCAAGTATATATATTCTTGATCAGCATGAGGAGGAGGTTCGATATAGCAATGTCCTTCCATCTGCTCTCCTATCTTTCCATCCATTTGTTTAAATTCCGAAATCTCAAAAGTCTTAAGAGCCACAGAGCTGAAATTTTTAACAGATTCTTCTTATATCTGTTTAAAACTCATCCAGATTGAATGGGATTCAGTTTGGACAACCATATCATTTAGCTTCCATAGAAAGAATTCTATCAGAAGAGAAGTAAAGCAATTACAAGATACTGCCGAATACTTTGCCCGCCAAATGAGTCCTTCATATCGTATTGTGAAAACGGAACGGCATGCAATAGCTCGCTCGGACAGGCTCGAGAGGAACCTTTTGTGAGAGAATTAAGGAAGTCAATTCCCACATACTGCTGCCCAATCCTTTAGCCGACTGAGCCCTAAATATCTTGTATCACAGTTATATATTTACAATCTGAATGGTAGATAAGGTTCGGCAAGCCGAAGCTAACCTTTCTTTCTTGTTTTTGCTTAAGTTTTTGATTATTCTTCGCTGGGTTGCTTGTTTGAAAGTTGTATATTTTGATAAATAGTTTTTCAAGGTTTGTTTTGAAATAGCAAATGCGATAAGGTAAGTTCTGTTATAACAAAGGAAAACAATTTCAAGAAAACAAATATTTATTTCTGGTGTTCAAAAGTATCTGTGCTATGAAATTTGGGTGATCGGTGGAGAATGTACTTATATATTTGCGCCTCCTACAACTCAGTTTTCAGTATAACTTCACTATAAATTTGCTTAATGGTAGAGAATATATGTATGTTGGCCCCCTTCTTGGACTGATCCTACCCCCCTTCAGACAAAGCTGGCTACGCCCTTGGGTACAGGGTTGAAAAACGCAACAGCAATATGAAAATCACAGCTTAGCAGGTGTGCCAGCCAGCTTTTGTCAGACTGCATAGGAAATGTTAAAATATTGTCAAGTGGAAGATGTGAAAACGTATCGTTATACTTGAGAAAACCCCACAAGGACATAAGGATACCATAAATCGAAGCTCACGATTATCAAAATCAATTCTTTCAAGCTTTAAAACCACAATCTTGCCTACTTTTTCTGATACATATAGATAGTTTGCCAATGGCAATGTAAATTTCATATTAAGCTTGAGCTTAAGCCTGACTTGTCTATTTTGGGATTTTTATTTGCTTTGAATAAGATAAATGAAGTTCCAGCTAACAGTTAAGTTTGCTGTTGTAACATTGTTGCCCGATAATTGAGTTCCGCTTCTGGTACTATCTCCACATCCATAAATATCTTTTGGGCCACAAACTCTATTATTAGCCCGAGTGTAGTGTGTGATTCTATTTTTGCCAGAAACTAACAAGACGCAGAATTAGCACTGACATCAGAGCTCAACTTTGGTTTCTGTCTAATTAGAGGAGGTTTTCTTATCAACAGCTGGGCGCTTGCCTTAATTATTTCTCGTCCGTAGGCAAAGGCTGCACTTCGCATAAATCAATATTTTGGTTTCTAATTACAATTCCGTATTTAATTTTGCCTAACAGCACACACGTTCGGGTCGTTAAACGTACAAAGGCACCGGAAAGCAAGCGCTGAGAGCAAACCAAGCGAATTGTGCAAAAATATTATACTATATGCTTACATTTTTGTTGCACTTTTCTAACAATCTTCTTATAGAAGAGCGTGCTGTAAATAATACATATTATTACATTTACATCGAAGAGCCTGACGTCTATGGGGCGTCGACGTTGGCGCGTGGGGTCGTAAAATGCTGCCAATGATCGACGACGGAATGAAAACTGAGAAGCACTGAGAAAAAGCATCGTCAAGTCATTAAAATATATAGAGAATTTGAAACAATTGTGAATAGTTTTCCATAAAAATAAACAAGAGGGAAACGACTATCTAAAATATATAGGCATTTGGTATAGATTTGGCTGTGTACAAATTCTGTGTCAAACTTGAGATCTGGAGTTTTTGAAGCCCCCACTTTATATAGCCCTCATAGAATCAGGAAGGAATCCGAAGCCTTTATACCCTTGCAGAACTATTGCAAAGAAGACAGGAAAAGAAGGCCCGCTTTGGTTTGCCGAAGCTTATATACCATTCACATAGTAAATATATAACCGATCTAGATCAAATCTGGTCAGTGGGCGTGGGGATACAGTGGATACAAGGGATACAAGGTGAATTTTTTTGTAGTTTGGATGAAAAACAGAAAAGTTATCAATCCGGAATAATCGGTTATATGGTAGCTATATGATATAGTTGTCCGATCTTGATCAGATCAGGTCAGTGGACGTGGGATCTCCTCAAATGGATACAAACTAATTTTGGTTTCATTTGGATGAAAAACAGAAAAGTTATGCTCCTAATTGCTTATTCCGGAACAATCTGTTGTATGGTAGCTATATGATATAGTTGTCCGATCTTGATCAAATCTGGCCAGCAGATGTGGAACTTCCTCAAATAGATACAAACCGAGTTTAGTTTGATTTAAATGAAAAACAGAAAAGTTATGCTACAAAATATTCATTCCGGAACAATCGGTTATATGGTAGCTACATGATATAGTTGTCCGATCGTGATTAGATCAGACCAGCGGAAGTGGTGCCACCTCAAAGGGATACAAACCGAATTTAGTTTGATTTGGATGAAAAACAGAAAAGTTATGCTCCTAAGTGTTCATTCCGGAACAATCGGTTATATGGCAGCTATACGATATACTTGTCCGATCTGGATAAAACTCACACTTAACCAGCGTGAAGACGAAAGAAGCCTCTGGTAAAGATTTCAGCTCTGTAGCTTTAAGACTTCTAAGATCTTTGTGTTGAAACAGAGGGACGAGCCTAATCCCCTTGTCATGCTGACCAAGAATATAGTCGGAAATGCTTCCTTCTTTCATGTTCTTCTTAACCATATTCATTAACACCGTTCATGATTATCTTCCGATTTGATCAACATTCTGTTGTACATATTTGGCACATATATATAGATTAGCTTCAGCATCATTGCGCTTGCAATGGCCGTATCGGTTAGCTGCCGAACGGGAGAGCTTGAGTTGGATGCCAGCTCAGAGCTCTGTAGCTAAGTCGCCATAGAAAAATATGCAGCTGTGGAAGAAGCTCACAGAGCAGACTACAAAATTAAGCAACAACAAATGCATACGCATGGTGTGAGATTTCCTTGCGCTGACAGATTCTAACTCTAGTTATTGTTGGTAGTGCTTCCGATTGTAAATTTGCTGAACATCTCTAACGAGTAAAAGTATAACAAATCGTTGGAAAAATCGAATATGTACAAACAGCTATAAAATATAGCAAAACAGCCTGCAGATTACCTTTGTTAGTGGTTGAAATATGTGTCTACATAATAAGACTCACCATTACCTTTCGTTGAGTGTAAGTGCGCATACATACAAAGCTTGTGCTCAGAGTCAATGTCCGGCCGATCGGCCTTGCTGTATGTCAAGGTCGCCAAGACAAATCATTGCACCACGTTCTATATAGACTTGGTTGTGGCGTCGCCGCTCAACATTGTGCTCACATTGTGCAGGGCTCATAAATATAAATTATTCCACACGGCACCGTTTCTAAGCATGCTCGCTCGACTTGCGTAAGTTGCAATGTGAAGGGAGGGGGGTACGCAATCGCACCATTACTTGTTCAATCGGTTCGACGAGTAGACAAATACATACGGGGGGGTATATAGTGTTTGCGAGAAACTATCCAAAGTCAAGTGGCAACTGCGCCATGTGTACATTCGCGTGAGTGACTCTCGTGGTGATTGGAAACCCGTTTTCAATTAAAATTACATTGTTGTAGTTTGGTTAGAACCCTAATTAGCACCTCCAGTGATGTTTGGTTCATATAGGAATCAAGATTTACATCTTGTGATCTTTGGTTTTACTAGAAAGCAAATAAAATACTATGTTGATGGTATAGCATTACATCTGGTTATATTTACATACAATTTGTAATGCAGATATAATTGCTGAGATTGCTATAATTTGAGACCCGTGCTCTAATTACATACTTAGATGATTTCAGTTGAATTTCAATGTTAATAACACAGGTCCTTCAACTGAACCTTTTACTTCTGTACAGAGTTTAATGAATCATCTAAGTCGAAAGTCCATATAGTGCCTATAAAACGCCTACCACAAAGTTTACAATGCCGCAGGTCTAAGTACGAGTAATAAAATTTTGGATGAGCGAAGTGGCCTATGGACTATAGATAGGGCGGCGCAAGTAAACTGTTAGTCAGACGTGCAAGTGTGTTGAGGCTATGGAGAGGTGTATCGATTGAATAAAGTGTTATTAGATCAAAGAGGGAGATCATTTTCAATATCTTTATGTTAAGTGTTCCTTCTGAAGCGATCTTCTATATGGTAGCTAAATGATATATTGGTCGGATTTCTGATTACAGCTGAAATAACCCAATGGCTAGGCTATATCGACTGTTTTGTCAGGCTGATCTGGCATATATATGAATGCTTTAGGGGTCGAAGATATACAAAATCACAAGCATCGGGTGACGGCATCCTTTTTGTATACCAGTGTTAGGTAACCTTTTTTATGGTTACCACATGTGCAGGTTGTATATATAAGATTTCTATTACAACATTATTTATAATCCTCTTAAGGATCTTAAGGACAAAAATAGTATAAAAGCACACATCTTTATATAAGAATTCAGTAGCGTTTTAGCATTCAAACAACGGAATAATGGCATTAGAGTTGATTTGCTTGGATCATCACTAGATAATCCTAATGTCATACCATATAGACCATATAGCTCTTATTTGCGTGCCAAATTCTATTGTCATGTCAATATAGATGTTTGCATTTACAAATATGTATACAAAGGGTTATGATAGCGCAACCGTTCGATTAGTGATGTAAGAACATAATGGTCGAAATTCGATCGTTGAGCGATTCTAGTTTCAAATCAACTTCCAACTCCTGCTCAAATCCATAGTCTCTGCCACAAATTTCAATTCGATATAAATTTTCAAGTCATTTGACCAAATTCAGCACTCACTTCTCAGCCCTCAATCTTCAAATTTGCATTTCTCTACGCAATTGTCAACAGAAATCCAGAATATTTACATAAAGTCGCAAATACATTTACATACACATGTACAAATAAATTACATGGCCCATAAATAAGCCCAGCTCAGGCAGTCGCGTCAGCCGCGTAATCCCATAGTATACTTAATGGCTGCTGACATGGCCTACATTGTTGCCTCTCCTCCACTGACTGTTATGGAAATGATAGCAAAAAGTGTCCGTAGGAGTAGGAAGTGTGTACATACATACATACATACAGGTATGCGTGTGTGGAAACATACATATTTGTATAATTGATTATCGGCACGTTTCCATTTGCTAATAAGACGTAATTTACACAGTATAAAAATAATCAAATAATCATTAATAGATTATGCAATATATGTATATTAACGTAATTAACATAGTCTACATTTCTTATCACCATTTTTTTAACTGAGGTCTAATAGTTGTAATATTTAGCACCTCCATTAGACGGAAGGGTGCTTACACCGCGCTTTCTCAATTCGTGTCAATTCAGGCTAGAAACTAAATAGTTTTTAAGCACTTCTTAAGTATTTTTGCGATACTTACGCATTTGAACCCACAAAAGTATGCAGTACTTACTCATATTGATTCATTATTTAGGCATATTAACCCTTTCCCGCCCTATTTTCACATTTGCTTTTGGTTTTATACATAATTTATTTACACAAATTCTACTTTTGGACTGATACATAGAAAGATATCGATAGACATGTGTCGATAACTCAATTATCTCTCTCTATATATCGATAGGCATATGTCCGTAATACAATATATCGATATACATATGACAAATCGATAAGCTGATGTACACATTACATAACGATACATTGATATACATGCCACATACTTTGATAACTCTACTTATAGACACATATCGATAACTAAATATATCGATAAACATATATCGATAAACAGCCGAATGTATAACCCAATTTATCATTATAGACAGCTAAATATATCGATAATTATTAGCGACAACTAATTATATCGATAACTATTATCGACATCCCAATATATATATTACAATTATCGACATCTTAATATATCTTTAACAATTATCGACATATCAATATATCGATAACAATTATCGTTATTTCAATATATCGATAAACATACATCGATGTACCTATATCGATATATAGCTCGACATTTCCTGACAATCGATCCAATGGGTACAAAGAAATGACGAATTTTCAATATCGTTTACATAAGGGGGCAGTGTCACGCCCACTTTTCTATAAAAATATATAGCCCTGGACCTTTCCTTAGTCAATATTACTATACTGTTTCATTGAAATCGGTTTAATAGGTGCAAAGATATGACGAATATTTATTATTTAACATATGAGGGGGAGAATTTCGCATTTGTGGTTCACAGCCAAGTTAGAAAGTTATTCCTTAGGCTTAATTCAGTTGCCCATGCTTTCACATCCTCCATACCATTGTCAACACCTTTGTCCCACTCAATTAGCCGCCCCATTGCCTGTTGGCCGTTTGAAACACAAAAATATCCCCACCAAACGCGAAACAACAAAACAACTCAAATTAAAAGCAAACAAACAAAAATATTTGCCAAAATGACAATAAAATTTCCCCAAGCTTTTACCGCAAGGGCGGGCGGCCCCCCCAGCAAAATAATGCGCATGTCAAATAGGCAAAAAAAAGCCCACCATGAACCGAACCGCTCCACACAAGTCAACCTCCCCAGTGGTGTGGTGGGAAATTTTGTGCAAAGAAAGTGAAAGGCAAATTGCAAGGTCATTGAACTTGAGGCGAAAGGGAAAGCTAAGCCGGAAAAACCAAAACGTAGCCAAGACAAACCCAAACCCAAACCAACCCCAAAAAGCGAAAGGAAATTTTTGCTTGTACGGGCAAGAAAGTCATGCGTAGATGTAGAGGGTGGCTGCCCGGCCTAACACACCTTGAGCTAAGCTAGGAAGGAAGCCAGGGCGGAGGGCGGGGACCAGTGGTTTGGGTGGGTGGCAATTTGACACACATCCGAACATCTGAAAACAGATAAAAACCGGAAACGGGCACATAAAACGCGAACATGCTGCGAAAAACGGAAGCACGAAAAACTTGGTTTTCATTGAGCAACCCTGGCTGGAATGGAGGGGTTTTGGGAGGGTTCTTGGGGTGACCGGCCATATGCGTTATCTCTAGGTTCATAAAATTGTGAAATTTATGACATTTGTTTTGTTTTAGGCAGAAGCCACGTGTAATCGCCCTAATGCTTATATAATTAGATGTGAGGTTTATGGAAAAGGGTTTTAGGATTGGCGAAACTATAGAAAATTGCAAGTTACTTCCGATTTGTATGTATTTTGTGCTGTTTAGATCAGTATAAGTAAGGATATGCTTGGTTATGTTTCTATTCGATAAATTCTTCTTGAAATTTAGAGTTCCAATTCCGATTGAAATAGTTTGGTGAAGAGCATCATTCCTTTGATCAGACGGATTAGATCGGAAATACTTCAAATGCATCAAAAGAGGAGTTTTCAGATCAAGTTTTAGAACTCGCAACAGGTCTGCATTAGAATGCTTCTATGATATTAGGAAATGAGCAAGTTTTTGTTATAAACTAAATCAAGAATAAACACGTAAAGCAACAGAGAAAGTTAGCCAGAAAAGAGGATAAAATCTTTAACTTTTTATCATTTATAAGCACAGAGTTCTGTTTAAAAGCGATAAACTAAACTATAATGTAAGGATCATACTCGGATTCTTTATAATACACGATTTTTGATAGTTAAGTTTGCTCCATTCGATCACTCCTCAATGGTGCAGAGCTTGTGCCTCGATTGGGAGCGGTTCATCAACCCAATACTGTTCTTTGAGTAGCCATTAGCAGTTGGCTTTGGGGAGCTGCCTCTTAACCCATCACAGACATCTGTGGAGCTGCTTTCGCTGCTGCTGGCATTGCACATAGATACCTGACTGACGCAGCCTACTATAGAAGGAGATTTCCTTGTACAATGTACTTCTCGCTGAAACTCGTCTTGCTGTGGGCCGCCTTGCTCAGCTGGCCATGGCCAAGGAGTAAAGGTATAGGTATGAGGTATAGCAGTTGTAGGGCGTCTCCTCGTAACGCGCACGAACCAGAGCGCCGATTGCCAACAAATCTGCAGCAATCTCTCGTCCCAGAAATGGTGTCAAGGATCGGGCACTTCGCCCACCAGCAGGGACTGCCACCACTCTCTAGGACTATCGTCATTTTATAGTACACAAATGCAAATCCACACCAATCAATGTAATTAAATGTCCATGCCACTTTTTACCCTCTTGGTACACCCAAAGTTTACAGTAAATCTTTGTGAAGTGCTCAGAATGATATTACAGGCAGATGAGATCTATATATACGTTTTCCACTTGAGCAAAGATAAATGGATGTATCCATAACGAAGCCTAATCAAAACAACACTCAAGTGCCGACTCCCCCCAAAAAACAAGAAAGCGCCCTCAATGATCATCAGCTACAGAAAGAACTTTGTTGGGCTTCCTTATAAAAAAGTTAAAGATTTAAAGAAATTTATTTAATGGGAAGATGGTATCCTGTAATTAAAGTATATGACTTATGTAAGCCTACATTGAGATTAAATTTCCAAATTCTAATTTTATTCTTATAATCGCATAACTCTAAAACTTGGTCCTATACTCTGGTTAATTAAGTTGGAAGCTTTTAAAATTTCGCTTAAAAACTTTAAAATTCTGTAAATTCAATTAAAAACAAGAAAGGGAGCGGGGTTTCGTGTTTGCCGAAGCTTATATACCCTTCACATTGTAAATATATAGCCAATCTAGATCAAATGTGGTCGGCGGGCGTGCTCCTAAGTGTTCATTCCGGAACAATTGGTTATATGGGAGCTATAAGATATAGTAACCCGATCTGAATCAAATTTAGTCAGCGGGTGTGCGGGCTTTTCAAATGGTTACTCACCAAATTTGGTTAGCTTTAGATGAAAAGCAGAAAAGTTATGCTACTAAAAGTTCATTCCGAAAGAATCGGTTATATGGGAACTATATGATATAGTTGTCCGATCTTAATGAAACTCGAACTTGGCCAGCCTGTAGACAAAGGAAGCATCTGGTAGAAATTTCAGCTCTGTAGCTTTTAAGACTTCTCAGGTCTTTGTGTTGAAACAGACAGACAGACGGGCATGGCTATATAGACCCGGCTTGTCATGCTGATCAAGAATATATATACTTCATAGAGTCGGAAATGCTTCCTTCCATGCGTTACAAATATCATGACAAAATTATAATACCCCTCTGGGTATAAAAATGTAAAAACGAAAAAGGCGTTTATGTCATGGATACCGTTACTTGAGGTCACTGGCCCACACATAGCCCAGCACTTGTATACCAGCAAGGCATACACGCACAAGCAAACGCACACACACACACACATGCACGCGCACACGCATAATACACAGCCGGTTATGGTTATGTCATGCTTATCAAATCCAATTGGAAGGGAAATTTCTCAATGCTTTTGAGCATATGCCAACTGTTTGAGTGAAATTTATTTGAGTGCAGGGAAATTTTATAAGCGGGCATATTTTAGCTTGTTTGAGAGGGAGAAGAAGCAGATTTGAGCTGTGAGAGTGCGAGTGGAGTGGAGTGGTGTGGGCATGTTTGAGAGCAGGGAAATTGTTATTCTTATTCTTTGGACAATTTGTAATAGTTTGAGAGAGGCAAAACATAATAAATTGAGTTAGAGAAGAGCTGGGAAGAATTGATAAATGTGTTTTTAAGCTCTTGTGATAAATTGGATTAAATATGTTGTGAGTGGAAGAAAATCAAGAAATATATTTAGAAAAATGTACATATGCTTCTTCGCTGAGATTATAGGGAGTGAGAATGAAAGTATCGTCAGTTATTGTTTAGGGAGTTGACATAAAATTGCCCATTTCAACATTTATGAATGAAAAATATGGCAAATTTGTAGTGTCAAAAGCAAGAAAAGCTAATTTCGACATGGTGAAGATTGTTAACCTTTCACACTGCAGCTATACGATATAGTAGTCCGGTTCCCAACGAATTACATCACGAGACCTAGCAAGCTGAGTCAGCTAACAACGCAGAGCTCAAACCACAGAAGGAATGAGGCTGTAATTTTCATTTAAGTTCTATTTTGTTGTTTAGGTGAAGCTGCAAGTGCATGAAAATCGAGGTCGAAGTTTGTATTGAAACGCCTTTTTAGTCCGCAAAGCTCGTATAGTAATTTTCCTTTCGGAATCCAAAAGTTCTATGACAGCTATACGAAATAGTTGTTCCATCTGAATCAAATTTGGTAAGCGATTAATTTGGTTCGATTCGAATGAAAATCAAGAAAGTTTTCCTACTTAAAGTTCATTTTGAAGGTGTCCGTTCTGATATACATAGTTGTCCAATCCTGATGAATCTTGATGCTAACCATGTGGTAAACATTTCTGTATACTTTTGAGATCTCGAGTTGACACACACACAGAGAAGCACATTGCTATATCGATTCTACTACCCATCCTAAATGATCAACTAATCTAATCCAACTCTAAATCAGCCATCAGCAAGCACCAAGCCATCCCTCCCCTTGCCATTTTCTCAAGCCTAATCTAAACTTGCGCATACAAAAAATGTACCAAGCCCAACAAAAATTTCCCCATCAGCTGTTTGAGCTGCGCAAACTCCGCAGCGACTACGCAATCCAAATGAAATTGATTCAAATTCGTACGGAGAATGAGTATGAGCAACTCAGCATAGAGTTAGAGTTGAAGTTCGAGTTTCCTTAAGAAAATCAAACAGCACACACACACACACACTCATACACACCCACCACCAAAGCAAACGCCAGGGAAATTTGGGAAAAACATTGAGTCGTGACCCATTTTCAGTAGAGTTCAAAGACCTCTACGGGCAAACGGCAAAGCGCTCAATGGGCTTCTCCCAAAAAAAACCGGACAACCCCAAAAAAATGTTGTTTTCGCCTTCGCTTTCGCTTTCTGTATCTAATTGAATTCAACAAATGCAACTGTTTTCTAGTTGCGCGGGGGCGTTGATGGTGGTGGCGGTATAGTGTGAGTTGTGGGTGGAACTTAGTTTTGCTGTCATGATGTCATTTACAAGCCTGGAAATGCACAATCAGCAGTTCGTCCATTTGAAATTCTGTTTCAGTTTCAGCTTTATATGGGAGAGTATATATACGATATGTACATAGTTAAATTTCATGCGTGTGTCCCAAGTTGGGGTTTGCTAAGCCCAAATATGGTGGCTATTTTCCACCATTTGGTGTAATCTATGGCGTCAGCGTAGTATGTTCAATTTGATTTTTGATGGTTTGACCCATATTTCTTGGGTGTCGCAAATGACTTAATTGATAAATATGCTTGGGCACTGCGTGTGTGTGTGTTTGTGTGGAACAGATTGATAGGAAGAGATGAAAGCTGAATACGAGGATTAATCAGAGATTTAATGATAGTTATAGCAGCGCTAATTGGTCATAATTTGTTATGGGTTCTCTTTCATATGAGATTTATAAAGATATTCCTGTTGGTTTGGTTGTATGATATAATACTACTCTAGGGGAGTCTCCTAGATCTAGCTGGGATCAACGATAGCATTGATTTTGGTTAATCTCAACAGAGATAAAAGCTTAGGCCGTCTCTTCATAAAAAACTTATATAAACAATACAAAAATTCACAACTGCATTTCCCTGCCCATCTCTTTGTTCTGTAGTTTTCCTCAAAAATGAAGAAAAAAACGGAAACCACAAATCAATCTGCCCTCAACATCATCATCATCATCATCAACATCCAAATTCAACGAAATATAATCTTCACCCAAATACTTTTCCGAAGCTTTGGCCAAACAAGAAAAACCAAAATGCAACCAAAATCTTGGCATAGGGAAGGAAAGTTCAAGAACCCCATGAAACCGTCAACGCCATTGCCATTAACAACATCCATCGAACTTTGGAGAAGCCAGAACCACCAGAACCAGAATATGTAGTAGTGCCCCCTCCACCCTCCGCGTGCGCGCACTCACCAAAAACGAAAGTGAGTATTTTCCTCTGCTGTGCTCCACCGCCCGCCCATTTCCCCTTCAATGAAAGTTCTTTTTTGGCGCAGCCCAAAAGGAAAGTTCAATGAACTTGGGTGGGGGTTGGGGGGCGGGCGGTCGAAAATTCGGAAGCAGTCCAATAGCTAAATATGTACACACTTTTACTACTTTTGGGGGAGCTTGGATATTTTTGAGATATACAGGGTTTGGTGGTTGAAGTGTTCCTAGCGACTCCACATACGCACACATCCACACACACAGACCCATATTGTAGTTAAATTGATTAAATTAGTTAACAGTCGTCCAAATTCGTTTGAATTTGAACAGGAAAATGTTCATTGATGATCCTAAAAGTTTGAATATGTGAATATATAGAAACCTGACTTTTGATAGACAGCACTGAACTATTTGAAAATTGCTATTATAATTGCTAAATCTTTATACAATTCTCAACTACTCAACGCCAACCAAAGCCTTTAGTAGTTTTCATACAAAAACTAAGAGAAACAATGAAAATATCATAGCATACTTTGGGGCACATCGTAAAATTTTGAAGATTTATGGCATGAACTATCAGGCTTTAGCCTGGTAGCTGATTGCCAGATGGAGCATTGCCATTAATAGTGCGAAGTCGTCCTTCTTTCTTCGGCAAGGCGGAACCCTACCTGGTCTCCCCTATGATGGTGGTACCATTAACACAGTCAGCTCTCATTGCTACTTGGGTGTCCACCTGGACGGTAAACTAATATGGAGAGCCCTTATTATGGCAGTGGCGATGGATACATTAACTTATCCCAAACTTGGCAAAGTGGGTAAGTCGGAAACACGGTGAAGTCAACTTCCTACCTAATGCAGCTTCTTTCTGGGCATGGTTGGCTTTAGAGCTACCTTAAACGATTTGGACATGACCAAACGGATGAATGTCCTTGGTGATCTTCAAGTGCTTAAAATTTGCCTCGCACAGGTCGACTCTGGAGGAAGTCATGGGTGGCCCTATCTCACCAGGCAGCCTAGTCCCCTGTATACTGGAGTTCAGCCAGAACTGGGAGGCAGCCAGTGCCTTCGCAGCGGCAGGCACAACGGAGCTCAGACTGGCTGAGCGCAATAGAAGGAGGATATAGTTCTATATAGATAGCGCCAAGGCCAAAGCGCTTCGTTCATCTCCCGCACCTCCCTAGCTACCACTCTGGGTCGTTGCCCGCATTTGCCGCCTGCCAGCATATCCATTGAGCGTAGTACAGTACGCACTCTGCCTCTAGACGCAAGAGAATGCTCTCATTGTATAGCGAACTCCCCTAGGGAACATGCAGATCGGCATTGCCGAAGTTTATATACCATTCACTTCGAAAATAGTATATAATTCGGCGGGCAATGTGGGTAGCTAAGTTGTGCGTCTGTTTTTGGTCTAGCACAAACGGGTTCTCATGCCAAAGAGTGGGTTTTGGCTTTCGTTTCGTTCCTTGGCAAAACATCGCAAGCTCCTCCGACGCTAGGGTTTGGTTTCATGCATGAGGATCGCGTTGTTCCCACACCTTGCATGCATTTCAAACTTGCTCTACGTGTGTACTAGAGAAGTCTACATACCAAATTTGATGGCACCAGCTCTAATAGTCTTCGACAGGGACAGGACAGGTGTAGATCGACTCGGCTGTTGATGCTGATGCAGAATATGTATACTTTATAGGGTCAGGAACGCTTCCTTTCTCTCCGGCAGCAATTGGCAGTAATTGAAGAGATTCACCCATGAGATTGAAGAAGAAGAGTAAACCTTTCCGATTTAACCGATTTTAATAAAATGCCCATAGAAAATATATAAATTTACAGGTGATTTGAATTACACATCGATATCTTGAAAATTGTAGGAGATATTAGGTGCTTTGTGACTTGCAGGGACGGGATGGGGCATGCAAACTTAATCAGCGTGGACACTAGGGAAGTCTACATACCAAACTGATTCTAGCTCTCGCAGTCTCCCAGATCTAGGTGTTCATCCGCTGAGACAGGGCTAAATCAGCTCCGCTGTTGATGCTGATCAAGAATGTATATACATGATGGGTTCATAAACGCTTCCTTTGCCCTGTTACATAGATTTGCTTATTAGAAAATTCGAATTTCATCCCATCTAGAACAGTTTTATTTGAAAATCTACTTTACTCGCAGTTTTTAGTTTTATTTTTTTTACACATCAATAAAAAATATATGTATATATGTATATGTCAATATGTAAATCGCCAACAGTTGCCTGATTTGCCTTGCCGATCAATACGAATACTCTCTATTATGTCCAGACAATTACTAGTTTTCGTGTTTCGTGTGTTGCTTTGTTCACTTCATTTTACTTTTACTTTTACGCTTAGCAAAAATTTGTTGTTTAAATAAAAAATTATGACATAAAATATGAAATACATGAAATATGTATGTATGCTTGTACAGTTAAATATCTATTAAATGTTAATAATACCCGAGGCGCGCTTTTAACTGAAACTGAAATCGGTGCACACTTTGTGTGCGGCAAAAGGTGTTCAATTCATTCAATGATTCAATGATTCATTTCATTCCATTTCATCTGCATTGAAAATACACACATAATACATACATATATATTTATGTGGGTATGCATCTATGTGCATACGTAATAATAATTTAAACTAAATGCCAAAAAATAACAAATAATTTAATGATGGAATCAAATAGGTGCAAAATACCAATAAAAAAAAGCAAAAACTTTCTACTAACAATTTACGAACGCGTGGACCCAAAACTCTCCTGTGGTGTTGTTTTTGTGTGTGTGTGTTGAGTTGAAATAACTTATACAGATGTTGTCAGTTGTTCAATGTTGTTGTTGTTGTTGCTGTTGCTGGTGTTACTGTTGCGTTGGAGCAGGCTGTGGTTGCGGCGCCAGCCGATTCACAAATCCAATGCCACCGCGTATGATTTTGCCCACAGCTGGAGGAGAACGAGCGGCCAGCGTCTCGAATGTGATGCGCAGCTCGGCAAAGGCGGTGCGAGGATAGGGATTGCGACGCGAGCTATAACGTAATACCAGATAGTGGTAATAGATGATGGGTGTCATTAGACCAGCATGGCTCCTGCAAGAAAAAGAAGGCCAAAAGGATTAGCTATGATGTCAAGCTTGTCCCTTATCTAAGAAATATAAATTATGTTGCTTCTTAGGTATATAGAAATCCTTGCTTTCGTAGCCAAATCACAAATTCGATCCAATACTTTTTGGCAATGTTATGTAGGAACTTTATATGGCTTAGTCTTTCGGTCGAATCGCCCCGGGAATTGACTCCGTTTTAATTCAAAAGACGTCGATTATCGATATTATTAGAATGCGTGGAAGCGGCTCAGCTTGTCTCCTCTAGGCTGGCCACTCATTGCTCAACAAGCCAAAGCTTTTGAAGTATCTATTCGAACGGCTTATCTTCTGGCCTCTCCTGGCTCTTTTGTTTCGGGCTCGAACCAAATTTAGTAATTGTGAGTTTCAGAAGCCTCTACGTCTGCTTATCAAAGTTGATTTGGGTCGTATTACTATACCATATAGCTGAATCAACCGAATCTGCAAGGGTATATAAGCTTCGGTTACCCGAAATCTTCCTTTCTTGTTATGACAAGGTAATATCTACGTGAACTTTCACACAAAATTCTTAACGCGTTTCTTTCTGTTGGTTTTTATTTTGGGCGCTGAGCGAATTTGATCTCCTTACTGTGTTACTGAGGATGTCACAAATATCCAGGCTAGGCAATTGCTATATCATTTACCTGTAACTAAAATCGAATATAATCTCCCGAAATGCTTTATCATATATCTTCATAATAATGCAGAGTTCTTTCGCTTGACTTTCAATATGATTCTGATTACTTTTTGACCTTCATAAATAGCAAATAACTTACATGAAAGTTAAGACGATGGCATAGGGCATAATGAAGATCTCGCAGAAAGCGGTGGCCTTCAGTATATTAGCCGCCTGGAACTCCACAATCGAGATGATGAAGCGTGCACCCCACCACGAGTTCTGGCCCAAGATCTGCAAGCAAAAAGGGAGTCACATTAAGGACTAAGCAAATCTTAGCAAATTGAAAAACTTACGTCCAACAACTTCAGCGAATAGCTGGAGGCATGCAGCACCGAATACAACATCACTGGAATGAGCACTAGCAACGAGGGACGTATGTTGAAGAAGATCAGCGAGTACATCATATAATGACACGAGTCTTCCGCAAATAGGCGAGCCAGAAATTCCCGTGTAAACGAAAATGCGGGCACACGCTGATGCAGACGCAAGGCTGATATGGCCGCATTTGCCAACAGCACTTTGCTAAATGAGCTCTGCTGGGACCTGTAGAGGGCAGGAGAAGATTTGTTGGTTGAGGGTTTTCCGTATGGCACTTTCGACAGCTCACCACCATCTCTATATATATATACTCACGTAAAGATCGGCAGCACATAGCTGACGGTGAAGAAGATGACAATTAACCTCAATGCCCATAATGCCGAGTCGATCCGATTGGTTTGGAAATGTTGCAGCAGCTTTGCCGGTCCATTTTGTGTTTGTGTTTGCGACTGTTGCTGTTGCTGCTGCTGTTGTTGTTGTTGCTGTTGCTGTGAGGTGTTCTCCTGGGCTCCATCGTCATTATTGGCGCTATCAAAGCGCTGTGGTTCCTCGGTGGCCGCACTCATGATGATATTGGTATAAAAGTTGTCTCAGTCTGAAAGTTGGTTATGAAAAATACAAAAAATGTGAGCTGTAGTCGCACGTTATCAACCAAATGTGATATTTGTTTCCTTATCAGTGGAGTCGGCGTTTAATAGTCTGATAAGCCAATGCCAGTTACACTAACTGGGCGGAGAAGCGGCTTCTTAAACCTTAGGAAATGTTGCCATACTAAGTATGTATTCTTTGTGAAAGGGGTCGCTTTTATAGCAGTTATATAATATGGAAGAAATGGCAGATGCGGTGGCTGTGTGGTGTATAACCACCAGAGCGGAGAAATGGGGACTTGGGTGTTGGGCAAGTGGGAGATGAACTAAACTCAGCTCAGCTACGAAACATTTTCACAGGCTTGAGGAGCACCCTAATCCTTTTGCTAAGACTCTTCTGCTGAAGAGGCGGCACTAGGAGAACAATATTGATATCAAATTTAATTGATCTTCATTAATCTTTTCTGGAATACTCATTTTCTGCCATAAAGGGAATCAAAGCTCAAAAAAAAAGGTCAGCTCATCTGGCCTTTTCATCTGACTATGCCCTTTTTCATTATAATTGTAAAAATAAACCCAACAACATAATAACTATATAAAGATAATTTGGTATTTAACCCGAGCGACTAGATTTGCACGTGTGCCACAAAGTTGGAAATGTCAGAATATTGTTAAAAGTAGAATGTGAAAACGAAACGTAAACCCTGGCACATGGCCAGCCTCAGTCGACTTCTTAATAAACTCAACTTTACAATGAAGATGTGAAAGCGGCCCTTCAACCATTTGAACTCACAATTGAGAATGTATACTATATAATAATATCATATCTGCCAAATGGCACACGCTTTTAATTGAAATATTTCTGTTTAATTGGACTAACTATAAAACACAGCCCGAGACGGTGTCAGTGTTGAAATTGCAATGGAAAGTTGTAAATACTCAGAGGCGTGTCAAAAGCAGGCACAGAGGCGTTTTAATGCTTCGTTCAGACGGGTCTCTTTTTGGGCCAGATAACAGCTTGGCAATAATTGCGGTTACTGGTTTTGCATAGGCCAAAAGAAAATAACAATGAAAGTGCTTTGTTTATATTCAGTGTGAAGAATATGAGATACTCTTTCATACTCTTAAATATTTCACATACAAGAGAGAACTATAAAAAGGTAAGAAAACTGTAGCAATAGGCAGCGAAGCAATCTTCTTTCTAATTACCTTCAAAATACTCCTTAATATTCTTTATAAATTGGCAAATCTCTCATCTTCAAACAAGTGAAATTCGAACCATTTAGGGTATAACAAAACCACTTCTTTCCCTTCTCACTTCAATGCCCCGCCGTAGTAGAAAAGTGTAGTCACACATTGGTAAACGCAGTTAATGACCTCCAGCAATTAAAATATGAAGTTTTGATCAGTAAAATACTAAACTGTAAAGCTAAAATACAACGCAAAACATGAAATCACAACAATTATAAGCACGCCGACAGAAAGCGTGTGCGAGAGAGCGAGAGTGACTAGCCGCAATGTGCATGTCTGATTACGAAATAACAACATACCCGTCCAAATATGAACAACGCAACATCTTGGCCAAACAGGCTGGAGGTGCGGTAGGCTAGGCAGTAATGGGGGAAACGAACCTCGTTGGATAAACAACAACAAAGCAACAGCGCCAAGTGTCATCATCATTATCAATATGGTGGGTGCAGTAGGTGGGAGTTATAGCCACTAGGAACAACTAATGGAGTGATAGAAGAACTGGTCGCACTATGAATGCCCTAGCAGAACTAAGAAGTGATGCAAATTACCTCCTTTTTTTTATCTCAAAACCACTTTAAACCACTTTAATTAAGAGGTGAAACGCGGTTTGAACCTGTCACCTTTAGTCTACCAAAAAATGTTTGAGTTAAGTGACCACCTTTCGGATATTCATACTCAGCATTTCACATTTCAAAGGTCGCCCAGAAAGTAGGCATTCTTTCCATATTCAAAGGTCATCCAAAGAGAAGGCACCTTTGTTTTTTTGCTTATTCCGACAGGGTTTCCATACAACACGTTTCTTCTTGCGACTTTGTTATTAACAGATCGGTAAAGAATATGATTATAGGTATTAAAACCAAATTTCAAGTAAATACGTTCAAAATTGTAAGAGATCCTGATGTTTATTGATTTGCGAGGGCGTGAGGTGTGCCAAAATTTGGAAACAAACTCGATCTGCGTGTATACTAAGGGAGTTTTGAGTACATATTTGATGTCTCTAGCTCCTGCAGTCTACGATATCTAGATGTTAATACAGAGAGGAAGGTACTGTGGATCCTGATCAAGAATATATGTACTTTACGTGGTCTATTTGCCAGTTAGACACTTCTGCACGATTACAATAAGCTGCACTCTATAGGTACTCTACGAAACGTGAATCTTACAACAATAAAACGCATATGATATGCGATATATCATGACTTCAATATCACGTCTTGGCTAGGAAACACATAAACATCCACCTTTGGGAAATTGAAAATGCAACGCGTAGAAAAGGAATATTGATTTTCGAATGTGGGCTGCTTGTCGGACGGGAGAACGGACGGACGGGTGCTGCGTGTTTTTGTCCGTCAATCAAATTGGGTCAAGTTGTTGTGGCTGCACTTTGCATAGTTGAATAAATTATTCATAGGAAACTAATATCTAATGATAGGTTATGGCAGATAACGTATGGTAGTGATGAAATCGGTGTATTAGAGACATTGGCATAGCCATAAACAAGTGACGTCACGCGGACAGTGCACGAGGAATTACTATGTACACGTCAGAGGTACAACGGAGGTACTACGCGCCACCGCACGCACATCTATTAAATACACACAGTACACACATGTGGACATGCAAATTAAATGACACAGCACAAAACAGAACAGAAATCGGAGCCACAAAGTGCACCTGGGGTCGGGGGTCGGGTGTCACTAGGGGTTAGGGTAATCAACTTCAATTTCAGCCTAAAATTGGGGCTTCCTGGGCGAAAGCCACAGTAGGCGCTTGTTGCGCCGCAAGGCACATGAAAATGGATTTGCAGTGAAATTACACGCCAGCATAGATATGTACAGATGAACTGTTGCTGAAGCACAGCCTTTGCCATATGAAATTAGGTTAATAACAAAAATATACCCGTATAATGTATGTATATATGCACTGGGTCTTTCTGTTTGCACTCGTCACCGTTTTGTAAAATTGTTTTAGTCGGACTAGCTAGGAAATCAGCTAATACTTGTTATTTGTATAATTGCCACTTACACTGCGTTTTCGTTGTCTGCGTTTGCGGTTGTTTTCTGCAGCTGCTTTTTTGATGCTTAATTAAAATAGTGTTGGGTAGCTCACGAGCGAGTGAGCCAAAACGAGTTGTTCATCGAAGTGAGCACGTGAGCCGCCTCACTCATATGAGTCATTTGGTTCACTTTGGCTCATTTTGTTTCAAGCCAGCACCGGTAAGCAAAATCTAGTGCGTATTCATTTTGAAAACTTATGTTCTGTTATTCATTTAAATATCTATTATATATAATATTGGTGGGCAACCAGTGGCTCCCAGAGCTGTTTAGCTAAGTTGCAATATAAAATTATGCAGCTGCGCAATTAACTCACATACAAGATTACACATTAAGCAACAATAAAAGTACTTGTTTTTCATATAAATAAGAATTAAATATGTGTATTTTTGGTATGCAACTTTGAAAATACTATGAGTTTGTACTTTATTCCTCATGTATGTAAATAATTTAAAATGTTTTTAGCAAAGCACCAAACTGACCCCAAAGAGCCAAAGTGAAAGTGAGCCATATGAGTGAACCGGCTCCGGCTCACCAAAATGTCAGTTAAGATTTTTATGGTATTTTTTGTACTTGTATATGCAATAATATTTAGGTAGTTTCTGCAATGAAATGGTTACACTGTTTGTGGTTGGTTGTGTTCTCTGCTTAATCAAAATATTTACAAAACGAAATGTCAATGTAAACGACAAGTCAAATATAAACAAACACATTATTTGCGCAGTTTCGTTTCTGTTGTGAAATGTAATGAAAATATAATTTAATTTAAGTTTTTGACTGCTTCTGTTTGTCATTCTCCTTCTTGTTGTCTAGGGCTGCAAATTATTTCGATATTTAATGGTGGCAACCATTTGAATTTCATTTCATGAATGGGAATGTCAATTTACCGTCTTGCAAAGCCAGATCGCTGTCACATTTTGTCAAATCAGCGAAAATTATATTATATTGGCATATACTCTGCAAACACATTGATAATTTTGATATATGACAACATACTTAGTATGTCGGTATCTTGGACATAAAGTGACCATAACACAGTGTGGTATTTTGTATATACTAGACAAACATTACATGGACCAGAGTGCAATCGATAATTGCACCTGATATTAGCCGCCATTTCTTCCGTTTTTAAAAATAAAGTCACACACATACTTTTTATTTAAAAAAGTTTATCTAATTTCTTTATTATGTCAGTTTAGTGTGTTCATCTCTTTAATAAATTCACCAAGTAATCGAATGTTGTTTTAATTATACATATATAGTTATTACTCAAGTGATTTAATATTAAAAACAATAAATTGCATTGAAATTCAATCAATTCGCTGAAAATATTGAACTTAAGCAATGAAGTCTCACAATTCGAATACAACTAAAAAAAACTATTAAAAATAAATTTTATAGTTTGTATATCCTTTACGGGCATTTTTTATACAATATAATTTTGCTCTTCGACATGAAAAAACACCTTAAAAATAAGGCTTGGAAGTTTTCTTCTCTTATTTTTCGTTTTCAAAATGAAAATGTTTACAAAAAAGCTTGGATGGGATTGGCGGGCGAGCGAGGAGCGTATGAGAAGTATGATGAAGTATTTTGTTGCTGATTGAAGTTAGAAATTTAATAGAATTCTGCTTAGAACAGCAGTGTGCCCATGCCACCCATTTCCGATTGTTCCTTAACGAAAATCTCAAAGTATTGGTAGATGATGGTGACGGCCAGGAGGATACCCGTGCCCGAGCCAATGGCGCCCAGGAAATCGGCCATGACGGACAAGGCGCCAATGCAGAGACCACCAAAGGCAGCTGCTGTGGGTATATAACGATTCAGCTCATGAATCATGGAGTTCTCGCGATGACCGCGCATCACCATGTGCTGCTCCTTCAGCTGCTTGGCAACCTGTGGGTGAATCGAAGAAACCAAAACTTATTTAAGGCTCAGGAAACTAAGGACAGCTGCCATTGCTACTCACATCCTTTGCTGAGCTGCCGGAGACATCAATCCAGGTCTTTGAGAAGAATGCACACGAGCCCAACATAAAGACAATGTAGAGGAGGGCGTGTATGGGATCGGTGAGTATGTGGCCAACACTCTCTGGGGGCGACAGATAGTAGCAAAGACCGCCAATGGGATAGGAGCGGGCTGGACCGCCGCCACCAACATCAGCCCAAACGCCGAGCAGATTGATGAAGAAGTTGCCCTGGAATTTCACGGCCAACATCTGGGAGATGACATACAAGTTGGACACGAGCGCAGACTGCAGAATGATGGGAATGTTCGAGGTGTAGAATAGCTTAATGGGGTAGCTGCTGTACTGGCCGCGGTAGCGGGCACTCTTGATGGGTAGATCGACGCGGAAGCCTTGGAAGTAGATGACAACGGCGAAGACCAGAACGGTGGCCAGCAGGTTCATCAGATTGGGCAAATTCTGGCGGTAGAAAGCCTCGCGCAGGGCGCGCACCTTATCATTGCGAGTGGCCATCAGATGGAACAGGGCAATTACAGCGCCCTCAAACTCTGTGCCGCGTCCCGTTGTCACCGTCGTGGGCGAGAAGGCCTTCCACACAATCGTCTCGCAAATGTTGGTGGCAATGAAAAGCGAAATGCCCGAGCCCAGTCCATAGCCCTTCTGCAGCAGCTCATCGAGCAGCAGCACAATCAGGCCGGCGGCAAACAGCTGGATGATGATTAGCAGGCAGACGCCAGCTCCAATCTCCGAAGGATCACCATACATGCCAGTCATCACATAGACAATGGCCTGACCAATTGTTATGACCATGCCAAACAGCTTCTGGGCGCCATTGAACAAGGCACGATCCTTGGGCGTATCGCCAACCTCAATGATCTTGGCGCCGGCCAACAGTTGCATGATCAAACCGGAGGTAACAATGGGCGAAATGCCCAACTCCATCAGGGTGCCACGATTCGAGGCCAGGATGACACGTATCCAATAGAAGGGATCTGCCGAGTCTGAACTCATGATGCCAAACAAGGGGATCTGACAGCAGACCAGGAAAATGAACAACGTTATCGCCGTCCATAGTACCTTTTCTCTGAATTGGATCTGTGGAGAGAGAGGGAGAGAGAGAGGGCAAAGTGAAGAGAAAAGTTAAGATCGTTTATTCATTTGCACTTTTCCTACAAAGTCAAAAGCCTGCCATATATCATCGATATCTGATAGATAGTTGAATACAAACTATAATTTTAATTATCAAAGATTTTGGACCAACTTTAACCATAGAAAGGATTCATTTGGCATGACCCTTATTACCGATTCCAAGGCTGTTTCCTAGGGATTCGGAAATTCTAACTGACTTCGTGCCAAACTCGTGCAATTTCTGGACGAACACATGAATGACGTACAAGAAAGCAATCCCAGAGCCGAAGCACTTCGCAGGCCTTAGCCTTACCCATACACCCCCGTTATGTTGACCTACAATTTCGTGTACGTGTGTAAAAGTTTAAACAAAATCAAATTTCGGTTTTCCACTTCCAACGGCTTGCTGCTCATCTCATATGGTCGCAACAACAACAAACGACAGCGCACACACGAAGCTGACGTCGTCTGGTTGTGCTTCGTGTCTTTTATGTCGACTTCGTGCCTTTACGAAGTTTGACATTTCCACGTCGCTTTACGTTGCGGTTTGTTGTCAGCGCGACAGTGTGTTCGTGTGCACGAAAAACGACAAAAACGTAGTAGGGCAACAAGTAGTCCAAAAACGTAGCGCACTGATAAGAAAAGTAGTGGTCTCCCATTGAAAATCATATGGATGAATGAAAATATATTGAAAAGTCAGCAAATTGTCAAGCAAGTCCCTCTACTAACATTTAAATTTAAGGCGAGAAATATGTAAATTGATATAACAAATGTTGGGCTTAGTAAAATCGCGAAACTCTTAGCGCCGACTGCTACTACGAAATTCAAAAGCGAAAATCTGTTTGCGTGGCGCATAGATTTTGACAAGTGAAAGCACAGTTTGACGCACGACGGCAACACTGGCCCTGCCCAAAACGTTGGCCCATGTGAAATACATAAGAAAATCACTCATAAACACACTAATATGTTTCTTAAGCACTGCAGATAGTTACTAATACTAAACATTTACTAGCAAATGCACTCACTATGTCTTAATTAAATATTTTATAGCACTTTTTGCACTTAACACACATACACACCTTGCGCTCGGGTTTTGCAATTTCTGGCAGTATACTGCAGAATGGTTTGATAACTTCCAGGAATTTAACTGCAAATAATAATGAATGAAAATTGTGTTAATCAAAGTATTACTATTAAATATATTATTTGCACCTTTAACTGCACTTTAAACACATATAGCAGGCGGCACAAACACCGACATTTTTGTATACGTAAGCAAAGAGCGAGAGAGTACGAGTGCGGCGGTGGTGGTTTTTTGGGTTTGCCGCTGATTGGATTTTCTTAGGTTTTAATGCGCAGAAATAACGTAATTAGCTGATTTTTACTTACTTCCCATTGTGTTTGACTTATGGTTAAGATTGGAAAAGAACTGTGTCTTTCAACGTAGCACAAAATTTAGAAAGTGTTTCCCGTGCTTCGTAAACGCAAGAAAAAAATGCAGTGTGACTGCTAGCTGAACACGGAAAGATACCTTTTTGAAAGACAAAAATACCAAAATATACCGTTTGAGTTGCAATGAGTGAGCCAATTAGAGCAAATGTTATTTGTTAGCTGTCATCCTTAACAGCTCTGTTATCTATACATTGTTTATATATATATAATTATATATAGATAACACCTGCCAAATACGTCTAATTTTGTGATTTTTAAATTTCTTTAAAGAGGAAATGTCTAGAAAAATGTCTTTTTAATTACGATTGTTTTCAATAAGTTAGTTTAGGAATAGTTTATATATGAACACACAAAAGCTGTCATTTAAACCAGTGGTGAGGCTTTCTCGCCTGTTCGATGGTAAACATTTTAAGAGAAGCTATCGAAGCGAATATGATTAAGATAAGCAGTAAGTTAAATAACAGCAATGCTTTACAGATCCAGTTTAAAAGTGGGCGCGCAATGTAATTGTGCAAAATGCCAAAAATACTAAATGAATGTTAGTATGTTTTGATTGGTCACACGAAATAAAAGGCAAAGCAAAAAAACAAATGCAAAAGCAATCGTATAACTAAACGAAAACTAAAAATTTAGAAGACAAAACAGAAATTGTAATGTGTTAAAAAATTCCCAATCAAGTTGGTGGTTTTAGGTTGGGCTGGAAAAGCAAAAGCCTAAAACAAAATTTTGCTGTGATGCAACAACAACAGCGACAACACAGCAGCGGGCAGGCACGTCGGCGGTGGCGGAGACAAAATTGAATTTACCAAGCGCATAAAAACAGCAACAATATGTGCAATTGCTTAACTTGCAGGCAGGTCTGTTAGTCATTTTAACAATTTTTGCTGCCCTTGTAAAGAAAGAGGCAGAATTCGCGCGCGTGTGTCTGATTCTAAGTGTGTGTGATGGTGTCTATAATGTTTTGTGATATTTTTAATTACGCTGACGAGGATGTTAAATAAAATATTTGCTTAACTTAACATCAGTCAGCAACAGCATCTAGCCCTGAATAAAAAAGCAAAAGAGCTCTGCTACGTGCTACAAAAAGTGGCACGCAAGCCAAAACAAAGCCGCCGTTCACCTTGAATTGTGTCGTTTCCCAATTCAGCAAGTGAGTGTCAGGGCTGAGTTCATTGCATACGCATTCCTCTACATACATACAAATGTTGTGAACTAATCTATTTATATAAGTATGTAGTTGTCGGTCTGAACGCTTGGCGACTATTGATTATCGTTATTTGACAGTGTAGTTCAGTATCAGTTGCCCCGCAAGGCAATTTTTTTGTTAATATTTTGTGTGACGAAAGAAAGAACTGGGAGAACATTCAATTTTGCTTTTGTATGAGCAGCAAACACAAAACCCATAGTGTGTACCGTTATAAATGGCATTAAGAAGTAAAAGTTGCGACTATGAGTTGCTCGCACTCAGCATTTGTGTTACAGTTTCTAAATAAAACCAAATTCCCAATATCATAACAAAAGCCAGTAAAATCTCGGTGTTCAAATGATTGAGGAGGAGGGGGAGGCAGTTCGCTAACCCGCTTGCCAACCACAATAATAATAATAGCAAATTTATACAAGGGTTTCAGGTATAAACTTGGCAAACAAATACAATGTTTGACTCTTAAAACTAGAGTAGAAATATAAAAAGAGAGCGGCTAACTTTGGGTAACCGATGTTTGCATACCCTTTGTAAATGCATAATATAATAAGGAAGAGCCAAAAAAGGAAGGCTAACGTTGCTTGGCTTGCAAATAAAATTTTGTTAGCGCCATCTATTGTACAAAGTTATAGTGGTAGTGTTTCCATAGACAAACTGATAAACCCTCAACTCTGCTTCTTATTCAAATGCTCTTCGACATGGGCACTCTGCCTCTCTTAAAATGCTTATGTGAGACAGCACCATTGGTCTTTCAATGGAATTCCATGGAATTCCAAAAATTATGTTAGTTAACATTTTGGCAAATTCTCTCCTAGTTGATGATCTACCATAGTAGTTTATCTATGTTAGCTCGAATGAGCTCCAATAGTGGTGTGATGCACATACATACTTATATACGCTAAGCTCTTAAGATGTGCGTTAACATTGTGAGCATTGGAGTTTACATAGCTGAGAGTAAGATTAGCAATATGCATAGGAATTTCAATGTTCTTAGCATACTGTAAGTGGACATTATTAGAGCTCTGTTATGTTTATGTTTAACATTAACATGAAATTTAAGTGCAAATTATCTTACATTAATGAAATGGTCTAACAGCAGTTTACAGTACAAGTTGATGACTTTAAAATTAAGAGAGAGTAGTTCGCATAGCAACAGACACAGACGGACATGGCTATATCGATTCGGCTTGCTATGAAAGATATTTCCTTCTATGCCTTACAAGTTGAGAAAAGTATAATACCCTCTGCAAGGGTATAAAAACACCATATACTTTTCCACATCAACACCAACAACTCACAAATACACATGCATATTTATTTCACTTCTCTCTTTCACCCGCAGATACACGTAAACCACACAGCCATCACGTGTCGGCCAGCGAGACGGCAACGACAAACATTTGTGGCTAAATATCACGCGGACAGCATTTCTCTGAGCTCTCTGAAAAACAAAACCACATAGCCATGTTCTCACTTCAGCAGCTGATGAAAGCGGCAGCGCCAAGCGGCGGCCTTACCGTGGGCAACAATACTGATCATATATACAAGTTCCTAAGGCAACTCACGCCAAGCACTGTGACATCACAAACGCAATCTAGTCAAGCAACAACCACATCGCTCTCGAGCGAAGCAAACCACGGCAGCAGTTTCAGTCACACTCGGCATGAGCACGGCAACTCGTCGGCGGAACTATACACGGAGACACACACGGATTCGGCGCATAGCATTGTGAAATTTCAAGCAAAGTTGCTGCAGCATAAATATAACCAGGACGCGAGCACTCAGCGATTCATACACATTGACCAGCATTGCAGGGCTAAATCCTCACAGCATACCCAGCAGCAGCAGACAACCACAAAGTTTGCCATGTCTTCGCTAGCAGCAGAACCTTTACAAACGCCGAAGCAGCAGCAGCAGCCGGATGAAATCACAGCAAAAGCAGGGAATGACCAGGGTTCCTCCTCTGTAAATGGTGCATCGTGTCAAGAGGCGACTGCATCGACAGGAAAACAGCCTTGCTTCAACACGGGCCATGCCGAGATACTGCAGTTCATGGAGTTAATAGGCAATTTAAAAGTAAGCAAAACCAATTGAAAGTTTGCATAAAATCAGTAACTTTTATACGTACAAGTCTGTGCCATAATCGATTTTTCCCGCTGAACTTCTCTAGGGCATTGTAGCTAGAGTTGATTTTCCACAGGTTATATTTGAAGTTGCCTATACAAACTCCAATGGCTTTGGCCCTAGTGACGAAATCGTAAATGTCACAAAAATTCCTATGATAGCTTCATTGTCACTCTGTTAAGTAAATGTACACAGTCTACAGAGTGTTATTAACTTTCCAGGAGCTGTTTACATTGTCTGTTTACATTTTCAAGCCAATGTTAAACTTTTCATATTCTATTGACATTATCAAACGCCCATGAAAACACATATGTAAAGTGAATGTTCTTAAAACTGCAAACACAACACAGTATTTTATAGTATTTTTGTGTTTGTGTTTCTTATGATGTGCAAAATTGTTTTGATTTTCTTTTGCATTTACGTAGGTAGACAGACGCATTGTGTAATACCTAAAGCAACCTCGATCATTCTCGCGCTCTTCGCCTTTCGCTCTCTCTCTCTCTCTGTATGGTCGCTTGCCAAAAGTATATATACAGTTTATTAATTTGTTTGTTTGCTTTTGTTAAAACTGTTGTCGTTTTTTTTATACTATTCACAACAAATTGTGATGGCATATTTATTTTGTCAGGGATTTGCAAAGCACAGAAGGAAGCTTGGTCGACTATATGAAATATAATGTTGCTTCTTCACCCGTCCGTTTCTTTCAACCCCAAGATGTCAGAAGTCTTAAACGCTTGAGCGTTTATAGCTTCTTATATCTGCACGCTGCTTATCCAGATCGTTCCACTATATCATAGAGCTTCCATATAGCAAACCATACAAACCTATACAAAGCAAACCAAATTTTGTGGTTATCCATTTGAGTAACCTCCACATCCTCCCGTATAACTGATTGCTTTCATCCAAGTCATGCCAAATTGAATTCTCTGACTAATCTGAAGATCGGATTACTATAATAGCCAGCTGGCAGAATAGTATATAAGCTTCGGCTTGTGGGATTCACTTTAAAAAAATATAGAAAAATTTAAAAGCAAAAATTATTTTGTCAAATGCAGTTGGCAGAGGCAAAATGAACTACATTGAAAGCCAAAAAAGCGCCACAATTATTATCTGTATTTTATCTAATCAGCCTTGAATTATATATACGATTTATACTGAAAACCTTTGGCTTGCTTTTGGCATTAACAAATACCAGCAAACCCTCTTAATTTGAACACTGGGCTCATTTTCAACTATCGCCAAATGGTTTGATTTGATAACCAAAACACAAAAGTCCAAATGACTCACGTGAGCAAAGTCACTTGACAAAGACACTTAGCAAAGACACTCACTTATGAAGTTAAGTTCATACATTTTTGTTTAAATTTTTTTAACCATAAATCTCAAAGCTAAACAAAATAGCAAAATATATGTTCAATGACAATTTGGCAAGACAATATACATTGTCTTATATATTTATATATATATTCAGAAAATTTATATTTAAAGAAAAGGTAGAAGAAAAACAGAGCATATATTGTGACTTTGATCTTGGCCTTCAAAATGCAAACGCAATACAAGAGATTTTCGTGTGTATCAAAGAATGCAGAGAATGCTCTTATAAGTAGGGCGTAAGACAAGAGCGTGAATTTTGCAAAGAGCTCTGCTGTCTCTTCTTCTAACCTTTTTCAAATTTGCTGCCACTCAGATATATTTATATGGTTGATCTGATATTGTAATTAATTAATTTGTAAGCTCATTCAAATCCAACTAGACTGCTGATATTACAGAACGAGTAAACTTATTACGTTGCAACATTTTATCAGCTGTACAAAACAAGGCAATTCATAATGTGATTATCACCCCCTCCTTTAAAGCTAAGCTGATAGATAACACACACAATCATATATGATATACATATATGTATGTATAAAGTAAAATAAAAACCATTCTTGGCTCTGCCAAAATCAACAAAACAATGAACTGGAAAGACTGTCAGAATGCCTGGCCATGTCTTGAGGCGACCTTGCCTGCCGTCAATTTCTATAAATATAACATTTATTGATCAAATAGCAAAAGTTAGCTTGAAGTTTAAGGAGAATCATTTTGTTGTTGTAATTGTTCGCTTCTGTAATACCACGTTCTCTCTACCCTAACGTATTCTTAATGCATTTGTATTTGCCAAGTTGAAGCAAGAGAGTTTCAGGCAGAAGTTTGTCCCCTTGTGGACAGTGAAAACAAGAAAGGAAGGCTAACTTCTGGTAACCGAAGCTTATATACATGCAGATATGTCAGGCTGACGGATTGTGAGGGAAGTTTTGGTTATAGATGTGGTTGCAGTGCTCCCGATTGAAAATTTGCTGTCCACCGCTGACATAGTACATAAAATCCACTTAGCTGCATTCCTATTTAGCTGCCCGTTTAGCTTAGCTGCCCGAAATCTAAAACTTTATGCCTAGAAATTTGAAATTTGAAAGTTTTGAAACCAAAACATTTTGATTAATATGTTGGTAAACCCTCTTTACAGCACACCAAGCGCACTGGCTGGGTTCTGCGCGATGTCCATGACTGTGAGTCGATTTCGGGTCACATGTATCGCATGAGCATGCTCACCTTCCTGCTGGATGGCAGCGAGGGTCTCAATCAAATCCGCTGCATGGAGTTGGCTCTGGTGCATGATTTGGCCGAGAGTCTAGTGGGTGATATAACGCCCTTCTGTGGTGTGTCCAAAGACGACAAGCGGGCCATGGAGTTCAAGGCCATGGAGGATATATGTAAGTTGATCGAGCCTCGAGGCAAACGGATCATGGAGCTCTTTGAGGTATTTGGATGCATTTCAATGGTTTGATTAAAATGCATAATTCAAGTAATTTCAGGAATACGAGCATGGACAGAGCCCCGAGTCCAGGTTTGTCAAGGACCTGGATCGCTTGGACATGGTGATGCAGGCGTTTGAATATGAGAAGCGCGACAACTGCCTGCTAAAGCATCAGGAGTTCTTCGACTCCACCGAAGGGAAATTCAATCATCCGTTTGTTAAGAAACTGGTGAATGAGATCGTTGAGCAGCGAAATGTAATGGCCATTGCCAAGGGAGCCACACCTCCGCCAGCTATCAAAGTGCCTAATATGGATGCGACAGCGACCAACCAGCATGTCAATGGACATGCCAATGGCGGCACCTCAAGTTAAGCAAACGAAGCTATACTTCTTAAGCCATTTGGCTTTAGGCTAGCTCACACACATGTGTATGGATAGATTTCATACCCCCGCACATACGAGAACAAACGGTTTTGTTATCTAATTAAACTAACATACTCCTGAGCTACGAGGGGTACTATTTATATTAAGGGTATAGCAAATATTAAGTGGAACTAATGTGCAAGAATGAATGTATCTCACGATATGTCACATGACGATCTCACATTATCAGTTCACGCACTGCATCGATGTTTTCTAGCACAATTACGTCCACAATTGAATTCACCATAGCAGAGATATACTGTAGTTTTTGATGAAGCTTTATCGCCATACAAAGAACTGCATCAAAGCATTCTTTTGAGATAATCCACGTCAAAAGTTCTGAAAAATAATCCAACGAAAACCTTCTCTTGAAATTTTCATCTTTTGGTCAAATTGATTTTCTTAACTCACTGTAAACCAAGCAAATATCACTTGTACATCAAAACGTTGTGAGTAAGTTTAGGCTAAAAAGAGTCAAACTTTATGATAGTGTTGTTCCCGAATTATAAATAGTACCCCTCGTACCCCTTCACGCTCATAAGAAGTTAGCTTTATACCCACATTTCTCACTCTAATTTATTGATGAAAATAAGTAAATTTTAATTTTAACGCGCGTTTTGTTTTTAAATTTTAAGTAAACAAAAAATTAGATAAATTTTTGACACTTGGCTTGTAAATAAGTGGAATGAAGAAGCGTAGCTAATTATTAACTAGAAAAGGTAAATTATTTTAAGTAAATGTTCTAGGACAATTTTAATGAATCCAAATGATTGCAAATTTGGTTTGAATTGTATTTAAATTCTCTTTTAACGAACAGATAGAAAATTCGAGGTGTATGTACGTTGAGTATAATCAAATACGTAAGCAATACCTACATATATAAATGATAGTCACGACTTCAACAGTGACAAAAAGACAAACTCAAGCGTGTTTCACTTTGTGTTGTTTGTGTAACAAAATATAGTTTTATTTATGGATTTGCAAATGAATTTTATTCGCCAAACAATTATGAATTTACTCATTTCTCCAACTATTTATTTTGGTATGTAAAACGATGAGGAGAGCGTAGACAAGAGCAGATTTCTGGCATAGAGTCCGGCCAGCCATGTTTGATATATATTCTGGGAGAAGGACAAAAATATATAGTTTATATTCGATATATATTATAGATATGTCAAGCTTACCTTCTATAATTATAAACTGATTGTCCTGGGGTGAAGTTTGGTGCTTGTGTTGCATGTAGTTTTTGGCTTTATCTAAAGGGTAAACGAGAATATTATCAATCAGTCTATATATATATATAAAACTTTTTGTCCTGACTGACTAACTGACTTAGTATCAACGCACAGTAGGATGCTGAAATGTTGACACAAGTTATAGTTCTTGACCCAGGCGAGCACTAACAAATTTGTTGGCAATAGTCCAACTGCAAGTGGATCAAAATTGGAGGTAAAAACACCCGTATCTGCCTGGGAAACCGAAATCTCATAGAATATATATCGCTATCAGATTGTAATCAGTTGACAGACGTTCTTGCAGGATAAGCAGCAACAACATAATCACCAAGCCGTGTATGCATCGAAACAGCACAACAACAAAACAGACGAAAGCATGTACCCCTGGCTAAGCCCCTGAACATAATCACACACTCTATGTATACACAGGTCTCCGTTTTGCTGTGGCTGCCCTTAGTAATTTTTATATACATTTTATCGTCTATTCTGTATCTTGGACGTTTACAAGGACATACGAATGAAAGACAGACGGACAACGCAGCATCAATGCTAACCAAAAACATATGTAACTTCCATTGGGTCCTGTTACAGACATCTACACCAATTCAGTATAAACTTTGGTTCGCGCAACGCCGATTAAACTGACTAGTATTAATATATAAAGTGTATATAATACATTCCTATTCAGCATAAGATAATCATACGAGCATATATAATTTACTTACGATGCACAATTATTCTGCGCTCTGTCTCGCCTACGGCATTCTTTGCTCTGCAATTGTATTCACCAAAATCCCGTTTTGTGGTTGGACGCAGAGTGAGACGCATTACAATGCGATATACATGATCAACCGTGATAGATTCATAAGTTCCCCCCTGTATGAGCTCTTTGTCCTTTAGCCACACATTCACGGATGCTGGCTGTGACTCCGTTATACATTCTAGGGTTAGTTTTTGTCCCAATCCTACGTAGATGGTATCATAACGCGTCCAGATGGTGGGGGCAACTGAAATGTAAAATCAAAACATAGAGAACATATAGAAGGAAGCATAACCGACCCCATCAGGTATGACAAGCCAAATCCGTCTGCGAACTATTGTCAGTTTTAGAGCTATCGAGTTGAATTTTTTACCATAGACTTCTTTTTCCTGTAAGCTGCTCATATGTCAAAATCGTCCAGATCGGATTACTATATCACATAGCTCCCATATAACCGATGGACTCGGTATGAACTCTTAGTACAGCAAAATTGGTTGTTTTTTATCCGAATTGAAGCAAATTTGGTTCATCTAAGTTTTAGAAGCCTCCACGTCTGTTGACCAAAGTTGATCCGGATCGGACCACTATATCATATAGCTCCCATATAACCGACTGATTGAGAATGAACTCTTAGTACAGCAAATTTGGTTATTTTTTATCCAAATTGAACCAAATTTGATTCATCTAAGTTTTAGAAGCCTCCACGTCTGTTGACTAAAGTTGATCCGGATCGGATCACTATATCATATAGCTCCCATATAACCGATGCTCTCCGAATGAACTCTTAGTACAGCAAAATTGGTTATTTTTTATCCAAATTGAATGAAATTTGGTACATCTAAGTTTTAGAAGCCTCCACGTCTGTTGACCAAAGTTGATCCGGATCGGACCACTATATCATATAGCTCCCATATAACCGACCAATTCAAAAAGAACTCTTAGTAACCGGTAACCTCTTTGAACCATAAAGAACAAAAATTCTATTCGATTTCGAAGACATTTTCGGAGATATATACTTACAATTCACAACCAGCATGATGCGCTTGCTCACCGTGGGTGGAACACCGTTGGAAGCAATGCAGAAATAAGCACCGGTATGAAAGCGGTGTACCTGCCACAGTGACAAATTGCACCCCTCCACACTGTACACTTGACGTTGTTGTTCACCTTCATCCAGCATCCAGATTGGGGCATTCTCCTCTCTCTTCCATGTGATGGTAGGCAGCGGAACACCCGTGGCGCTGCAGGTAAGTGTGACATTTTGTCCAGCTGAACGCACCACGTCTTGACTGGTCTGGTAATCCACAATGTCGGGTGGCACTGCAACATCCAGATATCCCATTTGGCTTTTCATGGGATCCGTGTTAATTTGACACATGTACCTGTACAGCGGTTATATAGCTTACAATAAGGGATTTATATTACGAGGGGTACTATTCATATTTCAGGAACTGCGAGCAGTAATGACGACAGTTAAAGTCTGGCAGCACCATAAGAAAGTTTGACATTTTTTAGCATAAACGTACTCATAACGTTTTGATGTGGAAGTGCTATTTGCTTGGTTTACGGAGAGTTAAGAAAATCAATTTGCACAAAGAATCATGGATATATGCGTATAAGCCGGAAATAAACCAGCAATCGACCGTGTGGGCATTCCAAAACAAGCCAAATCCAACAAAAGTTGGAAGTCTTCGGAGAAATTCGTAAAACTAACCAAAAATGCCAAAGACGAATCATTCTCCATCATGACAATGCGAGCTCTCACACATCTCTATTGCCGAAATATAAATAGTAAGCCTAGTATTAGTAGCTGGTAGAAAAGAATTCATGAACATCTAAAGGGCAATTTTACAAACCATCCCCGATCGGATTCGTGTACATCGCGAATTCTCAGCTGCCAAATGCGGTGCTCCGTGTGCGAGATTCCAATGCGATGATTCTTTGTGATGACATGATTCTGAATGCTCAGTATGGTTTGTGTGTCCACACGCAGCCAGGCCACCTTAAAACTGGCTAGATCATGGACAACACATGTGAGCAAGGCATCGCGTCCCACGGGTATGGTTACATTGTTGATGGGTCCGCTGAATTTGGGATCCGCTGAAAGGCAAGATGGTTGGCATTAATGACGTTCCTCATTAGGGGGGTAAATGGTGTGCGAAATGTTATAGGGTCGCCTTGCCTCCTGTTTTATTGCTGTTTTATTGTGCTTGCAAATGTTGAATGTCTGCTTGACATTTGTGTGTGCGCCTTTGAGGTGTTCAACATTGCAAATATCAAGTACAAGGATACACAAACGAGATTAAATGAGCCACATTGCCCTAAATGAATTAAATTGTTCATTGGTAAAATAATTTTTCCGCTTTCCTGCGACTTTTCTAATCCGCAATTAAGGCCTGTGTTATAATTTTTTAGCATTCTTGCGAGTGTCTGCAAAATGTCAACACAGTTGAATTGGAATTTTTTAACATTGCCAGATGCCCAGCAAGGAGCTTAGAAATTTCTAAGACCATAAATTTTATGGCCTAAAAAAGCAGCATGGACATAATCCAACAATTAGTTAAATTAGCAGGTTATAAGGGTGGCCTTTGGGCAGCCTGTTGTATATGTTGACAGGGGAATAAACGGTTTATAAAGATAATTGTTGGAGAAGGCAAGAATTTTATATAATAATTTATATTTCTAATTACAAAAAGATGGTTAAAAATGTTTAATAAGCTTCCTTTCCTCCCGCGCTAACATAGTTCATACACCTCTTTCTAGGCTCACTGATAATTTTGATGGAAATGATTGTCGGAGGAAGGCGCATTCAAATTTCGCTATAAAAGGCTCAAAACATTTAGCGTCGATGTAGCCAACCCCAAGACATTGGCCCCTTCATCAAAACTAACCACCAGAAAAACTCACAAAAACCTCACGCCTTCGCCACAAAATGCCAAGACCATAAAAAATCACATCCGCATGCCTAACAAGTAGCCGCCGTTGCCTCCTGATATTGGGCTCACCTTCTCACACAGCAAATACCTAAATTACAATTATGACCAAATAATAACCCGAAAAATGGAAAATGTAACAGGTAACAGGCAGAGAATGGGGGAATTTCGTGCCGCAAAAATTGTGAAAATGCGGCAAGGTGAATGTGTGCAATTTTTCTTTACTCTTTAGAATGGTATACGTTCATATGTTGAGCAAAGGAGGAGCCGTCTCCTTCGAATTGAAAAGTAAAGATGGAAAAGAATGTTCCTTAGAAAGGAATCATCAGAATCCGCTTTTGAACTATCGAATTGCAGTTGTTTCTTAGTTGTTAGTTAGTTCTGGAATATTTTAGAAGAGATAATCGGAACCACTTACTTGTATAGTTTGTAAGTCGAAACTATATCTTAGAAGAGTATTTAGCTTGCTACATGCCACATATAACATTGACCAACTGAAACAACTTCAACTGAGAACGGAAATTCCGAATATAAGATACTGGTACTTATTTGATCCTAGCAAACATGGTGCGCATCGCTACGCCTCCTCCTGTTGATTTGTGTTAGTTGTTGTGCTTTGCTTACAAACTACCAGAAGTTTCTGTGGTATTCAAGAAGTTTTTTGGTGTGGCGGTGATAAGTATCGACATATCGGAGTTTATCGATATATACCGATATCAATATATGCTTGCCTATCGATATTTTTTGGTAGATAGAAAGATAAACATATCAATAAACAAATATCGATGGGTCTTTGTATCGATAAGCATAACCGACAACTTAATATATCAATAAACAGATCGATAGCTAAATATATCGATATTCCAAACTGATATATAGCTCGGCCTTTCATGACAATCGTTCCAATGGGTGCAGAAATATGACGAACTTTCAAATAACGCTTATATAAGAGGACGGTGCTACGGCCATTTTTCCAAAACAATATATAGGCCTACTCGATATTACTATACTGTAAAAATGTCATTGCAATCGGTTCAATACTTGCAATGCTGTTGATCCTGATCAAGAATAGATATACTCTACCGACAACGCTTTCTTTAGCCTGCTATATACATCTTCACGAATACAATATACTCTTTACCCTTTAAGTATGAGTAACATCAGACCGCTATGATTGTTGTGAAGGCGTACTATGGGCCAGTAACTAGCTTCAAATATAGGCGCCTAGGCTATGCTATATAGCTTATAATTTGCGATTATGTTTGGGCTTGGGTTCGAGTTGATGTTAGCCGCCCGCCCCAATTGCTAGAACAGACGCCCTGGCTTGGCTTGGCTGGTTCAGCAGTTGTTGCTTTTGCTATTGGTATTGAAATTTAGTTATTGCATGCCTGCATATTGAGAAAATCAACCCAAGTTTACACATATATATATAGTTTTTATATGTTTTCTATATGTATATGACTGCTGCTTGGCAGCTTGTGGTTAGTTTTGGTGGATTATTAAGCAGCCTGGTGGGGTGATTTTGATACAAAGAAAACGGCAAAGAAGTATTTATAGTTGTGTTGGAAAAATAACTAAGGGTGTTGCTGCCCTTTTGTACAAAGTAAAATCTCAAAATTAGATTCAACAATTATTTAGTTGATAAACTATAACTTTTGTATTAACAATTGTGCAACAAAGTATTTACTTTAAACAGAGACTCAACTAAGAATTGTTGTTTATATTCTACGAGTTATTTGCCTGTTCACGCCCTACTTTCTGATGATTGTTCTGGCATTCAGATATGGACACAGCTGGAGCTGGCTTTCCTTACTCTGAACTTGAAACGGAAAGCAAACGTCCTGCCTGTTAGACACTCTCAAATGTCTGCCAAAAAGCAAACTAAGTGGCAAACGTGGAAATAGTAAAACAAAAATGAAAGTACGCAGTGTCTACCAAAAGGCTGCAGTTGTCCGACTCCATACTCCTCCCACACGAATATTGAAGTCAAGATTGTCTGTACAATAGTCTTCCATATCTTTCCAACTCTGTTTGTCCTAAGAGTCTTACAATAATCGTATGTCATTTGATGAAGGTTGAAATTTGTCTAAGCCATATTTATAGTTCTATAAAAGAACAGCCATAAGAAGTAACCAAGTGTAATAAGAAGTTGAAGAAGCTTGTCTACTGTCTCTATATATATATAGATCGGTTCAATAGGTTCAAAGATATGACGAATTTGTATTATCGCCAATATTCGGTGCCACGAACATTGTTCCAAAACTATATATAGCCCTCGACCTTCCCCTCGTCCTTATTAGTATATGTACAGTACAAATTTCATACCGATCGGTCCAATAGCTTAGGCGCCTATGAATGGCAGATAGACAAACAGACAGAACAGACAGACAGAACAGACATTGACTTTGATATATATAGATAGTGCGACGAGCGATACATATAAGGGTTGTTACGAAAATCTCTAGAGATTTGGTGAAATGTATATGTAAGCCCCTTGAATTCATAGGTTCATTTGTGTACATTAGTACAAAGTTATGAAAAACTCAATGGATACGAGATGGATTTTCTTGTTGATGCGTTTACAAAGTGTTTTGAGGGTTCAACAAGAGCTTCGACTGATTGCTGCGAGATTTGAAACCATCGACATTTCAATATTTGCTACACCTGACATCTAGTAGGTCATGCATTTATCCTGTATCTTTTCAAAACAGTATACAAAATGAAGCTATAAATTGAAGAGCTTGCACATACATTTCTCTAAATCTCCAGAGATTTCTGTTATGTATTTTATTAACACATATGTTGACTCCTCAAAAATTGAACTTACAATTATTTAGTTCCGCAAAACTTGCACCGCCATTCCGCAAACTTTGTAAAATTAGCAAAACACCGAAGTAGCCGCTCTTCATATTCAACGGAAATTTGAAATTGTTAACCACTTCTTTTGGTAACTTTCACTTTGGCCAAGTCGAAATGACGCTTAATGCTATGGGATAAGTACTCCTTCGGTTTGTCCTCTTCATCAACCGATAGGTCTGCACACACTTGAAACTGGCCGCGAACTGTGGCGCTGATAGCCAAGTGTCAAAATTCATACATCTTCAAAATTCAAAGGCAGCCGCCGACGATGGCCCTGCGCATGTGTGGTTGGTTGGCCAGCTGCCAGCCAGGTTGGTATGAGTATGAGGGAGGGATTGATGGTTTAGGTGCAATAATTCAAAATAACGTAAGCTTTTCATTCATAAAAAGCCGAGCAACTAGCACCTGTTTGATGTTGGTTAATATAACTATCAATTATATAAATATATCTCTTATAAAACAATAAATGATACTTAGCCTTGGCTTTGAGACGGATTTGATAGTTTTCCCTATGTTCATGAGAATATTATGTTATATCAAAGGAAACCCAATAAGGGTGAGAAAGATATCCCATTCCATACGGCTTGTTCTCTGAGTCGAAGGCTGCACCTAAAGGTGAGAGGGAGGCACTACGACCAATGTTGATCTTTTGTGAATCATAGTAGGATATGATACACTTTGTCGAAAGGATTTCGATTGACTTTGGGTTTAGGAAAGCCATTCCAAAAGTGCTTAAGACGTAACCTAGCCATGGCCGGGCAGTCGAACAGTATGTGTGAAAACCTCTTCACCTCTTCTTCACGTCTTCCTGACAGAGTCTATAGTCGGTTCCAGGCGATAACACCATATTTTGGAGATGGTATCAAAGCCAGTTATGACCAGCCCTCAGGTACCCCACCATGAAGCGTAGGCATGGTCTATTTGGTTTGACGAAGTCCAGGGAGGTTTCCCAGTGTTTTACTTACAGAGCCCTGAAGAGTTCTCTGAGAAAGAGCTTAGGCGATGCCATGCTGTTACCAAAGAACGGTTCGGGGCCCACAAGTTCATGAGAAGGCAAAATATAAAATTTCTTATACCATTCGTCTGACTGTGTGCTATATGTGCTATATGGTATGTGTTCTCCAATTTGACTCTAGTCGCAATAAAACACACATTTGACTAAGTTTAACTAAACTGCAAATGAGACATAGACCAAAGTACCCTGAGGTTATATTGTCTTGCCATACTTTTGCCTTCTTATCATCTGATACGTACCTGGGAGATGTAAGTGGAATTATTCATCATATTTGGCTTTTGTTTCTCTGTATTTTTGCATTTTTCGCTGAGCTTGCAACTTTTTGGCATGTGTGTTTTGGCGTCGCTGAGTTAGCCTTATTATTTGCGCATAATTAGCGCTTTTCAATACTCAGAACTCTGATTGCTCATGGGGCGCCCCTGCGCGAAAGTTATTTATTTTCTGGAAGTGGCAACTGGCTGTGCAACTGCTTAAGTTGCAAATTGCAGAGAATGCTTATTTTCAAAGCTCAAGTATTTCATTCAAGGTGCCTAAGGACGCAGTCAAGAAGTTACCTAAAAAAGTGAATAATTTAATGTGATAATTTGATATCTATAAAATAATGTTTTTGGGATAAAGATCACGGAAATGTCTAGAGATTTAGAGAGATGTATGTGTAAGCACTTAACCATGTCCGTCTGTTCATCCTTCCGAAATTGTATCCAAATCAGACTTCTACGTAGTATTCAAGAAGTCTTTTTGGAGTGGCGGTCGACATATCGAAATATATCGATATATACCGTTATCAACATATGCTCGTCTGTCGATTTTTTCTGTAGATAGAAAGATAAACATATACAAATAAATATATACAAATATAGATAGGTCAACATATCGATATACATATATCGATAAGTTCATATATTGATATTTAAATATCGATAACTTTATAGATCAATATACATATATTGATAACTCAATATTCATATATAAATAACTCAATATGTCTATATGCATATATCGATATCTAAGGACATCGATGTAAATATATCGTAAGCTCAATTGATGGATATGAATATATCGAAAACTCAAATTGTCGTTATTATTATCGATAACTCAAGATGTCAATGAAAATATAGTCATTTTAATCGATATACATATATCGATAGCTCAATATATCGATATACATATATCGAAGTGGTATGTAAGCGGAAGCTAGCTTCTTTACTTGTTTCAATTTACATTGCGATATCAAATACTTCAACCTTGTATAGCTTGAACAAGTACCGCTAACTCAGAAAGCTTTCTGTAAGACTTTCAAATAGAAAGCGTTTTTATAGTAAGCTTTAATATATATATATATATATGCTATAAATTAAGAATTTATTAAAGTTTTTAACCATAGTGCAGTTATATATGTATATAAAGAGGCTAATACTTACATACAATACTATAAAGAAGCTTTTTATCAAAGTTTCAAACCACAGCTGTTTATATGAATTCATAAGAAATTTAATTTTCTCATTTCATTGGAAAGTGATTGATTAGTCTTTTTCTGAAGTTTGATTAAAAATGTATTATCTATGTATATAAATATATATATGAATTGAGTTTTGTAAAACAAAGCTGAAACTTATTCTTAAGTGTATTTAAGTTGCTTTTGTGAGCTTATTACAGCCAAATACTCATTAAGTAAAGCAGCTCACTTTGCTTTAAAACTGACCATATATCCTACAGTGCTAACATTTTGTGCCGTTCTTAATTGTGAATAAAAATTAGAGACAATTCTAAGTTCAATTCTAAAAAACCTTTGTAAAATGCTTTCATGCGTCTAAATATTTCAGTCAAAGGCGTAGGGCCTAACCACAGCAGATGCAACAGCCATGTCTAGCTAGCATCACAGATTCATGTCCAGCAGGTGTTGGTTTAACTTGAACTTGGCAGGCAAATTGCATCTTCCACCCGCTCCTTCATTTCACATCTTCCTAATTGTTGATGTGTACGAGCGTACGTACTCGTCTGTCTATTCAGAGACTCTGCCTCTGTTGAGCCTAATTGAGTTTACATATGGTTTGGCTTTGTACAATTAGATTTAAAATTACCGAGTCCATTTATTCGTGCTGCATACGGTGTTGCCAATGCTTAAAGGATTTGATTTAGGTGACTTTAATACTAATTCACTAAATAATGTGAATATTCATATTGTCATGAAGCTTGCAACGCTTAGAAGGAAGCTTTATAATATATATTTTGGATTATGATAACAAAAGAGGTCGATATAGCTATGCCACCCCGTCTATCCGTTTTGTCTTTTTAAGCACAAATATCTTAGAAGATATGAGGAACTATTTAAGAGGGAGTCATGTGAATCGCATGGTTGAATCTCGTACAAGTAACATAGGAACAACGCGATCTTCTTGCAATCAGAAAATCCCAGCGTTGGAGGAGCTTGCGACATCGTGCCGTGGAACGGAAAAGCGACTCAGTAGCCCACTCATAGGCTAGAGAGGATCCTCTGGAGCAAGAAGAAGGCTGCAAAATACTATAGTTGCAACATAATACTGCATACGCTGCCCCATATATCATATAAGACATATCATTTGATGTATTTTATTCCGCTTTAAACATAAAAGCTTCATTTAAGTTTCCATCTGCCATTATTAAACTTTTTATTCATGAAAAAACTGCATTTGTTGAAAAATTTAATCAATTATGCTAAAGACTTATTAATTATTAAATAAATTTTAATCGGATTATGAAAAAACATTTAATCATTTACCATCATCCACCATGTGAATAGGACTGCCTTGTTTTATTTGTTTTAAATGAGGAATTTGTTGGTTTAACTCTGCTGTCCACATCAACATTCATATGCAGGCTCTACAGTTTCCCTTGCTGATGAGAACAATGTGCTCTAAACAATACAAAGCATAGTCAATAGTCTGACTATATGATACACTTATTCAGCATACATTCAAAGAAATACTTTAATCATTTGTTTAATATCATTCTATGTTATGTTCTTCGCTATTTTGCCTACAATTATTAGCCGAAACACTTGAAAAATGGTTGGAAATATAAGTTTTTATCGATTTGTAGGAGGGACAAGCGATATAGTTATCTAAGTAAATACTAGGGGTCTTCATACTGAATCTGTTGACTAGCTTTTATAGTCTCCAAGAAGTAGGTGTATATAAGGACGGGCAGATAGACGACCATACCTTGATCTCCACTTCTGTTGATCATGCTGATCTTCTGTTGAATAGAGCTAGATCACCTCTTATGATGATACGGCTTTCCCTTAAAGTTTCCAAGAACTTACATTTGGGCAGACATATCAGGAATATACCTAAATACTTTATGGTTTCTGCCACGCCTCCTTTTGCCTGATATACATAGCAAACAACTTGAATATATCTTTGTACCAAAATCATAGGGTATAAAACAGATTAAGAGGAAGCCTTCTACCAAATACACAATGCAATAGAGGAAAAACTCAAACCTTAAAACACAATAAATATTGGCAAACATTGAAGATAGGAAAAACAAGTAAGTACGCTATGGTCGATATTCCGACTATGAGATACTGGTACGCTTAAGAGTAGACAATACCATTTTTGTTTGTTTTTGTTTCATAAGCAAACTAGTGGAGTGACTCTAGCTGTTATTGTCTCCATATCATATGAACAGACGGACCAACAGGGTTACAACGACTCCATCAGTTGATGCTATAACTATACTTTATAGGTTCATGTAGTTGCACGAATACCATACACTTTTTACCCCCGCGAGTAGGAGTATGAAAATGCACTCATCGCTGTGGCTTTGTTATATGGCGTGAAAGCGTGTGGCGAACCAATGAGATAAACAAAGTTGGGACAGTAACAAGAAATGTAAGGCCTAGACGAATTTTGAATATCCTGCAGGAGAACTCCTTCATAAAAAGTGATAAATTCTTTGATTATTCCAAAATGGAAACTTGGATCAAAGTGATATGATTCAAATAAGAGCAAACATTCAATATATGTTTTCATCCGTGTGAAATCATGTTCCGAAACAGCTGGATATCGAAAGTTGGTACAGAAAGTGTAATGGAAAGCTTAGAGTCGCAACTAAAGTAACAATTGAAATATGACCCAAATATGCACAAACAATTTTTTCTACTTAAAAAAAAGAAAGATACGAAATGGCAGTCCAACGAGTTGGAAACAACTGTTGAGCGTATTTCATGTCCCTTTCGAAACCAACAGCCAAACAATTTGTATTTGTTAGTATGTAAATAACTGGTAGTACTTTCACCCACCCCTCCACTGCCCCGGCAGAGCTAGGACAACAAAAGCAAATTCACATATACAATGAAAAAATACAAAAAAAAAAAAAAGAAACACAGAAATGAAACAAAATACTGAAACAGTTGCAGTTAGTCTGTTGAAGTGGGTGGATAGCTGGGGAACGGAAGGGCAGGTTCCTATCCCCTCAACTATCAATAACACTTAAAAGCTTTTTTAAATATATTCGACTCCTTCTGTTTTTCATGTTTCCTCATACTCATTCCTCTTCTGTGCATCTGTTAGTATATCTCTCTTTTTTTTCCATTTATTACGGAAAATAGTTTTTCCTCTGTGCTTCGAAATATTTAAAAATGCATTTTGGCTCGTGTTGAAATGAAAAATGTGCCACATTTCCAATTCATCCGGGGATTAAAAAATAGGAGAATATTTGAAATGTTTTAATATTTATTGACATGAATGTGTAGAATTAGGAAAATGGGACTGGAAGAGCAAATCATTTGAGACTTGCTGCAAAGCATTAAAATTTTAAGAGTAAAGATAATTCTGTGTTGTAAACTGTGTTCATGTGTTATGGAACTATAACAACTAGAGGCAGCATATTTAGTTCCAGATTGCCCTATAAATATTTAAAAAGGAAAATTGGAAAAGAATTGTATTTCTTGCTCTAGAAATCTAGGACATGGACAGCTTGGATTTGTATCCATAGTTGTATCCGAGTTGTAGGGGGAGTTCAAAGTTTAAGCTATTGTCTCGAGTGTTTTTTGTGGATCAAGTAGCCTCATTTTGAAAATGATCCTCATTCTGTCAAAATCAAGAATTACATATCCACCATTTAAACTGCAAAATTTGGATATTAACAGCTTCTCTTTTCGCTATATGGCTCTCTTACCTTTGCATTACCTGTTAAAGTTAACATAAACCTCTCCCACTTCTGTTAAGCCCAATAAGACTGTTAACTTGCAGCTCACTTCACACAATTAAAATGACGCCATACACGAAAGTTGTCCTTACTTTGTCTTACTTTAAAATTAATAAATAAAGTGCATAAAACGGATATATAATGTAGTAAAACGATTAACGATAGTGTATTCTATATAAAGATGTTAAATTTGCAAAGCGGGCCAAACTTGTCTCCGTGTTTTGAACATCCGTAAAAGGCGCGCTTTTTGTTGCCCTCCGCTGCAGGCTTAGTTGTTGCTGTTGATGCTGCATTAAATAACTCAAAAAGAAGCTATTAAAAGTTGGCATAATATAGCATATTCTCAACCAAATCGGGAATATTGTACATTTCGGCAGATTTCTTGGTATTTGTTGCAGTTTTATGTTTGTTGGTGCAGCTTGCAAAGCAAGGAAAATTCCGAAAAAAGGCGGGAACAACACGTGATCAGAGAGCTAGGCCTGTGAGTGAAAGAGGCATAACGGTAAATATCGCAATTTGCTGAGAGTGGCCTTTTGTCGTCTCTTTTTTTTTGTGAGCGAACCATTTCGTGCGTATCAATATCACAATATGCTGAAGCTAAGAGTGCGCTTGAGTGTTTTTGTGAGAGAACAATTTCGTGCGTTTGAAGCTAAGTCTAACGAGTGGTTTTTGTTTTTTTTTGTTTTTTTTTTGTGTATTCTAATGAGCAATGTGAAAATGCTGTTAAGCGTGCAAATCAATTTGATGTAAAATAAATACTGAGAGTGGCCTTTTTTTTGTCTATTTTTTTTTGTGCGAGGGCAAGTTTGTGCGTATCAATAGCACAGTATGTGTGTCTAAAGTGTTTTTTTTTGTTTTTGTTTTTGTGTATTCTAATGAGAAATGTGAATGCTGTTAAACCAGCAGTCAGCAGTTTAGCAGATGATTATGCTTTGGTAAAACGGGCAAATGATAAATCCCGTTGTCATAATTACCACCAGGCATTATTTAATATTTCTTTTCGAGAAAAGTAAGTAGGATCTTAAGTTGCATTTAAGAATAAACTGGATTGTGTTCTCTTTCTTCTTTCTGAACACCCTCCAAATTTGTTTGTCTCTTTCTTAATTTTCAAAGTAACTTATCACTAGAACTCTTTAGCCTATGAACGTACACTGAAGGACAATGCAAACTAGAGTATATGTTTGAGTCATTTAACCCATTTGCATGTTCAACTTCCACCTAACGCCTTATTTATGTTAACTTCTTCTCAGATTTTCATAATGCCAACACACCCACACACTCAGCTACACAGGCAAGTAGAGGAGTAGAAATGTAATGCATGCTGCATTTTTTAAGATGCTGCCAAGTGGGAGTCTGTGTCACATTTTGCGCAATAAATAAACTGGCATATGCGCCGTGAACTATGCAAAAAGCAGCTCTAATGCTGTTAGAAAGAATGAATGAAGTCTTGAGTAGAACTTTGTGGCGAAAGATAAATCTCAACAACTTTTTTTTATGCGACAACATAAGCCAGCGCCAGAAAAGGCCAAGCCAGGCGAGTGTGCAAAATGGCACCGTGTTGTGTTCCCTTTTGCTGCTTTGATTGAGAATTCTTAGAAATAAATTGCATGTTTTGCACATATTTGATATAGATTTGCAGGTGATAATATTTGATCCATTTGGTCTTGTTATTGAAGGCATTTTTATACTAGTCCTCTAGCAGAAGCAGGCAAAACAGGCAAACGAAAGCGTCTCCGACCTCATAAGGTATATATATTCTTGATCTAGCCATGTCAGCCTGGCCGTCCTTATGAACGCCTAGATCTGGGAATATCGGATATCTTACAATCAAAATTTCAACTATAGCATTATTACTTTTTTTAATGCTTTTCTGTTTTTTTTTTTTTATACTTTATGTCCTCTTCTGTCTCAGGCTCTTTAATGAAAGCAATGCCAATTTGATGGGCCTTTGTTTAAGTATGTGTGTAGCAGGAATGGCAGGGTGCTTTCTGTAGCAATGCCGCTTTGTTGTGTTTTCGAAAATGAACCAAAACGTTTCTCTTTTATGTTTCTCTTAATTCGAAGAGTGAAATATTCAGTTTTGGTTACTTTTTGAAAGTATAAATTTGCACAATTTTAGAAAGACAAAGTTATAATGAGAATTTCTTGTTTTTCAGGTTCCAATTATCAGATTATAGTTTAAAGATATTTCATTTAAAATTTAAGTCATTCCATAGATATGCTGAACAGTAAACAAAGGACTTTTTGAACATATTTGATGTAAATTTAAGTTAGATAAAAAGTTGTACCCCCTCTAAAGGTGGTAAATATAACAAGAATAAAGAAAACTGAAAGCCGAAATAATTCATAAGAAGACACTACTATTATTTTCCTTTTGATGCTGTGATGTTAACTCAGTACTCTTGTGTGTCTTTCTGTGTCTTTTCTGTGATTTAAGCGTTGCCCATCTAATGAGCCCTAGTAAAAGTATGTGTGACAGGATATGCCGGGTGCCTCTCTTGCCTTGCCGGCAGTTTTCTGTTTATGTTCGAAAATGAACTCAAACGTTTCTCTTAATTTTCTCTTAGTTTTACACTGGAAGCCTAACATCTTAGGGCAACTTTGAAGAGACTCGTATTCCCTAACTTAACAAAGAATTATTTCAGAGTTGGTGTTAAATGAGTTCATTAACTGAAATAAAGATAATAATTAAATGAAATACTTGAATATATGGGGGATGTCAAGGAAAACTCTAGAGATTTAAAGAAATTAGTGTGTAAAAACTTGAATTTATGGGATCATTTGTGTACCTTAGAAAGAATATAGGGGAAAACTCAAAGGATACCGGATTGATTTTCTTGTTGAAGAGTTTTTGGGTTGTTTTCAGGGCTCAACATAAGCGAGTGTCTTGGCTTAACCTCAAGTCTAGTAGAACATAAACTTTTCTTATATAGTTCCAAAATGAGATCCCAATGAAGCAATAAATTTAAGTGTTTATATAAGAAAATGTCAAAATCTCTAGAGTTTTCCTTGATACCTTCCTTTTTTAAGGCTACAATACTTTTGTATTGACAAAGCCTTGGTCTTTTTCTTATTTGGTAGAATTTCGGTTCACACTTAAGAATATAGTTTATCTAAATACAGCTAAAAACATCTTTCAGCAATAGCCTGAAGGGTTTAAATGCAACATTTTACAGCTAGAATTAAGCTTTAGCAAAGACACTTGTGTGCCATTTGTCTCTTGCAAGTATTTTTTGTTAAGCTTATAATTTCTGGGTCCATCAAAAATAGTTACAAAAATAGTTTCACCCAACAACAGCTGGCGGGAATCGTTGAATTTGTTGTTGACAACTTGCCAGCAGCAGCGGCGACTCCAAAAGTCAAAGCCGATTGAACTAACTTAGTATATATAACATATATATATATATATATATGTAAGAGTTTGTGTAAGTATTTATATGTTTATGGCCCCAAATGGGCTCACAAGATAATTGCCAAAAGTTGTAAAAAAGTTTTGTTTCTCTCCACTTCAAGCTAGTCAAAAAGTTTGACCCTTGGGTCAAGCTGTGTCGTGGCGCCCCAGCCAAAAAAGGAAAGTTGGCTAAACATTTTTATTCTATCTAATTGAGTGTGTTTAAAGTTTAAAGTGTGCCAAAAGTTTCCCCAACTTGCATGTAAAGCCAATAATGCCTACAAACTGTTGCATACATTCAGGCGCTGCTCGTTATTACAAATATTGTTACCTTCAGTTGTACAGCTGCAGCTGCTCTGCTGATGGCTGATGTTGCTGTTGCTCGTCTGCTGCGCTGTAACGTTTTCGTTCATTGAGCCGCGGACATTTTTAATTTATTTTTTGTGCTGCTTCCAACTGGCAGCAATGGATGAAAAAAAATTAAAATTGAAATGACCTGGTGGTCCATAAAAAAAATGAAATTCAGAAAAACAAGTATGAAAGCTATAGTTGAGTTTGCTCAACAGTCAAACACCCTTTGTCAAGTAAATTGCTATGTGATATAGTAGATTTGTTCTCGAATGGACATGGGGACATTTGAAATGGATTCCAACCGCATTTGGATTGCTTCCATGAAAAACAGAGGAGTTTTCTTTCTAAGAATTCGCTCCGAAAAGATCTCTTCTTTGGATGCTCTCCGATTGTGGTCCCAACTGATGGATCTGTTCTGATTGGCTTGTCATGCTGATCGGGAATATACACACATACTTTATGTGGTACAGGGTATCAGAGTTTCACAAATGCCAATTTCCACCAATGCATATTCACACCGTGTTTGTATCTTGTTGCTGCATATCAAATTTATTGTCTTATTTGTGAAATTTAAAGACATGCAGTCATAAAATTGCGGAGTTGGTATTAAAATTCTGCAATTTGAGTTGTTGTACGCCTTTTGTTTAAGTGTGTGAGGTGCAAACACGGCTAAGGTAAGTGCCGCCATAAGCTAAGTTCACCATATTCTTATATACTTCTGCGGTACAAAGATGAAGTTTGGTAAACTTGTAATGATTCCCTTAGAAAAATACATAGAACAATGTAGGTATTTACAAGAGATACTATTTATATATAGGGGAACTGGCCATACTAATGTCAATAGCTAAAATCTCGGTACACCATAATAAAGTCTGACATGTTTTAGCCTAAACGTACTCACAACGTTGTGATGTACAAGTGCTATTTGCGTGGTTGTTGGGTTTACAGTGATTCAAGAGCTTGTTCTCGTTGTAAGGAAATTACATTAGATTTCCAAAATAGGTTTCGACAGACGGGCTCTTTTCCATATGATTCTTGCCTTCCCGAATATCCTTCACCTACCTATTCAGACGCCAACCTTTTGAAGAATATATGCAGCATATCCGACCAAGCTAATGCATTTAACTTCAAAGAATCTGTAAAGATATATATGCTCTTCCTCACAATGTGACAACAATTAAAGTGAGCCCTGGAAACACCTACAACTTTTGCATATGATTTTAAGCTTAATTGTAATTAAGGCTCTCTGGCAAGTTCAGGACAACAACGACAGGCTACAACAACAGCAAGGCACTGTAGTGCAAGCATAAAGTTTTCTGCCAACTTATAACTTTTACTTTAAATTTGAGCAAACGTGTGCAGCAGGGGAGGGATGCAGAAAGCTGAGGGGATGCAGGATGCAGGGCAACAATAAACCAAAAAACTAAAAGTTTTCACTCGATCCTTGGAGTTTGCCCAAAATATTGCTCTCTGTGTGTTTTGTGGGTGTTAATAATAAAACACAAAAAACTCCGACTTGGTGTTGTTATTGCAGCTGCGATTCTTATGGCAAAGTGTTAAGCGTGTGGCACTTGGCTTCCCATATGCGAAGACTGGGCGAAAGGTAGCAAGTTTTAAGAGCACCAGCCAAAGTTTTATGCTCTAATTTCCGAAAAGGAAAAATTAGCAAACTATTTTACCCCAATGCCAGGCGAGAGTATCATAAACCGGGGGGGCATAAGCAGTGCCAACTCATATCCATCTGCGTCTATATAGTAGTACAGTTGGTGGCAAACTCATATAAATGTGAAATGACAGCGCAGCGTTTTACAGTTTCTCGGGTAATAAAGTTTTTGTTTTCTCAAAAAGAGCCTCGCAGCTTGATAACGGTCCACCAGCGGCTGTTTGGAGTCCCTGTCACATGCCTGGCACGTACGTCTGCTTATGCTGATGTGTGTGTGTTGAGTATGGCCTATGTGGTCGCACTGTAGGCCTAGGCCGAAATATGTGCTGAAAATTAGTCTGACATTCTGTTGTGTAAAATTATGCAATGGGGATTACTTTAGTTAAATTACGCAACTGCATTGGCTGGCCATTAAAAGTGAACTTAAGAGAGAAAGAGAGAGTGAGAGAGAGTGAGAGAGAGAGAGAGTGAGAGAGAGATTTAAACAAACTTCAAACCACACCACACATATTAAACGCTTTGAAACAAACCATAAATATTCGCCACAGCACAAAATATATATTTAAAATAAATTACACAATGCCAAAGTCGAGACCACACAACATGCCAAATGTCCAAAACGCCCGAACAATCGCTCGGAAAATATGCTGAATAAATTGTAATTAAATTGACAGGCGGCAAAATAAAAGCAATTTGCAGATCCCGCCTCTCTTCCCTTTGTCGCTCATTTCATTTATAACAGAAATAAAATAAAAACCTTTAATGATACGGAATGAAAAGGCGGACACCCAATGTACAGCCAAGTGAGAAAAATATAAAGAAAGGGCCATATAGTAGCCTTAACATTGACTCTGTATGAATCCTATAAAGGGGTTACTATTTATATTTCAGAAATAGCAATTATTAACAAACATTTTTAAATGAAAATGCCTTTATAGGTTTTTCAAAATGTTCCCCTTGATGATCTTTACACTTTTTCATTCCTTCAAACCACATGTCATAGTAGCTTTTCCATTCCTCTTGAGACACCTACAAAACTTGACTTTTGAACGCCTCAACTGCTTCTTCAATTGCTAAACCAAACAAATAGCTTTTCCACATCAAAACGTTGTGAGTACATTTATGTTAAAAAATGTCAAACTTTATTATGGTGATGCCAGATTTTAGCTATCTACATTAGTGTGGCCAGTTCCCTATATATAAATAGTATCCTCTGTACACAGCCCCTGCAAGAATCGTAACCTCAATTGGGTTGGCTTTTAAACCAACATGAAAGTGTCCTTTCCCTTATTGTCGCCGTAATGCGACTTACCAAGTCTAATTAATGCAAATTAAACCAAGCAATACTCCCCACAGGCATATCCATTGGGCAAAAAAGTGGCGTATTTATAAGATTGAGCCCAATGCCCTGCCCTTCCGCGCGCCGAAAAACGTGGCTGCGAGCATTACCGACCGCGACGACAACTCGTCGTACAACATAATTAGGCTTATGGCAATGACTTTTACATTCAGCAATCTGCAGCTTCATACCCATGCCCATGCCCATGCTCATGCCCATACCCAAAGCCCGTTTGAGTGCGCTGCTAATTAGTGTAAAATGTTTCCTGTTATTTACCTTTCTTCGCCACCCCAAATGGGGTATTGATTTTGTGATGAAGTTTGTTCTACTTAAATGTGGCAAGGGTATAGAAATTCTGGCAAAAACAAATTACAAAGTCAACGTCCCAATTGTAAATGAGCAGCAACTGACTTATAGCAAAGTTGTATCAGTTGTATCAGATTTCTGTTGCGGTGTCGATTTTTATTTACACTCGGCTACGTGACCCGCTTGACTAATAATTATATAGAGTCGGACACTCGTTTAACAACCGTACTTAAAATTAAATAAACCCAACGTTAATTAACTCGTTTCAGAGCATAATAAGACAGCAGAGGACTCTCTCTCTCTCTATCCATTTCTATTTACACATCCGTTTTGAGACAAGTTTGTCATTGTCATTTTGCCTTCGCTCCTTAACATGCAAAACATCAACTCCTTTCAACTCAATTCTACCCGACTTCACTGTAAATTGCATTTTAAAATAAATTATAATGAATATTACGTTTCAAACAACAGATGTTAGTCTGGCCCCCCTTGTCTGTCTAAGCGACTTCTATTCATGAAAGCCCTCCCTCCTCCCCTTCTCTCTCTCATTATCATTTTTCTGTTCTGCCGTTGTCCTTGCCATTTTGCCGCTTTGGTCTGAGTCTGATGATGGGGCAGCATTAAAACTTTAACTGAACAACATTAACGCCAGCATTTTACGACGCTGATCTTAATATTATTAAATCAGCGACAAGTTTATTAAGCGCTAAACGTCTGCCCCTGCCCCAACCCCTTTTGAGAATGGAATAGCTTTAGGAAAATATTAAAGCTTGGCCGATTAAAAGATGAATTCTCTAAGCAGCAGAGAACAGCTTTAGTTAATTTATCCGATTATTTTGATTATTTATTAATAACTGAGTTGGGTCCCTTCACTATAATGGTTTGGTGCCCACGTTTATTAGTCATTTCATATTTATATAACATTAAATTCGATATCTTAAAGCTTTAGAGCTTCAATTTTAACAGATGCTGCTTATTTCTGCCTGCAGTTTGTATGTTTAATTCCGGATTAGAAATAGGAATTCAACTTTTTATACCATTCGCAGTACGATGAACATCAACAAATCCAAGTGGATTCAATCCACGCGCATTGTTTTACTCGTACTCTCTATAGAGGAAAGGAGTAGATTGTATTCGTGCAGATGTATGTAACAGGCAGAAGGAAGATGATCAGCATCAACAGCGGAGTCGAGTTGGCCATTTCATTGGCGGTGCCATTATGGCTAGGTGGTTAGATGGGTTGCAGGGGCATGTCACTGTGTCACTGTCTACGATGGGCAAGGTCAAGCGGGTGATGTCTTCTTAGCCTCCTTGTTGTGGTGCTATTGTCGAGCAGGTTGATGGCAAGGGGTATGTTGAGTCTATCCAGATAGGCTCTGCTTAGTCATCTGACTTCCTCGTTTACCCAGGGGACTCCAAGTTCTTCAGGTATTGCCTTATTTGATTGGAGAATATGTGTGTTGGCAATAGTCCTAAGACACTTGCTCTATGCTTTTTGGATGTGAGAGCAGTTGGTCCGACTTGCAATGCCACGAACAGTGTTGCTGCGAAGCAAATTGTCTTGTAAACATGTTGCAGGATGTTACAAGCAAACATTTCTGTCGGAACTGCGGCAGAGTTTTTCGTGGAAGCTTCCGAAAGTTCGATTTTGTTCATAAAAAGTGGTCTGAGTACGAGTATCTTATAATCGTAATTTGAGTATAGCGTTCTTACTTGTTTTGTCATGAAGTTTGCAAAGCACAGCATGATGATGGGAGTCGATATAGCTATGTTCGTCCGTGTGTCCTTCTGCCTGTTTGTATGTGTATCGATATGTTAAAAGTCTTATGAGCTAAGCTGCTATAGAACCGACTTTTTCTGAACGAAAACTTGTTTGTTTGTTATCCGAATTGAATCAAATTTGTTACGCATCCGTCTTAGAAGCCCCCACGTCCGTTCTATATCATATAGCTGCCTCAGAAGTGATTGCTTTAGAATGAAAACTGTGCATGGAAAACTTTATTAAAGTAAAATCAATTTTGATGGTAATCAGCGGCTACCATAGCACCACATTCGGTTTGTCTCCACTTGAGGAGTCTCCTCACCAGATCAATAACATAAATTTTCATCCTAGTATCTCCGTCTACTGGCAGCCACAATCATCGCCTACCTGTTTTGATGTTCACCCAGAGGTTTCTATAATTTGATTAGTTGGTAAACTTTTCCAACTTTTGCCACCGTCTTCGTTGCGCAATTCAACACTGCTGCTGTCTCAGCAAATTTGTATAAATGCCCACAAAATTGACCTGTGGCATCCCCCGGCAATTATAACAAATTATCAACTCGCTCACACGAATGGCCGCCCATTACTCAGGCACAGGCGGCACAGAATGGGGATTCTGTGGGTTAAACAAGACCTTCCAGGCATATATATATATACAAATGATAACGTTAGCATTAATGTGGCTCTGCTTTTGGCATATAAAACTGTTATTAACTGCTTAAATATGTGGCCAATGTGGTTAAGGCTACGCCCATGCCCAAATATACGTGACACCTACACACTTAGACAGCTTCCGTTCACAGGACGCCCCCATACACACCTAGACAGACATTAATTATTCATAACTTGAACTCCCTCCCCCTCTCTGCTTCATTTGACCAACGGACTTGTGTGTGTGTGTAGGTGTATGCTTTCTGCCCAGTCGATGTCTCCATTTATATATATAGCCAGGCCGATGTCTTTTGTCTTTGGGGAAATCTGACTGCCCAGCTTTCGACTCAGTCTGGCTGCCTTGCGGTTTTCGCTGCCTTGGATTGCCTCGCCATCAGTTTCAGTTTGGTGTTTTCGAAATATCAAGGTAAATGTCCTGCGGCAAGGCAAGACGACACAAGTTTCGGCTTCACTTTACCTTGGATGAGGGTACTTGTGAGCCGTGTAGTCTGATACTGTTACAGGGTGGCAAAAAAAAGGTGCATGCGACATCCTCCATGTTGGAAAGTCTACTTACAAGTATTCTTAGAAAACAATCCTCGCAGTTCTGGGAAAATATAATATAAATAGTTTGTCAATTGATAAAATGGGATGTGATGAGCACGCACACCAAGACACGGCCTGCTTTGGAATTTCCCATGTAAACCAAAACAATAGCAAACCCACAGGAAAACTAAGCCAAAGGTCATAAAGAATATCAATCGATGTGGTACTCTAATCCCCCTTTCTTATGCTTCTTTCTCTCTCTCTACTCCTAACGCTACAAATGCAGATTGGATACATGCAGGTTTCACATATACGGACAAACATCCTTGCTGAAATTGTTAAATACGTGACAGGCATTTCAAGTGTATTCACCATTTGTTGGTATAACCATCATCTGTATACGTATCTCTATTCTGTTAGCTATTTACAATTCAATTGTTTACTTTCATAAGAATAACGTTTACTTGAATTGACAGTCAAACAAGGACATTGTTAGTATAAGGAATTAATTAATAAGTGAAATATTAGTTTATGTTGGATTTATAAAGACAGCAAAAGGAGTAGCTAGAAATAGTGAAGGGCATAGACCATTTTTATTCCACTGATAAAATGCTATACTAATTTTGTCTTGAAGCTTTGCAAAGGGAGCTATTCTTACCATAGAAGTGTCTATATAGCTTGGCTAGTCCGTTTGAATATGCAAACCTCTAGATCTCAGAGGCCTGAAAACAAACACAAATGAAATTCATATCAGATGCTGTCCTTTTTGTTATGGCGGGTTCATTTTGATATTTTATCGACTTGCGGGGGAGTTATGCTCCTTCAAACTACACTATTTAGTCCACATACAACACTCTATATATATCTATATTTTCGAAAGCTATACTTTCTTGTGAACATTATGATCATACAAAATAATGCTTCCATGTCCCTCGCAATCCACTATAGTCCTCTTAACATTATTGCTGAATTGACTTTCCTTTGATGTAACTGGTATATTCTTGTGGTCTCCCTTATGTACAAAGTACAATCCCTGGTCTGGATGTATAACAACCTGATATAGGCTGCTGTTGTTGTAGGACATCGTGTCACTGCGCCAATCATAATAGCACAAATCACTGCGTAGCGGACGCAACTGTTTTCGTCCCTCAAAAATGGCACGCCAATCTCTGCCTCCGGGCAAGCCGACATTGCTATGTCGCAGACTCGTCTGGTAGTCCATATAGCCAGAGATATCAAAGCCATTGCGCTGGCGTACTTGCATAAAAACTATGGTCTGGATTCAGGCAAGAATTTGGATTAGCTATTTTGTCATATTCGCATACATAGAAAGCTCACCGATATTTTCTGCAATACATTTGGTTCTTCTCGTTCCGCCAAGGCCTTTAGAACCAAATCATCGCCCTTGAAATTCACGCTGAATAGTTCCTTTAATGATATTTTCGGATTGACCAAGTCCATAAGCAGCCTTCGGGCTCTATAGAACTCATCTTCTTTGATCACTTTTCCCAAGCTTCGGTATCCCAAACGAACGATTTTATGTACAATATCCTTGTTCATCAAATATCGATGGTCCTCAGCTTTGGCAAATGAGTCCAAATACTCGGCATAAGTATTAAACTGAAGCAGACTATGGTCCATTATTATATAAATATATATTCTATTTGTTCACAATTATGATTGTTGTTTGACTGCAAAATATATGAGAAATATGTAGTGCCAAGTCTATCGACTTATAAACACTGACAAGTTTGTATATGGAGAGTTGATTCAAAACGTAGCACTGCTATCGTTACTTAGATTTTAAGTGGAATTATTGTTTTTGTATCTATTATATGAATAAATATCTTAATTTGTCAATGTTTAATCTGTGAAATCTGAAAATTCGAACGAAGGTAGCGATAGTATCGCATATTTTCTGTGAACAGATCGAAAATATCGAATAATCGCTAGTTTGCCAGCTCAACTATACCCACTGGTCTCGCAGTTTTAGAGCTTTCGCACTGAAATTTTTACCATAGACTTCTTTCTGCTGTTAGCTGCTCATATGTCAAAATCGTGCAAATCGAACCACTATATCATATAGCTCCCATATAACAGACATATTCGGAATGAACTCTTAGTACCGCAAAATTGCTTGTTTTTTATTCAAATTGAACCAAAGGTGGTAAATGTCTGTCTTAAAAGCCTCTACGTCTGCTGACAAAAGTTGATCCGGATCGGGCCACTATATCATGTAGTTCCCATATAACCGATCGCCTCGGAATGAGGCTGATTTCTGCAAGGGCATGTAACCTTCGGTTACCCAAAGTTAGCTTCCCTCCTAACAATTGATTCAGCTGGGGCCTTCAATTTCCATAGCTGTAGCCCAAATTAGATTACAAATGAAGCTAGACAAATAATTATAGCTCTGTTCAGACACGATGCAGTATTACATTATCTAATTTCACAGCTTTCTTTGCTTAGGAGGGGCTGAGCAGATATTTAATCTTCAAACAGCAGCCAATTTCAGTTCAATTTCCCCATTGTCATTGTGTTTGCTAAGAACCAAATAGGTAAGGGCAGCTCAGCGACCTCTGTAGTCAAATGCCGAAAGAGAGCCAAAATATGGTTTTCCAACTTATTCATAGACCTTGTCTATTCATTGGGCTAATATGGTAATAGGAGGCACATTCTCTTATAGGAAATTATAAAACTGTCAATGCATTCGTGATGTAAGTACAAACACAGCCTACTTTAAAATCAACACTCCGTTCAAGCCCTCATAATGTTGTGTCTATCCAGAATTGATGTAAATGTGTAGCCTGTTCATTCGCTTTCTGCTTATCCTGTTCACCCCCCGCCCCCCAAATGACGTGACATATGACAAGAATTTTCTATGGCGGCTTGCTGCAACAGCTGCTTTTACCCAGCTCCTTTTCCGCCTTGTCCGCATCAGCATTGTTGTAACTGCTACGAGCAATGTGGCTTGTACTTGTGCCCAGCTTGCAAAATGATGAATGTGGCAATGTTCCCACTGCCTCTGCTGGTGCCTCCAGCCATTTGTACACTCCGGCAAGCTGGCGCAAACTTCTTTGGCAGTGCAGTGCGAGAATGCAGTGTTGTCGTAAAAGTTTTGTGGCCACCAAGTTTTAAGACCTAGACCATTTTTGGATTATTAGGCAACACTTGGTGCATCATAAAGCAGGGAGTTGTTGTATGGAGTGCAACAATGGCGCAGGCAAGTGCACTGTGGTTCCAGAACTCATTATTTCAAATGTAAATTGTAAATACTAAAACTCAAAATATATAGAGTATATTAGAGTAAGAGTCCAGTTCCATAGTCCAGGAAAACCTAAAGAAGTACATGCTCTAGATCCTTACCAAAGTTTTGGGTAGAAAAGAGATGAAGTCTTCTCTGGATGAAGAAACTCCAGCTCCGAAAGTACTCGATGCAGTAGTTGACGGTAGCAGTAGAAGGACCAAGTGACTGAAGCCCTGACATCACTTGGTGTTACCAATTGGAGGAGACGCTCGAAGCAGAAGTGCTTGTTCACTTGTTCTGTCCCCTTTCTCTTTTGTCTTCTTCTCTCTGTTATTCCATTGTCTTTTCTCTGTTCTAGATCAGACAACTATATCGTATACTTTCCATATAAGATGCCAATGTCTCAATTCAAATAGTATCGGATTTCGTAATTACGATGTGTATGAGAGAGAGAGAGAGTGAGTTTGCCTTAGGGTTCACACTCAAATCTCTTTCTAACATCCAAGCAAAAGCAAAACAGATATGTATTACTCTTCTACTGTTCTTCTACGTCAACTGAACGAATTTGATCCGATGTTTTGAAAATGAACACAAAATGTTGGTTTTTTATCCCAACGTAACCAAATTTGGTTTGTATTCGATATAGAAGGCAGCACGCTTGTTGACCAACTGATATTCAGGTCGGTCAACTATATCATATAGCCCCAATAGAACCAATTTTCCTAGAATGAACAATTCTGCAGAACAATTTCTTTGCTTTTCATTGAAATGAATCCAAACTCGACTTGTATCCATTCTGGAAGGCCCCAAGTTCGTTGACCGAATTTGATCAAGATCGGTCTGCTATATGATATAGTAACTTACCAGGTACAGGGTATTTTACTTTTGAGCATGCTGTAGGGACTGTAGCGTTCTCACTTGTTTCAAAATCCTTTCAATAGTTTTTGTGTGTCTCGCAGCACTGTGAGGGGGCGAATTCAAGTTTATCAACATGAAAAGTTTTTGTTTGGTTTCACCAGGACAGGGACAGCTCACACATTAAACAACAAATAAGTTTGTGGGCAGGAAATTAAACTCATGTGTCGAGGCAGCAGACAACGACAACGACAGCACACCAACAACAACAACAACAACAACAACAACAACAACAACAAGAGACAAACGTTGGCAGCATCAACATGTGCACAGTTTGATGTGCCGCAGCTCGAAGCAGTATCACATTGATGAGTATTTTCTATTGTTTAACAGCGGCAGCAGGGAGTCAATCAAGTTGGTTGAGACCATCGCAATGTAATCGGAGCACATCCATTTGAGAGCATCGCCCACATTGATAATGTCCATGGAAATGTGGCTATAAACTCACCTCAGCAATGAGAAAGATGAAAGGATAATTTCCGATCTTAACTGACTGAAGCTTCCATACGAGTAGCTTAGGCCTACCAGATCAGGATGTTTTGTATCACTTTCGAATATATACATATACTCCTTCTTGTTCTGTATCCAATTTATAAAAATATATAAAAAAAAATATATAAAAATCCCTTCTGAATAAATTTGCTCCTTCAATTTCTGTTAAAATGTGAAAATATATATTTGGCAAGTCAGTTTTAGATATGGATTTGTTGTGTGTTCGATTCTTGGTCAAGCCAAATGCTTAACCCTGTTTGCCAGCGCGCCTCCTGATGGCAGTACGGCGACGAGCGCCGGCACTGCCGCGACGACCACCACGCCTGCGTCCACCGCGACGAGCACCTCTACGAGCACCGCGACGTCCACGACGGGCACCACGGCGACCAGAGCGGCGGGGACCACGACGACGACCAGCGCGACGACGACGAGCACGAGCATCATCCTTGTTAGTTTGGACAACGGTGTCTTTGTCATTGTCCTGCTTGCTCGAGTTGTTTGACACGCTGCCATCTTCGCTACGGGCCTCCAGATCAGTCTCTTGCTGCTGTTCCTTTTGCTCAACTTCAGGCTGCTCTGGCTCAGCCTGCTCGTCCTCTGCCACAGCATCGAGTTGTTTAACCTCGCTCTGTCCTACAGCGGAGCGACGTCCAGCTGAGCGACTGTGCTGAGCAGCTGCCTCTGCGTGTGTTGCCATCAAGCAGCAACACAGGGCCGCCAGGGCAAAGATCAGTGTGTATTTGGTTGACATGTTAATGCTCTTGCTGATCGAAGGGCGGAAGTGTTTTTGATGCTTTCGTTGGCCCACACAAACCATTTTATAGTGGAGCATTTTCCAAACATCCAGCGGAAAAGCAACTGTGTAAATGTTTCCCCTTTCCCAAAACTCCAATACGATTCTGTACATAACTTTTCCCATACCACGAGCAGCTGTGTTTGTGCAGCTATTAATTTGCCTCTTTTGTTGTCTTTCACCTGCAAGCGATTCTTCTTCTTTACTTGCTTACAAATTACTCGCTCATCAGGCAGCCTTTACTTCGTGGTATACACTTGTATCCGTTAAACAAAATGATAATAACATCGTAAATCGCAATCGAATTGTGCACAAAAGCAGTTTCAGTTGCCCTTTCATTTGATTTTCTTTTGGTTATCCGGATTGCCTGTGGCCCTTCCGCGTAATTCTGTGCGCTTGCCTCATAGTTTTCTATGCTTTGCTGTGCGTATTGCAGCCATACGATGCTATTAAAAGTGCACTGAGAAAAAGTGCTGTGAAATCGAATTTCTTTCAATTGAAATTCAATAGAAAGAAGTAGGAACGCTACAGTCGAGCTTGCTCGATAGTTGAATACAGTTGAATTCCTCCTTGCCTCTATTTTTATCAGTGTCCTCCTGTATTTGCACAAAGAATTCTGAGACTATTAAAAAGTGCAAAGCAAACAGCTTACAGCGATTTTCTTGCGCTTTTCAAATGAATTACAAATTGTTAGCTAGCAGCAGATTCTGCAGGATGTGCAACGGCACAGACAATCTTTAAGCAATTTCGTGATTCCACAGCAAACGTTTTTTTGTATTTCTCGGCAACTCTTCGGCAATCACGCACACATGCCCGTGCCCGTACATATTTGCAATGCTTAAGCGCGTATCCAATAATTTCAGCATCTCAGCAGTGGCAGCTGTAGGTGGTTTTGTCAGTGAGGAAAGAGATTTGCCAGTTAAAACATTTTGAGGCTGAACGTGCAACAAGCGGAAATCACGTAGCCGGCATTTGTTGAAATGATTTACAATCATTATATTAATAGCCTAACAGAATTCCCTAACAAATGATGCGATATAAAACAATTGAAAATCGATCGAGATCGAGATGAAACATCGCGAACACAAAAACCTCGGATAACATGGATGTTTTGGGACTTCCCTTATTGGAAACCGAATCAAGAATCAAGCCAGGCAAGCACGCTCCAAAAAAATCCGGTGTACTAAGAGTTTATTATGAAACTGTCGGTTCTATGGGAGCTATATGATATAGTAGTCCGATCCGGATGATTTTGACATATAAGCAGCTTAAGGCAGAAATAAGTCTATGGTAAGAATTTCAGTGCGATAGCTATATAATTGAGAGACTTCTTCGCATAGAAGCAGACAGACAGACGGAAGTTTCTATATCAACTTATGCTAGGTCGGAGATGCTTACTTCTATGTGTTACAAATATCATGAGCAAATTATAATACCCTTTACAGGGGTATCAAAATCCAATAGTTCATTGACCAAAGTTCATATCCCATATGGGTTTTCTATGCTCAATAATAAGGCGTTTCATTTTGATTTAGCAACGGTAAAGCTTTCGCTGGCAAAAACTAATTAAAAAGCGCTTAGAGTTTGGACAAAGGATTTTCAATTTCAGTCAACAAAGTACGGGCCACACATGTCCCAGCCCTGCCCCCATTAGATAAGCTCAGCCCAGTTGGTCAGGCTTGAGTCAGCTAGAGCTGCTGCATTGTCCAGATCTCACTTTCAGCTGCTGGGGAAATGGTTGGCAATTCGCTTCCAATTTCATGGTCAACTACTTGGTAAGAAACAAAGGCAGTAAAAATGGCTAGGAATGTGGGATGCTATCGAGTATGGCGAGTATGGTATGTGGTGAACACATGTTAAAAGTGTGCCATGTTTGCTTGGATTGAATAAAATTAAAATTTTCAATTATGAACTCGAATAGAAGTGGAATCTTTCCAACGGACACTCAAACATTGCATGCAAGGTTGTTACCCATTTATTCTTATGCATCTTATAGATATCTTATGATCTCATACATTGCCCACCATTAGGACACCCTCTTAACCTACATCATCGTCATCGTCACCATTGCTGCCCCAATTCCCACTTAATACGTAAGCCTTATGTGCCTTATGTACAATCGGGCATAGAGGCCGCGATTGTTGAGCAGATTGTCGCAATGCAGATAAGTGTTGCGGTACACGACAGATGGAGGTCCCTCCGGATGCTCGCGGGAAAACTCGAAGCACTTGCAAATGTTCGGTAAGAAAGCGACTTCACTATGCGTGCCATGGACCAGGGTATAGCCGATTGCTAGAGAATCCAAGTCATCGGGAAGCTTATGAAGGCGCAGTTTAAACACTAAAGAGCATGGCAGCTGACTAGCTTCTTCTTCCATGATGGTCTGCCACATTAACAGAATGGACCAGCTCTGGCCGTATGCCTTAAAGTTAGCCACCTGCTTAAACTCGTTCTGGGGAAAGTTGCCGATGGGATGGGGTGCAATATGGAATAGTCGCAATGTGATTTGAGGAGCTTGCATTAGGTACAGTTGCTGACTCCGCACCTTACAGTTGGCATCCTTCATTGATTGGAGAGCACAATTCCCTTCAAATAGTTGGGCACCCGACATTCCTCCAAGCTTACAGTCGACCTCATGTCCCTCAGCCTGAGGGACAAAACCCTGCCAGGTGCAACCGATCAGATGGTTCTTGCAGGCAACCAGGCGCTTTGGACATTCTTTGAGAAAGTGATGGCAGATTTCGTTGCGAATCATCTCATCTCCGCAGTGTTCGCAGGTCACGCGCATCTCGGCCAGACTTCGCTCGGCCACAAGGTTACGGCTCGGCAAATTGCGATAGAGACGCGCAGAGCAATCTTCATGGGGACAAGTGCCTACTTCAGATTCAAGCATCTTATCTAAGACCCTCAACTGAAAGCAGCCGGCACAGACCAGATGACCATATTGGCACTGGAAGATGGCCGAATAGGGTAGCATCTTACATACAATACAATGCACCAGCTGGTCTAGACGCCGCTCCAAACTGCCGCCATCCAATAGCAGGCCATTAGGTATAGGAACGTTCCGTACATCTTCCGCGCTGCTGCCACTATGCAGGGCACGTGGACGCGATGGAGGTGAATCTTCCGCATTGCTGGAACTTTCATTGCTGCTGACAGTTAGCAGCGATGCCAAATCCCCGAAATCCGAAGACTGAGACATTACACTCCCCAGAATAGTGCTGTGATTTGATGGACTTGCATATAGTCAAGTTGCATGAAAGAGATGCATACTTACATGTGAGAGTAAAGATATATAAAATATAAATAGAAGCAGTTTTCGTACAGTTGTTCAGGGAAACTGAACCAACAGTGTTGTGTTCTTTTGACTTTATAATCAAGGCTAAAAAGTCAATGAACGTTAGATTTTGGCAAAGCGTGTAAGAACTCTGTGGTAGATAGCCTTCCTTTCTTGTTCGTGTTTGGTTTGGTGTTTGGCCGTTTTCTATTGCAGATTGATATTATACGAATTTGCCCGATCTCACTCGGAAATAACTAAAACTTCTATATTTGGGCGAAAACACTAATCCAATTCAATTCACCTTAATGATGAGCTGGGACTTTGGCTATATACCTTAAAAGGGTTAAAAGAATCGTGAAAAAGAAAACAAACAAAAATTAAAAGAAACAAAAAGTGGCGATCAGATCAAGGCGTCTCACGAGCTAGCTTATATATCATTTCATATTGTTGATGCGACTTATCGTAGGTGTAAGCGTGAGGGACATCAACAAGCAACATTTGCCACAATTGACTTATAGTCGGAATCGACTTATAGTCGGGGATGTGGCCAACCTGAAACACGCAGCTCGGAGACGCATGACCGCCGAAAGTCAAAACATTTGATGTTCTATTTAAGCTACGGAATGCCAAATAAATACTTGAGAATCCTAAGATACAAACAAAGCGAAAAACAAACACTTTGAGAAGAACTAACACAGCCTGCTTTGACTTGGACTTTTATAAAAAAGGAAATTAGTTAAGCTGTCGTCGTGATTTGAACCCCGGATCCCATGCGTAAGAGGCAAACACACTAGCACTAGGCCACTGCTTGGCAAAAACAACAGAGGAGAGAGAGAGAGAAAGACAGATAGAAGGAAACTGTTGACAGGAAATAGTATGAGTTTTTGCTAAATTTAGTCATACTTTTTATATAGCATCTAGATTGGTTATGAATTTACCATGTGAATGGTATATTAGCTTCGGCAAGCCAGAGTTAACCTTCCTTTCTTGTTCTTATATAGAAAAAGTAGCATATCTATATGTTTGGCTTATTCGTAAACGGTGAAAGTAATTTTGACAAATCTGTCAAGAACTTGATTTCATCTGCTGTAGAAGTTATGCTGCTTTGGATGCACTTTACTGATAGCCTCGTGGGTTAGTAAAAAAGAGGCCTTACTATCGATAGAGCAAGAAAAACAATCGACTGTGCCGCGACAAAGTAAAATTTCTATATATCGATAGGGCCATTGATTGTTTGCCAGCTCTATTGTATAGAAACCGATGGACAGGCGCATTATGGGACATGGCCTTACCAGCCCGGCTTGTCATGCCGATCCAGAATGTCTACTTCTATAGATTACAAATATCCTGACAAAACTATAACTCCCTCTGCAGGGGCATAAGAAAACCTAGAAAAAGATGAGTGCAACCATTCTTTGTTTATCTTACAATAAATTTCACCATTCAGTTGTTTTTATTATGGTGAAATGACTTTGGTCCAAGCTAAGAATAGTGTTTGACTTCCACTTCCCTCTTCAACTGACAAACAAAAATCCGTACCTCAAACATTGGCCGTATTTAAATACATTTGAAGTGAATGTTTTTCAGGCTGTTGCAAGTTCTCTGAAGCTCTCTGTTTTCTGTGGCACGTAGCACAAACAACACAGAAAATATTCACTGGCAACCAGAAACACAAAAAGAAAATCACACGACGATTTTCAATTGAGCGGCGGAAATGTAACGGAAATAAATTTACATAAATACAATATGGTGCGTGCTTGGCTGCTGCCATTTTATTTGCACAATATACACACACAAACACATGCACACACACATACGGGAGGGAAATATATTGAGGCAGAAGTGCGTATTATATTGATTTGTTGATACGCAAAAACAGAATTTCTGATTTCCATTTTTAATAAAAGAAGTGCAAATCTGCTTGTAAAAACTACACCCAAAAGAGTATTTACATATATGAAAATGTTCAGAGACGATAGCAAGCCTCCAAAGGATGATCAGATCTGTGCGAATGTACTGCGAAACATGAGGCTTAACACTAAATGAGTCGTAGTAAAATAATATTATTTTGGGGAAAACGAAATCAATTACTTTTTGGTATGCTTTTACTTGTAATCTGTTCATCGCACTGGGCTTTTTGGTAAGCTGCGATTCATATGAGGAGATTTCTGTGTGAAATCAATAATAAGTTTGTTAAAATTGAAACAGGAAACCAATAGAACATCATTGTAACCAAGGTCTGTGTTACAGAGCTTGAATCTAAAAGGAGTTGTTCCTCATAAGTACTTTTGATAGGGCGATTGCTTTAGCTGTCCTTTGGTGGGAGTATTCCCACGTCGATCTCGGTACGTAGATCCGACTGCTGTGAGGATCGCTGCTGCTGCTGTTGCTGCTGAGGTTGCTGCTGCTGTTACTGTTGTTACTGCTGCTGCTGTTGCTGCTGCTGTTGCTGTTGGTGTTGCTGCTCCTGCTGTTGCTGCCGGTGTTGATGCTGCTGTTGCTGTTGGTGCTGAGGTTGCTGCTGCTGTTACTTTTGTTACTGCTGCTGCTGTTGCAGCTGCTGATGCCGGTGTTGCTGCTGGTGTTGCTGCTGCTGTTGCTGCTGCTGCTGCGGCTGCTGATGTTGCTGCTGCTGTTGCTGTTGCTGTTGTTACTGATGCTGCTGTTGCAGCTGCTGCTGCCGGTGTTGCTGCTGCTGCTGCTGTTGCTGCTGCCGTTGGTGTTGCTGCTCCTGCTGTTGCTGCCGGTGTTGATGCTGCTGTTGCTGTTGGTGTTGCTGCTGCTGCTGTTGCTGCTGCTGCTGCTGTTGTTGGCAGTTTCCCTACTCGGGGGTAGCTGTCCTTCGGTTGGAGTATTCCTACGTCGATCTCGGTACGTAGACCCGACTGCAGTGAGGATCGTTGCTGCTGCTGTTGCTTCTGCTGTTGGTGTTGCTGTTGCTACTGCTGTTGCTGCTGCTGCTGGCGCTGCTGGTGCGAGTGGAGAAGATTAAGTGGAATGAAGACTGTTTCTATGTAAATGAGAATCTCGATGTGGTAAAGCAATACAAATCTGTCTTGGTGGCAAGCGGTTATATATCTCTAATGTAAAAGGCTTTCTCAAACCACATCTAGATTTTCTTTCTTCGTTTTGTTTTTTAAACATATCATTGGATCCTCGCATTAAATGCAAAAAAGCATGTCCTGTTCTAAATTCGTGACCATATTTAGGAACGCTATCACGTGTGTCACATGGCAAGGACTTACACATGCATACACCTGGCTATCGAAATCTGAGGAAATTTTTGTCAAAAATAAAAGATGAAAACGGGCTAGCGCACTTTTGCAGTAAGTCAAGTACTTGGCAAGCAAAAATGGCGAAAATGCATTTTCCATAAAACGCCAAAGAAAAGCACACTCGACGGCGACGACGACGACGGCAACGACGACGATGTCGATGCTGATAAAGACAGCACATAACATGGACAGAGCGACACACAGAGGCAGGCGATGTGGCCGTTGTCGCCATTTTGTTGCCTTTGCTACTTACACACACACACACACACACACGGAGAAGTATAGAATTTTCCAACAACTGAGAATGTGCACTAAAAATTACACTTTCTGTGCACGAATATTACCCACAGCCAACACCATGAGAATGCACAAAGATTTTTTGTCGTTCGCACTTTGTTTTTACCGAAGCGATGGCAACTGCTGATGTGTTGTACAGTGGAATGCCGGTGTTTGGAATGCAAAGAAAACAGAGGTATCTATAGAGAGAGAGAGAGAGAGTGAGGGAGAGGGAGAGGGAGAGAGAGAAAGAGGGAGAGAGAGAGAGACTAAGAGAGGGAGAAAGATAGTGACAGCATTCTGTTGGGTTGTAGACTCAGTTGTTATGAAGAATGCAGCCAGAACATGCCATCGACATTGTTCCTGCGGACCAAATTGTCTTATAAACTTGTTGCAGGAGGCTTACAAACATGTTGCAGGATGCTACAAGCAAAAGTTACGTTATGTAGTTAAAGTTGAGTTAATGGAATTGTATTAACAGTTCATTAAATTTAAGACTTTCAAAAGGGATTTGCTTACAAAAGGTGGTCTGAGTACGAGAATGTTTAAACCCTTGAATTTATAGGTTCATTTGTGTAACTTAGAACGAAGACAGGGAAAAACTCAAAGGATACCAGATAGATTTTCTTGTTGAAGCGTTTTTGATGTGTTTTGATGTTTCAACAAAAGCGCCTGCTGAGTGTTTCGAGATTTGAAACCAACAATGAGATTTTAACACTTGCTGCAATTCAAACCTCCATGGATTTTTCTTATATCCTTTTACAATGATGTCTATATAGCTACGTTTGTCTGTCCATCTTTCCTCGTATATAACTTTGTGAACAAATATTTGATATTTGTCCCACAGTGCAATGTCTTAGTTTAAATGGCACAGAAATCGGTTTTTACCACTCGTACGTTTGGCATATTTTACAAATGCATTTGGCATAAATTTTAAGGAGCTTAAGTGGCCAAGCCTTGCATCCAATATTTCCTCTTGCCTGTGTACTGTGCCCCTTCTACTGGTGGTGGGAGGCGCTGGTTGATAAACAAAGGTGCCAGGTGAATTTGCCTTGCCGCTTAAGGACGCTTAAGGAGGCTAGATTTGAGCTGAGTGTGTACATCAAATCGGGCAATTATAGTGAAAATAATAAATTATGCAAAATCCAGGCAACAAGTGAGCCATAGAGAAGGAGGAAGAAGAACCTTCACACAAACAACACAGACAGATAATCATCACTCACTTCAGCACTTGTGACACATTTGTGAGAATCCGCAAATACACCGATCTGCTTATATATGTGTGTGAATTTATATATGTATGTGTAGAGGGATAGAGCGACATCCTAACAATAAGAGCTCAGCAAAAGTCGTTTATCAACTGTGAGGGCGAATTGCAATGCCAGAGCTGTCCTGACAACAATGCAAGGACATGGCAAAAACTGCGAAATCCTTTCGGTCTTACTCAGCCATTGAGCTTGTGCATATTTCCTTTAAAAAAACAGGGAAATATTCAAGTCCTGACAGGCTTCTGTGGGGTGGGGTGTGGCAGGGTTATGCGTAACGGAGCGGCTTAAACACAATTGTAGTTATGAATATATATACTTTTTTTCTGCATCAGTGATGCCATTTATACGTCTATATTCATATCTACGTATATATATATATTTGGCATATTTAATATGATTTTCCCTTTTCTAGGCCCACTTGAAGCGTTTTTCAGGCACACTGAGGCATGATATCGTTGGATTTGCAAGCACGAGTCATAAATGTCAATGGGTATGGGAAGCACTTATGTCAATTGGTACAATGGGAAAACGGTAATGGCAGCAGGGAAAGGCGCAAGCCGAGCAGATGGTGTCATACTCATAGATGACTATTGAAGCAATTTGAACGCTTATTTAGAAGAATCATTGAGTTTATCTTTGTAATGACTGACTTAGTAGCAACGCTCAGGTCAAACGGAAATAGGTAGAATGCTGAAAGCAATCCGACTAGCGCAAGCCGAGCAGCTGGTGTCATATCATATCATAGATAACTATCGAAGCAATTTAAAGCCATATATTCTGAACCATTAGGCAAATTTTTAGTGAACTTATACTGGAAGCCGTGTTATAGTCGCCCCTATAACTGCTAAGAATAGAAAAATTGCTTCAAACTGAATTTAATAAGGGACACCGCAGGTTCAAACCGACAAACAATGATTTCGAAAATGATTTATGAAAGCTTGCCTGAAATTACCAAGACCCACATAGCCATTTAGTAGCCTATCATCTCAGGCTGTCTCTTTGGCTTCTCCGGCCGGTCCAGAAATAGGCAAAAAGCCAAGGCAGCGCCATGTTGATGACAATTGTGCCCGTTGGTGCGGACAGAGGGAGGAGGCTAGCTAGCTCTCTCTGTGCTTGTCAACAGCAACATCATTGCTGACATTAATGACGCATGCCATCAGTCAGCTAGGCGGAGCGAGAGATACAGCCCCCACTGGAATAAAATTGTGGGCAAAAGCAAGCCTGCTGCAAAAGCCTTTTTTCGCGACCGAAGCGCATCAATCGTCATCAAGGCTCAGGCTCAGGCTCAGGCTCAGGCTGTGGGTTATAAGGGGAAGCGGATAAGCAGGAAGAGACGTATTAATATCGCATCAATTATAATTTTCAACTGACAGGCAAATGCGTTTTTAGTTTGCGGATTTGTTGCAAATTCTCAGTCCCCCCGCTCTCTGTCTCTCAATCCACATTTAGCAAACTGTGTTTGATTGACATTGTTCATATTGAATGTTCGCGTGGTGTTGCCATTGTTGCGTTTGCTGTGGGCGTCCAATGTGCAGCACAATGTACTAAATATAACCATTTTCTTTAACGACATTCAATTCAATTTACGTTGTCGGAATAGTAGTAGGAATAGTGGGAAAATCTGGGTAGAATGTTGGTCAATAAATGCATGGACAAGTTTATTGATTTGCCATTAAGGTCAACGTTTGTTTGACAGTTGTTACGGAACATGGCTGGCTATTGACGGCTTTCGGCTAATGATGGTTTTCCTCTACTAAAATATAACTTATTATATAATCAGGTTGTAGTATGAGCCACAGTTGGCTAGAGCATAAAATGGATGGAGATTCAGACCTACAAAATCTTGTCTAAGATAAGTGGGTAAGTGAGTGTGAGGAGGCAGATATTAACACTCCACCGCGGACAACGGAGGAGCGGAAGGACCAAGTAAAGCTCTGACATCACTTGGTGTTACCAATTGGAGGCAAATCGTTCATCAGGCAGAGACCCACATTCTACTACTACTGCATACCTAAGATGTATCTGGTGAAAATTGCAGCTCTACAGCTTTGACATCTCGAGATTCTCATAACTTTGAAGAACATATATCCTTTGTATAGTCGATAAAGCTTCCTTTTATGTCTAGCAAAACTAATGACAAATGTTTATATACGAATTCTGTAAACTTTGTGAACACTGAGTCGCTTATGCTGGCCAGGAACAAACCAAAAGTAATTCAGAATTTACACAAATTCTCAAAACATTTTCAATGCTTAAAGCAAGCCATAGATACTTGCTTCCGATTCAGCGGCATCATCTGTCAGAAAAATAAACACAACTGCAAATTTTATCGTCTCGAACGTTTATGTGCAAATTGCTTCCAGGTTTTAACGTTGTCTGTCTATCTACGAGTATCTGTCTATCTGTCGGTCTGTGCGTTTGTCGCTTTATCGAATTTCAGGCAACAACAACAACAACAACAACAACGATGATGATGAGACTGACAAGAGGGATGAGGAGGTGGAGGACTGACGCCCCCTCAGACTCACAATCATACTCCAAGTTGGACTTCTTCTTCTCTTTCAACCAGATTCAGATTCAGCAAACGTCGCGTCGTTGACAATGGCGCAGATTTTTCGTGGCTTGGCAAAGTTTTCGTTTGCTCAAGGCATGAAATGAAAATGAAATCGACAGTAATTTGGGATTTGCTCTGTGTGTTTGTGTGTGTGTGTGTGTATGTGTGTGTGTGGAAATAACAATTGTCACAACTTTTGCCTGGCATTGTGGGAAAGTTTCCACAACAGGAAATTACTTTAATTCGACAAGTTGACTTTATCAAACTATAATATCTAACGACTGGTGTTAATGTCGATCACAAATATTGTATTTTCTACTTAAAGGCCAATAAGCTGACTTCATCATATTGCCATATGTCTATCTAAGAGACTTGAGTTGGGGGGTGTGGGGGCGAATGGAAATGGAAATTTTTGGAGACGGCGACGCCAACACAGCATCCAGAGTCACTTTGATGGCGCATAAGTAAGTGCTTTATGAATAATTCATGCTCTATTTATATAAAATCGAAATGATAATCGTGCACTTTAGCATTTAAATCAGTTGACTGTGCCTCAGAGGGGGGTTGAGAAGAGCACAAACAGTCTTATGGGTGCGGAAGGCGTAAAGTAAAACTAAAATTTACATAAATGTGGGGTAGTTCAATAGGGTGAATAGGGTGAATAGGGTTAGATAACCTGAGCTGGGCTGCCTTTAAGTACTAATATTAGTCAAGGCAGTTTAGCTGCGTTTCTTTTATAGTTTATTTCTACCAACTATTTCACTCATCTTCTCTAAGAATACCCAATTGTTGATGTACCTCCATCCAGCCCAGTAATTGTTAGCTTTGGCCTAGAGAACCTCAGCAAATATGTTACTCATTATGCAAGTCACAGCCAGGGCCCTGGCAAGGATACAAAACAAACCCAGGATAACACATACAAACTGTAACTGGCTGCCAACTAAAATGCATATTACAATGCCCCTCCCCCCCACAAGCAGCTAACAAGACAGGCAGGGATTGAAATGGCACACAAAATGAAGGCGAATGCAACGGCAAGAGATCAGCCCACAAGCAAACAAGCAAACAGACAAACAAACACACAAACAAGTCAAAGACCTGGAATAGAAGGAGTTGCAGGAAGCTGCAATGGCTGTTAATTGTGTACAACAATGAAGAAATTGCATTGAAAACAAGGAATGTCAAAGGAGAGCACAAGCCAATGGCAACGACACAAACATGGCCAACGTGGCTATAAAATCAAGCGACATATAAAACAGATAGATACTAGCAGAGGGATTGGTAGCCAAACAGGATATGGAGGCTTGGACCTTGGGCTTCTGGCAAGTGCATTTTAAGTGCTTGGAGTCAAAGCCAACGGCTAATCGCATTGACGCTGCCGTTAAGCGGCTTACATAAGTGCACTTTTCCACCAGAGCCAGCACCAAGACGGGGGCCAGGTCAGGCAGCAACAGCAACAGCAACAGCAAATACATTTTAAAGATACAATATGGAAGGGGCTAAAGCCCCACTGGAGAGCCCAAAAGGTAAATTATTGTCAGCAGACTTCATGTTAATTAAGTTTAACATACTCGTACGACAGCAATTTCGAATTGGGGATTCACTTTATGCAGATTTATTGGATGTCCCAGGTCCAACACCAAAACTTTCCCATTCGTTTACAGTCGAGCTTGCAGTTATTGTTGAGGCTAATGGCACATTAAGGTGAGCAGCCGACATAATTAATAGTTACAAAAGGTGAAACACAAAGGTTACATCTGAGCACACATGTTATAGCAAGGGGGGAGAGGGCAGGAGGTGTGGCTTGAAAATGTATAAAGACTTATTATCTCATTAGAATCATAATTTATGGCTTGAGGCTGCAGATTGAGGTGATTTATTGCAGCTCTTCAAATTTGTATATACAAATGTAACTCAAATGAGATGAAAACTTGCTGTTTAATTGAAAACGACATTTAAATTTTAAAATCTAAAGTTTAAATGTGATTTATTTATAGAAAATATATAGAAATAATTACAGTAAGTTAGCTTTACTTTGGTCAGAATGTAGCTTCTATTGGCAGCAGGGATATATCGAAGTTACTATTTCTTATTATTTGCTATTCCCCAAATATACATAGTACCCCTCGTAATATAATGATCGACTTCTGCCTCACAATGAAAATACATTTCAGACTGTCCCAGTTCCTTTTCAAATCGCGTCGCGTTGTCAAGAAATCAATGAAAAACACAGACATGACACAAAGGCATTGAACTAATTAAATGACGATTTGTGTCAATGATAAGGATAATAATTGCCAGGCAAACAAATCAAACGCACAGAGGAGGAACTCCCTGCCGTCCAAACAAAGGAATGAAAAAGCGCATTCTTCGATTTTCTCTTGGCTTTCTTTCACCATTGTTCGAAACTGCGGGCGTTGCCTAATGATGTGACGCTGATAAGAACACGAAAAGGGACGGCAGAGAAACGGCAGGAAAACCAGGCAAGGGAATCTCATTCTACATACATATGTATGTATATATGTGTGTATATATATGTATATGTGTACATAAGTAATGACAAGTAAATGACGTTGAAAATATTGAACCACTTATCACCGCCGGCCCGCGTCGAATCAAAAACTGAGAGAAAAAGAAAGAAAAAGCCCAACAAATCAAACAAGCACGTCTTTTCGTCTATCCAACATTTTCATCATCGAGTTCAGCTTTGGCTTTTGTTTGCCCCGACTATTTGGACAAGTTATCATGAAGATGCTTCGAGTCATCAAAACAAAGGTCCAGCCAAGTCAATCAAACAATGGGACAGCAGACGCCCTCGTCTCATTTCTCAAAAGGCAAACACTCGACGGGTGGGCGATGCCATGGACGGGGGCCAAGGCGTTTACGTATCAGAGATGAACCACAGGGATTTCTTTTATACAAAACACGATTCGCACAAGATTGTTAAAGGTTGTGAAGTAGGCCTAAGCCTTCGTGTCACGCTTCAATGTCCCATATGCTGCCAGCTCTAATGAAGATGACACACACAAAAGCAACAAATCACGTTGATATTTCGATGACCATTGAAGTGTGGGATAAACGCTAGGTAGGAGCAACACAGGAGGTGAGGCTTCCGGCAGCTTAGCCAAAATATTTGAGATATGTCTCAGGATGAGAAAAGGAAAGTTTTATGTTTACCGTTGGGCAGCCGCATTGTGATTATCAATCTTTACGCTTCAGCACCTTGTGGAGGGCTGAGATAGGCTGAGACAGACTGAGACAGGCTGAGACATAAAGATGATGATAATATTTACTTGACTTATTATTCTTGTCTTCTTTAGAGAACTATTGACAGTTTATTATACCCTTGCGAGAGGGTATTATAGTTTCGTCACGATATTTGTAAAGCATACGAGGAGCAAATTGAACCAAATTTGGTAAATGTCAGTTTTAGAAGCCTCTACGTCTGCTGTAGAGTTTATCCAGATTGGATCACTATATCATATAGCTCCCATAGGTCTCTTTGCTGATGCACTATTCGTTTCCATGCGCTTCTGCTTTGCGAGTTTCTCCTCCAATTGGTAACACCAAGTGATCTTAGCGCTTCAGTCATTTGGTCCTTTCAACGTATTCGGGGTTCTCCTTTTCTCCGAGCTGGAGTTTCTTCATTCAGACGTACGACATGACCTAACCAGCGAAATCTCGTAGTGTTCATTCGCCTGACCAAGTTAATGTCGCCTTACAGCTTATACAGCTCATCGTTCCAAAGAGCCTGCGAAGAATTTTCCTCTCAAACAGCCCAACAGGAGCTGCTTCTGATTGTGTTACTGTCCAGGCCTTCGCCTGTCGAGAGAGAGCTCTATTGAGCCCATAGTAGCACCTGTTGCCAAGAATTAAGCGCCGCTTAATCCCCATGCTGACATTATTGTTGTTGTTGAGAGCAGGGCCAGGGTATATGAACTCCTTGACAGTTCCCTGCAGTCAGCTGTGAATCAAGACGTGGCTATTCTCTGCTAGACCTACTTTGGCTGATTCCCTTGCGATCGCTCCAAAAGCACCAGTAACATCACACTTGGCCCAACCAATGATGTCAATACCATCGCCATATCCAATCCTCTATTAGTAGGGGTATGAAAATCTCCTCCACAAACAGACACCCCAAAGATATTCCGAAAGATTCAAGTTTTTACATTTTCTTGCTAGCCAAGATATAAAAATGTTTTGTACTTTGGTTGGAACGAGCAAAAATTCTACAATCGAGCTTGCTCAACGGTTAAATACGCTGTAACAGGTGAATTGCTGTAAGATATAGTAAATCGATTAGGATCAGGATCAAATTTAGTCAATGGACGTGGGGTCTCTTCAAGTGGATGCAAGCCAAATTTTAATTTCTATCACTGAAAAGCAAAGACGTCTTCCTACCAAGTGTTCATTTTGGATAGGCTTTATAGTAGCAAAATTTGTCTAATGGTACAGAATATATTGATGTGGGGCTCCCTCTCGGACTGTCCCCCTTCGGAACAAGCTGGCTACACCTTTGTCTCGATTTGAGAGATGTTGAATTAACAAACTTGATCTGCATGATCCTTTCATTGAAAGTGAGCGAACGAGTCAGTGTTTTTGTTGCTGTGCTCGCGGCTGAGAACCTCGGCAGGTTGGTAGGGAGGTAGGAGCTTATAGAATGGGCTTATCGCTTAACGAGCCCTGCGGCTTGGGATCGTGGGTTCACTTCAACGTGCAGCGCACCGTCGTGTTATATGTTCTCCTACCTATATAGAAAATGAATATCCAAATTTTAAGTATATTTCTCCTATAGCTTCCACGATCAAGATTTGCATATATCCAGGAAGACAGACTCTACTTTGCATGCTAATCAGTGATAATATACTCTACATACATTGTTCCCACTTCGATATACCCTTGAACCATAGCCACAGGGTATAGAAATCGAAGAAGAGCCAGAAAAAATGTGCTGTCAAATATTATAAAAATGTGAAAAGTGAAAAATCATACACCTAACCGGCTGGAATACACACACACAGACACACACACACACACACCACCACACTTTCATTGTGAAAGCTCGCACGCGTGTTAAAAAATGGCAGCCGAGGCAGCTTTAACGCCATTTTTTGTCAGCATTGTCGCCCGTAGACATTGTTTGTTATTGTTGTTGTAGCTGTTGTTGTGGGGTTGTCATGCTATTTTGGCAACATTTTTCGGCTACGTATGTCGACATGAACCATCAGGAGCGCACAAACGATGTGTTAAATCGGAGACAGAGACAGAGAGAGAGAGAGAGAGAGAGAGAGAGAGAGAGAGAGAGAGGTTGAAAAAGGGGGCAACGATTATGTAGGCCCTTATCGAACACCTGATTTATGTGTGTGCATTTGTACGATTTGGTTCCATTCTGTTGAGAAATCACAATAGCAGCAGCAAAAATCTGTTTAATGAGGTAAAATTTTCGGGGAAAATTTGATAAATATTTGAGAAATTTGAAAGACATTTAAACTCGTTTTTTTGCACTCATTTTCATTTATAGATTAGTCTCAAATATGTCCCAAGCTTATCATAGGCAAAGGTTTACTTAGAGCAGAACAAAAGAATCAGCATTATCAGCTTGAAGAGATAACACAAATCCCCCTTGCTCTCACAGATTTTCTCTATAAATTTCCAGTTTTTCACCCAGACAATCATCAGTAATTAGTTTGCCGTCCCTTCGATCACTTCGTGGAATGGTTTACTCCCATAAACTGTGCAGATTCCCTAAGTAGTAACCATTAAAGGGTAGTCTTCCTTTGCACTCTACCTCTTAATTTACTGCTTAGAGAAAATGCAGGGCAAGTCGACTGTGTTAAGAAATGTTTGAGTTTTGCAAATGAGAAGTGAAAAGTTTAACACTTAAGTAGTTCATACAAAGGCGATTTGGTTTCGATATCGCATTGTGTGACTTACTTAATTGACATATTTTTCGATACAACGAAGAAACGACGCTAGTGATCTGAGAGCTTGTGGCCATCGAAGCCAATGACAACTACTAAGCGACTGGACAAGGGGACTCACAGACCCACAGACTCATTGCAGGCACCTGTGTCTTGAGGCTAGAAGAAGGAGCATGGCCAGGTGGCAGGCGAGATGGGACGCTTCAACCAAGGATAACACGAGCTAATCCCACAATTGATTGCTTGGCTGAGTCGTAAGTTTGGACAGGTTAATCTTTATCTGACACAGATCCTGAGTGGGCCATGGCTGTTTCGGAGACTATCTGCAACGCTTCAAGCACTAGGCGGAGCCTTAAAGAACTTGGCGGAACACATCTTAAAGAAGAGCCATGGAGCAAATTATTGGAGGACCTGTGGGATCGCAAGGGAGCGAACCCCATTCTTTCCTTTTCTTCTTTCTGTTTAACGGTTCGACTTGGTCACACTCCTCAGTACATCCTGCTTCTTGATGGCATAGGAGTTGGAAGAGAACTTGGCAGCGTTGATGAGCTCATCGGCCAGGCATTCGGCAATTTTCTTGATGTTCCTAAAGGCAGCCTCATGTGCGCCAGTGCAAAGCCGCCAGATGACCTGATTGACACAATGCAAGGGCGACACATCCACAGTCTGACGACGCATTCTTGACCCGAGCTGATAATGGCAGATCTGCAGCGTTTTCTCGCCAGTCAGCAGATGAATGATCGCTAACGAGTGCTTGACAATGCGGCAGGCCATCATCATCGACCCTTCATCATCAGCGATCAGGTCAAACGCTCCACAATGGGGCACTGGTCCTAGTGATCGGCCGAATGCTGCTGATAGCGTTGAAACTTCTCTTTCACGGAGAGGTAATTCCCTTCAGCTATATGTCGTTGACAGTCACCTCATGGCACGAGCAGCGTCTGAGCAGCTTGATCTTGGGCAATTCAGTGATGGCCACCACATTTGTCTCCAGCACAGTTTCGGCATTATCCGTCTCCAGAAATGGGCTGGCTCTGCCGTCTCGAAGTTCTCCGAACGTTTTCAGCTACTCCAGCTATGATTGTGTATACTAAAGATTTCCAAATCGGTCGATTTGGTTAAACAGCTTCTGCATATCGACCCGATTCTGGATTATCAATTATAAAAGAAATAATGAATCGAACCTAAAGCAATGCATATTTCATAACAATTCTCTTCCTTAATTTCGCACACACAAAACCGAACCAGCAGTCAACCTCAGCCAGCGAGCTTTCAGCTCAAGAAATCTCAGTAAATTCTCATACACACTTCAGTTTAATAAAACAAAATCCTGCGGCGATAATTTACAACACGATTGCGCTCACCAAATTGCTTTGATTTAAGCGTGCCAACATGCCAGGACGCGCGCTTACTCACACTCACACTCGCACTCACACTCGCACTGCCACACTCACACCCGCACACGCACAGCAAAAGGAAAATAAAAACAAGCAGTTAACATTGGTGGTAAGGCCAAACCTGCCCCAAGATGCTCCTGCCGTTTCCTCTTCACCCACCTCTTCACCATTTGCTTCACACTTGAAGCCAAAGGCAAACCAATTCAGCATCCGTTTGCCGCTAATTCACACACACACACACAAACACTGGCACACAAACACTGGCACACATGTGTACACAGAGATTCAGGATATATGAAATACGCGCAAATAACGTGTTAGGAAAATTGTGTGAAAATTGTGATATATATTTTATCCGTTCGCTGGGATGTGCTTGATATGATTTCTTATGCTCCATTCACTTCCAAAGGTGTCGAGCAGTTTTCCTTACGCCTTAGTTGGCTCAGGGAAATGTGTGTGAAAAGTGAAGCCTTGCAAGGGGAGCCAGAATTATGTAGTGGGGCTACTTAAAGGTGTGTGTCATTTAAATAAAGATTTTTCTCTTTGTTTTTAAAAGAATTTGTTATAAATGACTTGTAAAGAACAGTAGAAGGTCAAAGGTGATTAAACTGTTTTAATTATATGGGAGCTATATGATATAGTTGTCCGTTTTGGATGAATCTCGTATCTAACCAGTCTGCAGACAAAAGAAACATCAGCTCATAATTTCAGCTCTGAAGCTCTTAGGCTTCTGATATCATGGGGTTGAAACAGGAGTTCATGGTTACATTGACCCCCCTTGTCATGCTGATCAAGAATATATATACTTTACATGGTCGGAAACTCTTCCTTCTATGCGAATGGTATAATGAAGAAGACCAACCGATTGCAGTGTTATAAATCCAACCCCAACCCAGAATACTGCTCCACTATGCCGCCTCCAACCTGTTGCCTTCCTGCTGAATTGTGCTGGAACGCATGTTGAACTCATTTGTGAAAAAGGAATTACCATTAGCAGAGCAGAGGTTAAAACGGAGGGTAGAACGGAGGGTAAAACGAGTTACAACCATTGTTATGTGCACGTGACAGATTTATACAAGTGCAATTTGAATCTTCCACAATGGGGAAAGGTGATGTTGTAACAAAGCACAACTATTTATGAAAACTGTTTGAAAGGGCTTAAATAGAAATTTATTTGACTGCGTCTACTGAAAGGGATTGAGGTGCGAGCTTTAAGAAGGCCCTTCACGAGCTAGTTGGAAGCTGCGTGCTGCTGCTGCTTTCTACCTTGAAGTTCTGGAAATCTGGCGAGAAAGCCAAATGTCTGTAAACTTGCACGTGACTTTGATGTTAGTTGCAATATTTGCTCAGTCACAGCCAAAAGCCAAAGCCAAAAGCCGACAACAAAACTTGAAATCAAAACTAAAAAACTAAAAAACTACAAAATTCTGAAAGTCACATAGTGAAAAGTTTCCTTTGCAAGGCAGGCAGGCAGGTAGGTAAGGTATTCGTATTGTGTGTTTCCGGCAGCAAGTCTGCGAAAGTCTGTGACTGTTTGCTTAAATGATTTTCCAACTTTTTTGGGTGCCGCATAAAAACTAATATTGTGCCGAGAGTTTATTGGAATTGAGCTCAGCGAAACTTCTAACAGGTAGTGACTTGTAATTTTATGGAGTTGGCAAGGACATTCAGACATTCAGACAGCCAGACATCGGGACACTTCTTGTGCATGGTAATCTTTGCCAGAAAGATATAAAAATGGTCGTAAAATCAACGCATACCGAAACCAAAGAAAATGGCGTTAAATATGTCCCCCACGGAGATGCAGACAAAGTTCGTTGTAGGATTTGCTTTTGTGGTTGCTTTTGCGGATGCTCGCATGGAAAAGTATGAACGCAAAACTGCTTCAAGCTGAAATTGTGCTGTGAAGTCGATAGAAATTTTACGTGAGACGAATTTGATAGTAGCATGTAGGCGTTGTCCTGTCTTTGACCAGCCGTCGATATATACCCAATATTTCTGTAATTTGGTATTAATTATTATAATTTGTACAGTTGAAATTGTGGTCTTTATTTATTTTAAAAGAAACTAATTTAACATTTTTACCACATAATTCACACAGCTATGTCTGCGCTCTATCAATTTGCTATATCATTTAGCTTTTTTGTATAGGAAACTTGTTGTTCTCTATGGAATTGAATAAAAATTCGGTATATCTGCGTCTTAGATGTCCGTTTCGTAAGTCAAATCCACTGTCACGATTCCTATATCTATACAAATGTGGGGCTAGTCTTAAGTTTAAGGGCGAAAGCCGTGAAAAACCGCATCTGTCTGGGCAACCGATCGCACAGAAGCTATATTGCATGGCCGTTTGCTGTGGCTGCCTTTTGTCATATTAATATACATTTCTTCATCCATTCTGAATCTTGAACCTTTATAGAGAAAGAAGAAGGACAACGCAGCTGTTGATGCTGATTCAATTAGGTCCTGTATCTCTCTGAGTTCTCAATCATTTTAGTGTGTTTCCGCCCCCTGCATCTTTGCTGGCTACGCCAATGCCATGCTTATTTTCAGTAATGTGAACAAATATGCTGCTAAGGTGAATGAAATTTTCGACCAAATATAATTAATATGCCAATTTAAGTCACTAGTATTGTGGCTTCAAAATCAACATGCACTTCAAAGCTTGTTAGCTGAATTGTGGTTGATTTGAGGCTGAGGTAGGGTGCAGCAGCGGAGACTTTGTGGAACGGAACGATATCATCAAGTGCTTCAATCAAACCAAACTTGCAATATAAATTCAAACATTTTCAATTGAATGCATTTTTGTGGTTGTTTGCCAGTCAAGCCATGAATATTCCGGAAATTTACCCTCGTCTACCCTCGTCTATATATATATATATATATATATATACATATATAAATATATGAAAGGTATCCTATTCTGCTTCGTCCGCTTTCTGTGCCAAATTGCAGCGTTTCCATCAAATGTTTGCCAGACTTTCGCTACACCATTGAGTTTCATACTGCTGGTGTTGTTGTTGTTGTTGTTGCAACTGCTGTAGCATTTACCTCGAAACGTAAATTGCAATTCTGTGCTAGACATCACTCCTCCTCCTGGTCCTTTTGTTGTAACAGCAACAAAGCCAAGTTAAATCCAGCCAAGCCAACTGAAATTCTAGTCGCGGTCATTGCAATAAATTGGATTGCGATTTCCTGGTCTTGGATATGAAAATAATTTTATTATTATTCCTTTGAATTATTGAAATTAGAAGGGATTTAATTTGATTGCACATTTTGGCCAGAAGGAAGGGCAAGAAGCAACATTTTCCTTTCGCAATTATGGCCTAAGATTATGTTATAATGAAATGGTTGTTAGATGACGAAATCTAAATGATAATATTTCCCTTATTCCCCCTTATTTCCCAAATTGTTAACCAGACAATCGCTTACACATAATCGCCGAGTTGTGCTCACAAAAGCCCACGCACACAACTTCCAGCAACAACAACAAATTTAGTCGATCCCTCGAACTTTTGTGAGTGCTGCTCGCTGCTCACCCACTTAGACATGCCGCCTGCTGCCACAACTTGAGTTAATTTAATAAATCTTGAACAACTGAATAAGCTTTAAATTAATGACCCTGTAAAGTTCATATAAATTATTACGTTATCTTCACAGCGCCTCACCGGCAACGCAAAGCAAGGCAACGCAAACGAGAGACCAAAATGAAACTTTGACTCACCCCCTGCCCATCGGGGGAGGTTTCCCGTTGCCATGTGTGTGTGCCAGCGTATGCCAGTCACAGTGCTCTGGCAATGGCGGCGCCAAATGATTTCCCATTTCAATGGCAACACATTTTTATGCCTGGCGAAATCAAATTTGTATCAATTACAATTGCATTAACATATAATTTGTGCCACGTCTCGGATTTCGGATTTCGGAAATCGGGAAAGCAGCAGCTGCTGCCTCTGAAAATGCATATTTAAATGCCAGCTTCCACTTGAACTCGGGCAATGGTGTATGTGTGTTTCGGCTCACATGTGTAATTTGCAGAATTTGATATTCTCAATTGGCCAGCAAAGTTCTAAGATATTAAATTCGACAACATAGTTTGTACACATGGGCTAATGTGTTTGGAACACTTTATGGAATAAAGTCAATGTTCTTTCAAATATGTGAGATAGCTAAAGGCCTACCTAAACGAGACAGCAGTTGCTGAGGAGCAATGCCTTCAGGCTGCTAGGAGTTTCTAATCTGATTTGATGTTTTGATGAATCACGCTGAGAAAGCCGCCCGAAACCTGAAAAGAAAGGAAGGCTAGCTCGGCTTGCCGAAGCTTATATACCATTCACATTGTATACAAGATGAATTTTTTTGAATTTGCATAAAAAACAGTTAAGTTCTGCTCCTAAGTGGTCATTCCGGAAATATCGGTTATATAGTAGCTATATGATATAGTTGTCCGATCTTAATCAGATCAGGCCTGCGGACGTGGGGTCTCCTCAAATAGATACAAACCGAATTTGGTTTCATTTGGATGAGAAATAGTGACGTTGTGCTACTAAGTGTTCATTCAGGAGGAACTGGTTATATGGGAGCTATATGATAAAGTAGACCGATTTGAATTAATTTTGGTCACCAAATTTGGAGGTCTCTAGATGGGATGCTCACCAACTTTGGTTAGATTTGAATGAAAGAGAGAGAAGTTATGCTACCAAGTGTTCTTTCCGGAACAATTGGTTATATGGCAGCTATATGATATAGTAGACCGATCGTAATCAATTTTGGTCACCAAGTTTGGAGATCTCCAGAAGGGATTCTCACCAAACTTGGTTAGATTTGAATGAAAAACAGAGAAGTAATACTACTAACTGTTGATTCCGAAACAATCGGTTATATGGCAGCTATATGATATAGTTGTCCGATCTGGATGAAACTCGAACTTAACCAGGGTGCAGACAAAATTGGCATCTGGTAAAAATTTCAGCTCTGTAGCTTTTAAGTTTCTTGAGAGCCTTGTGTTGTTTTCCGTCGAAAACATAGATTCATCGGATAACATCAATGTTCTTCGACTCTCAACTATTCATCTCTGTTTGGAAATGAGCAATCACGATACTTAATTCTGACTTAAAGCCTTCATACTATTAATATGAAAGTATGTGTGTGGCTGCGGCAGTGTGCATGTGTCAGACCAATAACAAATTAACAAAATAAACCCCTGAAGGCTTGCTTTGCCCCTATAGTTCGCACCAGCTGCGGTGCAAAATCAACAGAAGGAGGGGGGCGTGCCACTACCCTAGTATGTTTGAGTGCGGCAACGGCAGGCTGAAGTATAATACAAAGCAAACAAAGACTTCCTTTCCCACACAAACGACAGCGATGTCTTCATCTTGGTCGAAAAAGCAGGCCAAGACCGCAGTTTTGGGTGTGAGTGTGAGTTTTGCGATTTCCTCGCAATTTCCATATGCGGTGGCTTCTGGCTTACAAGTAACTAGCGAAACTTGTAAGAGAAGTTGGACTGCCAATTTGGCGTTGCAGAAAGTCAAACAATTCCACACCTTAAACTGCAGAGTCGTCCATATCCATATTCACGTCCCACTGCGGTTTTGGCAACACCGACAAAACTTTTGGCGACCACACAGCTCTAGGGACATGCCAATGCCAACCCAGGATGGCACAGAACAGCTCAGTTAATATTATTGAATAAAATTCAATTTTCTCACGCTTCGAGGAGTTGGCTGAGGCAAAAATTATTATTATTAAATTTGATTCTTGTCTAGCGTTGAAATGCCAACTTGGGATTTGGCAGCAATTTGTGTGGGAGTTTTTGAAGTATTTTTACATATGACAATTTTAAATAAAAGAGGAGGGTTAATATCGGATGGTTGTGGTCCTAAACCCTGATATCTGTAGCCTTAGTCGGAGATGTAGATTTCAAACTCCTTGTAGGTAAGCTCCTCACCACAATTGGGAATTTAACAGCAAACCATGGAATGGCTGCACTGTTAAAGGCTCTCCTTAGGATGTTTCTTCGACGGGGTAGCAGTTTGGTGGAATGTTGCCACTATGCGCAGGCAGCCATTGGCCGCCAGCGGAACAAAGTCTCCCGACGGTGTTCGCCGCCTTCCCAAGCTACGTAAGTGACCTCGTGCTTTGGATTCAGTTTCCGGGAATGAGATCGCTCTCATGGCGAGCCCATGCATTATACATCTGCTCACTGCTGTCGAATCTTTCCTGAAGTACATTCGGCGGCACCTCGCCATTCGCGCAGCAGCAACGCAACCAGAATTCACTGAACTTGATGGCGTCCAAAATGCCCAGCTTAGGCACCTCAACAACGTCTTTCTTCTGACGATCTTTATGTATGACAGATTTGCTGTTTTCCCATTCACCCAGAAAGATCTCAAATTGGTCGTAAGGGTTATGTGAGCATCTTTTGGTGATCGCACCTTGAAAACGAAAACTCCTCCGGGAAGAAATCTGATAGGGCCTTTTGCAAGAAATAAAACTGAAGCTTAGAAAGGTTTTCCTTCTCAAGATGGCATCTACAAACTGTTTCAGGCAATTGGTTTTGCAAGTAAATAAGCTAGCAATATACGACATAGGTGATTCCACAGATATTTGTTCACATATTTGCTCATGAAATGCAGCAGACTCGTGCACTCGCACTCAGTATACAGTCGTGTGTGGTGAAAAACAACTGCAATGCAGTCATAAACTCATTCCAAGATATCAATTTATACACTTAATTAAGCACATATGTGTGTATATGTGTGTGTGTGTAATTCGAATAACTGGGTAAGTGCTTATGTGACTGCGCCATTTTATAAACCAAACACAAACACACACACAGAGCACACTGAGTAGGAGAAAGAGGGGGCTAGAGAGCTGAGCTCAGCCCGCTCGCACGAAGCGCAAAGTCAATTGCAATTTTATGAGCTGTTGAAAATGAAGTACATCAACGATACAGAGAGGCGGCTGAAGGACACAGAGAAGCAGAGATTGCTGGGACTTCACTTCACAAGCCATTACGTTGATTGGCTTTTAATGTTTATCAATACGTTTAAGCAGCTTCCGATGTTAATGATGATGCTGAACAGGACACAGCATTGGCGATAGAGAAGGCACCTTATTTCCTACTTCTATCAAACTAAGGTTGGACTGAGTGATAAATGAATAACCTGGATATATAAATATATATATATTGCACTGTTCCCTCATTTGACTTTTCACAATGTCGTGCATATGGCACATAAATTTCATTCAAGATTTATAGAATGCAGGCAAAAAAGCCAGGAAAAGTAGGTAAATTACATAGGTCTGATGTTATGTTCTTTTGCACCTTGGTAGAAGACTCTTTAGCTGACTGATTTACTGATTGGGGAACAACTCACAGGCCAAGCCATAACAAGCACGAGGCTGAAATCTTCAAAGCAACTAAGTGAATTCTTCATATGTATTTTGATGGTTTTCAAATGTAAAACATTGAATTGGGAAAGAGGATGAAAGTAAATTCCAAAAAGAGAACCCATCTACAGACTACCATCAAGAAAGAGCCTCCTCATTGAATATAACATTGATGTCCCCATTCCCAATTAAGATTCAATTTCGAGCTCAATTTCAAAGAGACCCATAAAAATTATCTCAGCCGCAAATTAAATTTGTAAACTTTTGCCAAATGGTGTCGCCAACTGCCGCCAACTAAGAACTGAAACTTTTCCCATTTCCATTATAAGTTTTGTTGAATTTCCCTTTTTTCCTTCAACTGCCACTGTTCAGACTACTGCTCATACTGCCGGCGCGCAGCACAGCGACCGCGATAACAGCTTAAGCGTAAATATATTTAATTTTTCCCAGCGAATTTCAAAAGGAATACGAATATTACATATGCATGAGCATGCAACATGTTCAAGTTGCACCAAGCCTTGCCTAATTGCCACGTAATTGCCGTGAAAAGTGTGAAGTACGAAATGATAAAATGACGAACGTTGAACGTTGGCTTGAATTAGAAATCACTTTACTCGCTTTATGAGTGTTATGAGCACCTCTGCCACCATAAAGAATGTATATTTTTGATCAGCATGTGAAGCCGAGTCTGTTTCTATGCGAGCTAGTCTCTTAGTTTTGAAGCTATCGCATTGAAATTTTAACCATAGACTTTAATCTGCTGTAAGCTGCTCATATGTCAAAATTGTCTGGATTGGATGACTATATCATATAGCTCCCATATAACCGACCGATTCGGAATGAACTCTTAGTACAGGAAAAATGGTTGGTTTTTATCCAAATCGAACCAATTTTGGTAACTGTCAGTTTTAAAAGCCTCCACGTATGCTGACCAAAGTTGATCCAGATCAGACCACTTTATCATATAGCTCCCATATAACTGATCGATTCGGTTGAACATTTAGTACAGCGAAATTCGTTAGTTCTCATCCAAATCGAACCAATTTTGGTAACTGTGAGTTTCAAGAGCTTCTACATCTGCTGACCAAAGTTGATCCAGATCGGACCACTATATCATATAGCTCCCATATAACCGACCGATTCGGAATGAACTCTTAGTACAGAAAAAATGGTTGGTTTTTATCCAAATCGAACCAATTTTGGTAACTGTCAGTTTTAAAAGCCTCCACGTATGCTGACCAAAGTGGATCTACATCTGACAACTATATCATATAGCTCCCATATAACCGACAGATTCGGAATGAACTTTTAATACAGCGAAATTCGTTAGTTTTCATCCAAATCGAACCAATTTTGGTAACTGTGAGTTTCAAGAGCTTCTACGTCTGCTGACCAAAGTTGATCCAGATCGGACCACTATATCATATAGCTCCCATCTAACCGATCGATTCGGTTGAACTCTTATTACAGCAAATTTGGTTGTTTCCTATCCGAATTGAAGCAAATTTGGAACGTGTCAGTCTACGAAGCCTTCAGGTATGCTGTCAAAATTGTTTACCCGAAGTTAGCCTTCCTCTGCATCCCTTGTTATGACTTGTATGCTTATCACCAGTTGACTACTTCACTCCATAGTCGGCCATTGAACTATAGCATTATATAAATCTATTAAATTAGTATTTCAATTCCTTTTCAAATATATTCCGATACTCAGTTAGCACTTGGTAATCTCTCAACCTTAGTTATTGACAAATCCTGACAATCCAATTATTTTTAATCATTTGGAACAGTTTATAAACCAAAAATTTAGTATTTAGGAAACAATTCTAACGTACTCCGTGGTAAGTCGTTTCCATATGTATCCACTCTCATCATGGCTTACATTTTGATCTCAGTTTAAGCCACATTAAAACTTCAGTATGGGCTACGATGTTAACTTTATTATCGGCCAAGTGGACGAAGAACTTATATGTCCGATTTGTACCGATGTTTTGGAGGATCCGGTGCAGTCGAGCAGCTGCGAGCATGCTTTCTGCCGTTCGTGCATCGAGAAGTGGGTGAAGCTAAAGAAAAGCTGTCCTGTGGATCGGTCTGATTTGCTGCCCACACAATTGGTGCCCATATCGCGGCTGATGCGCAACATGCTGTCGCGCCTACTAATAAAATGTAGTTTTGCAGAGCACGGCTGCTCCCTACATATGCAGTTGGAGGAGTTCCGCAATCATGTGGCCAGCTGTGAACACAATCCCAAGGTGGTGGTTCAGTGCAACCAGGGATGCGGCATGCATGTGCCCAAGGATGAGCTGGGCACCCACAACTGCGTGTTTGAACTGCGAGAGCTCATTCAGCAGCAGCAGCTTGAGATAGCCGTGTTGAAGGAAGTCCAGGCCGATCAGCAGATGCGGATCGCTGCTCACCGGCGCGAGTTAGAGGTGCACCAGTATTACATATCAGCCTTGCGTTCAACCAATCCATTGATGCGCAGCATTGGCGACAATCTTGATCGCTATTCCCTGTTGAAGTGGGGGCGCGATCTGCCACTCGCCTACGTGCAAACTTGGGGCAGTCTGATCTCCACGCCGGACACCGCCATGACTCTAATGGTTCGCGATGCACTGCGGTCTGGCGGCTGCCCCATGAGCTTGGTCAACAGCTTGCTCGAGGCCTGTCACGAGGATCGCTGGCCCGACGGTCTCGCCACTCTCGATGACCGTCGCAATAACCATCAACAGCTGATGCGATATGTGACTCACCTTCTACCTCCGCTCAGCAACGGCAAGCCCTGCGTGCTCGTTCTGGAGCACGACAATGCCCACATGCCGGATAATTTACGTCCAGATCTCGCATTGCTTATGGTATTTGTCAATGGGGTGGACGAAGGCGACCCCATCTAAGGTTAAGTTTTGGGTGGGTCAACTCACAATGATCGAAATTAAGTCAATTATATTTCCTTTTAGGTTACTTTTTGTTGTTCCGTGTTTTGGAAGCGATCATTGCACACAAACATTGCCGAACATTCCTGGTATGGTGACAAATTACTCAATCTACATACGAACACTACACAGTGAGATACAAGACATTGTTCATAACAGACCATAGTATAGTACAGTTGCACAATAAAAGAAAGCACAACTAATTTATATTTTTGAATATTTGATATATTTGATTCCCTTTATGGCTGTAGATGAGTGTTCAAGAAACGATTGATGAAGGTCTACTAATTTGACATCTATATTATCTCTTAGGTGCCGCCTCTTCCTCCTTTTTCTCCTCAACGGGTAGAGAAGAGCCCTAGCAAAAGGATTAGGGTGCTCCTCAAGCCTGTCAAAATGTGTTTCGCTGCTGTTGAGATTAGTTCATCTCAAACTTATCTGACAGCCAGGTCCTTATGAAAAGTTCTGTTGCAAATTTGATGGAGTGACTTATTTTGAAGAACCTGTATTATTCTAAGCTCGGGTTTGATAGAAGATAACCAGATTGGTAGGGCGTATCTAAAGACAACTGCAACCACCTGCTTGTCAGAGCGACAAACAAAGCCACTGACTGAGAGACAAGGAAAGGAGCTATATATGTTGTGGCTATATCGATTCGGCTTGTCATGCTGATGAAAAACATTTCTACTCTATTCGGTCGCAGATGCTTCCTTCTATGCCTTACAAATATAGCGATATAATTATAATACCCTCTGCAAGGGTATAAGAAGAACACTGAGTTTTCACTTAGAACAGTTTCTTTACTTTCTTCACCGCCATAAGATTTTATTTGATTCATACATATTTATAGCCATCCGGATCCAACTGCTGCGGAAGTTATGCAAATTGGAAAACTTATGGCACAACAAATATATAGCACAAATGCTGCCAGCTCTCACTTCTCTCACTTCCTTGCAGTCCTGGCATAGGCATGTTTACGTCATTTTATTTATTGCATAAAGTGAAATTTTAGCAAATTAACTGCGAAAGCAAGTGCCAAACAAACCAAGCCAACACCCGATCCAAGGAGTTTTGTGCCATCGAGCATGTTATGAATAGCAAACACTTCACATGCCAGTGACAACATATTGTCATGTCAAAATATTTACATTAAACTCGAATCAACTTGAACTATAGACACACACACATACACCTAATACATATGCATATGCATGTGTGTGTGTGTGTGTGTGTGTGTGTGTGGAATTTGGTTTTAAATTTCATTTGGCTTTGTCTTCCGTTTTGTAAATTAAATTTCATGTTTTTTCCATTCCAATTGTGGATGAATTTCAATCCATCTCGCTCTTGCTGGTTATGGAATGGCAATCTTATGATTGTGTACAGTTTTGTGTCCAAGCAGGAGCCTGTATCCTGCTGTAGCACAGTTGTGTCCTGCTTATCTGCGACTGCAGCTGTCTGTGTAAGACTTACTATGAATTTTATTGTGTTATTTTATGCAAATTTAAAACTTTCTTAGACTTCGAGGGAACGGGTCTTGCCAAAGAAGTGAAATTATGAAAAATTTAAGATTTTTTTTGATTTTCCCTTTCAGCTCAGAGTTGCAAGACATTTTTGTAGGGAATCCTTGAGCTTTAAAGGGTCTGAGGAATATCCACAATTAAGATAATTTAAACTGATTTGCTGTGCTATGAAAAGCGCCGAAATTAAATTGCTAAAGTCAACATAACCTCACAATTTGGTATATATTTAGACACTCAACATTCTCCTCTCTCTCTCTCTCTCTCTGGTTATGATGAAGCGCATGTTGATTTGAAAATTATCAACAATTTTCGTTTGAGTTAGTTTCGATAAAACACCCACACACAGTCGCATTCCCAGTCAACTGAAGCAGGCTAATTTAATAAGTACACACATACACATACACATACATCACATCGCATATATATATACACACCATGTGACAACAACAACAACAATATTGGCATTAGCAAAAATGTTTTCCAATTGAACTAACGCCATTTAATGAAATCAACACTTCCGGTTTGCTGAACGAACTCAGGCGCAAACGCACGAACGCAGCAACGCACTCAGGATACGTCTCAAAACACAACTACAACTTATAACGGTAACATCATGTCCGTATATCTATGTGTATGTGCGTGTGTGTGTGTAACGAGCTACAAATGTTTACCACAAAAATGTGTATTTGCATTTAAATTTGTTCTCGTCGTCGTCATTTCATTGCCAAAAGGCGTACGTGCCACAGTTTGGCCCACGCCTCATCCTCATCTTCAATGGCAATGAACATGTGGCTGTAGATGTAGATGACAACGACTCTGGCTGTGTCTCTCTCTCTCTCTCTCTCTCTCTCGTTCATGATAATCACTTAAAAGGCGAGGAGAAGGGAATGGAAAATAGTTCACGAATATTTCATGGATGCAATTTTGAACAAGGTTGGAAGTCCTGAAATTTATACTCATTGAAAGTTTCATTTGTTTAATTTAAGAAGAAAACTAGAATAGCAGTTCAAAGGTCTCATGGGTTAGGTCTAGTGTTGATCAGGAGGATCAGCACATTCAAATAAGAAATGGATAAAAGCGAATCAACCGTTTTCGATTCTATCCAAACTGCTAACAAAAGTCGGTCTATCTCGGATTTTCCTGAACTAAGTTCGGATTTATGCAAGCATTTGTATTTCAGTCCTAGAATTATATATTTTAGCCACCTTTAATCTCAAATAGAATGAAATTTCAAACCGATACGGGATTGATATAAGACAAAAGTGGATATAAGTGGCATGATATGGGCAAGCATATTGGGGAAACAAAAGCTTCAGCTATTGCCTGGATATGGAACAGATTCGTAAGAATTTCTGACGAACTCTGGTTCTGGTTGAACTTGTACCATAAGTGCTAGCACAGTAAACTGATCTTCTCATTACACATCCAAACATCCATCCCGTAATCCACAGATGAACACACTCAAACTGTAGCTACACGTTGTTTGTGAAAAGCCGAGCACATTACATGAAAACGTGAATGACAGCAACCGCCATATATACTTATGTAGATGCGAGAGTGGGGAAATTTCTATGCGATGGTCAAGCGGTCACGTTCGAATCGTATGACCGAAACGTGCAATTTCTTTCCTTCAGGACATGAAACTAGGACGGGTCAGCATCGCAATAAGCACAAGTTTTATGCAATAAAATTAGCTAACTCGCACATACACACACACAAACACACACAGAGGGCACACATGACTCGCAGGACACACGCAGGATACTTCAGTGGCTGATAAGATAATTTTATTTGGCTGTTATTGCATAAAGTCATGTGAGCCAGCGGAAATGAGTTGAACTGCGACCAAAGTAAAGCGGATACGTGACAACCAGCTGAGACGTGAATAAGCTTGTTAAGAGATACAAATGAAGGTTTCGTTTCGAAGGGAAGTTGGGGAGCAAAATGGATTTTAATAGGATAATTGACTTGTTTTATGATTAACCGTAAGTTGTTTGTTAATTGCAGAGGTCAGCGAGGGGAATGGAGGAAAGAACTAAGCAACTTTCCGACAAATATTATGAAAATAGTTTTAATAAACAGACAGGATTTACATATGTAAAGCTTGAACTTGTTGCAATTCTCTTCGGTTGAGACAAAGGTCAGAAGAACATAGCTAATCATGCTGATAAAGTATATATAGTTGCCACCTTTCCCCCATTTAACACTACACTGATGTTGTCAGATCACCATCCTCAATAAGAAGCGAGCATCCTTTAGAGCCTTACAATAATAGTTAAAAAACTAAAGTACGTTTTGCCAGAGTATAAATGCAAATTGAACTAACTGGACTTGAAAATATTCAAGGGAGCACGAGGTAGCTTAGTGCTCGTTGGCTGCCTCATTGCGCGCTCAAGCGGCACTAAGTTGTATTCGGGTTTTCAAAACACAAAAACATATTTCGGTGGCCTTTTTGGAGACCACTGAGAATGGGGACATTAGCTGGGAAATTAAGTTTGATATCAACAAATAACCATTCAAATACTTTTGAATACGCTTAATGAGGGCAAACAGTGTTCTAGAATCTAGCCAAATTCATCCAATGGCCGAATTAACAACATCTCTTGGCCAGCTCGATGACAACTGCTGGACTAGGGATTGGTTTTAATCTGTATCTCACCTTTATGTGAAGTATTTTGGAGTTGGTGTGCAGAATCCTGCTCATTTACTGCTTCGCTTAGCCTTAGCTGGATTCCTCAAGGGATTTCACATACACGCATACACTCATACAAACATACACACATACACATACACCACTCCCGTGACGATGACCAACCAACAAGAACAAACAGCCAAAACAACAGCAATATGGTGCGGGTGCGGGTAAAACCTCAAGTGCCGCCGCAAGAGCACTTAATACTAATTAGCTTTGCGCCTACATCGTGACCTACGACCTGGCAGCAAAGCGGCGTTTCCAAACATTTCCTGCTCTGGGGACGTTGTTTGGGAGCCAACACTGAAGCTGAAATCGTGGCCAATCTGTGCCGCGTTTAAGTGGCCACAACACGCAGGATCTGCTTAGGCTTGGCGGCCCTAAAACGGAGCGCAGCTTTGGGGCGTAATTTTTATGAGCTAATTAAGTCGTTATACTTGATGAAAAACTCATTTAAAGCGCCTCCACAAAGTGTGCAATATCAAATTTGCATTAATTACATGGCAGAGAATAAGTTATTGTTATAGCCGCCTCGAACGGGGTTCCGGCCAAGTCAATCAGAGAACTTGAGGAAGTTCCGATAAAGTCGTTTTGTTTATTTTAAGACTTCAACTACAAAATCAAACTTTTCAATCGCTCAAGAGTCAAATGTCAAACCCTTTAATAGCCATATTGCCCAACTAATTGCTTGCCAATTTGCATTTATTGGCAGCAGCCAGGCCAAACATCTTGGCAAAACTTTCAACTTTTTATGCAACAGACTTTTAACGCCATCTTTGCTGAGAATGTCGTTTCGTTGCTTTTTGGCAGAGTGCAAATTTGTACATAGTTTACAATTTATTTAGGCAGCTCGTGGCTAGAGTCCTGCAATTGAAATGAAACGCGTAACTTTTTAATGGCCAGAACTTGGGCCAGCTACCACCACAATCCCCCACTCCCAGTTGAAAGTTGGCCAGCAAAGGTTCTCGAAGAAAGTTTTCAAATTATGGCTGGCCAGGCACAGTTCATGGGTGTCGATGCAAGTAAGCTATTGGCTAAGCTATGACATTTTCAATCTCTTTGAAGGTCGCCCAAATAGTTTGGAGTTAAAGCTGAAAGTTTAAGATTTCCAAAGCTGAGAAAGTGATTTACGAAATGATATGAAATTTTAGTTAGGAACTTTCAGAAGAGTAACAGCAAATGTGAATGTAGTCGCTAGGACTGGTAATTATATCTCCAACAACAGTGAATCTGTCAACAAGGCAACAATTCAGCATCAAATTCTATTAAATTAATCCAAATTGCCTTATCAAATCAACCATTTAAAATCAATTTAATAGAATACTTCTCGGCTTACCCAAATCTTCGTTCAACAATCATCTAAATAGAAAAGAAAAAAAGCCAACCTAGAGCAATGCTAAAAGACCCAAGGACAGGCAATATTAACTACCCCCTGGGGAGCGCTCAAGGCTCAACAACAGTTGGACGTCTTGATATATAGCCATCAAATTTGTGTTCCTTGGCAAGGCACAAAAAAGTTGCAAATATTTTCATCAAACAACAAATTCCAAATGTCAAAGTTGGGCAAATCGAACCATGATTAATCATTTCAGGAATGATATAATTAAGTCGAGGACATCGTGAAAAGCAATGACGATGTACTCACCAGATGAAAGATGAAGTTTATAAAATGTTACTTTATTTAAGGTGGCGGCGGCAGACGGACAGACGGACGGGACGGACGGGTCGGACTGCTTGTCGCCTGTCGTGATAAATTATGTTAATAAATGTTGAGTTGAGCTGCCCAAGTTGGGAGCAGAGCAAACTTTTTGCACAGCTCATCCTTGTCAAGAATCAGGCCACGTTTTAGGAACCAAAAGCCTCACTTATTATGCTGCCCTGCCTCATTTTCAAACATAATATCATATTGAGTGGTTTCCCCTTAAGTAGTTGACCACACTTTTCCCGAGTCGAGTCTCGTTTCTGCTGCCGTTTCTCCTTCAACTTTATTAATTCACTTAGCAAAGTGTAATCCTATCACGTCAATAAGATTATGGTTTTCAGAATCTTTAATATTTTTTCTTGTTACCAAAGCTTAGATACAAACATTTTCCCACTTCCCACTCTCTAGCTGTTGGCACTTGTTGTTGTTGCTGGTGGCTGGTGTTGTTGCTGTTTATGGAAATCACAGCTCCCTTAAGTTGGCTTCGGCTTTGGACTTCAGCTTTGCCACAGAGAGAGAGAGAGAGGCAGTTGGCGTCATGCATAACAATGACTTGATGGAAAGAAGCGACGTGTTCGTCTTTGCCTTTTCCTTGGCAGTTTCATGTTTTTGTTGGGCTTTTCTTTACTTCTTAACATGTGAAAATGTTTGCCTTCTCATTGTAGACTTAACTAGATTTTTTTATGTACTTTTGGCGTCTGTTTTTGGTTACTTTTAAGTATGATTTTGAATGTGTTGAATGTAAGAATTTGTAATTTCATAAATTGAACAAAATTTAGACAATCAAATAAAATTTAATAAAATATTTAAAAATGTAACTAAAAGATTTATTGACTCTCTTTCTCTCTCCTCCTCACTTAGTAGAAGGAAAGTGGAAGGAAATCGTCGCTTTAGCATGTCTTCAGAATCAACTCAATTCCTCGTTTAATAAGGAATAAAACTTGTCTTTATTTCATAGATTTCTTTTCAAAATCAAAGTTCCACTTCTCGAATGCCTTACCTTGATGTTTATATTGACGAATCGTTAGGACGAAGGAGAAGAAATGCCAAAAGCAATTACGCCAGCTTGTTGACCAGAACAAGCAAAAGCGACAACAACAGCAAATATCACAAAGTACGTAATACTCGTTCAAAGCAAAAACATGTCCATGTCCAATGCAATAAACATTCATTACAAATGGCCAAATGCCACAAACAGAGAACAAGGAGCAGCCCAGTGCCTGGGAATGGCAAATGGGAAAGGAAGTGGGAGAGCTATTTGGCGAGGTTGGCTTTAGTTTTTATATGGCACAGCTGCCACTTGCCAGTGGAAGACAGCCAGGAAATCAAAGCACACACGCACACACATGCTGAACGATATCTTACCATCTCCTTTTGAGCAACATGTAACAAAAAAGAAAACAACGCACACTTTCCTTCTCCCCCCGGAATTGAACAATAAAATAAATGATATTTCCCAAACTAGCCAGGCTCTGGCTTTTTTTAAATTCAATAAAATTTTATGAAAATAATTCGAGGAAGTTGTGTGAAACATATGTGCGAAGGCAAAGGGTCAAGGCAAGCACTTTTATGACAATCACATTAGTTCGGAATGAGGCTATCCTCGAATAATCTGCTATGGCAATGCAACAGCTGTTGCAGCAATCAGGAAATACTTGCCGCACTTCCCTCCCCCTTTCATTGAACAAATGAGTGTTATTCTCTTCCTAATGATTCGTCTTGCTCATGTGCGTGTTTTTTAGACTTGAAATCTGTAACTGTGTTCTCAATATTAGTATAACTTTACAGAGGGTATTATATGGTATTTGTAATGTATAGAAGGAAGCACATCCGACCCCATAAAGTATATATCTGCCTGATCAGTCCTTCCGTTTGTCTGTTCTATGCGAACTTCTCCCTTTGCTTTGAAGCTTTCGATGTGAAATTTTCATCATCGGTTTCTTTTTATTGTCAGCTGCTCGTAAATCGTGAAGGATGTTCTCGATTATAGAGCGAACTTTTGTTTTCACTACTAGAACGCTTTGAGATCTTAATGGGAAAGTTCTGGGATACATCAAGAACAATACCTTCTCATTTCAAGAACATTTTGGATCAATTCAAGAACTGTTTCTTAGTTTTAAAGTTATCAACACGTAATTGTCACTGTAGGCTTCTTTTGCTTACAAAATCATAAGGATCGGTCCACTATAACACATAGCTGCCATATAGAAATGAAAACTTTGTACAGTAGATGGCGCTAAAAGGCTAACAGGCTAAGGAGCTTTATATATGCTACCTCTGTGCCCTGTCTCTCTCACTCATAAACAGACTTCTTTGATTGCGAATGTGTTGTATGTATGTGTATGTATATGAAAGTTTGTCTCATTGTATAAAATATTTGAAGGTAACTAGAAAGAAGATTGCTCCGCTGCCTTTTGCAACAGCTGAACAAATAATTTATAGATTACTAAGTTGTCCTTCCTCTTTAGAGCTCTGCCAGGGTATATAAGATTCAGGTATCCGAAGTTAGGTTGGTTTTTCAGTCGTGATCACTGGATATATGCATGCAGTGCACATATATCACTCATTTCATTATATTTCTTACCTCGCCATTGAGAATTTTAATTAAAAATATTTTCATTTATTGTATTTATTTGTATTTTTCACAGCTCCATTTTTCCGCTTTTCTGACAAATGCGTGGCCATAACTTTTTTTTTTCGAGGTTTGGGGTGAAAGCTGTCCTGCCAGAGCATATGTGACATTTATTAAAACAATTTTGGAGGTGAGCGTGCGGTGCCTGGACCTGGACTGCGCGAAAGGGGGCGGGCTAATAAATTAGCTCACATTTAAAATGGAGAAATTGGTTATTGGCAGAGCACACATGTGGCTGATTGGGGAGCTGTTTGTAAATAAATCATACGCGGAGAGTTATTGCATTTTATTTAAAGAATGCTGAAATTGTAACCTTGCAGATGGCTATATATATATATATAGTCGTGCTCGACTCTCTTTGCTAGGGCTCTTCTCTAAACCTTGAAGAGAAGAAGGCTGAAAAGGCGGCACGCGAGAGACAATACTGATGTCAAGTCTAGTTGAACTTTATCAATCCTTTCTTGAATGCTCATGTTCATCCATGAAAGGGAATCAAAACACATATTCATAGTTTTCTATGGTCTAATTAAGCTAATGCTTATCAGAAAATAACTACATTAGACGTATTTCAAAGTGTTGCTAATATAAAAAGTTTCCTATTATAGCTGTTCCCTTGCAAAGACTTCCCAGTTGAAGCTTGCTACCAATAATTCTCACAAGCACTGCGAATTTCATTCATCTGCACATATTTTCATCCATTAAACCGAGTCGAGGACAAATAAACTTCATGTGCTTCGTTAAAAATAGCTTGCAGCGTAATTTACGCGCATAAAATGAACATTAGATTTATATTTTAATATGGCTTGCACACACACACACACCCAATAAGTTGTTCTAGCTCCTTCCTGATGATGCCAACGCCACCAGCTGAATAAAAAACAAAAGCAAAAATATATAAAATGCTTATGCCAAATAACCTGCAGCTATTACAAATACAAATACAGCCAACGCGCTCCACCTCGACATATGCATATGTCTAACTGTATGTGTGTGGGTGGGGGGCGTACTTATTTCCATTACAAATGAGCTTATTATGCGCTCGAGTCACAAAGTCCTTGCGACTTAAAAGGATTTGCATGTGATTAGCAGACATGAAATGTAAACAAAAAGACGACTTCGTGTGGGACCAGATGAAGCTACTAGACTAGGTGATACCTCAGAAGGCGATAAGGAGTGGTGTTATTGGACTGTTAGAGACAGATAAACCCTGCAAGGAAATCTAGCTTGGGCACCTCTATAATATATATATCCGGTATTATACTATAGTATCAAGTTTGGTCAAAGTCATGAAGAGGCTTCTAAAAGGCAATGTAAATTTCCACAGATGAAAGTTCTTCCAGCTGTAGTACAAATATATTTATAATGGTCCGATTCGGATAGTTAAAAGGGCTTCCTTGCTTGGCAGGCTTATGAGAAAGGTAATGGGAATGGTACAAATGAAAGTGAAAGATAAATTTAGTATAAATATATGACATTACCCTGTGATAGAGCAAACAACCTTTTCCATCTTCTATATACTTTTGACTTAGCAACCTTCGCTTATACGATCTTACACCTTTAGGTAATGGATACAGGGTGTGAAAACAAAAGCCAAAAGACTAGATGGCTTGTAAGCACTTTCTATGAATGCGTGTGTGTGTGTGTGTATATATATGTATGTATTTATATTTGGCAAATTGCCGCTGGTAATGGCAAAGGGAAAGCAAAGGCATAAAAACAATGAACACATCATAATCATAATTCTTGTTGCCAAATTTTACAGCCAGCCGCTTAGGCAGAACATGTGCCTCTGTCTCTGTCTCTTGATGACTCTTGGAGATGTAATTTATGCCTAGATTAACTTCTTAATCTGGAGTTTATACCTGGGTGTGGATCTGGTGTTGGCTTAATGCTCCACATATAAAAATCGATAAACTCAGCAAAGGAATCAGCTGTCACATGTCGGAGTGCAGTTTCCCTTACACAATGGCAAGTCCGCCTATTCTTCTTTTTTTTCTTGTTTCTTAGCATAAGAATTCACAAAACTACTTTGAAGTAAAAGTAAAAGTAAAAGCAAATAGAAAAGCACTTTTAGCCAGCTTGGGCTGTCAGACTGTTTGTAATTGAAGCTGACTTTAAAGAGAGAAATGTTGGATAGATTGCCCAAGATAATAATGAATATTACCCTTGCAGAGGGTGCTATAATCTTGTCATGATATTTGGACAGCATAGAAGGAAGCATCTGTGACCAGATAAAGTATATGTATTCTTGATCAGCATGACAAGCCGAGTCTGTCCATCTGTTTGTCTGTTTCTATGCGAACTTTTCTCTCAGTTTTAGAGCTATCGTGTTGAAATTTTTACGGTAGACTTCTTATAGCTGTAAGCTGCTCATATGTGAAAATCATTTAGATCGAACCACTATATCATATAGCTCCCATATTACCAACCGATTCAGAATGAACTCTTAGTGCAGAAAAATTAGTTGTATTTTATCCAAATTAAACCAAATTTGGTAAATGTCAGTTTAAGAAGCCTCTTTGTCTGTTGAGCAAAGTTGATCCGGATCGAACCACTATATCATATAGTTCCCATACAACCAACCGATTCGGAATGAACTCTTAGTACAGCAAAATTGGTTGTTTTTTACCCAAATTGAACCAAATTTGCTTAATGTCAGTCTTATAAGCCTCTACGTCTGCCGACCAAAGTTGATCCCGATCAGATTACTATATCATATAGCTCCCATCTAACTGATCGACTCGGAATGAATTCTTAGTACAGCAAAATTGGTTGTTTTTGTTCCAAATTGAAACAAATTTGGTAAATGTCAGTTTTAGAAGCCTCATTGTGTGCTGATCAAAGTTGATAAAGATTCGGATCACTATATCATATAGTAGCTCCCATACAAAAGTATGAGAGATAAAGGCGCTGGTGCTTCTTCAGCTTCTTGGCTAATCAAATTGCCGCTCATGGGACAAGCTTCATACCTTAAACATCTTTAACATAGTTGATGTATTTCTGAACCTGTAAACCTTAAATTTCTGCACCTATGATAACTAAATAATATTACCGTAAGCTCTGCTGGCACATGTTTATTTAAGCCCTTCTCTCAGCAGAGAACAATGCTTGCCGCGGGGCTCGCATGGGGAGGCGAAGGTCTTAACGCTTTCATACATTTACTTAAATTCTTTGACTTGTTTGCCAAGGCGTCGCAAGGTCCCACAGCGACAAGGGGCAGACAACACATTCGCATTCGCATTCATACCTACACTGAGAGGAAACTTACGATGAATATAAGATACATTTAAGTAATGTTGCAATGGATCAAGAATGACTATAAAAGGGATGATATATATAAGAATGTATATCAAGAGAATGTATATCAAACTGTATCAAAAGATCAGCATCAGCATGAGCAAAGCAATCGATATAGCTTTATCCCTTTGTCAATCTGAACACCTGTTTCTGTCAATCTCCCGATCTAACAAGTTTTAGAAGCTGCATTGATGAATATTTTACCAGATGATTATTGTTTTTGAACGCAATTTCAAACATCCAGATCAGACAGTTATATCTTTAAAGAACATTCAGTATGGAAAATTTGATTGCTTTTCATCTGAATTAAACCCTTTTCGCTTAGTATCGGTTATAGAAGTCCCAAACTGAAGCCAGATCGAATAACTATATCATCATATTGCTGCCATAGAAAGAACTACATCACTTTCTTCAGTGTATTCTGACGATACATTGACAGCGAGGTAGTGGGGCGAAATTTTGTTACCAAAACATTGGATTTGTCTTGCTTTTGTCTTGCACGTTGCTGCCTTTTCCTACTCCTTCGTATTTTATAAGCGTATCCAGCACCAGCACCAGCTCCAGCTCGGGAATACAAGTTGCTAGCAGAGTTCTGTATGCAGCAGCAGTGGGAAACACTATGCAGAATAGTGTGAGTGGAAGCGTGACAGGATTGGTATTAGAGCTGACATGCCTGCAGGGACAATGGCACAGATCTGGTCTGAGAACTCGAGACACGGGACTCTAAGACCATTGAAGTATGTAAAGGCCATTGATGTGACAAGGTTCCTCTAGCCTTCCACTACTACTGCTGTTCCTTATACTCTCTCTCTTGAAATGTAGGACACTATAATTTCATTGGGTTTGCAGCCACATAGGTAAATCTCATAGCGAGAGAGAGAAATTCTTCAGTCTCTGAAATGAAATTATGACAACTTTGAGCAAAAATAGATATGGTGCCCTGGAAGTGGACTTTCAATCAATACAAAATATATATAGATTCATATATTTTTGAAATATTTTCTTGTAATATATAGCCAGATAACTAGACAGCGTAGATATGTTAGCATATGCAATCTTCGTCTATTTTGCGCTGTTTTCCCTTTTTAGTTTTTCTTGTTTATGTCTCGACTTGATTGTATTTTATGCACAGTTTGCCGTTTTGGACACGCCAAAGGAAGAGGCCAGGGCCTAGGCATCGCCTAATAGCCCACGGCTACAGTACACATGACACACACACACGCACACACACACACACACACCCATCTTAAACTTCAGCCAAGCCATCTTCAACTCAAGCAACAAAAAACTCTTGAACGCAACTTAAACTTTGGCTAAGTGCCGAAAAGCTCAAATCGTAATCATAGGCTCTTAGCCACATACTGCACACATACACGCATCTACTCATCTATACATACACATACACTCATCTATACATTCTTATGTATAAATATGCATCTTCATTGCTTGCGCTCGCATTGTTGTTGCCTGCCATTTTTCGGCATTCACATTTCAAATTCACCTTTATTTGCCCAAACGATTTCAGCATTCATATACATTCATATATGTATTTATGTATGTATGTATGTATTTTAAGTATTTATTTATTTGGCTCTTGGCTAAACTTCAAGTCTAGTCTTTTGTGCCAACTTCCATTTCAATGGACCGCTCCTAAACCTCTTTGCATTCATGCGCTCTGTCTAAATCTTTCCTTTTATTCGCATTTTATTTTTCTTTCCTTTTTTTGTACTCTCACTTTTGACTTGTTTGCGTTTTTCATGGCTGTGTGCCTCCACAGCAGGATGAACTGCTTGAGGATGATGATGATCACGGATGGAGGCTGTTTTTTACTGCATTGCATGTATTTATATATAGAAGAGTTTTTTATTTTCTTTGCATCTTCAAAACATAAAACGAAAATGCATACAAAAATTGCATTGTTGCTGTCAAAATATTAACTGACGCTGTTTCAATTACAACAAGAAAGAAAGAACAACTGAAAAAGAATCGGTTGTATGCCAGCTATATGATACAGTTGTCCGATCTAAATCAGATCAGTCCAGTGAACGTGGGGTATTCTCAAATGAATACAAACCCAATTTGGTTTGATTTGGATGAAAAGCAGAGAAGTTAGACTACCAAGTGTTCATTCAGGAGGAATCGGTTATATGGCAGCTATATGATATAGTAGACCGATCGTAACCAATTTTGGTCACCAAGTTTAGAAGTCTCTAGAAGCCATACTCACCAAATTTGGTTAGATTTGAATGAAAAACAGAGAAGTTATGCTACTAAGTGTTCATTCCGGAACAATCGGTTGTATGGTAGCTATACGATATAGTCGACCGATTGTAATCAATTTTAATCATCGCGTTTTGGGGCTTCTTAAATGGATACTCACCAAATTTGGTTAGATTTGGATAACAAACAAAAAAGTTATACTACTAATTGTTGATTCTGGAACAATCGGTTATATAGTAGCTATATGATATAGTTGTCCGATGTGTATTAGATCATTTCAGCGGACGTGGGGTCTCCTCAAATGGATACAAACCGAATTTGGTTTAATTTCGAAGAAAAACAGAGAAGTTATGCTACTAAGTGTTCATTCCGGAACAATCGGTTATATGGTAGCTATACGATATAGTCGACCGATTGTAATCAATTTTAATCATCGCGCTTTGGGGCTTCTTAAATGGTTACTCACCAAATTTGGTTAGATTTGGATGACAAACAAAAAAGTTATACTACTAACTGTTGATTCTGGAACAATCGGTTATATAGTAGCTATATGATATAGCTGTCCGATCTTGATCAGATCAGGCCAGCGGACGTGGGGCCTCCTCAAATAGATACAAACCGAATTTGGTATGATTTGGATGAGAAATGGAGAAGTTATGCTACTAAGTGTTCATTCCGGAAAAATCGGTTGTATGGTAGCTATACGATATAGTCGACCGATTGTAATCAATTTTAATCATCGCGTTTTGGGGCTTCTTAAATGGATACTCACCAAATTTGGTTAGATTTGGATGACAAACAAAAAAGTTATACTACTAACTGTTGATTCTGGAACAATAGCAGCTATATGATATTGTTATCTGATCTGCATGAAACTCAAACTTAACCAGCGTGCAGACAAAACTAGCATCATGTAAAAATGTAAGCTCTCTTGATTTGTGTTTTGTTTGTTATTATTTGCTATTCCCGAAATATAATCTATCTGTCTCTTTCATTCCTCTGTTATTTTGCCTAGCAGTGGCCTAGTGCTAGTGTGTTTGCCTCTTACGCATGGGATCCTGGGTTCAAATCACAACAATAATTTTTGTGTTGTTTTTTCACTTTGTTTGTATCTTAGGATTCCCAAGTATTTATTTGGCAATTCCGTGATTTAAATAGAACATCAAGTGTTCTGACTTTCGGCGGTCATGCGTCTCCGAGCTGCGTGTTTCAGGTTGGCCACATCCCCGACTATAAGTCGATTCCGACTACAAGTCAATTGTGGTAGATATAAAATGATATATGAGCTAGCTCGTGGGACGCCCTTGGTCTGATCGCCACTTTTTATTTCTTTTAATTTTTTTGTTTGTTTTCTTTTTCACGATCCTTGTAAAATATAGAAGCCAGCATATCCGCACCAAAAATATATAACCCAAGTCCCAACTCATCCTTAAGGTGAGTTGAATTGGATTACTTTTGTCGTCCAAATATAGAAACTTTAGTCAATTCCGAGTGGTTTGTTATACCATTAATGCAATGGTACATGGAGATATTTATGAAATCCGGCAAGGAATTGAAGAAGGGGTTAGTCTGGGCAGTTGATTCACTCAGATCGTACAAATGCCTATAATATCAAGAAAGGAAGGCTAGCCTCGGCCTGCTACCAATAAATCAAGGAATATACTTAGAAATTAAGCAAGTATATATATAATCTTAAGTTGATTAGCTTTGAGTTTCCTTAAGCTTCCCATTGAGAGATTACAAAAGGGTTCTGAGGCTTACCGAATCATCATTTGGCTTAAATTCTCTTCTTGCCACCCAACGAAAAAAAGACCAAGAAAAGCACAAATACAAGTATTGCTGCTTTACTCAGCTGTCTGAACTTTCAATTGAATTTCCAATTTCTTGTTCAGCAGGAGTAAGAACAAACTGCAATCGGAACTGGAAGTCCTTAGCCAGCACCAAGAATGGCCCGCGGAAGTAAATATCCAGCTATAAATCCACAAATCAAATGCAATCAATTCAAATTTCACACTTCAATATTCATTAGAAATGTATTTTGCATTTCACAAGCTGGTTGAGATGGCAACGTTGTGCAGACATCCTTGGCGCAGGACCCAGCATGAAAAAATTGCGAATTTTGCGCAAAATTAGCTGCCAATTGTTTTTTTTCGAAAGGGAACAGAAACGATAAATTGCCATAGGAAATTGTGGCAAGCCCCAAAGCAAGGAATTTCAAAAGGACAGGACGACAGTTGCTGCTGGTTTCAGCTACAATTTCTCTGCCTCTAACTCTGCCTTGCCCTGCCCCAGTTTGTGGTGGCAAAAGCGAGTGCAACTTTAATTATGCTGGACAATTTATGGATAATTTATTACAATTAAAGTAGCTCAGCAGGCGACATTTAGCATTTGGCCAGCAACAATGCTAGCAGCATGGCCGCAACGAGAAAAACTGTCAGAGAAAGGTGCATAAATATGTGTGTTATTTGTGTGTATCTGTGTGTGTATGTGTGTGTGTGTGTGTGGCGCACATAACTTAATTATGCAGAAGTGTAAAAGCTGCACAAACATTCTCTGTATATGCATATGTATATGTGCGTGTGTGTGTGTGTGCCTGTGTGTGTATGTGTTACTCCACTTTGTGTGGCAGACAATGCGCCGCTTGAAGTCTTTCCATAAGCTCAAAGTTCATAATAGGATTTAGTTAGTGTAACTTTAGTTGCTGCTGTTGCTTTTCCCTGCTGCTCCTGGTTTTCCTGCTGTGCTGTTGCTGTTGCTGCTGGCGAAGCATGTGCTAGCATCGTAGATACTTATTTTGCCATATAATGGAAAAAATGAGAAAGTCCTTAAAGTGTTACTATGATTTTCATATTTTTTGCATGCACTTTGAAAACTGATTGCCTTTATGAAAAATTCATGGATTGGGTAAAATTTGTAAGCTCAGCAAAAAGCTAAAAATCTTTTGTATTGGACAAAAACACACCCATGAATATGATTTCTCAATGTCTCTTTTCTAAAATGTTCGCTGAGTTTGATGTCGGATCTGTGATTGTTTGTCTACACTAAGAAAAAAATAGTTCAGAAAGTAGCAACATCATAACAATATCAATATTTGCGATCTAAATATCATGAACAATGTCCTAGATTTCCGAACGGGCTTTCGTTCTCATTACTCGAATGCCTTGCGATCATTATAGAAACGTTCTGTGTATATTCATTGCCAATATCCAAAAGTTGTTTTCAGAAACGTTTAGAGAACTCATCTTGTTGCTGTTGAAATCTTACAGAACTTTTCAGCGTCAACATTTGAACAGATGATTTGATTCATGCATTTGATTCATCTGTGGGTGTCCACCATGGTATCACTGGTAAAGTTTGTCGAAAGTCGCCGGATAGTAGAATAAGTGCACCTCCAAATATGTTATCGCTTTCCCTCAAATCTGTTAGTGATCTATGAAGGGCTTCTAATACCTTGTTGAGCGACATAACGCAGCCATCAAGTCAGAGACAGGCCCAGCCCTGTGCTCACTATGGCAATTGTCCGTCAGCTGAGATGCCCACATAGGTGTTCTGCAGCAGCAATAGCAATGGGCAAAGCCAGGAGAGAATGATCTGTTTGATAGCGACTATCAGGAGCTGTTGGACCTTGCCATATATGCAGAGGCTCAGGCACAACAGCAGCATCAGCAATCACATTTTAGAGCACCTGTCTAACCGCCAAATAGTGGATTTTGGAAGCTGTATCGCAGCTCTTCGGATAGCCAGAGTCCCAGAATTCCACAGTTTACCAAGCTGGATGGAGGCCATCGTTATATATATTTTGTGTATACCATTGCAGTTAGCATGGTTGTGCGGCTGACTAACTGCTACACAGGTAGTGTATGTATTACAGTATCTATGAGGGGCTAATACTTATACATATCCTAAAGAAATTGTATATATTTCTCATCCATATCGTAATTTATCTAGGGTAGCCATTCCCATTTATGAAGATTCGCAATTGTCTTGCCCTTGCCAAAATGATTATAATAGCAAATTCCTCTCAAATTCGCATATAAATTGTACAAATAAATGAAAGCACATAAATGGCCACAGAAATAAAACTCTTCAACTCGCATAAAAATAAACAATCCCATATATAAGGGCCAGGGCATAAATCAGTTAAATGTGTTCCTAATAAATGCCATTAAGTTTTTATTACTGCCGCCTTTGCAGCGATTTAGGATTTAGGATTTCGGCTGCCAGGTACATAAATTGGTTAAATCGTCGTCATCCTCATACACACACACACACATGCAGCCTTACAAGTAGGAGGACAAATAAAATATGTCAATTGCTTACAAGTGTGTAAACGATGGGGTTGGGCTTTCTCAGGGATTGGGGCTGCCTGGTCTGAAAGCAGTCTGAATAATTTTTAAAGAAATTCTTTTGTCAAGTTTATAAATTTTTAAAAAATATGAAATTTATTTAAATTTACTTTTTAAATTTTTTAAAATATTTAGTAGGCCTTCTTATTCATTATTTCTAGATCAAAGCAAATCAAATAGATTTCCAATTGACCTTTTCGATGTCTTAAAGAAACTACACAAACCATCAGTTCTTCCGATCAACAACCTTTCTAAACTATCAGTAAACCATCCAGAGTTACCTCTTCCTGCCCAATTTCCAGTCCCAATCAATACACCAAGACGTAACCAGGCAGCCGATAGCCCCCAGCATCAATACAGCCCACAAAAAACTGCACTGCCATTCTTATCTACATCCAGTCCTGCACACGAGCTGCTCTGCTTCTCGTCGTCGCCATTGGCATTGCTTTTGTGGCGGTGTTATGCCCACCATTTCCGTCTGGTTTTCACAACTCATCGCGCCGATTTCCGACGCCGCCACAATCTCTCTTCTTTAAACTCCAAGCCTGTTGGCATGGTTATACATGTTTTTGTCTATTTTTCCCCGTGATTTATGCTAAGGAGATTTGTGCAACGGCTATCGCCATCGAAACAGCCAACGTAATTGTGCACAGTCCGAAAATCAATGGCTAGCGAACAATTGCCTTTGTCTTGACTCGCATCTACAGCAGAATGCAACAGGAAATTTCCAAACACTTGAGATGGCAAAGACAATCTCCTCCATTCAGGGGAAGCCAGCACATGTGTATTGCCATTTCCAACTATTGTGTAACAACAAGCAGCAGCGACAGCAGCCATAACAATGCCACAACAAATAATATGGAAAAGTTGCAACTTTATCAAACTAGGCGGAGTCTAAGGCATTGGTGGCATTGCAGCAATTGGCAGACAGATATGGAATGGGTGTGAGGTTCATCTTCTATTGCATTATAATTTGAACTTGTGTATTCACGATGCTTAACTGCACATACTCTATTTCTACAGTTTGTTGTGTTTATCATAATGAGACGTTGAAGTGCAGTGAGCAGCCTGCCGCCCAATCGGTCGAAGGGCGCTTCCGCATAACGTGCGACACGAAAAGTGGGAGGCGATAGTACAGATAGTATAGATAAAGACCCGATCAAGGGGCCTGTCTTTAAGAAAGCACGATATCTAAAGCGGTATGCTACGGAAAAACGACTTAGCTTTGCATTTAGAACAGTTGAGATTCAGTAAGTTGACCTGATACCACGATTGGAAAGCTTAAAGGTCATCTTGCTGGCTAAAGTGGGAGGAACAATCGTCGAAGGACAAGCAAAGTTTAACGTAGTCGGCATACATTAGTACGCGAGAATGGGATAGTATCTGAGGCAGTTCTTTAATAAGCAAGGTGAAGAAAAAGAGACTAAGGTGGCTAGCCTGCGGTATCCCTGAAAGGGCTTGAAAAAGAATATCAACTTTTAGCTCTTCAAGATACAATTTGGACCACTGTACAAAGCCGGCAAGTACGACACATATGCACATAAATTAAACTATGTTACAAGTCAAGTGTAGCCCAAGGTCTGTGTGTGTGCATGTATGTTATGTTCTCCATTATCAATACACATAGCCATTATCAACACACAGGCAGGCAGGCAGCATTCACAGGGAAAGAGGAGCAAGGGATAGAACTAGGAACAGGGATAGGCACTGGGACAGGGATAGCATGCATAAAACATGTCTCGGCACAGTGGCAGCAAATTGAATCAATAATATCCAATCATGGGTTAACAATGCGAATTGATTTCCACACAGCCACGCCACCCACATCAGCTGATACCATCCATGATGAATCCATCCAACACCGGCGCCAGGACAAAATGCAAACAGGCAGGCAGGCAGCCCCCAAAGATAAGGACAACACTTGCTAGCAAACACATGTCTGCCTGCCTCCTAACCAAGTCTTCATGTAAATATTAATTAAGTTTTGGCTTTTGTTGCCTTAGAACCAAGGGTTTTTAAGCCGGCAACGACAGAAGGAAGATGGTCAGCATCAGTTTGAGGTGTTGGCTGTGATCTAACTCGCAGTTTGTTAGTTCAAGTTAGTTAGTTCATTTGTCAGAGACTCCTTTGCCTAATCAACTTAGTGGCTGCCCTGTTGTTGGCGTTTCTCATTACAATAGCTATTGTGCTTACGAGTAATAAGCATGACATTAAGATGTATCCTCATCATGAAGGAGTACAGACAAAGCCAAATTAAGTAAATTTCTGCTATCTAATTCAAGAATTCAATTGTAAATCTATATATATAAAGATCTTTGTCCTGACTGACTGACTTAGCATCACTGCATAGGTGAAACGGAAATAGGTAAGATGCTGAAATTTTTACAGAAGGTCTAAGTGCAAAGGGGTCAAGGTGGAGGCCAAGAGTTGTATGGAAACATAAATTTCAGTGATCTGTGTAAATGTGTAAATTTGTATGAAAGATTTCAAGTTCAACTATCACTTTTGCTTAATAATTTTGCTCCTTCTCTACTTTTATTGATATTTTTAATAATTTTTAAGACTTTGATTCCATTTAAGACTTCAATAATCTCTAATGACATTTGCAATTAGTGTCTTTATCCCATTTATTTCCAAATTGCTTCAAAAAACCAAGGAGAAAAACTTTAATTTTATTTCTTTCTTCAACTAGAATAGTTGAGAAGTGCAGATAAATGCTTTTCCCTGGACAACGATTTCGAGACGCACAGACTTTGAACTGGCAAGTCTTTAGTTTTGCTTTTGAGCTGCCTTTTCTTAGTCTTCATTCGTTCATTATTGTTATTTTAGCCCGAAAAGAGAGGCTATAAAAATAAATACCCAAAGAGTTGAGACTTTAAAGTTCTAAATACGTTTTAATCCGCTTTGAAATGGATCTGACAAATACACAAAAGGCAGGCATGCCGAGGAGAGGGTGTGAAGAGGGATAGTTGGCTTTGGCTGCCCAAAAGCAGGTCATCATCAGCGTCATCATACACATTTTCATACTGATCCATCCTCACCCTGGTTTTGGGTTGAAAAATGATGCCGCGTTGGTTGAAATTGTTTTGAGTGTTTTCCCTTTTTCCCTTTTTTTGTTTTTTTGGGGAAGCAGCAAACCATTAGTTGCTCTAAATATATTTTTAGCCTCTCTCTCTGTTTTTGTTTTCTTCCTAAATGTGGCCAAAATACGAACGTTCCTGTGCATTTTAAGTATTTTATTTTATTCCTTGCTCCTTTGCAGCTTTCAGAGTGAGCCCGGCTTTTGAGTTTTTGGTCAGTTGTGTCTGTCTCTGTTTCTGTTGTTGAGTCTGTCCCCTTTTGGTTTTAAGTTTCCGAGTTATGTTTATCTAAATGATGCCAGCCAACGTTGCGTATGTGGAATATTTTTATTGTGGTAATGCCAGTTGGTAGTTTTCAGTTGTTGTTCCATGTTGTTGTCTATGTTGTTGTTCTTGTTGTTGTTGTTGTAGTTGGTTACTGGTTTTGACATTCGCTTGCACACATATACAGAAATTTTTGTGTGCTCTGGCAGATAAGCCAATTTATGTTGTTATTTCTGAATGTGCGTGTTAATTTGGCTGCGGGGAAGGGCAACGGAAAGGGCAGAAAGTGAATAAGTGAGTTGATGAAGGTACTTAGTCGACTTGGCCAAACCAACGAGTACATAGTTGAGGTTTTTCCCCATGTGTGATTACTATAGGAATGCTGGATCTGTGCGTGTGAGGTGAGAAGCTAGCTAAATAGCTAAGCCTGCTGAGGGCTTAATTATTTATATTAAGATAATTTTGTAAACATATTATGTTTTAAGCTTCTCTTTGTTAACTAAATTCAACTAAAAACCCTTCATGGCTCACTTCAATTCATCCTCGAAAGTTCTTAAGTCAATTCAAACTACAGCCAATCATCTGTTAAGCTTCAGCTTCATCATTATGATACCAACAACTTTAGCCAAAGCCAAATCTCTTCAGCCACCTGTCACAAAATGAACTCTTACTGGCCATTCCAGTCGACTCTCTTCTTTCAGTTCATCCATGCCTTTGCTCATTTTCGAGGTTGGAAAAGCCGAACCTAGGCCACGTTCGTGCCTTAACCGAAATGCTACGAAGCGACAGCCCTTCGGCTGGTCAAAAACGTCTTTTGGCATTTCCACCAATCGAGTCAAGCGTCGCTTTTCAGTCGGGCATCGGTTTTTCATCAGTGTGGACGGGACTTTTCTACGGGTGTAAACAAAGCGTTGCCAAGACCTGTGCCAAGTAAAAGCGATTTGCGAGTCTCACTTTATCTACGAAATGTTGTTCGTCGCGCTTCTGCTGTCATTCGCCGGCATTTGGCAGTTCGCGCCAAAGTTTTGAACTCGGGGAACTCCGGCGTGTTTGCAGTGCAATTGTCATCGTTCGTCGTGGTGATTTGAGCTGTGCACTAAATCTAATGTAACTGTTATGACTAATTGTTTATTGTTAATGCTTGAAGTATGTCAAATAGCGACGCTTCTGTTTGTACTAATATGAATTTGGAGCTTAGTGGCGGAATGTGTTTTTATAGTTCCTTTGGATTAGATCAACTTGAAGTGGCTTAGGGAATTTATAGTTCAATTATTGCTGAAATATTTTTGTGATGAAGTTGATATTCTAGCTACCTCGAGGTCAACTCACCGCTGTACTGTAAATATTTTGCCCTGAAGATGTTTGCCAAATTGTTAGCGAAATATATTGGCAAGAAATATTAATTATGTTGATCTCGTGTCGGCTAAAATATCAGTTTTGGGAAGTATATAGTGGCAACCTATATAAGACATTCATAATTAGTTAAATTATAAAATTTTACATTATTCATCAATTTCTTAAGCCTTTGGCCTTTGATCCGAAATCATGGAGATGCCATTGAGATGAGGCCGAAATCATGGAATCCAAAGGAACGCTAAAGTATTTCAATGATAGCTGAAAAACCAAGACCCAAATATTTTTTGTTCACTCTCGACCTTGAGCCCGCTAACCCAAACAGTTAGAACATTAGAAATCGATAGAAGTAAAGTTCCAAAAGTAAAATGCTATATAAAAATGAGGCCTTTATAAAGTTAAGAGCAACTTATCACTTAAAAGTGATGGGATGACGAGATTTTCCGAATTTCTCGGATGGTGTGATTCCTTATGGAGTCGTGATTCCTTATGCCTAAAATTGAGAATAGGCTATCCGTATATATGACATACATATGTGCTGCTGTTGCTGGCGGCAGGGTGACAAGGCTATATAAAAAGCGAAAACTGGTCGCAGCTCCAATTCCAATCTTCATTGTGAATGGGATATGCGGCAACAGCTCCTTTCCTAATAAAAGAATCAGGATATGCCTTTCTGAATAGAAAAGCCATGATAATCCATGCACATGTTATTCTGTGTTTGAAGTTTCTGGGTTCAGAGTTTGTAAGATTCTCTTCTTTAAGAACACAGAGAATATAAGAAAATATTTGACTTTCCAATAGAAATTGTGGTTCTAAGAGAATTTAGAACTACCTAATGAATATAAATTAGCATTCAACATGAAAGGAATATCATCTTCAGCCATCCAAAGCTAGTGTTTCCATAACGGCTATATGATATAGAAGGCAGCTATTCTTCAGACCAAATATCGTGAGAGACTTAAAGCGATCTACATGGCTTAAACAATTCTTAAGCCAACTATTAACTTGCAGCGCACAGCCAAAGTGTTCTGAAATGCTGCCAAATAGTTTCAACCGAAATCCTTTTGCTGTAGAATAAAACAAACCAAATGGCCATAAAAAGCGTTTACAAAAAGGCCAGTTGTTAGGGGGGGACAAAGGAAAAGCCGCCATGTAACCAACAAAATAATTTGTTGCAATAAATATTTGAAAATCCAGTTAAGCGAAACATTTTCGTCACGCCAGGCCAAAACTGGCCGCAGACTAAGAGTAAGTAAGAGCTAAAGGGAGGCGCGCCCCGCCACGAGCCAGGGAAAATGCCAGGAGAAATGCTGGAATTAAAACAGGAGGAAACAGGGCACAGAAATAGCTTCAGCTGCAGCTACAGGGCTAAACTTAGCTGGCTCTGGTTGACTTTGGAAAACCCTAGGAAAGGGAATGCCTTGACTCACAGATGAAATGAAGAATCTTTTGGTTGATTGTTTTGGCTTAGATACATAAAGTTAACTTCCAACTTTTCTTAACCAATATTTGGATGGGTAAATGGTATAAAAAACTTCTTTAATATATAAAGACTGGATCATAATATACTATATAGTATAACATCCTGTTCATATTAAGCAATCCAACCAGTATATTTTCGTTCTACCCTCTGTTTTTCGTGGGCTTATTCTTCTTTAGTGTTTTCCACAAATTTTCATGAAGTCACGGCTTTTGCATGCCACTGGCAATGTTATGCTTTGCTTTTCTTGTTGTTGCTGTTGCTGTTGCTGCACGGCGTGTTGCACTTTGTGAGCCGCCCTGTTTTCTGTTCTCCTCTGTTCCATGCTCTTGTGTCTCCAAAGCCGGACGCTTTAATATTAAAAGCGTTTAAAATTTTTGTACGTTTCGTCGCCATTATTCCGTGTCTGTGTTGCTGTTTGGGTTCGTGTTGTTATTGTTGTTGTTGTTGTTGCTGTTGTTGTTTGTTTTTGAAGGAGTTTCTGCCATCAGCTAGCTGCAGGCTTGGAGCACACTAACAAGCTGTGTTATGTTTCTCGTTCCTGGTCTGGCTGGCTGGCTTGCCTTTGGGTTTGCCCAACGTATTGCGGAAACGGAAGTGTTGCCATTGCCATTTTGCCAGCTATCGTTGCAATGTATTTTCGGTTCCCCTCTTGTTGCTGTTGTTGTTGTTGTTGCTGTTATTAGTACTGTTGCTTTTGCTTGGGAATATTTCTTTTTGGCTTTCCGCTTGTTTAAACGTTGCCATGTTTTGTTATTTCAGCTACGCTTGTCGGTTTGAGTTTTCACTGGGTTTTCTAGATTTGAGTCTGCCGAAAAGTTTTGCCAGCTGTCTGACAGGTGGTTTGTAATTCGTGTTTTACAGCCAACATTGCGATATTGTCTGATTTGTCCAAGTCGATTTGGCTGCCATAAAAGCACACACAAAGCGACAGTAACTTCAACGGACAACCAAAGCTGGCAGGCCTTTGTCGTTCTATATCGATTTCATTCTGGATAAGTATGTCGGAGTTACAAATTGGTGAAGAGCAGGAAATGCTAGGAAACAGAATTTGGTTGCCTTTAGATGGAGAAACTCAATAGTTTTATATAGTAAGTGTTCATTCACATCATATAGGTTGTTTGGCAGCTATGTGATATAGTTGTAGCTTTAAAGATTGCTGAGATCTCACTCAGACAGATAGGCAGATGAGGCAGACAGGCAGGCGGAGTAGCAACGGCTCCTCTACAACTTGGGTTTCGATATAAATTGGACCAACTGGCCTGCTTCTTCCGACAAAGTTGGCTACGCGCATGATGCTGATCAAGAATATATATATACTTTATATGGTTTTATATAACATTCGGCTTAAGGAAGAATCTCGTGAAAGACATTGCTAAGCGTGACGACTATCAGTTTCCTTTTGTATCTCAGCCGTAGAGGATTTCTTAGTTCTTCTTTTTGATTCTTTACATAAGAATCTTGATATTTCATACCTTATACATATCTACATTCTCCTCAAGAACAGCTAAACAAATATCAAATTAATTGCTTAATGGTGTCTAATCATATTTCGGTTTCACTTGTCTCAACTCGTTTCTCCAATCAATGTTAAGGCCAACTCAAGGAGCGTAAAAACAACAAACTCAAAACGCGCAAACAAAACATTTCCAGGGGGTAAAAGTCAAAAGGCTGCCACCAAACCATAAACAACAAAATCGTTTGACTTCTAAATACACAACAACAACAGCAACAACAGCAACAACAGCAACGGCCATTTATTTACCCGCCTCTGCCTGTGCCTCTTCCGCTGCAAAAGCAAAGCCACGCGGCCTGGTATGAAATCCGGCAGTGCTCTGGCCGACGACGCCGCCTCAATTTAACCGTTAAGTGCTGAGGCCAGCCCCACATCATCGCCATTTCAATGTTGTTATTGCTGTTGTTGTTGTTGTTGTTGTTGATTACGTGCCGTTAAAGTGATTAAAGGTGAAAATGTTGCTGTGTTTGTGTGTGGGCTGAGCAATGCCCCCATCTCCAAATTCAACTCTAAATTTAACAGTTTTCGGCCTCACAGTTTTAGTGCAACAACGATTTTCCTCCAACTTTCCCTATTGCAGAAGGAGAAGAAGCATTAGCGATTATAAAAAAGCCATGGCAATGGCAACGACCCGACCAGGATCGTCTATTACCAGTGCAGTATTCATTACCAACATCAACGTCACTGCCAGCATGGCCATGCTGATGGCACTTCTGGTTTTCGGTTTCATCTCCACGCCCACAATGGCCGAGATACCTTCAAAGGGTAAGTCTACCTTGGAACAATTTAATGAGTTGCTCTTACTATGATGCGGAGAGGGGGGATAGTGGGAGTTGTGGGAGGGATTTCTCAATGAATGATTGACTTACTGATTGATGGGATGTGGCACTGCGAAGCGGGAAATAGAACTGAAAATGGAATTTCCATATGATTGAGGTTTTCGGCTAAAAGCTTTGTGTGGAAAATGAGTATTCATTTGCATTGGCCATATCTATTTGTCCAAGGCTAAAGGTTGTGATATATATTGAAAGTTGTGGGAGATTCTGAAGCTTTTATACCCTAGCAGAGGGTATTACAGTTTTATCACTATAACGCTTAGAAGGAGTCATACAGTATGTATCTTCTTGATCAGCATGACTGGCCAAGTCAATGTAGCCAAATCCGTCTGTCTGTCGTTTTGTGTTTACGTCTGTTTCTATGCAAACTACTCCCTCAGTTCTTAAGCTATCGACTATAATTTTAGCCATTTTAGGCCTCCTTCCTTTTATAGTTCTGCAAGGGTATATAAGGTTCGCAAGGGTTCTGCAAGGGTATATAAGGCTTCCTCTACTGTTTATTGCTCTGTAAAATACACTCCGGCAGCTGAGTGTTCTCATAGATAGATAGAGAAACATGGCTAGATCAGCTCTGCTATTGATGTTGATCAAGCATAGATATATATATATATATATTTTAGGGATTCGAAAAAGCTTTCTCTTGCTTTACATACATCTATACTTTCCTCTACGACTACGACATTCTCCATAGTGGATCTCAGAAGGCATTCCAAAGCCATCCAACCTATAACTAAAGCCACATGTGAATGCATTCCAAGACTTCCAAGAAAAATCTTTTTCGCTTTAGTTGTCATGCATAAAATCATAATATATCTTTAGACAATATCACAAGCTCGCACAAACACACACATACTCCGACTCCGACTCCGACTCAGACTCAGACTCACACACTAGGCAAATGGAAATTGTGAAACAGCGGGGACATAGCCAAGAGCAAAGAACCAAGGACCAAGGACTGTGGGGTCTAAAGTCTGGCTCTCCTTGGCTGAAAAACATTGGACCAAACGATAAGTGACAAACATGGTAAGGGCAAACAAATGTATATTTTATTCCACATATGACATGTGGGGGGGAATGGGTAAGGGATGGCGGAGGAAAGTTTACAAGCGAGATGCACAACTGTCAGATAAGTGCAGAGAGCATTTGGCAGCGGCATCTATGCCCGCAGGTGACATGTTAAACGTCTTGTAACAATTCTGCAAATAAAAAAGGCAAACAAGCCAGAAATGGTGCTGTGAGGGGAGCGTGTTCAACATGATGGTTTTGTGTAGGCAATGGCTTCCAAATGGATACTCTGTATATACTCTTTGTGGACTATAGCTCTAGGGTATGCAAAGAAGGAAAGAAAAATGGAGTAGAGGAGGACTGGACGACTGTGTATGGTAAATAAAACTCGTCTGTAAGTCATCTATGAGATGGGAAATAAATAAATAACTAAAAACAAAAGGCACATCGTGTTCTATCGGCAGCTCATTTTCTTTTCTCAGCCAAAAATACAAATACTTCAAAAGGGTTTTCGGGATTTGGCTTACAGCATATTTGATTGTGCCCAACAAGAGCTCTCTGTTTGCACAGCCAAAGATAAATTTAAGAAATATGCAAATATGCCCGCCCCCACTCACACCCCCTAGCCAAACAACGTCTCTCTCTCTCTCTCTCTCTCTCTGTCAGTTTAGCTCAAATTGAAATTCTTAATATGCATGATTTTTGCAGTCTTTTTCTTTTCATTTTTGTTTGATGTTGCACATACGTTGAAGGACAAACACAAGGATATACAGGAAGACAATAAAAGCATTTAAAATAGGCTTAGATTGCATTTTCAAATAACTCACAATTTCCTCTGCTGATTGCTTTTTATGGCAAAGTAAATATTTTTCGTGGCAGGCACAAAATTTTCTGTTTTGCTTCCAATATTTACGAGTGTCGAACGAATGCCTTTGTTTACTTAAGGGCGAGTGTCAACAGAAACAAAAAAAGGAAATGTGACAACATTAAGAATCGTTTTACTTTAAATATAATAACAGAAATGCTATAAAAGATTTGGTAATTTTCAGCAAGAAATTATAACACAGAACCTTCTGGTGGTTTGTAAAGCACAACTAACTTAGATCAACGGGAGGAGGCAATAGCGATGCATGCCGGATTAGCTAGTATGTCTTAAGGCTGAGACTGTTATGAAGCTTCAAAAACGTACATATAGGCATTTCCGCGGACACGCGCGTGACCTTTGGCTTACAATCGCGGCATTAATATCAAGAAAAACAATGAATTATGCAAACTTGTTTTCTTCGTTTTGATTTCATTAACATTATAATTAGTGCAAATTTTGGCAGCCGTCGATTATTTGTTCCCAATATAATACCTAACTCAAATAGTGATGCGATGTGACACAAAGTTGTCCTTCCGCGGAAGTACCCATAGACCGTGCTATACCAAAGTAGTTGGAGATTGAGGTGGCTTTGTATGGGATTGCCTGCAAGAAAGGGCCACATGTTTCAAAGGCTAGTTCCATCTACTTATGGATATATGGAATACATATTAATGCCCAAACTTAAGGTGTCTCCATATATTATGTATATATATATGTATTTGGTCTACTAAGCCTCTCCTTGCCTCAATTTCAATATACTTTTGCATCTAGCAGGCAGGGTATGTAAAACCTCGTGTTGCTTTCAGAGCATATTTTATTATGTATGTAAAATAGCAAAAAGTTATAAACGCCAAACGGAAATGACAGGAAAATGCGAATGAAGTACGAATATGCGGAAATAACAGGAAAATGCGAACGTACTAAATATATATTTCGGCTCTCGCTATGCATTATAAAGTATTTCTTTTTACGCTTTGCCAAAATGTCCTTGGCTGCATTATAAAAAAAAAATATGACTGCACACATGGCTATCTCTCTATATATACATGTTATATATGTGTGTGTGTGTGTGTGTGGGGTGTTCGTGTGAGGTATTTGCGTGTGTGTGTGTGTGTGTGTGTGTGCTTTAATGGCTGCGGTTCTTTGGCGAAAATTCTTATTATTACGAGCTCGCGTGTTGCATTTTTACCATATTACTTCCTCAAACTGTGCGAAGCGAAACTTATTAAAATTTTTCACTGCTACCCAACACTGGCGCTCAGGCTGGCTCTAGCCTTTCGCCTGGCCCTGGCAATTTATGTTTGAAATTGTTGAAATTGTTAAAATAGTTTTGCGTGCTGCAAATTGTTAACGAAGCTAATCAGCATAAAAATGCGGCCCGCGATTTCAAGCCGCTGATAAAATTCCCCAAACTACAAACACTGTGAAAATCTCAGTGAAAGTGTTTTAGCGTTAGACCAATTTAATACGGGTATTTATGGCTTATTCAGGGCCAAGTGGGCTGGAAACCTTTTGGAGAGCATAACTTTCAGCTGTGATTGGTTTGGAGAAAGTGAAATGTAATAAGTAAATATATCAAGGAGGAAACCCCGATATAGTTCAATCGGTTAAAGCTCAATTTTTATGTTGAAGTCCAATGGACAACCACGAGGCTCGTCATTATTGCTGAAAATGCAATCTTTGTAAACAGCCTGCAACATGTTTGCAAGGCAATTTTGCTAGCAGCAAAACATTCTTTATGGTATCGGGGTCTACACATGTTTACAACCCCACAATGCTGTCTCTTTCTCAAGTTTATGATGAACATTTTAGCTCCATAGCTTTAAGACTGAGAGACTAGAAAGATGGAAAGATGGAGAAGAGAAAGATGGACATGGCTATATATATCCTCGGCTTTTCAAGTTGATCGAGAATATGTATACATACCTTATGAGGTCAGAGATGCTTCCTTCTATGCCTTCTGCAAGGGTTTAATAATATGAAAAAAGAGTTTTTAAAGTGGTCAAGCGACTCAATTCGATGAAAATTGAATCACTTGATCGTTCTCTACCCTTTGACCTATATCTTATTACCTACCATTAGAAAACTTTGTCACATTTAGATACAAATCAAAATTAATTGTTGAAAAGAAGGCAAGAAAATGGGGAAAATATGTTGTTGAAATCCCACAGCAGACTAAGAGCGGACAGTCTGTTAATTCTCTCCTTGGTTCGCTGTTGCCAATTGAGTAGATCTGCATCTTCTTATAGCAAGCTACCGCAGCGAAGAACGCAGGTGGCTGCGCTCAATGGGAACATCTACGATGTCCTGGTGATCGGAGGCGGCGCAACGGGCTGCGCCTGTGCCTTGGATGCTGCCTCGCGGGGCTTGAAGACGGCTCTACTGGAGGCCAATGACTTTTCCAGTGGCACCAGCTCCAAGTCCAGCAAGCTCATTCACGGCAGTCTGCGCAGCCTGCAAATGGCCATCAGCCAGCTGGATCGCCAGCAGCTACAAACATTTCGTGAGTCCCTCAAGGAGCGAGCTACTCTGCATAGGATTGCACCACATCTTGTACAGCCGTTGCCTATGCTGATGCCCCTATATAACTGGTGGCAGCTACCTGGCTACTATCTGCTATTGAAGATCTACGATATGTGGTCTGGCAGGGGCTTGTCTGCTTCGCACTTCCTTTCCGCACAGGACACTCAGCTAGCCTGTCCATTACTACGACCAGACAACTTGATCGGCTCCCTTGTGAGTGAGGAGCTCCAGATTGATGATGCCCGCCTATGTGTTTCTCTGGCGCTAACAGCCATTCGCCAGGGAGCGAACTGCGTCAACTATGTTCAGCTGCAGGAGCTGACGGAAAGTGATGGTAAAGGGCTGCGCCTTGCCTTGGCCAAGGACCTCATTACACACCGCGACGTTTTTGTGCGAACCAGGAGCGTGGTGAATGCGACCGGACCATTTGTGGACTGTGTGAGGCGAATGGATTTGTCCCAGTCGGTGGAGGACATTGTCGGCATGCCTACAGCTGGTATGCATATCGTCCTGCCTGGCTACTTTACGGCCGGTCATGCCCTACATGGACGTGGTCTGACAACTGGTAAACTGTTTGCACTGCCTTGGCAAGGCCATACCTTGATTGGCTGTCTGGAAGGACCAGCAGGTCTAGAGCCGAAGAACCATGAGGTGGAGGAGCTGCTCACCAAGCTGCGCTCACTAGTCCGGCAGGATGTTCCCCTTGGTCGCAGGCATGTGTTGAGCGCCTGGAAGGCACTACACAGTGGATCATTGCCATGGGAAGAAAATCTAGAGCAAGTACAATTGGTTGAGAGTGAAAGCAACATGCTGACAATAGTTGGAGGCCATTGGGACAATTATAGGGTTACTGCAAAGAAGGCAATAGACAAGGTCGTAAGGAGTTCGCAACTTCATCAGCGACGTAAATGTCGCACCCACCTGCTGGCCTTAGAGGGGGCTAAACAGTGGACCAAAAATCTACACATAGAGCTCAGGGAGAGCTTTGGCATTCCCAAGGACGTGGCTCAGCACTTGGCCTCCTCCTATGGCGGTAAGGCGTTCACCATGCTCAGCGAGTTTGAAGCCATGTCACCTTCCTGTTTCAAACGTCTCCATCAGAAGCTGCCCTTTATCGAAGCAGAGGTTCACTATGCCTTGCTCTTTGAGTATGCCCAGACAGCGATGGATGTGCTGGCCAGGAGGATGCGTATAGCGTTTTTAGATGTGGCTGCTACACTGCAAATGCTGCCGCGTGTTATTGAAATCATGGCGAAAAGGCTTAAGTGGAGCGTGGCCAACCAGGAGGTTGAAATGCAGCGGGCTGTCATGTTTCTCCAGAAGGAAATGGGCATGGGAACTGTGGCGCTGTTCGATGCCTTGGCTGAGTTTGAAGAAGGCCATAAGACTAGGGCTAAGAGAGTCGCCACAAGAAAGTGAGATAGCAAGTTCCACCAGTTTATTTGTATTCTAATTTAAGTAGGGAAAACTTCAGCATTATTTCTTGTAAGAAAAAACAACCATAAATTTTCAAATTCCTGCGGAGATCGATAAGATTATCTTTATGTTAAGTGGAATCGATTTCTACACAGTGAATGGTATAAAGATGAAACTGCCGCGATGTCCAAATCAGCTTTTCTGCATTCGCACAGATCGATAGACAAATATCGGTCAGCCCGCCGCCATTTGAAAGCATTAGAAGTATCGCAGCTGACTAAATTTGATCCGCATGGGACAACTATATCGTTTAGCTGTTATATTTAAGATTGATTTACTGTCTTCCTTCTATAACGAATGCATTTGTATAGAGTTTCAATACCTAAATTTACCATTGATTAGGCGGAACGAATCTGTATGTCACAGTGAGATTTAGGCTACCAAGTGATTCTACTTCCCAGTGCTTCGACGGACTAGCTGACAGTTGGTTAAGTTGGCATTGCGAATCAAAATGAGACAGCTGGCTATATTTATGTATATTTTTTGCGGATTTCTACTATATCCCAGCAAAGCTCAGAAGGATCGTAAGATCAACCAAAAGACTAGGAAAATGTATTCTTGTTGATATTCAGACTAATGAGATCTACTTTGTCCAGCACTTTGCACCCTGCCGCACAGTCAAGTGGGAATTGGAAGAGCCTTCTTTGAGGCATGGACCTACGACATAAAGGCAAATGAATGTATCAAATTCTTCTGGGGAGGAGTGGATGTTGGATCTAATAATAATCGCTTCTTCTCAAAGGGAGCCTGTGAGGAAAAGTGCAAGGAATGAAGATATAATATCTATTATTTTATATTTACAATTCGAAAATTATAAAAAAGTAAACTTTGATATCTTAAGAAATACCCATCCAATCACTTTCGATTGAAAAGAATTTAAATTTATTTTCCTGGCACTTTAAAAATTGGCCATAAAAAACTCATTTGCCTGGCTAACGAGCAATCGTTAGTAAAAATGTGCCGCAATCTTGTACATCATCCACGCCTCCGCCAGACGATGCCACTCTACCCACTCCACTCAGCCAATAAATATGGAACAATATACGAAACGATAAGCATATTCAGAAAACGGCAACAATAACAATAATTCAAAATGGATTCACCCCGCCTCCTCTGCCACTCACGCCTAGCATAGCATAATTTTGGTAATTTATTAAAAAGCCAACGACAACAGCAGCAGCAAATGGCCAAATTTAGAGCAGAGCAAGAAGAACAACCAAAGAAGTTGATACTAGCCCGACTATAAGATACCCGTACTCAGCATTTATGTAAATTTACATTCTACATTCTACTTTCACACACACACAGATGCACACTAACACAATTACAGTTGTGTTTAGGTAATCGTGTTAGTATGTATCTGTGGGCGATTGTTGTGAGATCGTCTGGATATCTAGATGTATAAAGAGGGAGTAAATTGTATATAGAAAAAGTTATGGGCAATAACTCAGCACATGAATTTGTTGCGCCAGCTGGAGTTCAGGATGATTTGCTTTTGCGTTGGACATGATTCGGGAACCTTAGTTGGGCTCTGTTGGGTTTGCAGAGAGTCGTTCTTGGCTGGGTTTTGTTGTATTTGTAGAGGATCTTTAGCAGTCTTTGCTCTAAAGGGATCAGCTATAAGCTTATCGGTTGCGGTTCCAGGTCTATGAATCAGCATATCTTCAGCTTCAAAACAACCCTGCTCTGCAGTCATCGGGTAGTCCACACAAGCTTCCAGAGGCGTCTTATCCTGTATATCTACATGCTCTTGTTGGACTTCCTCTTTTGCAGCTTTTACAATTACGGGCGAAACATCTCTAGAATAGTTGCGTGCCTCAATCCTCTGATTGGATGACTTGCTGCTGGAGTCCCACGATTCCGATGAGGACTTAACACACTTGCCCTTGGGTTTAGGCCTTGGCTTTACTATCGTTCCCAGTCCCATTTGAAGGACCAGGAATTGCTGTGCCTTAACCAGCTGTTCCTTTTGTTCGTCCTTCTCCCACTCATGGTGCTTCGACATTATGGCCAAAATGCGTGGCAGCATCTGAAGCGTGGCCACCGCATCTACAAAAGCCACACGCAGTCTTCGAGCAATTATGTCCACCAATGTGCAGGCGTACTCATGCCTGGCTGCATACTGCACTTCAGCCTCGATGTAGGGAAAGCGGCAGTGTAATCGTTGCTTCAGTGAGGGCGAGGCCTCCGATAGCAAGATGTGGGCATTGTTGCCATACGAATCAGCCAGGTGCTGGGCCACATCCATGGGTATGTCGTGGGCCTGAAGCAAATTCAGAGGCAGCATGAAGCAGTAATCCTCTGCACCATCTAGCAGCACCTCATCGGTATTGCTGGGCGGCACATCTTGATCCAAGTCGCAGAGATCCACAGCAGTATCCACTGCCTCGGCAGCCATTGCACGGTACGTGCTCCACCGTCCTCCGCCCAAGGTGATCAGACGGCATTCGCTCACCTCCAGTAGATAGTTGTTGACCAGCTGTGGTTCTGCATCCTCGTCCTGCTTTCTGGAGCAGGTCACCTGGTTCCTTATGCCCGTCCAAGCACTCAGCACATGGCAGGCGCCTAGCTGAACGCGCTCATCCATATGGCTGCGAGCCTGGTCGAGCAGCGCCTCAACCTCACCTGATTCCGGCTTGGGGTTCTTTGTAAGCTGGGCGCCATCTGTGTCTAGTGTGCCCACAAGAAGGTGGTTCTCGAAGGGTAACATCATTAGGGTGGGAACGTCGCTCTTGCTGCTCGGGCTAAGTAGTCCGTAGCGCAGGCTGCCAAAGTAGTTGGGCAGGGCCAAGTGGGTGCCCATAGTCGGGGCTGAGATGGGCGGCAGGGTGTGGTCATCCATTGTCCTCACGATGTCCGTGTGGGCTCCAGTGGCGTTGATCACCGTCTTGGCCTGGATAAACAACTGCTCACCGGTGAGGACGTCTCTTACACCGGCACATCGACAGCAGCCATCCTTACGAATGAGTTCGGTAAGCTCCATGTGATTGGCCACATTGGCGCCATACTGGACAGCCGTTATGATTAGAGCTAGGCACATCCGGGCGTCGTCCATTTGGCCGTCATAGTAAACTAGCGATCCCAACAGACCCTTGGATCGCAGAAGCGGAAACTCATCGATTGTTCCCTCTCTGGAGAGAAAGTGGGAGCCGCCCACATTTGCTATGCCCGCCACCCAGTCGTACATCTTGAGGCCCAGCCAGTAGAGGGGCAGCTTCAGCGGACTATGGCTATAGATGGGCACAAGCATGGGTTGCGGCCGATTCAAGTGCGGTGCGATCTTAAGCATTATGGCCCGCTCCTGCAGTACCTGCTGCAGTAGGTACAGCTGCTCCAGGTCTTTAGTTCGCAGGGCTGTATTAAGGTATGATCCACTGCCATCAATCAGCTTGCTAGACTTGGAGCTCGCCCCGCTCGAAAAGTCATCCGCTTCGATAAGGCAGGTCTTGAGACCGCGGTAGGCGGCGTCCAAGGCGCACCCACATCCGGCGGCGCCACCTCCGATGATTAAAATATCATAATCCTCCTGCTTCATGGCACATATATGTTGCTCCCTGGTGGGCACCTTCTTCTGCATGCACAAGTACCGGGGCCGTGACAGTGAATGGTAAAGCAGGCCAGCAGTGCCAAGGAGGTGACGAGCTTCTAAGGGAAGCCTTCTGCTTAGCGAGATGCTGCCGTAGAACTTGCTTAGCATGGTTTACTGTTGCTTGAGGAAGGTAAAGGTTCATTCAACTGATAAAGGAAATGGGTACGGGAGCTGGATTTAAAGGTCCCTGATTTTAAACTGAAATCCAAAGGGATTGCATTGGACTCGAAATTTAAAAATGCATTGCCCGTCCTGATGATCAGATACAATTTTGAATTTCGATTCCACAATTTTCGAATAACTCTACTGAGAGTTTCTAACCCAATAGCATCCAGAATTTTTGTTTTGTTTCGGAAATTTGACGTATAAAGCGCAGCACGTTCAAGTGGTCCCACACGGCAAAGCATCAAGGTCATCTAGCAGCCTAAGGTGGGAGGAAGAATCGTTGAAGGACAAGCAAAGTTCAACGTCGTGGGCGTACATTAGTATACGAGAATGGGAGGTAGATCTTTGATGAATAAGGTGAAGAAAAGGGGACCGAGGTAGCTACCCTGCAGGACCCCTGATGTAACCCTAAGGGGCTTAGAGTAAGAGTCGTTAAGAAGAACTTTCTGAGTTCTGAGATTAGAATGTGCCTTCTTGCCTCAAAGCTTGTGTCGGTAAAATGTAAATATGTCTGTCCGTTTTGCAATTATAATAAGAAAATCGTTGGAAAATTTAACGTGAAAGTCGGCACATTACATATCTGGGGTGGGGGGAAATACATTTGTTTTACTTTGTTCACCTAAACCAGAATGCCCGAATTTACAAATGTCATAATTTAAGCTTGAATATTTATGAACTTCTCTCCATTTTTCGCACCCTTCGTGAACTCAAATTATGGTTTTAAGGTTTTAATTAGGAATAGAAACATAAACCTTAGCTTGACACCAGAAGCGCAGAGCCAACACGTCACATTTATGACAATTTAAACTCGGCACTGAACATGGAACTTGCTGAGGCAGTGGTCGGCAGCCGGGCGGTTCTAACTACAAATAAATTACTATGCTTAGCACATTAAGACTGGGAAATTTAATTACAAGCCAAAGAAAAACTGTACGTGTTCAATGAACGATAGGGGCGTGGCGGCGGGGACACGATAATAACGGCGACAACACAAGCGTCCGAAGCCATGTTTTGGCCAGGGGCGTTGGGGCGTTGTCTCAATGTTTAGACTGGGTAATAATTTCAGGTGAGCAAAAACCTGTCACTTGCTGAACTGAACCTCCCCTTCCATTCCTGGTCTGTCCTATTCTGCGCTGACTGTCCTATTCCCCGAGGCAAACAATTGGTGTCAACAATGTGCGAACGGAAGCTCGGCCGAATACCTTGACTTTCACACGCTAATGAGTTTGTTTAAGTCATTTGAATTCATTTGTTAATTTTCAACTATTGTCTTTCTATTGACTTTATTAATGCGCTTTGGGCCTGCCTGTCACTCCATCACTCTCTCTAGCTGTCTGTCTGTCTGTCTGCCTGTCTGTTTATTTGTTCATTTGTTCATTGTGTTCATTGCCTTAGTCCCCCTGTATCCCAATGGGGAATTGTGAGTTTGCGTGCTCATAAATTTAGCACCATTTGGTGTCCTTTTGTCATTGCCCATTTGAGTAGCCAGGCATCCGTTTAGAATCCATAAAGTATATATATTCTTGATCGGTATGAAAACAAAATTCAATATAATCATGTTTGCTGTCTGTTCTGTGACTCTGTCTGGAAGTATGAGAATCTACATCGTAGAAAAGCTTACCACTCTCTCTTAAGTGTTTTGTCTGCGAACAACTTTTGTTCGATTTGACACGCTTAGATGGAAACACACCCACATCCAATTGATGTTTTGGTTCCGGCTCATACTCATAGATACATGATTCGACACCTTTCACAATTCGCAACAATTGAAGCAACACGGTCAAAATTTGTAATCATTTTTTTACACCAATCGATTTGAGCCTTTTTGATCGATTGAGAAATTATGGGCCATCCAACGAGAGCACTACTAAGAGTTCAAGCAAAATCGAAGGTATTGAAGTGGACCTAAGGAGCAAGGATGCGATCTTGCATTACAGTTCACGCTTTGCATCGATGTTTTCGGCACAACAATCGATTTTGGACGACCTTCACGGAATTCGTCGGCGACCGAACTACAACTAAGATTGAATTGACTATACCAGCGATATACTGTGGTGTTTGATGTTGATTTATTGCCTTACAAAGACCCGGCACATTCTTGTTGAGATAATCCACGTCGAAAGTTGTGAAAACTAATCCAACGAAAACCTTCTCTTGAAACTTCCATTTGTTGGCCAAATTGATTTTCTTAACTCACAGTAAACCAAAGAAAATAGCACTTGTACATCAAAAAGTTGTGAGTATGTGTAAGCTAAAGAATGACAAACTTTATTATGGTCTTACCAGATCTTAGCTATTGACATTAGTGTGGCCAGTTTCGGAAATATAAGTAGTGCCCCTCGTATACTAGTACTCAAAGAGTAAAGATTATATCTTATTCGCATGTAGCGAGGAAAATGAAGCATTTGTCTTTCCATATATATATATATTCTTGATCATAATCAACAGGCGAATCGATCTAGCCATGCCCATCTGTCTGTTTGTCCTTTCTTCTATTCATCTGTCTGTATGAGCTCAAAGATCTCAGAGACTTTAAGAGCCAAATGTAGACTTCCCTATAGTACACACGCAGATCAAGTTTGTTTCAATGCAAATCGATAAAAATCTATAACTCCCACAAATTTGGACATTTTTGGACATTACAAACTCGGCTTGTACATTATCTGCCGCCCACTTGAAAAATCCCATAAAGATTCGATAAAAATTTGCAGGAAAAATCACTAAGAAACAATCGACAGCTCAAATAAAAGATCGTTTAAGTTTCCAGGTAAAACATCCTATTGGCAGGTAAAGAGAGAGAGACAGAGAGAGAGACAGAGAGATAGAGAAAGAGAGAGTACAACGCATGTGTCACCAGTTCCACTCCTACCAAATTCTAAGAAAAACAGCGAAAACAGTAAAAAAAAAAGCAGTAAAAAAATGCCCACCTAAATACAAATTTCCGGCATAAGCCACATAACAAACCAGGCCCGTTACCGACACGGATCTTTAGCAACACCGACACCGCTAAGAGTATGACCCCGCAACCCTGAGCCCCGCCCCACCCAGCCCCGCCATCCACCCTTGCCTGGGCCCGTCAGTTTGTTACATTTCGTTACCTCGGCAAAGTGCCTCAACACATTTCCTCTGGTCGGGGACTTCATTCTGGTCCTGCTGCTGAGTCCCCTCTAAACCCTGTTACCTCGTCTAACCAACTGCAGCTTTGTGACTTCGCTTTTGTTTCTCTGTTTTTTTTTTGGCGGACGTTTCACCTTTTCGATCCACACTCCCACTCCCATCTCCCAGGCCCAGTCCCAGTCCCACACCCCGGCTCATGCCATGTGGGCACTATTGCAGCTATAAAGTCAGTGCCTTGAACTTTTTGCCCGTTGTTCTTTTGGTCCGGCTCGAATTCATTTTGTTTTTTGTTTTTCGTCGCCTTATTGCCATTGAAGTTTGTTTTTTATGGCCTGGCCGAGCTTGACAATAAGCACGATGGCGGCAAAAACTTTTCCACTTCTCATTTATTATTACGCGCTGAGTTTTTGTCCAACTCCGGGTTGTTGTTGCCCCGCTTCTTGTTGTAGTAGTTGTTGTTGTTGTTGTTGTCGTCAGGACAACACAAATTGTCGTCTACAGGAAAACAGGAGAAGCAAAAAAAAAGTCAGGACGTTTTGTGAAACGCAAACAAGCGCATGAAATTTGTCTAATATTTTTGAAGTGAGAAAAGCGGAGAAATGTGCAAAATTAAAATAATTCAAATAGAAGATTTTTGTGCTTCGGCTGGCAATTCATCGAGGTGTTAAGTGGCACAAATTGGCAACCTGGCAGACGTCGGCAAAATATCAAGCCAACAAGGACACTTTCTTCTAAATGTGACTTCAATTTGTTGTTAAAACTTTATGCCAGCAAATACATATTGGTATGGAGTGGGCCAAAGGAGTCAGACTCAATATCAATGCGGATTCATAATCTTTAGCAAGAAGTAGAAGATACTGCAATGGATCCCTCCAAAAGATTGACAACATCCAGCTGGAATCAAGTCACCACAAGTCAAAAACCTGGGAACTGTCCTGGATACCAAACTGACATGGAAGTCCTATATAGAGGAGAGGTTTAAGAAGGCTACAAGTGCTCGTTAGGAATCAAAAAAGATGCTAAGCAGCACCTGGAACTTCCTAGAACTCTCTTGCATTGCATGTACATATCAGTGGTATGTCCAATTCCACCATATGGCGTCTTAGTGTGGTGGCCAGCAGCGGTAAAGAAAATATACTTTAAATTGATCTCCTGCTGATCCACCTTAAAGATTCGAACAAAGAGCTTTAGCAACGCCTTGTCTTACAGATTATAGAGGGCCCCCGTGATGAGAAACTGCACCCACAGCAAGGTGTCAACCTGGAATCCTTTGCGGCTGTTCATCTTTTTGAAGAATCGCTCCAATTTCTCCACCTTCTTGAGGCAGCTCGACTCTATCTAGCTTGTTCTCTTCATTCTGGACCTGCTTCTTGCACATAATGTTGCTGAAAATGCGACTTACAATCAGTTCCAAAGAGTTTTTATGGATCAACTAAGGGCTTACTCTGGACTATGCGTGACCCCAAGAGGGTTGTCTGACTTAACCTAACCTAACCCACATATATGCATGAATCTAACATCGATCTGATCAATTATACAAAACCATTAAAAAATACTTCACGTTAATCTACTTTTACATCTATAAACTCACTATATATATTCTCATTCAAGCTCTGTTCTAATGAATGTCTCTCACCATCAAGAAGCACACACAACTATAAATTGATTGTGGGCAATCTGCTGGCAAGCCAAGCAATTGACATTCAAATGGAGAACAATAAATGATTCGTCCCCGAAAGGCATTCAGGCAAATATAGTCCTCATATCGCATTGTTTAGCTAAACGGACTTAAGGGTAAGGCCAAGGTATAATTGAGCTGTGCACGCAAGCGAGGGCGAGTATCAGGAGCAGGTGAGGGTCAGGAGCAAGGGCTGGGGAGTGTGGACTTTCGACTTTCAGACGAGTGCGAAGCCAGACCATATCTAAGGGGCAGTTGAGCGAGCATAAAGGCGCTAATTTGCAGCAATTAGTTTGGCACTCCGCTTGGGTTGGCGAATGCGGTGGAAGTGGAATGGCAATGGACAAAACAAAACGACAAACATGCCACATGGACATGGACAAACAAAGCACATTTGATAGCAATTAAAATAAACGTGCCAACAACAACAACAACAACAACATCTATAAGACGAACGGTTTAAACCAGACTTTTTATGGTAGGACATCAATTACATTTGCTTCTTACTTTTAGTGCTGTTTGTTAGCCAACAATATTCATAAATGTCTGAAGATATAGACACACACACACACACACACACACACCTATCGAAATATCGGTTTTTGTGCTCTTAAGAGTAGAGAGGATGTATATTGTATTCGTGTAGATTATCATGCATACCCGAGTCGATCTAGCCCTCTCTGTCTGCATTAGTGCTCATATCGATATATTCTGTTATTGTTTCATGTATATGGACACCTTTAGCTATCGATATATACGTATCGATATATTAAGTTAACGATATACTTAGTTGTCGGTATATCTATATCAATGTATTTGTATCGATAAAATATATATCGATAAATCGAGTTTTCGATATTCGCATATCGATATCTTGAGTTGACAACATATATTTATATGTATACAGATGTATATATGTATATAGATAAATTCAGTTTTTGAAATTTATTAATGTATATCGATATATTGAGTTATCGAAGTACATCGCTATGTTTACCTATTAATATATGTGTATCGATTGAGTATTTGATATATTAACATCGATATTTTGGGCTATCGATGCATGTATATCGATATATTTCTATCGATTGACGACTATATGTTGATATCGGTATATATCGATACATTTTATTGACGTTCCACCGACACCAGTTTTATAATCCCAAACTTTAGTAGACTGATTTCATAACTTTTCATGGTTTTTAAGATTTTCCTTAAATCTCAAAAATGTATTTTTAACTTCGTTTTCGAAGAGCATTTACGTTTCGGTTGCTTTGTGAGACTACTTTCCGTTTCCCCACATTTAATTTGATGTTATTGCTGTTGTTGTTGTGTGGGCAACACTATTTGTGTCATGCAACAATGTAATTGCCACTGTCGTTGTCATTTCCGCTGGACACACGTTTGCGACGAGCAGAGCGAGAAAAAAGCATTAAAGATATTACTTGGCGGAAGACCAACCCTAAACCAGAACTGGCGAAGGGGCAGCGGAAGGAAGTAACTTGTAGGTCGGCCTTTGTGCAGTTTTGTCGCCCTTTTTCATTTCACTTTATGCCCAACGCAGTTGGGGCGTGGGACATTGGGGCGTGGGGCGTGTCTTAGTGCCATGTTAAGTTGAAAATAATAGAGGTGGACATCATGGCTGTCAGGACTGTCAGGCAGCAGCAGGCGAACGATGTTTGCCAGACACTAATCGATGTGGACAATTTGCAACGGCTGATCCGATGCAGGATTTCGCATTTATCCCCCCACCACCACCAAGGGCATGTTAAACTATTGACTTCATTTGACCAAGACCATTGTGCAGCTTCGAGTGGGTACAAAACTTAAGCAATCCGATTTGGTTTGTTTGCCCTAAAGTTATTTTGAAGTTTGAATGGAGTAATTATGTGTTGGCTGCAGGCATAGCGATCTGTAACCATAATTGTATTTAAATCGATTATCCACTTTAAGGAACTGTTTATTCCTTTGGCTATTTAAACTACTCAAATGCAAGTAGCCTAGGGCAAGAGTTCCCTTTTTCAAGACCTTCTCAAAATGGTATACCAAATGGCTTGCCCAGCACATTGAGGAAGTCCTTTCCGACTATCTAAAGCATATACATTATCAGTTAGCATAGCGATGGAGTCGATAGCTTTATGTACGTCAATCCATCTGCCTTTCTGTGTTGACCCCGAGTTCTCAGAAGCTTAGAAGCCATACAGCTTCTATATATCTCACAGTTGCCATACAAACGGCCTTCTCAGAAAGAGTATAAGAATTTTCTTTCTATTTTTCCAATAGAAATTTAACAAAAACTGTCAGTTCGGTTAAACTTTTATACCATAAACCTGCTGACAAAGGTTAGCTCAACATTGTTCACTCACCTTTGACCTAAGCTAAATGACCACAATTTCAAATGAAAAGGTCAAAAAACATTTAACTAAACTATCATTTTTAATTACCTGAAATTTTAGTCACAATCCGCATTTGTTTATCTTTGGGCAAACTAAAAATCAACTATGTTTACTCACCTTACATGGGGGGCAGAGAGGTTTACCAGAAAAGGTCAAAACCTCAAAACAAGTACAAATAAAATATCAAATTATAAGTAATTAGGAGAGCAGTCGTAGCGTTGGCAATAGTCTCATCATTTGCCTAACAAGAGACGAAAGAAGAGAGGAAAACTGAAACGGGTGACCGAAACTTGCATACCCTTGATAAAAAACTATCCTTGATATAAAATATAACTACATTTAAATATGGAGATAATGTAGTCCCACTCTCGGATCCTGGGGAACTCCTCTGAAGCATTGCTTCACAGGGCCCGTAATGCTGAAGTTTTAGTCACCTTTGTCAGGCGCCTACCACACCTAAGTGCTCGCATCCTCAACAGTGCTGTTGCAATTGCGACACCATGTAGCCTCTTCGTGTTTGAACTGGTGAAGGTATGCCCGAAAGCAATCATGGCCACTCAAGAGCTGCCATGTTGCCAGGCTATCCATCTCTTCGAGTTCCACAAATATCATTTGTCAGCAATATTTTTACACCAAAACGAACGAATTATCATTCACAAGGCATTAAAAGAGAGAGCAACCGATATTCTATCGATGTATTGATTATCTCTGTGGGGATGGAATGCGCCTATGAGTCCAGCGGCCCTTCTCGAGTGTATCCCACCGCGCTGGGCATCTATATATGTTAGTGGAGCTGAATTGGACTCTGGCTACTCTCCTGATGGCCGTGGTGGACTTTCTTTGCGTTGCCTCATACAGCTCCAGTAGGTCACTAGAGCTGCGTCTCCTGATAGAGCCCTAAACCCTCTGCAAATTAAGCATTATTCGAGATAGAGCCACGTCCGCTTTTCTTGCCTTAGCTGCAGCATATTCTACTTGCTTCTTAGGTAGGATCTGGTGCTGATGCGAACTCCTAGGTGCATTATATCCCTTTTCGAGAGTAGCAATGCATTGCCCATTCGGATCGCTGCCTTTACCACAGCTTTGCGGCTACTGATAAGTATCGCTTCCTTCTTATATTCGGCTAGAGATAGTCCTACTTTCGTCAGCCAAATCTACGCCAGGCGTATGGGAGACCAGCAGATATTTTCACCTATGCTCAGATGTTTTGCTACTCCAACAATCGCTACCTCAGCTGCTGCCTCGATGCGTGGGGTTTCGTAGTACATAAGATTCCAAAGCACTGGGCAGAAACCCTATTAGATATATGGACTATAATGATAAGGCAAAGGGAAGGAATACATATTGGTTATGAATATTATAAAGGAAGATTATAAAGGAAGATTAAGACAGTTACAAAGTGCCTGAGGAAATTATACTACCCTCTAAAAGGTTATACAAATCAGCGACCACAACAACGTAGGCATTTTGGAATGGATTTTGGATCCGAAGAACTTGAAGGCACACCAGTGAAATCTTAATTAAGATTGATATGTTTATGTGTATGTGTGTGCGTGAGTGTGTCAATCCTGTCTGACTCCCAGACTGACACACGTCTGTGTCTATGTCAGTAGCCATAAGTAACTCTGCATGTCTATGGAATTTTACTAAACATTTTACTTTTCACTTTAATTCGTTTTCATTTTACTAGTCCTTGCCTTTGTTGTGTCTTGAAATTCTCTTTAGAATTATTTATTTGGCTCAATTTATTTGTTACCTGAGACTTCTCTCCATGTATTAGCGTAATTGGTCACTTCAACTTTGACTCAAACCACTATTCCCCTATAGCGACAGTCTATCGGACCAGTTAATGAGCTGATTGACACACACCAGCCTTGGCTGGGAGGGAGGAGGATGCCAGTTTAAATGGATAGATTTATTTTGCTTTACTCGACAATAGCCAAATTGCAGTCACTGTAGGTCAACCGCAGTAACCAAAAGCTGCGACAACAATGACCAACTGTTGGCTTCGGGTTGCACTCCCGCATGGGATGAGTGAGTTTAGGATGAAATAACAAAAGAGATAACAAGAGGATAAATCTATAGACGTTTAAACAAATAATTTGCAGAAAATTGTGTTTATTTATGCATAAAATACACCGAATCTTCTTCTAAGTGAACTTAATTGCCTTTATATAGAATTATCTTCTGACAATTTCAATAACCTTTAATATATAGACTCATTGGATCGTCACATCACAGCCAAATATGAACTGGCACCCCAATCAAAATATCAATAAATGCAATTAAATTTTCTATTAACGAAATCAACTATAACAAAAACAGAAACAGCCAACAACAGCAACAGCAACACAACCTCAAAATGCGATTGCCATGGTCCATCAGCATCAGCATCACAATCATCATCATCATCATCATCATCACCATGGAAGTCAACAAACAGAACCAGAGGGGCATCATCTAGGAAAAACAAATCAAAACGAGGCAGCGGCAATTGCCGAAAGAGGTGAAAGCAGCCGAGGGGCGGCATAGGGCTGCGAAGCTCATCAAACCGTCGAAAAAAAAAAAATGTCTTACTAGGGGAAACTCCCACAATGAGCTACATGTGCGCTTTATTGTTATTGCTTTTGTTCAGGAACGCCCCCCGCTCCCACAAACAACGATACAGCATGCGTCTACTTTGGAGTGGCACAGCAAAAAAATGGATACTCTGTTTTACTCTAAGCGAGGGTTTCGATAATTATAGATGATTTTCGACTGTTATAGTTGTATATTTTCATATAATGCATGCTTGCACAAGGAGAGCTCTGTGTGCTGATTAGAAAGTCCAATTAACAAGTCCTGATCTGTTTCCTGGACTGCCTGATGATGCTGAATTTCCATCTGTTTTCTGTTATGGGGCAGTGCAAGGGTAAGCGAATCTCGGCTAGCCAAATTTAACTTGGCTTGCTTTTGCTTGATATTTTGTTCTGTTGGCTGCTTGCCAAAAGCTCTTCATCATCAAAAAACATGAGGGAACCCCAGACCAGGCCAGACTGGGCCAGGATAGGGTAACAAGGCATGGCAGAGTTCTGTAAAATTAACATAGAAAGATGGGGCAACGAATGTTTTCATTCGCGGCAAATGAATGGGAAATGCTACTCCAAAAGCTGATGAAGTTGTTCGCAGACTTTGGATTCATGAATTCAACCAGAAAACTAACCATACAGATGAGACGAGACGAGCAGTATGGTTATCATATGGTGAATTTTCTGATGAATTTTTAGGAAAATTTTCATCTCGAGCATCTCCCTTTCTAGATTGTCGCCTCTCAATTTCAATAATATCAAGTACTTATCGACCTTTTGGCCAAGTGTCGGTTAAATTTAATGGCCCTGCTTTGCGGTACACTTTGCCATAAAACTCAATCAGCTGCGAAAATGTAAATAAAACGAAGGGCCCCCTGAATATTTTCACGGACAATTAAATAAACAGAATTTTCAAAATTATATTTCCACAGTGAAGACGACCTCTAGTTCAGGCTTAGAAGTAGCCAAAGGGCTGGTGCTTTCCGGTCAAATGAAAACACTCTCGCTTCAGTCCAATCAAAGGCTTAAGGCTTGAGCCAAACTTACTTTGGCAAAAGTGTGAAAAAAAAACCCAGGAGAATATTTTAATAGATTTGCCTAAGGATAATAACAAAAGAGGATAGATAAGGAAGCCTCCATCCCAATCCCAAATGCCTCAATGCTCTTATTAAAACCCTTTTAAAACAGCTGAAGTTTAAATCAATTAAGTCAAATACACTCTTCCGCTTGCAGCAGTTCGCTTTCCACTTCCTTATCCTCTCTGTATCCGTTTTACTTGAGTATAATTGCCGGCAGCTCTAAAACTTTTCGCCATTAACTTCGGCTCCAATAACGGGTTAAGCGAAGCGTTCATTCCAACACCAACAACAACAGCAACAGCAACAACAACAGCAACAGCAACTTGGGGATTTTTCTTATAATTTTCAGCAACTGGAAAGCATAAATTCAAATTACGAATCCGGCAACCTAAGAATTGTTAAAGTTTCGCCAGTTAAAGTTAATTAAATTTGTTGTTTGTGTAAAAGTGATTTGTTAATTTTTGTAATAATAGCGCCAAAAGTTGCCCCCACAATTAACGCTAATGAATGGGAAGCCTACGCCTACAATTGCCCGAAGCCTAGAATTTTGATTTTGATTTCGATTTCGATTTGCTTTTGGCTGTAATTGTAGACTTTCCAAAAAGGCCAGCGCTGGTTCCGGCTTTCTGATTGAAAATTAGCAAGCCCAATGGGCGTAATTTGTGAAAGAACGAAAAACATAGAGAAGCAGCATAGGAGCAGCGGGGGGCAGCAGTCACGACACATATTGTGTGGGCGGAGCTAGACCAGAACTCTGATTGTGTTGGCGATTGCCACATGGCCATGTTTACAATCGTTAAGCGGACAGCCATTAAATGTTATGGCCGTGTGGCCAGCTAGAAACAGGTGATAAAGCGTCGATTGTGCAAGGTGACCGAAGCCAAGCGCACAGGAGGGCAGGGCTAGACCGGGATAGACAGTAAAAGACGTCTTACCAAACCCATTGGGTGTTGGCTTTTAAGTTTCTAAACTTGTTGAACTCTAAAAGTGAGTTGAATATTAGATTTAAGTCTGCTTAAAGAGAGCAATCATATCTAACTAAAGCTAAACTAAACTCTAGTGGAGTAAACGAGTATATTGGAAGGAAGGAAGGAAGCGTTTTCGAACCCTGAAAGTGTACATATTCAACAGAGCAATTGATTTAGCCGTGTTCGTCTGTCCGTCCGCCCGGATGAACTCTTATAACTCGGTGACTATAAGAGCTAGAGTTATCAAATTTTGTATATAGACTCTTCCCTGCACACGCAGATCAATTTCGTTTAAGAGTTTCGTCACAACTCGTTCGACTTTAATATTTCTTTTACAAATTTTTTCCTACAAATTTGGAATTTTCTTTCTTCTAATCTAGAGGAAAGCCATGCTTAATTGTGTAAAGAATTTCCTAGTTGCATACGAAACTCTAAGCCATGTTGAAATTAGTATAAGCTACTAAGGGCAGGGCCATGCCATCTCTCAGCTGCCAGAAGAGCTTCCGCTTCCAAAAAAAGAGCATGTGGCTCATAGCAAATTAAGTGCAACCACACGACACCCCAACACGAAGGCAAAGGCTATAAATACAAATGCAGAGACACTCACACACACACACAACCGGTTATGGGTAGACCCTAGCTAAGCTGACAGGACTTCGGCCAGATGGCAAGACTTTTAACACTCCAGGGATAAAGTTTCATTAAGAGGCAGCCTAACATAGAGCATCCCACTCTCAACAGAAGCAGCAGCAGCAGCAGCATCAGCAGCAGCAGCAGCAGCATCAAGCCAGCCAGCCACAGGCAGAAGGAAGCGGATTCGCAGGAGCCCAACTTCCAACTATCATACTTCAATGTACGAAGCACTTCACTTCAAATTGCACTTCAGGCTTATGAAGCATATGGATATGGTGTACGTATTCGTATATATGCACACCCACCTCGCCCACTGCAACACACACAACACACAACCACACCCACACACACTCGCACTCACACTCACATATACCCTTCACATCAAGTGCATGTGAAACCGCAGTTGAAAGGCATTTATTGTACTTGTCATTGTTGTTGGCAGACGGGAGTCGGAAGGAGAGTGGCAAGTCCTTCCAGACTTGCAATACCTCCCCCCCCCAGAAAATCCTTAGCCCACTCTACACTATGAATGCCAATGAAATAGGTCTAGTCTATCATAAAAAAAGGCGAACTGGGCGTGGTGGGGCCTTTTACTAAACGTTCCTAGTTAACCTCCAGGCCAAATAATTTGCATCCGAGTGCGCTTGCAAGCACTTGCTCCTGGTGCTTACAAAAAGCATGCTAGGAATTTCGCCTAGGCTTCGAAAAGATGGCATGGGGGTGATGGGCGCTTTGTCTATGCCGCCGCTGCTTATTTAAGTTATGGCGTCACAAGCATTTTTGCCCAAGCTTACACGATTATGCGCTTAGTGTTTGGAATCGAAAGGACTAAACTTGGGCCAGAGAGTGTTGGCAAAAGTTCGCCCAAGCTGAGGTGCGAGAAATGGGGTCGATTTTCAAACACATTTTTGTTCATTTTATAGACAATTAAATTGCTGCTCGATGTGGAGGTGCGTGAAGTTTAGGAAGAGTATAGAGAAGGATATCAAATGAGCGCTAAGATGAGTCTAGTTGTTCCTTGAATATGATTTAATAATTCATAGTTTCTATCGTTAATTCTGAAAGAAATTTGGTTTAATTTGCTATCGGAAAGTTCTCATAAAAGGCGTCTATCTAACAAGTATGAACTTGCCATTGGCTGTCTGTCTTCTTCTGAAGATGAAAGCCCAAATGCTACTTAAACGTCAAAGCAACATTGTCAACACTCAACATCCTCAACATAAGCCCGCCGCCGCCAAGGCAAAACACACACCTATGCCAAGGCTCGGCTAAAAAATAAACAATTTATGGAATTTATTAAATTGGCCAAGAGGCGCACATTGTGTAGTCCTTGGCATAAAAGCCCTTGAGCCGTTGCTAAACAAGCAACAAACAAAACGGAGAAATAACAACAAAAGCAGCAGCAGCAAACATTTTTCAGTCAGCCGCCAACCCATACCTTCGCCTTAGCTAAGATGAGTATTATAGAATTGTGGAAATGTCTGATAATGATAATTACATAAGTGAAAAGATAGGGCAACCCGTTTGTGTTTCCACTTCCACTTGAATCATGCGGATTGGGGTTCGAAATGACCGAATGTGAATGCATTAGAAGGTTTCAACCGGCTAATTTTGTAGCTTGCTACTAAGGGTTCATTCAGGAACAATTGATTATATGGAAGGTATATGATATAGTGTTCCGATCTGAATCAGATCAAGCCAGTGAACGTGGGGCCTCCTCAAATGGATACAACCGCAATTTGGTTTGATTTGGATGAAAAACAGAAAAATTATGCTACTAAGTGTTCATTCCGGAACCATCGGTTATATGGGAGCTATATGATATAGTGGTCTGATCTTAATAAGACTCGAACATGACCAGCGCGCAGATAGAAGAAGCATCTGGTTAAAATCTCAGCTCTGTAGATTTTAAGGCTTCTGAGATCTCAGTGTGGTATAACAAGGAGCGTGGATTGAATCCACTTTTATTTGTTGATGTTCATCGTTCTGTCTTGTTCAGTCAACTTGCGTCACAGCATGATTCGGATGTAAGTTTGAAATACTCAAACTGAAGTGGCATTGCGATTATCTTTTCGAAGTGGAAGTGGAATTCCTATTCGATTTACATTTCCTTTTCACAGTGGAAGCGGGAACAGGCCTGATAAAATTAATAAACTCCTTGGCATATTGCATGTTAATCTTGATTCATACACTTCCTCAACCTTTTCACCCCACTCCTATAGCGACTCCGTTCCTCTACTCCTCTGTAGAATCATACCTCCTGTACAACAGGGGACCTCTTAGTCCATCACTTTCCTTCTATAATTTTTACTTGTTTGTTTTGAATTTTTTTGCCTTTTGCCAAACACACAGAGCAAACACTTGAGGAAATTTATGACAATGGGCCAGCAACAATGAGTGGTCATAATATAAATAACAAGTAGGCCACTGTGCAAATGGGCGCTGTGTGTCTATTGGGCGTGGCAATGCGTAAACGTAACTGACCGTGTCCAAAGTGTTTTATGCCCCAGGCAAGCAGCAGCGTAGGGAGATGAGACCGTTCAGCTAAGATTGGCCCATTGTGCATGATTAAAGAGGGAGTTGAAATGTGTTGGCTGTATATATAATATGTATGTATGTATGTATGTATGTGTATGTGTGCATGCCACATGTGCCTGCATTTGGGAAATTATACCCCGGAGGAGTAAGACAAAAGTGAAAAGCCAGCCAGCCTCTTGACTTTTTAGACTCAGCCGTTTAGCCTTTGAGCTGGATGAGCAGGAACACTTGTAAGACTTTAGTTTGACTGAGGGGGAGACAGACAGAGAGAGAGAGAGAGAGAGAGAGAGGGAGATTATTTTTGTATGCCTGTTGAATTTTGCCCCAATTTAAGTCGAAAGCAAAACACTAATTTGGTTTTAGAAATCATCTTTTTCCTTAACTTTTGGAATCAAATTTGTAAATAATTATTTTGAAAGTTCGAAGGAACTGCTTAGCTAAGAATCCTTTGAATATGGATTTTCCTATTTAATATTTTCACTCTGCCATAAATTCCTGGCCAGCAAGTGCAAACTTTTGCCTTGTTGAAAATTAAAATAAAAATTAATAATCAAATTCAGTGTGTGCATGTGAGCGGAGGCGCAGAGTGTGCTAGTGCATGTCTTCTTAAGTGGCCTTAAAAGGTTTCACTGCATTTGCCATCGAGTATCCTTTGCAGATCCTCTTCAACTCAATTGCAGCTTTGCAAAGGCTAAAGGTAATTAAATTTGTTCAACATATTATTTTTATTGAAGCAAATTTTTGTCGATTTCTCTGTGGCATTTCAGATGCAAGTTGGAAATGCACTTTAAAGCTTTGATAGAATTTTTATGCTCGAACGAATATGGAGTAAAAGAGTTTATAGTATTCGTGCAAATGTATATAAGAGGCAAAAGGAAGCGTTTAAGACCCCATAAGGTACATATATTCTTGATCAGCATCAAGAGTGTAGTCGATTTAGCCTTGTCCATCCAGAAAGATAGAGAGAAAGAGAGGGAGAAAGAGCGAGAAAGAGACATAAAGAGGTAGGGAGAGAGACAGAAAGAGAGGCAGAAACAGAAAGAGAATGATAGAGAGACAGAGAGATAGAAAGAGGGAGTCAGAAAGAGAAAGAGAGCTAGAAAGAGAGTCCGAAAGAGAAAGAAAGCTAGAAAGAGAGGGGGGAGAGACATAGCGAGGGGGAGAGAGAAAGAGAAGGAGACAGAGGAAGATAGAGGGAGGAAGAGAGATATAGCGGGGGGAGAGAAAGAGAGGGAGACAGAAGGAGAGTAAGAGAGAGAGAAAAGAAGGAGAGAGAGGGTGAAAAAGGGAGGGAGAAAAAGGGAGCGAGAACAGGAGGGGGAGGGAGAGATAGCGGGACAGAAAAAGAGATGGAGAGAGAAAGAGACAGCATTCTGCTGGGTTGTAAGCCTGTGTAGACCCAATGGTCATATAGAATGTTGCCAGAACATGCCATCAACATTGCTGCTGCGAGCCAAATTGTCTTGCAAACAGGATGCAGGATGCTTACCAGCATGTTGCAGGATGTTACAAGCAACAAACAGCAGAGTTTTCTGTGAAACTATTCTCTTTTTAAGTTCCGTTATGTAGTTCATGGTAAGCTAATGGCATTGTATTAACAGTTCATTAAATTTAAGTCTTTCAAATCGATTTTGTCCACAAAAAATGGGTCTGAGTACGAGTATCTCTTACCTCTTTTTTTTTCAATTATAAAAGTTCCCCATAAATATTTATATATTTCACCTATTTATGAAGAATATTTTCAGTATCTCGTAAAATAAATTAGCATAATGAATAAATAAAAAGTGAGTGTGGTCTAGCAAAACAAGCGTTAAGCCCCATATCGTTGTTGTTGATTTTTAATTACTGTCAGCAAAAATTTCCATTTGCTTTGAAGACAAAAGCAACTGCTAACTGGCTCAAAATAGGAAAACCAACCCGTAAGAATTAGACATGCAGCAAAGGAGCTTGATCGACTGTTAAATGCCTCGCACCAAGTGAAAAACAAAAGGAAACCTATTCCAACCTTCCCCCATAGCATTTAAATGAGCATACTTACATCTACGATATATATATGATGTAGTATTCTTATTCCGCTTTCAAAACGCAGCTTCTTTTGGCTCAATTTCAAAACTTTTCAATAGCTAGAATATGCCCCCCTTGTAGCAGTGGTTGCAGGGTAGCCAAAGAGTTGCTTTTTATAAACTTACTGAATTATTCAACAAATGTCCCCGCGAACATTTTAATTTAAGTTTGCGCTTCGTTGGCCAGTTAGATAAGAAGAAAATGTACCCCAATAGCCGGGGCAGGAGCAGGACGCTGGCTGTATTTATTTACACTTTGCTGGCCGCCAAATGACAGTCGCAAAAAATTAATAGAAAAGTTTCTCTGACAACAGGAATAAAGACGAGCCGCCGGAAAGTACAAATTATGCAGCAATTTCGTTTTGATATTTTTGGCCAGCAACAACAGAAGCAAACACAGGATGAAAGGATGTTAATGTAAATGACTGGCCGCCACAAAACAAACCAAAGAAAAAAAATAAAAGAAAATAAAAGAAAAGGAAACTTTTAATAATGTCTCCAAAGACACATTTCTGTGGGCCTTTTGTTTTTGGCCTCAAAAGAGGAAAGTTATGTATGCATTGGGCGGATGGCGGGATCTGGCGAGTGGAACTCTTGTTCACACTTAATTTGCAATTCTGAGGAGTTTCAAGCCCGGGACCAAGTCGTCCCTTTGTCATGAAAGAGCAGGACAAACAGGCCTAATTATGAGTTTCCCGAATTTCAACTGTGATTTCCACAAAGACGAGACGAGACGAAGAGAACATTTACGAGAACTTTTCTTGCCCTCGTCACATAATGTAAATTATGCTTATGCCTACTTATGGGCATAGGGTCCTTGTCACAGCGTCGCCATTAATGTTGATGCTTCGTGGCCACAAAGACCAAGTCAAACTCAGTGAGTGGCCTCAACTTATGGAAGTCCAGTTGAGACAATTGTGGCTGATATTCTTGCCAGAAAGTTTGCTGAAGAAAGTTAGTTTTGTTGAAGCTAAATGACATTGTCTAATGTTCTGCAAGAGAGCAGATATTTGGAAGAAACATAAAAGGATTTATTTGCAGACATAATAACACTTCTCTTTCGATGAAAACTAACATAAATTGAATTTAAATATCAGTTATAGCCAAGTCAATGGAAATGCACTGAAGTAAGCATGTTACCGAAAGCTTAATAAGTCAGAGCATTGCTCTTTATAGTGTCGAATTAGTTAGCTGATAGCCTTCTGTAAAGTATTTGAAAGGGTATTTTTAAGAAGAATGTTATCTGTGTTGGAGGACCATTATATAGTACCCCAACACCAGTTCGGGTCCAGAAGGGGGCATGGGACATCTGAGCAATCCCACGGAATTGTTGAAACAATCATATCTGCTTTCGCTAAAGTGTGGCATACAGGTGTACTTTCAATATAAGGAAATAGCAACCAGAACCCTATTATTTACTTCTAATATCATACCTTACTGATCGCAAATTCTATGTCCATGACACAGGAGAAAACTCAATGATATAAACAATCGAAGAAGGAGTTCCTGAAGAGAACATTGGGAGCATTGGGCTCTATTTCATACACGAATTCTACTGCCCATCGCAGCTTTCTCTGCCTCATGCTATGAAAGAGACTACAAGAACAGCTTGATAAGGTCGAAAAGTGGTTAAAAACATTCTTGATCTAATTTTTATTGGACTTAATGAACTCTTGAGTTAAGAATGTCATACTTGAGTGAAGATTTTTTCGAACTTGATCAAGGTTTTTGTCTGAAACTCATGCCAGCTATTTCTTTTATACTCCGAGATATCAATCTTCCACGGTTCGGTGGAAACACTGCTCTTCTAAGGTCTGCTGAGTGGTTGGTTTTGTATTGGTATAGATTTTGCATGTATAAAAGTGCTTCCAAGGAGTGCGGTGATACTGCTGACTGTAGTCGGGTGTTCCCAGGCCAAATTTTATATTGAAAAGTCCATTCCATGACAGCTATATCATATCATAGCTCCATCTTAGATCACATATGGCTTGCTTACAGCTTCTTTACTCATAAAGCACATTTGTTTGACTTTCGATAGAGGAAATCCATAGAGTTCTCCTTACTAAGTGTTCATTCTGAAACCTTTCGTTCTACAAATCTTCCAGAAAACCAATTTTCCATTGCTCTTAAGGCTTAGCCACAAAACTATTAGAGTTAATATGCCTAAAGACACATGAATTAAGCCTAGTCTTCTTTAAAAGCCACGAAGCCTGCCCTTACTTAGCAGCATAAACACATGTTAGTAGCTGTATTAACTGACAACATCGAGTCGAGGCAATGTAAGACCTCTTCATTCAACTACGTATACCTTATACCCTGATCGTCCGTGTCTGACATATCTTGATTTCCATATAGCCACGCAAAAGTCAGCATGAATTTCAAATTCAATTTGGCGCATTTTACATAATTTATTAAACAAAAGGCTCCACAACAACCACAACACAGCCAGACACTCGCCGTACACACACATACAAATCGTTTTATGACCTGAGCGACGGCTTACAAGACACACATGTGGGTTTGTTTGCCTGTGTGTGTGCTTGCGTGTGCATAACAGACGCTGCTGAGTTGGCTTTTAAACATAAATAATTTAGGTGTGAAGATTTAATGGTCGCGATATGCTGCTTGCCAAATTGTTGCCGTTGACAACTTAATTGTATAGAAATGGCAGCGGTTTCTCTCTCTGACCGGAAGTGGCAGCGCCAAAAAGTATGCTACAACTAACAAATATAAGAAACTGCAAACTAAAAGAGCATGGAAAATGGCCAAGCCAATCAAGTCCCTGAGTGGCGCGCTGCACACTTAATCCGATCCGCAGACATCGGCATGAACTGCCAGTGGAAGCTTAAATTTAATTATAATTTAAAAAAAAAAAAGGGAAAGAAGAAAAATGCTCTCGTATGCCATTCACGTATGCTCAGCGAGGCGCGTAAGTGTGAGAAATATTGCATGAATAATTTAGCGCGCTTTCCGTTCCATCACTCCATCAGTCGTCGAAGGCTGGCTGGCTGACATGACAGCGGCTCGCTGCAATCGCTCTTTAATTGCCGTCATCGGTTTGTTAATTGCTGCATAATTGTTCGAAATAAATTCACTCGCAAACTGCTTCGTCATCGCAACGCAACGCAACGCAACGGCAGCCCTGCCTTGACATGTCGTTTGAGTAATGTGATTGAAAAACGCGAACAAAAGGTGGATATGTACATACGAGATATGTGTGTGTGCGTACGTGTGTCTATATATTGTTGCCATGCGTGAATCTGTTGAGTAACGTTGAGCTGAGTAAGTGACTGTCACATGTTTAATTCATGCAATTGAATGCAGCACAAACAGACGAAGTTAAAGGCAGTTGTGAAAGGGCCTTTCCATTTGCACCGCAAGCGAGGTAATTCCCAAAATTGGTGCTTAAGCAGTCAATATGGTGGCTTTCCAAGCACCTATTGTTCAAAAGGAACAGTGAGGTGAGGTGAGGTGTCAGTGAGGTGACCCATACAGTCATAAGAGATATACTCGAAAGACTTTTCGAGCTCATGTAATTCAAAGATCATCTAACACACATTTGGTAACAGAGCGAACCTTGAATTCCTTTGTCACAGGGAGAATGGCATTCCTTTGGGTCAGGTCAGGCATAAGCAGATATGCAGTTGACATCAATTACATGACCTAACTAAAAAGAGAAAAGTTCCACCGAAAACTCTGCTGTTTGTTGCTTGTCACATCCTGCAACATGTTTATAAACATCCTGCAAACACCCTTGCTCAAACAGCAATACTTATTGCCTCATTATATGAAAGTAAATATAAGTCTATCTTCTGAAAGGACTTTGTAGAGAAGTTAAACATTTTATATATCTGAACTATTTAAGATGTCAGTTGACTTGGCATTCGAATGCCGGAAAACTTCTTATACTTACTTCAGACCACAAATACCTCGACACATACCAACTTTCGCTTTCCCCACTCTTTCAACTGAGTCCACGTAATGCATCCTCCTTCATTTGTCACAATCATTTTTGAAATTGTTAAACATAGTAAAGTATAGTATGGTATGTTCTCTAAACGTAACCGCAATGGCAGCCACAGCCACAGCCACAGATGCTTGTCCTCAGCTGCACCGCCATTCCGTCAGGTTTCCACTTCAGCTGCATTCTGGGCAGAGCTTACAAGCACGTAACATAATTCATAATAAGTGTGAAGGTGTCGAGGAAAATACTTGAACTGCTTCTTCTGCTTCCTTCTCACGCGGCCGTCTTATGTTTTCCTTTATTTTATGACACTTTTTTACGTTTCATATATATATTTATGCTCGTACTGGTAGAGTAAGGGGTATGTTGTATTTGTGTAGGGGGATGTAAAAGATGAGAGAAGAACACACCATGAGGTAGATGTTTATAGTTGAGCAGATCTAGCTATGTTCTTATGTCTGTGTCTCTCTGTTCATTTGATCGCTTGAAAACTTTACGATTCGTCAAATAAAACTATGAATGAAAATCTCCTTGAATTTCATATTATTTGTACTTTATTAAAATCTTTTATGAATATAGATATGTTCTAGCGATCTGCTGAATTTGCTGCAATTGTCTAAGATAACAAATGTCTAATATTGCTGTGCTGCTTTAGAAGTTCTCATTGTAGCTGGCGGGTTGGTAAGAGTACAAAAAGAATGCCCTCGTGATTTCCAGCTGAAGCCTTTGAAAAATTTTGAGTAAGACTTCTCTTTCACCATTCATGAGCAATATATATATATATATATATATATATACAATATCCACGTTTTTTTCATCGTTAAGGTTTGAATGTTGTACGAAATATTTCATCTGTGAGAGTTGTTGGTTTACATTTTTGAGTGGATGCAATATTCACAACCATTTCTACTGTGAGGGGATAAAGGGGATATTTTTATTGTGCAAGTAAGAACGCAACAGTTGCGCTTGATCGACAGTTAAATACCCTTCACCTTATATACAGCTCTTGATTAACTTTGGACTCATTCGGATTTGGCGCCTCTTCAAATGAATACAGACTAAATTTGAATCGATTTGGATGAAGAACAAACATGAATGAAAGAACACAAAATTCCAAAGAAATTGGTTATATGGGGGCTATATGATATAGTGGTTTGATCCAAATGCAATTTGGTCAGTTAATGTAGTTGCCTGTAGGACTTAAGATCTCCAAATTTGGTTCAATTCCATTGAAAAACAAAAAAATCTATGAAATAAAAACTCTAAAGTTGGCGATAGTTTGTATGAGGGCCACCCTAAAAAGTTGTCGTGGCAAAAAGTAAGATAAACATACGCAATGGGTATAAAAATGTTGAGCCAACTTCATCATTCTTATGTCCTTGCAACTATAGCTGCAGCTGGTCAAACGTTGACTTTCATTATCACTTGTCGCGCTGCATTTTTTCGTTATGAATAATGAGTTTCTCTCTTCTCGATTGCATATCCTCATTGTTGCTGCTGTTGTCGTTGTAGTTGTAGTTGTAGTTGTCGTAGTTTAATTAAAGTTCTTAATGAGTTTTCTATCACATTCGATCAATCAATCAAGTTTTGCCACCCCCCCAAAAGATTGAGCCATTAAATGCAAGCCGGCTGGGCTTGACTTTCTTTTGTCTTTCCGTGCTCGCATTTAGTCAGCTGAGTTCAGTTTCAGGCAAGTTGCCAAGTCATTTCTTTTCAACTTTCAAGCAGTTTAAGAAGCCCTCCCTTCAGATTTCTGGATAAGACCTGGAAAGCATTTTCCTGCATTTTTCTTACACATATGCAAAAGTTTTGTTAGTTCAAGTTCATTTGGTTTGCTCAGCTTTTAGTTTTTTTTTTTTTGCTCTTGCAGCCGCAGTCAAAATTTGTTTTGCGGTTTTGCCTGAACACAAACAGAGTCTGGATATTTGCTTGCATTTAATATTATGTGAAAGGCAGCATTTCACTTGCATTTCTTAGTTCTTCCACAGACGTTTGCCTCTTTGCCTCACATACTGTGCAAGATATCATTGCATACTTTTAAGTCTCTGTAGTTTTTTTTTTCTCAAAGTTTTCAAAGAAATCTACAATTTGCCTATATCTTTTTAAGTGTTACTTTACTATTCTTTCCAGTGTATGCTCTAGATCGAAATGAGGATGAAATTTAGGAGAACTTTTCATTCCCAGTGCAGCTTATGGACATCAGTAAGAGCCATCCCAGATGCAATTCTCTATCAGTTATATATGTTTCACTATTGACTATCTACTTTTTCCATCCTCCCCTTTATCACAATGTCAATGTGCTGTACTCCCTTCTTTACTATCCCATTCGGACATGTGCAATCATTTAAGAAATTTGAGTTAGTAGCAAATTTTCGCCCCTCTTCGAAAAAGAGAGAGAAATAATGTAAAAAGAAAAATAAAAGCTAAATTGAAAAACGCTTAAGCATTTTTACAGCTTTTAACACGGTGTTTCGCATATTGAATTACGCTGTAGTCCGAGACGCAAACCGAATTTGCTTCTTCTGCTCCTTAAATCTCCCCAAGCATCCCCCATCTCTGGAAAACTGGACAAACTGCAAAGTACGCTTCAAAGTTGCTTGCATTTGCTTTTGGTCAATGCCAGCAGTCGTTTCGCCTCTCCCATTCCCCTATTATCCTGCCAAGCTGCCACTTTTCAACTCTATCTTCCCTTTCCCCTCCCAACCACGCTCTGGGGGCTGCTGTTTATGTCTTCTATTCGTTTTTTTTTCTTCTTCCATTTACAAAAAATGCTCAACACGATTTTCGCTGTTGATTTACGTTTTAGCACGTTTTTCGTACACGGGGTGCCAAGGATAGTGAGAGAAGGGGCAGGGGGGGAGCTGCCTGTCCTTGTCTTCTTTCAATTTCACCTGCCAGGCTGCATCTGCAGCACTTTTCTTTGACTTTTTGCTATTCAAAAGATGTTGCTGAGTCTTTTTTTGCCTGCGTGTCGAGTTGAAATTTAATGAGCAGTCTTTTCAGCATGGATTTGTCTTAGCCCGTGATTTTTCATTTGTGGAAATCTGAAATGAGAGCAACTGAAAATGGAATGCGAAGGCTGAAAGGTTCTACTAAAGCATCCATCCACTATGACTAATTATAATGCTCGGAATTTCAATAGTTTTAATGGAGTTACAAAGTCACACTTGGGATTCCTCTATCTCTGCCTTTTCTACCTTTGTGTCAGGTGTCAACATAAGAGCTCTATGACTCACTCAAGTTCACACACACAGTCACAGCATCCGCATCTATTGAATGGCAGCAATGTCCAAGTGCCCATGGCTTTACTAAAGCAAAAGCAAAAGCGTACCGAATTCCCCTTTTCATACCTCTGGCCACCTTTGAGCATCTGAACATTGGCCTTTTTATGCAAACGCAGCTGACCATTCAATTTATCAGGCTCGACGGCATCGGACGTTGCCGGAATTCGCTTTTTGGCTTTTGGCGCTTTGTGCAAACAAAACGAGCACCGAGGTTAGGCAGGTTAGGGAGCGGCAGTGTGGTGGGGTGGGCATCGGTTTGGGAAACTGAAAAGTGGCCGCCAACTGCTGAAAAAATAGAGACAAGTGATATTGCTAGGTTGCCTGAGGATGGACTTTATATATACCTCGCATCAGATGAAATTTGAAACTGGTTCAGGCGACTTTTGGTGAATTCAAGGCAGGATATATAGGAGTTTATGATGACATTTCCTGAAATGGTAAAATGTTGCCAAGGATATGAGTGGTTTTAAATTTTTAAACTGAACTAAGCAGGGTGTCCAACATACCCAACTTTACAGCACTTCGAATCATCTGTACTAAAAAAGAGAGAAAAAGACAAGAAAGGAAGTTTAGCTTTGGTTTGCCGATGCTTATATACCATTCACATTGTCAGTGTATGACAGCGAAGCAACTTTGTCTTTCAGGTCTGTTCTTATTATATTTAACTTATATATTACTTAAATATCTAAAGGAAAGCCTTGATTTTGAGTCTATTCGATGAAAAATCCATCATAACACAGTCCGACGCATCCCAACGTAAACTGGGACCACAATCCCAAGGCACGGCCAGGTATGCCAAAGCGAATAACCGCGAGCAGCACAGGACAATATATAACGCCAGCAATAGTGTCGTCTATGAAGATGAGAGACGCAATCGTATGTCTGCCCTCTAACGTCGAAAGGTGGACTATGCCACATCTAGACCTATAAAGTGGAATGGGCATATTAAAATGAAATGGCATCAAAACAAATGGCATCTTTGAACAAGCTCAAGTTCCATTCAAGGCTCACAGTTGTTGTAGGCCTCCATATAGAAGACATATAGAAGCCTAAAGGCTGGGGAAGGGCGCTTTACAAAAGCCAAAAGCCAAAGCGTAAGCTTTGGAGATCATATAATCGAGGTGGTCAATAAACAGGAGCTTTGTATCAAAGACAACCCCGAAATCTTTCCTTTCTGTTGCGCGAACAAGCTCTTGATTCGAGATACTATATAAAACCATACTATAGCTTATCACAGCAAAGGAGAGGCACGATATTTGTGGTTCATTCAACGAGAAGAATGGGCAGAAGTACTTTGCAATTTACTTCTTTATTTTCTTCGAACGGAGTCCTTGATTTCCACAGCTTCTCACAACATCTAACAGCAGCAAAATTTCTCAAAAAATAATAAATGGAGTTTGGTAGAAAACCAATTATTTTAGCTAGATATTGACCCTATATATGTTTCACGTCCTATCAAGAACTATAATCAGGAATCTTTCTTACTCAACAACTCCACTTTATGACTTCCTCATCAATTCACAGCGAGAATCAAACGAGAATTCTTAATTGCTGAACTAGAATTCTGCTCTTGTCGGCTTTAAGATGAACGGACAGACGGAAATAGCTATATCCAATCAAAAATATATATACTTTACATAGTCGGAAGCACTTTCTTCTATGCTTGGGGCGAACTTCATGACAAAATCAATATACATTCCCCTCTTTTTGTGAATGGTATAAAAAACAGTCATCTAAAAAGCAGGCAGCGCAAAGGCAAATTTGCTCTCTGCTCGCTCTTTTTCGGCAAATTTATTTTGGCCGCCGTGCGTGCGAATAAACACAAATAATTGGCACACTTCTGGCTGGCTTAGTTGCTTTTTTAAAGTCGCCCAATTTTATGGCAGCGCTTCAAATTTAACTACATGAATTCATGACGCCTCCGCCGCCTGCAAATGCAAATCCGCGAGCCTTCCATTGGCACGTTTTTCAAATGGCATTAAATGGAGAAGTCAGGAGCAGTCATGGACATTTACGAGTGAATCGAAATGGCCAGTGTCAGGGGACATGAAAAGATGCCCAGGAAGTATACTGTGTGCAGTCTTGTTGAATCTCAGCAGAGGTATAATCTCCTCCTCCTTAAAACATGCATGTCATAAACAAAACGTACATTCACAAAAGCAAAGCAAAGAAGAGCAAAGCAAGGAAAGGAAAGGAAAGAATCAAAACGTAACAACGACTTGCCAAACGTGCCGCCTACTCGATGATTTCGGTTTCAGTTTCTGTTTTGATTTCAACACCCCAAGCCATTGTCCAGCATCTCCATGAAATGTGAGCCAAGTACTATGGAACGATATACAAAGATGAAGTTGTGAAAAAAATTGGCAAAGCTGGACGTTTCACGTCTCTGAAAACTTTATATTTGTGATTTTTAATGGACACGAAGCAACTCCAAGAGAAGAAATCTTTTGGTATTTAAGAAATGGAGACGTGATAGCTATCGTTCATCCAATACTTGAATACAGTTGCAGTCCTCAGTACCTTATATACTAGGCTCAGATAGAATCTGCTCAAAAACAACTTCTGTTGTCTGCTCTTCGTGGTCTAAATGGGGATCCAAGCCTAGGATTTCCATCATACTCTAGGAGACATAAGCTACTGCCTTCACTGTTAAGAAATGTGGCATGTGAATGGTCCAAGAAAATTGGAAAAGCGTCTGCAGTTGATAGATATTGGGCATCGGTTGTGTAAAGTATGTCCTACTAGGCTATTTACCTTACACTTGTAATAGCTTAATATACTTTGTAGGCCAAGGTAAAGCATTGCTTACGCTTCATCAAAAGAAGATTCATTTACAATGGTCTCGGGAAAGGATGTCTGGGACTCAAAGGCATGTTCTATTGCCATGAAGATAAACTTAATGCTAGTCTCGGCGATTCGAAAAGAAAAATGTAAAAGTTTACTATAAAGACTGCCTCAAGAAAACTGTTAAGTTTCCAGCCAGCACTATGGTGTGGGGTTGTATGTCTGCCAAAGTAGTCAGAGTAGCAAAACTACATTTTATTGACGGGACTGACAAATACATTAATATATTAGACGAAAGTTGGCTTCCATCAATACCAAAAGTGCCAGTCTATCTTGAGTTCACATTTCAGCAGGATGCTGCAGCAGCTCACACTGCCAAAAGAACCAAAAATTGGCTGCAGTATAAGAAAATTGATGTCTTAGATGAAGTAGTAGTAGAAGTAGTAGTAGTAGTAGTAGTAGTCACAGTTACATGGACTTAGACTATGTGTATATGATCTATATAAGAGTAAGATCACCTTGGTTTGTAACCGTCTATCACAGTTTTTCACCGCCCACATGGTTGTGCTTTGGAGTTTCCTACACCTGGCTTCAAGGGTCTTCCCCAGATGCCAGATCATTCATCTGCAAACCACTCCAATGTGCAGTAGTAATCCTTTGATAAAACAAAAACGAATAATATATATGTATGACTTAAGAGCGTTCCTCCTGTATAGCCTATATATCTGCGCCGCGATAATGCATATGACTAGTTCTGCTCAGTTTTCGCCATTTAGAATGCATTGAAGTTCTCCAAAGCTTAGCGTGTTCCACTTCCAGCATAATTGCCTAACTTCTTGCAGGATTGGACATTTAGCAATGAAATGGAATGAATCCTCTCGCTTACGCTGGTTACACAGGATGCATACCTCCGCTTGTGCGTTTCTGTGGGCTTAAAAGTTTAGATTAAACAACTGAACTCTTGCGCTTATATTCCATTTGTCGTTGAAGTCCAGTATTCTGTACATTAGGCTCTCTCTCCACTTCCTCCGGTCCTCGAAATCAAAATTTACATCCATCTCTCTAGCTAAACCCTCCTACACTAGAAAGCATCGTTTGCTATATTGCAATGCTGCTATAATTCCTGGTAATCTGTGGGAATCATAGTCCCTTATTATCCTAATATAGTTGAAGGGCAGAATCAAGGTGCTGGCTAAAATTGCAGCTAAGCCAGTTTCCAGCATGATTGCGCAGTTCGTCGTGTTTTGGGGCAGTTTAAGCCTATATTTGTACAAAACATGTGAGGAGTTTCTCGGCTTCTTCATGCTGTGTACGTCCCCATACTTGGACGGTTAGTTTGCCCTGCTACATAAGTCTTCCTTTGGAAGGTAGAACCTCCATGTAATCTCTATCGCTAATTTGGCATCTTTCAGTTTGAGTATTAAAACTCACTTTTGGGCTCAGATGTTTTGGATGTTATATAAAACCTATAGGAATATAACCGACTATCAAATACTGTCAGATATACATATGAATCGAACTGTTTTTCCATCAACTTTCTTTGCTGCTTCCACTGTCAGCTATTCCTGGACTTTTTTTGGTACTTTCTTTTTTATGGCTGCCATATTTTTTGTTAGCTGGCCATTTTTTTCGCTTTGGCTCCTTCTCGGTCGCTCACTCCGCCCGCTCGTTTATTGTCGTTTATTTGTCTTTTGCCATTTTTATATTTACGCATATAATCGCTTTCAACGGCTTCGGAGCTGAGGACGCCTTGGGAGACTCATCCTTGTTGGCCGTGAGGTCTTTTGTTTTGCTTGTTGAATTCCGAGTTTGAGCTTGAGTTTGGTTTTGGTTTGGCCTCCGTCGAGTATAAATATGATGTTATCGCTTTTTATGGTCCACTTTTATTGCCAGCAATCAGTCTTTCCTTCGTTTTGTTTGCTGATTGCCAGCCATTATTCAAATGTATTTGTTTAATTTTCGAGGATTCGAGGGGCCTGGACGTCGTCGTCGTCGTCGTCCTGCACCACAAATCATTTTAAATCCGCAATATGTCAACAAATATTTGGCAAGGCTTTTGGGTTTGGTTTTTATATGCCCAAAGGCCAGCGTTCAAGGACTCAAGGGTGTGCAGGGTCCAGGGTCGTTATGGCTTATGTCCCCATCGTTATCATTAAGCTGCCAAGGAGTGCGCTGAGGCGCATAAAAAGTGTTGAACGCTTTACAGCTGGCCCATTACACAGAAGGACTCCTGCTCTGGCCAATTTGCGGGCCCACCCTCGGATATTTGTGACAGCTGCCAGTCATTGCCTAATCATTGGCAACTCATAATCACGTTGCGTATACGTAATTACTTTAGCGTTGACAAGGATGCGCTTCTCCACTGCCATCTCCTCCGACCATCCCCAATCTGATGCTCTGCTGATATATGCACTTTGTTGACAAACGAACTGATTAAGTGCCAGCTCTCCCACCCCCTCTCTCTCTCTCTCTCTCTCTCTCTCTCTCTCTGTGTCATTATGCAATTAAATGGCTTCTGAGCTTCTGTGACTATTGGCTGATTCTCTGTATGCTTCGGTGTTTCGGTGTGTGCACGTGTGCATCTGTCTGTCTCTCTGCCTGCCAGCCAGACTGTGTACGCAACTAACATTAAATTTCTTGCTTTTATTTACATTTAAAACTATTAGATGATTTCGTAAATGGTCTTTCAAGGCGAATTATAATTGAATGAAATTGAGACTTTAAATCTAATTTGAATTCAAATTGAATTTCCATTCAGTATTTAATGAAATTCATTTTCACTGTCTGCTGGAAGTTAATTGAATTTATCTATTGATAAGTGACAAGTGTTAAGAATGTGTTAAGAATGTTACATATATATATTAACTACATATTTATACTCATACTCTGGATAGAGAGGAGTATATTTTATTCGTGTGGAGGTATGTTCGTATGAACACTTAGATCTCTGAGAAAATCACCAAATTTGGTGACTGCAGACAGATCAAGTTTGTTTTAGAATCTTGCCACGCCTCACTGGGGTCTGTCTTGTGGGGAATCGGTGGCTATCACCATGAAATATCGGTCATAGGCTTCCATATGTAGTAAGATAATGATATGTAAAAATTGTCCAGATCGGACGACTTGGCTCTCATCTAACCGACCGATTTGGTATGAACTTTTAGTATAGGAAAATTGGTTGTTTTTCATCCAAATTTAACCCAATTCGGCGTATATCAATCCCAGGGGCTTTAACGTTTGCTGACTAAAGTTTATCCAGATCGAACCACTATATCATATAGCTCCCATATAAAAGACCGATTCGGAATGAACTCTTAGTTGAGAAAAATTAGTTGTTTTCTATCCAAATTGCATCAAATTTGAGACATGTCAGTTTCTGAAGCTTCTTCGTCTGCTGACCAAAGTTTATCCAGATTGGACCACTATATCATATAGCTGCTATATAACTGATCGATTCGAAACGAACTCTTAGTACAGAATATTGGTTATTTCTTATCCCAAGTAAACCAAATTTGTTCACTGGCGAAACCATTAGGTGGTTAGATGGGTTGCGGGGCTGATGTCACTGTCTCCAATGGGCAAGGTCAAGCTTGTGATGTCTTCTGAGCCTCCTCCTTATTATTATGGTGCTATTGTAGAGCAGTTTGATGGTAAGTTTGTTCACGTCCATGTAGAGTCTATCCAGATAGGCTCTGCTTAGTCTGCTGACTTCCTCGTGTTCCCAAGGGACTCCAAGTTTATCATGTATTTCCTCATTTGAGTGAAAATGTGCGGTGGTGTTAGTTATAAGAGCCTTGTTCTATGCGTTTTCGATGTCAGAGCAGTTGGTCCGAATTGCAGTGCCCTAGAGAGGGATTCCGTACGTCCACATTGGCTAGATTATGGCCTTGCATATTAGAAGTTTACATCGCAGCCTCTGGATGGATCTTCTGCCGATAAGCCAGAGTTACTTTTTCAGTTTATCATTGATTTGCGTCTGTTTTTTGGGTAGTTGGAAGCCCCAAGGTAACCTTCTGTCTAGTACCAATCCCAGGTAGGGTCTGTAGGTCTGTTTGGAATTGTTGTTCCGTCAAGCTGCACTAGGAGCCACTCCCCTCTTCTCAGAGAAAGTAGGTGTTGGCTTTTCAGGGTTAACCATTAGTGTGAATTTTAGGCTGTTGAAAGCAGATGAACATTTGGTCAACTTCTGTAGCTATTTTTAGAGAGTACCGTTAGAATCAAGAGACAACAAGTATGCCATCATCAAGTTTGGAGAATTAGCTGATCATGAAGCTAATTTTGGTTTGGGTTTCTTGATTTATGGCCTTAGGGAGCAACCACTGTGTGCCCGCTATCACTTCTGCAAATTGATAGAAATCTTATAACTCCCACAAAAAGTGTTGCATATTTCGGAGAGTTTGTCAATGTGTTAATAACTAGGAAGTACGAGTAAATTTTAGTCAGAATTACGACTACATTGCTCTTCCTTGCTTAGTTTAATTTGCTCTTAACTAATAGAATTCAAATATTCCTTTTCTATTCCATTCCAAACCTTATCTGAATGATCTTGTACAACTGAGGACATCCCTTCCTTAGTGCTTCCTTCCACTTCCTATGTAATCCATATTATCTACTTCAGAATCCTTAACTACATTAAAGAATTCTCTTACATCAACGCTTCTCCATCTGGCGACCATTTGTTGTTGTTAACAGAAATCCATTGGGATACATGAGAAGCTTCGTTTATTCTCTCCGCAAAAACTGAAACTTTTGTGAAAAACAGCAGAGGAAAACAATTAAACATGAACTTTTGTCATAAAATGAAAACCCACCGAAAGGGGGGAAAACTAAAAAGGCAGCATGAAATTTGTCATATCAGCGCAAAAGCATTTCGCAGGACCAGGAGGACCAGGAGGACCAGGAAAGCGCAAAAGTTGCCGCTAATTAATTTTTATTTATTTCGGGGGTAGCCAGAAAGAAAATGTTTTCCCAATGAAATGTTCAAAAATATAATTAAATTTTCTAACTTCAGTTCTGCCTCTCGCTCTCTCTCACTTTCTCTCACTCTCTCTCTGTCTCTCTCTCTCTTGCAGGCAAGCACACGCGTGTGGATACACAACAGACGGCACAGGAAGGTAATTAATATGGCGACGAATTTTTTCATTTAGTTTTCCGGGCTTTCCTTTACTGCACTTTCACTTTAACACACGGGACGTATGCGCAATGTGTCGCAGTGCGGTGCAGTGCAAAAGAGGAAAAAGTAATTCAAAAAGAAAGTTCAGCAAGAGAAGACGGAGCAGGATATTATGTCTGTGCACTTTTGGCTTTTATGAAGCTATGGCTAGAATATAGGGGAGTCCGAAGTCAAATGTGGGCCAGCAAAACTTTTAAGCAAATGAATATTTGGCCAAGGGGAGGGAGGTTCACAAGACATGTCAGACCTTGCTTAGTTTTTCCCCCAACCATTTTTGCAGAAGCTGACTTTCCACGATTTGCGGAGCCAATTGCCAATGTGACAGTTTCAATTGGCCGGGATGCCCTGCTTGCCTGCGTTGTGGAGAACCTCAAGGGCTATAAGGTGGCCTGGGTAAGAGTGGATACGCAGACGATACTCTCGATACATCACAATGTCATATCGCAGAACAATCGCATTAGCCTGACCTACAATGATCACAGATCGGTGGGTGTTGAATGAGAATTGAGAAATTTATCTAATTGAAATTATAAATTGATATATATATATATATATATAGTGGTATTTGCACATCAAGGAGGTGGAGGAGACAGATCGCGGCTGGTATATGTGTCAAGTGAATACGGTAAGTTATTCGGATTGATAATAGAAAAAGCATTTTCATGTTCATTTTTCTTGATTTTAAGGATCCCATGCGCTCGAGAAAGGGCTACTTGCAGGTGGTTGGTAAGTATGAAAGATTCTTTGGACACCCTAGACATGACTTACTTTGATTTGTGCCTTTCAGTGCCCCCCATGATTGTGGAAGGCATGACCAGCAATGACATGGTCGTTAGGGAGGGCCAGAATGTCTCCTTGATGTGCAAGGCCCGAGGCTATCCAGAGCCCTATGTCATGTGGCGGCGAGAGGATGGCGAGGAGATGCTTATTGGCGGCGAACATGGTAGGTCAATCCCAGACCATAAAAACATTTAAAATTTACATTGAATTTCCTTCTTTCAGTGAACGTTGTGGATGGAGAGCTGTTGCACATCACCAAAGTCAGCCGACTTCATATGGCCGCCTATCTGTGCGTGGCCTCCAATGGAGTGCCGCCTTCAATTAGCAAGCGAGTACACTTACGAGTGCAGTGTGAGTACTTCTTATAACTACATCTCCTTCAAGATTCAAGCTGTGCCATACAGACCTTCGTTATAAGGATTTTCCATTGATTTTCTTTCTCAATTTTAACCAACTTATTATTGATTTCACACAAAAGTCCATTTATAACTTTACAATCACAACAAATTCTGCGCGCCCACTCTGATTCCAGCATCCCAGAAACAATGTGAAATCCATTTTGTATCCCACGCAATATTTATGACCCGTTTGCCTGGGGATACTCCACTCCTACGAACTGTGGCACTATGAAGTCCACTCCTCCCACTCTCTGTGTTAGTCCAGGGCTTGATTCTGGGCGCGTAGTTTAATGCTTACAATACACAAAACAGAGTTGGCTGTGCCCCTTCCCCTCACACCATTCCCCCTGCTGCCCCCCAACCCACCCATGTGTATAGATTGTTGCAGTTTTTGGGGACAACAACCGCCAACGACTCTGTCCCCAGCTCTGGCTGGCCTCAACAAAAACGTGTCTTGGGGGCTCCCGCCCCCCCCTGAAAATGTGGCCAAAATCTGCAGTCACGTTAAATTAATTTACCTGTGTGATGCATGTGTGTGTGTGTGTGTGTGCATTTGACGTATATTGGTATGCCTGTGTGTGCGTTCATTTCACCTTGTTTGTTTGTTTGTCAGCAGGTGTTGTTTTGTGCCCTGCGCGTCGTGTGTGCGTGGCCAAAATGCGTTTGGCCATTGCCGATGTCGGGGAGGGGGGAAGTATCTGGACGTTACTGCCGCCCAGTGGCCATGGCAGCAGCTTTTGTTGCTGTTACACACACACACACACAAGCCTAGCAATATACACATAGATACCCCACCCCACCATCAACATAGTAGTGGACCCTTTTAATGACTGAGTGCATTTTAATCCAAAAACAGTTTGTAAACTCACGTAAAGTGCATGCAGACTTATGCTCATGGTGACTGGGGAGGGTGCGAAGCGGGGGGGATGAAGAACTCCGCGTGAGTTTGATGTGTTGATGATGGCTATGGAAATTGGGTTTCAGTTTGGGGTTTTGGCTAAACAGCAAAGTGAATGGATAGTGCATATCTAAGCACAGACAGAAGAGGGGCATGAGCTGGCCGCATCCAAAGGGCATGCTTCCATTTAACGTTCAGTTTTCCCTAGATGACTTTCCTCTTTATATTTCAATATACTTGATTTCCTTACAGTTCCTCCAATGCTGTCAATACCCAACCAATTGGAGGGCGCCTATGTGGGTCAAGATGTAATTCTGGAATGCCATACTGAGGCCTATCCGGCATCGATTAACTACTGGACCACGGAGCGTGGCGATATGATCATATCAGGTAAGCTGTTTCAACAAACCCCTACAATGCGAGGGGTACTATTTATATATTGGGAATGTCAAATAATAAACATATTTCAATATATTCAATTGCCAATTCCCGGTATATAAATAGTACCCCTCGCATGTAAAATCATTCTGCTTGTCCGCAGTGTTTCGTCAACATCACTCCCTTTTGCTGTTGTCCACTGTGTGACGTGGAAAAAATACCATAAAAATACATCCCATCCGCGTTTATTATCTGAAAAGCGTTTGCAAATGAGCTTACAATGCTTCAATATAAAATGTACAACAGGTCCACCGAAAGCCACTGACTGAAACTTTCTGAATGTAGGCGGAAACAAAAAGATAAACGAAAAGTCACACAGAGGCGAGAAAAAATGTCAATCCAGCTGAGTTGCTGCTGCTGCTGCTGCTGCTGCTGCAGTTGCAACCATAAAAACGCGGCAGTCGGAGGCTCATGTAGTGTACCATGGAATGTCGTCCGCTTTTATTGTTTTACATGTGAGCTGTCTGCCTTTTCATGCTCATAATCCCAACCGTGCTCCCTGGCAACAGGCAAAACTCGAAACGCACACGCACACGCACTGAGTGACAGGCAGGCGTCAGGCAGGCTGGCTGGCATTACAAACATTCAGCGAAGCTGTTGGCATTGATTGTGATTAAAGTGATTCTGATTCGTCTTTATTGGTTAAGATTTAACAATTCAGTTTTGTGGGATTCAATAATTTTTCAGAGACTGTGAAATGTGAATGAAATCTGACCCCAAGTTGATCTAGCCATGTCCGTCTGTATGGACAACTCGAGCTCTGAGACTATAAAGCCTAGAGAGACTAAATTTGGTGTGTAGACTTTCCTTGTGGGGCGTCAGATATACACTCCACTTCAAGATATCAGTGTGTAGTTAACATAACTTATAAATGTGACTATTTTCTGTGAAGTAACCAAATTTTGTTAATATCGGAATTAGCATTAACATTTTACTTCAGTTTTATAATTTACTTCAGCCAGCTTCAATAAGAGTGTGTCTGTCTCCCTCCCACTAACACATGAGCTTGCTGCTGCTGCTGCTTCAAAGGGTGACCTGAACTTCCTGGTAGCTTAAGAGGTGGAAAGAAAAAGAATTTATTCCATAAATTTAATGTAAAATCAAAAGTTTAATACGATTTTTTCTATATTTTTTCGTGTTAAATTTGCTTTCAATTTGTGGCAGCTTTAAGCTATTCCATATATAACCTAATATATTTTTACATTCCAATCCATTTTGATGGGAAATTCTTGCACTTTCCAATGCCTTAAACATTTTGTGGTTAGTTTTGTGGCAACAATTCCAGCCTCGCCTCTATTTAAAAATTCGATTTAAATTGCAATAATTGGCAATTGATTGAATTACGCAAAACTCGAGGCATGCGTGTGGCTTTGAGTGGAAAAACACAATGTTTTTAATTAACCTCACAGCGAAACAGACAAAACGCAAAAAGCAAATTGAATATTATCAAAATTGAAATAATCAAAACTAATAAATAACAATGTGATATTTACCCCCCCCCCCCCCCCCCACACACACACACACACAAACAAACCCAACTGGAAATAAGATATATAATGTTTATAGAGCGAATTCCAATTGCTCGCAACGAAAATGAAAACCGAAGTGCGGCAATGTCAAATATATTATTTTGTAGCGGAAATTATTTTAACATAATCACATTAGCACATGCACACACACTCGCACACACACACACACACATACACAAGCTGGCAGGAAACGCCGACTGGCAATGGCATGCATATAAGCGCAAAGCAAAGCCCGAGGCGCCCCAAAGCGTGCAACAGCATGTGCCACAATGAAGCGGACGACCAGCTGGGCCGCAGTTTATAATCACCGTGCATTGCAGCCAAATTGAAACGGAAAATAATTACCATTGTGCGCGGACGTGTTACTGCAATTGTGTAAGCTGCCGCCCCAATAGTTGTGCACTTTCAGGATGTGCTTATCCTTTCAAAAATATCAAAAATTTAAGCAGATTTGCAGATGAAAGTTTGATTTTTTAGCGAATAGTTTGTCAGGCTTGTTAACGTTTCCCCACTGCGAAAAGTAAAAGTAAATCGAATTGGTATTGCAATTCCACTTCGAAGAGTTTGGGTTTTTCAAACTTATGTCCAAATAGTGCTGTGACGTCAGTGGAGAGAACGAGGCAGAACGATGAAAATCAACAAATGGAAGTGGATTCAATGCACGCGCATTCAGACCTGTTCCCTTTTCCAGTAAATCGAATTGGAATTCTACCTCCACTTCTTCAAAAAGCTGTTCCAAATCCCACTTGAGTTTGGGTTCTTCGAATCCTGCTGTGCCAGAACGATGAACATCAACACATCCAAGTGGATTCAATTACTTTTGATTCCGCAAGCTACAAGGCTAAGCGTTTGCATCTCAAGCGGATTCGGACATTGCGAACATCCATCCAAATCTTAACCCTCATGATTCAAGTTGAAAGTGGAAACTCAAACATTCCTGTATATTTCAACTTTGGATAACTTCCATATCTAGCGAGCTTTAATGTCACCATGACTCATCTGATTTGCTCATCAGCATGTCAACTTTAACTAAACATAGACGCGCTTTCTTTTTTAAGCTCAAATATCATTTTGTTTGTTCGATAAGACTAATGACATATGCATAGGCATACACAGGCATATACAGTGGATACAAAGGCACACGAGGATGAATCCAACCCCCCAAATGTCAAATTATGACCCAGCAAAGACAGGCAGGCGCAGTTATACATGAAAACCTAAAACGACACTTTCATATGCAATTCGCATACACGCTAAGAAACAAGAGCCACACTGTCAGAGAGTGGAATCTTATAAAAACTATAAGGAACTTTAAGCAATTTGGAAAAGAAGGGATAGATTAGGGTTATATCCTTATAGTGGACAGTGGAATACGATAGAAGCAGACAGAAATCTCTTTAGCTGAAAATGTTTAGCTGGAAGGCGTCCTATGATCGACTCTGATAGACTCTGGCAGGTCTCGAAACAGTCTGTGGAGTCAGCTTAGCTCCAATTTTTGTTATCTTATAAATTTTGTGCTGTTGTCAAATGAAGTAATGAAATCCGACGGAATTCTAAAATATTTCAATGACAGCTGGAAAAACAAAGACCCAAATGTGGAAAGCGAAAACACCATAAGCAAATCTTATGTTTTCTATTCAAATTCTTCAATCAACCTTTGCTGAAAGACTCCTCCACATGGCTCTATATGGAAAGCTAAAACAAGTCAGGCAAATCTCATGTTATCATTCCAAACTCTTCTTCAATCAACTTATTCTCCAAGACTCTTCCGTATGCCACATATATATGGAAAAGGTATAACAACAGCAGCAAATTTCATGTTATCTTGCCAAACTCTTCAATCAACCCTTGCTCAAAGATTATTGGCATAATCTACTAGCATATGACAGCCTTAGACTTGGTCGCAATCTAAACCTGTCATAAAAGGTTCCTTAATTTTTATTTCTGTGAAGTCTTAAAAGCACAAAAAGTCGCAAAAATATATATCCCCCATATGGTCGTTGGTTGTAAGTAAAACTACACATACAGCCGTATATAGTTATATGCGTGTTGGGATTGACTCGAGCCCCAGCATATATAAAATTTACCCGTACGAAGTATCTGACAACGTTTGGATCGCGTTACAAGGTGACTCTGTATGGCGGCTTCTTTTCAGGTCACATGCAAAGGAAAATTGTTTTCCCTTATTATTTTGGGGAAAAAAACTAAAGACATTTGTCACACACAGTAGTGCAGGCTGAGGAGGAGCAGGAGGAGGAGGATGGGGTCACCATGACGTATGAGTAACATGCGATATCGCCTCACAATGCGCCAAACAATCAAAGTGAAATTAAGTTTATATATTTAAGGTTACTTATGGGCCATAGTTTTTGTTTGTTGGTTGGGAGGGGTGAGGGGTTTAGGGTAGTTGATACCAAACTGATTCTCGTTTTTGTTCAGCAGCGCAAAAGTAGGCAACACAAAACGAAATTAAAGCCACAGACGCTGAGAAAAAAGGCACAAGAACATCGTACAAAAGTTTTTCTTTTAGATTTTCACTGATTAATGAGAAAAGTTTTAGTTTGCCCCGTGGAGGAAGGGCGGAGGGTTAGCTGAGCTGCGGCAATTTTAATTATACTCTCTCACATACATACATATGTATGTATGCATGTATAGGAAAGAAGCCCTCCTAATTAGTTGGAGTCGCCATTGAAAATGCGGCATGCTTCACTGCACAACAACAGCAACAACAGCAACAACAACAACAAGAGCTACGCGTTGTTGCAGGTGACATTAATTAATTGATTTTTATTTTTTGTGTTTTTTTTTTTGCTCTCAACTCAATACAAAAATTGTCAATTCAGCCAACTCTCGGCCTGTCGCCATAAATTGTGGCATGCAACTGTTTAAAGGGCAACTTCCGATATGCATATGGACATGGTAAAATTTATCACAATTTGTTCTCCAACCTCTTGCAGACACTTCCAGAGCGGGCGATAAATACGAGACCACATCAACCGTCAGCGGTTACACGAAATACATGAAGTTAAAAATACGGACCGTTGGACCAAATGATTTTGGCACTTATCGCTGCGTGGCAAAAAACTCGCTGGGCGAAACCGATGGCAACATTAAGCTCGATGGTATGTGACGTTTTTCCGTTTGTTCATTATTTTTTTGTTGCTCTTAAATTTATTATAATCCGTTTCATTTTTTTTTTTTGCTATTCTGTGCATTCACCAAATGCGCAGCAAAATCAATAAAATATCACAGTCCAAATGGTCGGCCAGCGACATATTTGATTGCATTGCGTTGCGGCTCGCTTTAAGGGCCGGAAGTGGGCATTTCACTGGGTATTTGTGGACTTCACAAGGGTATATTGTTTTGGTGTATATGTAGAGGGTTATCTACCGATCTTTTCAAGCTAAATCAATGTGGGATGTTCAGTTTAAGAATGAGATAAATGAGGAGTAAAGTGTCTCTAACTCAGTTGCTTTTTATAGCCTTTCAGAGGGCATAGAAGGAAGCATCTGTGACCAAATAAAGTATATATATTCTTGATCAGCATGGCCAGCCAAGTCGATATAGTCATGTCCGTCTGCCTGTAGATCTGTCCATCTGTTTCTATGGGGAATACTCTCTCAGTTTTTACGCAGAGCTCTGTTCTTTGACCGCTGCAGGGTATCCCACTGTGTTTCCCTGGTAGTCGGAGTCCACACTGGAGAGGTACAGTAGATAATGGGACGACCAATCGCTTTATATGTTGTTACTAAGATAAGGAGACGTTATCTTTCTCCAGATACTCCCAGACAAAGCTTTCTGAACCTTATTTCTACCCCTTACTCGCTTAGCCACAGTTTTGGATGCTTCCCAAACTCAAAGAGGCTAAACCCTAGTATTTATGCGTTCTTGTCGTTGGGGATACTCTGGCCACTAATGTGGATATCAAGTATCGGGTCACTTCCTTCCTCCACCTTTTCAGAAGAGTGGCAGAGCATTTGGGTTCAGATATCAGCAGGTTTCTAAGGTTTCTAGGCACTCCTTCAGCCGTGGCAGATATCAATTCATCCTCTCTTCGAAGACGCTGATGTTCCGACCTGTTGTGATGACTGCGCTATCATCAGCAGAGGAAACGAACTTCAACTCGGGAGATGGCACCAGAACAAGTTTCTAATAAGTTTTCTTTATATAATCTTAGTTTACCCTAGGTTAGCCTTCCTCTATTAACTTCCTAAGAGTAACTAGTTTCCCAATTTCGTTATATTTCAGAAATGCCAACACCAACAACTGCAATTATATCTGAAATGGCCTTGCTGAATCGTAGCTATGGTAAGTTTTTGACTATCATCACAAATGTATTTCAGGCATCGGTTAATATCAGCTAATGTTGATTGATTATGAGTAATACTGACTGCATTTATTTATTGAATACATTCAGTTTATGCATTTTTCATTTAGTTTTCTAGTCACAACCACTCACTCAACCTCGAAATGCTTTAGCAAACATCTCAGTCACTGCACGGCCTTTATCAAGTTTCTTTGAATGAAAAACCAAGACGTGAATTTGGTTAAGCTAAAAATGTCAAATTCTACGTTCCATGCACTGCCACGAAGCACAAAACTCTACCAGCAGATATATGTATATACAAAATTGATGAAAATTTAGTTGTAGAAAGTAATTAGGAAGATCTGTTCTGTGATGATTGTTGTCATACATAGACCGAAGACATCGATTTATATGTTAAAGCCCAAAGAATAGAATCCTTTGCCTTTGAATTTTGCATCCCTGAGACTTAAGCGAAGTTTAAATTTTCAGCCCTTGGTTGAAGCAACCAAAAGGAAGCCTCTTTCTCCTTCGTCTTTTTATGCCAACAAAACCAAATGACTATAATCAGCGCAAATAGCTTGAAAGGGCCGAAATAGTTTACCTAAGACAACAATAGCAGCAAGATATTAAAGCACACGCTTTGTGGCAATCCACTAGGACTTGGCTCTTCGCCCACCTTCTTCTGCCTGCCCTCACACATGCCCTTCTACTTTAGGCCATCATCAACCATCAACATCAGCAGCAAGTTGCATGCCATTTCTGTGGCCATTTTGCTTTGTTTTCTTGTCCTGTTGAAGGGGCATACTAATACTATGATAGTAGGACCTACAGCAATCTAGAATGTGAACTTATAATTGTATTGGTAATCTTCAGAGTAAAGAGTAACTTGTATTCTTTTAGATATAGCAGACAAACAAAGCATTTCCAAGGGCATAAAATATATATATGCTCGATGAGAATCAAAAGCCAAATCGACCTAGCATCTCTGTCCATCGGTCTGTCTGTCTAAATACCTAGATCTTTGAGATTATAAAAGCTGAAAATCAAGCAAATCTTGAAATGCTGAGTACGAGTTCATGATTAATGCTAAAATCTGCAAGCTTATATATGATTCGATTGGACGAACCAAATTATTGTTTCTGAACATGTTGTTGTTATGCTGCCATTTTACCTATGCTTGTGTTGTGTTTGCCTTTTTTAATACCATTCACAAAGAATATGAATGTATAATTGTGTTGCCATGAAGTTTTCGAGGCACAGAAGGAAGTATGATCAGCATGACGAGGCGAGGACGAGGATCAGCATGTCCGTCTGTCTGTTTAAACCTCAGAGATCTCAGAAGTCTTAACAGCTACAGCGCTGAAATTTTTAACAGATTTTTCTTTTGGCCTCTTGTTAGTTGAGTTTAAGATTCATAGAGATTGGACAACTATATCATATAGCTACCATATAACTGATTTTTCCGGAATAAACACTTAGAATCACAATTTTTCTGTTTTTCATCCAAATCAACCGAAATCCGAATTGTATGCATTTAAGGTGACTCCACGTCTGCTGTCCGGATTTGATCCAGATCAAACAACTATATCATATAGCTCCCATACAACTGATTTTTCCAGAATGAACTTTTAGTCGCATAACTTCTTTATTTTTCATCTAAATCAAACCAAATTCGGTTTGTATACATTGAAGGAGGTTCCACGTCAGCTGGCTTGATCTGATCAAGATCGGACAACCATATCATATAGCTCCCATATAACAGAATGTTCCAAAATTAACAATTACTCGCATAACTTTTCTGTTGTTCATCCAAATCAACACAAACTTGTCTTGCTTCCCTTGCTTCCACTGTAGCCCCAGGCCGACCCACCAGATTTCCTCTAGATCGGTCATACATTTACAATGTGAATGGTATATATGAGCTTCGGCATGCCGAGGCCAGGCTTCCCTTCTTGTTTGCCCCACCAAGTCGGACATTAAATGCAAAATAAATGCAAAAATTAAACAAACCCACCTCATCATATCATCATTTCATTTAATACTTATGCATATTCAGTTTTTATGTTTCCTCTCTCTCTCTGGTTTCTCTACTTCTGCTCCTCTGGGCTCCCTCAACTTATGTTTTGAATACATTTTTTCCTTTCATGTTACGCCTTACTCCAAATACAAAAACCAAAAACAACTCCAACCACCCAACCAACAACAACAACAACAACAACTACAACCAATCGCCATTATGCTTGTACTATGCCTTGCTCCGCGACCCCCGCCTGTTTCTCGTTGTTTGTCTCCTCTCTGAATAAAATTACAAAAAATGAAAATATTAAAAAAACGCCAAACCAACTTCACATTGCAAAAGATGGCAAGAGACGTCATAGAAATAAATTTGACTCGGCTAACGCTTTGCCTGATTATGGGGTTGAGGAGTGGCGTGACGGTGCCCAAGGTAAGTACATGCCTCCCATTTCTACATCCTTCAGAAACCTCTTACACCATTTCCCTCTTCCTCTGTCCAACGACTATTTATGGGCATTCGCAGACAGTGGTGCAAAATCAGTTTGTTGTAAAAATATCTCAAGATTTGATATGATTCTAACTCAAATATACTACTAATAGAGATATACTGTTATAAAGTAAGCAAAATATAAAGAGAAATGAAAAGAATAGATCAGCATAAGCGCAGAGAACCCCTGCAGGCAGTTCAAGTCTTCAGACCTAAGAAAACCACAACTGATTTGGCTTACTGCAAGCTTGGCAGTGTTCTGTTCAAGGTGAACGGAAGCCCGCTGGACCAAATTGAACACACAGTTCTGCAGTACAAATTGCTGGGAGCTTCTTCTGCTGCCTCTTGCACTGATCTATGCCATCCGTCAGACAATTTCCAAGGCTCTAGTTGCCTTCTACCGGAAATATGTCGATGAGGCCTCGAAGAAGCAGATCAAAGACATTCTAGTCCAATACGACAGAACGATTCTGGTCAGTTACCAGCGTGGCTGCGAGCCCAAGAAGCTCGGCGGTCCAGGTGCACGTGCTCGCTACCAGAAGTCGTACCGTTGTTGTTGTTGTAGCTCATCTGGGGTCTGCAAATATGTACTAGGATGAACACGTAAATATAGGACAAACACAATAGAAGGATAGAGAAGGACGTCTAAGTAACCCCGTCTAAGCCGAGTAAGTTAGCTGCCTCGACTGAATTGATCCACACGGCTTCTGGAGTGAGGTGGATCGTGTGAAGGGTCACCTAAAGATGTGCACCGTAATGTGGGCTTCGCTCAGGCATAACAAGATGAGAGCCGCAAGAAACAGGGTTTACTCTGGCTACGTAACTGTTAAGATACCTGAGAGTACCGCTATCTCAGCTATACCAAAGTGATTCGGCTGGCTCGAGGGAGTGTGGCTTCCACCTCATTTATGGGCGGTGATCTGCCTACGAGCGCAACATTGGCTGCAGCTCTGCGAAGTGCCTCTCCCCGGACTCGCTGAGGAGCTGCTTTTCAAATTGGAAAGTTTCACCCTCAAACCACTATGCATAATTATCATCAGTATTATCATCATGCTTGTTATATTTATATATATCTGCTTCGACTTTTTTGTTTTCCCAAGGACGTCGTCATGTGATTTGTGTTTGGCGCGTGGGCTTTCTTGGCCTTCTGTGTTGATGTTGCCATTTTGACAGCGCACTTATAATTGCGCAAATTCGCACTAAGAATTTTCTGCGCTCCGTTTTTGCATTTCGTGTTTCGCATTTCGCTCGCTGTTGGCTCTTTTGTTTTCGGCCAAGTGTTTAGCGCAAACGTTAAAAATTAATTAAAATTTTTGGCCCCCTTTTTTGTAGCTTGTTTTGACGTTCGCAAAAGTCCCACTGATGTACTTAATGCACTTCATTTTGGCGGCAGTTGTGCACGAGGCGTCGCCATCTTGGATTGCCATGGGCGAATTGTGGCAGTTAAAGAAAATGAAAGAGGCAACAAAAAGGCAATGGGAAGAACAACATTGAAATGTTTGAGATTGCTTTAAAGAAGTTCCTTAGCAGGGGTACATCTCTCTGTCCAGCCAGGGGCCACATAGAGAAATTGGTAATGTGAGGTGTCAATTATGGCCTTGGAACTTGAGTCTATGTATTATGGAAAACAAAAAGAATAAAATTGACATGACTTTCATAACTTTTATACACATATCTAACCTATATAGTTCCCTAAAAGCCTAATAGGCTTCACTACTAATCGAGCATGATCCCTTCGGCTAGCTTAGCTGCTGCATAACAAATCTGATCAGCTTCAGAAAAGCATAAGCAACGCTCGTATGTCAGGCACACAGCAACTATGGGCAGACACCAGCCTGCTGTGGCATTGGCAGCGTTTTGAGAACAGAAAGACGAAGGAGAAGTCTTCTGTCAATGCGGTGGACGAGGTGATGTTAAGCCTCAGGCGATGCGGTGGTCGAGGCATTGGCGACGGCTCAGACGAGGCGGTGGTCGAATCGATGGCGAAATTGTCACACGATGCCGGGCTGAGACACTCAGTGGCTGCCCTAGGCGATAGGGTAGAGGTCGATGCTGGCGAGGCAATTCTGATCACTGTCGGGCTTCGAAAGCAAGAGAGCTTCTGTGTTTTCATACAGATTACAAGCCGCCCTTTTGGCTTGATGAGCACCCTAAGCCTTTTTGCTAGGGCTCTTCTCTAACCCTTGATAAGAAGAAGGCTGAGGCACAATATTGATGTCCAATTTAATCGACCTTCATCAATCTTTTCACCTCATGTTTTCCCATAAAGGGAATCAAACCACATAGTCATAGTTTGCTACACAAACAGATAATATGATCTCCTTCTATATAATTAATATTTGCACAAATGAAATTTAAATAATGTTGTTAAACCATTGCAATTTGAGCTTTCCACTTTTGAATTTCCCCACCCCACCCCCCTTTAAACTTGCCAATTAATTTTCAGCATACCTTGCCGCATTTCGTACGAGCATGTTCATTAACTTCAAGTTGCAAGCTCTGAATTCCTAAAGGCCAAAAAATGCGCTCCAATGTTCAATCAATAAAGTTAACGGCCGCATCCCCAATTCAATCCTGTACCCCTCTCCCGCTCTCCCTCTCCGAAAGAGCACAAGTTCTATCCGTGTCTTCTTGGTTGCTTTCTTTCGTCTTCATTCAATGCACGACTGCCTGCCAACATTCCGAACGGAGCTCAGACGGACTCAGCCTCAGATATTCTGCATTCCCCTTTCACCATATCTCCCTTAGCCCCTTACCCCTAGCCCCCCCCTTCGGCCTGGGCATATTTTGGCTGCAGTTCATTAGTGCGGTCGGTTGAATGGAATTTTCCGGACGCATGCCTTAAATAATTGCATTTTTAATGCAACAAAAAGTTGGCGTTGTAATTCGAACATGGATGATTTTTAAAAGCCAGCAAAAAAAAAATTCAGAAAATATATTCAGAAATGTTTTAGCTGAACATGTTTATATGCCTAATTTGCTGCCAACTTTGACAGACAATCAATCAGGACACGTATCCTGCACGCACACAGCGAAACAGACAGAGAGAGAGACAGACCCGGTGTATTGACAACCTGCAATGTCATTGTCAATCAACAATTTCCACAGCATTTCCACTTGTTATTGTTGCATTTGGCATTTGATGGCATTTTTATTGCTGCACATTTATTTTGGCTGGCGGAGAAAAAGGACCAAAATGCACAAACACAAACCCACAAACATGACAAACGCTTCGGTTTCGCTATGGAATCGTTTCAAATGTCTGACATGTGAATAATAAATAAAAATAGAATACAAATACAGATACAAAAATACAAATACAAACACATTTCTGGTTGTTAGAATTCCATGTTTTGTGGCCACGTTTGCAGGCAGCTGGGCGTGCATTAAGGTGGACTTCAGGAGGAGCTGAAATGTGGAGTTTAGAGCTGCTTTTTGGGTTTGATGTTAAAGCTCTAGCTGGGGATTCTTATGCGAGTTTGGTTTGCTTCTTGTTTAGAAATAAAAACTGGAGTACAAGTATGTGGTTTACTATGGAAGATCCGAGTAGGTTTGGTTAGGGTAAGTCGCACGTCCCTTTTGGGGTCACGCTTAGACCATAAGTACACGAGAATGCGAAAGAACCTGAGGCAGTTGGCTGATAAATCAGGGGAAAAGAAGGGGACCGAGGTGGCTACCTTGCGGTACCCCTCCTGATGTTTCAGCAACATATGTCCCAGGATCAGTATGAATACAACAAGCTAGATAGAGTCGAGCTGCTTGAAAAAGGTGGAGAAATTGGAGCGATTCTTTGAAAACACAGTAGCAGCAAATGATTCCAAGGTGACACCTTACTCTTGGTGCAGTTTCTCATCCCAGGGGCCATCTATAATCTGCCAATCAAGGCATTGCGGAAGCTCTTTGCTCGAATCTTTGAGGCAAATCAGCAGCAGATGCAGCTTGTTTAGAAGCATGATGGTGACGTTTCGGAGATGCTTCGTTAGCACTTCCACCAAGCTGAAACCAAAGATTTCCGCTGACCCTGATTCCTCACATTTGCTATAGTTTGTATTGTTGGTAATGTCAAGCCAAGTGTCCTGTTAGAATCCCCATCATTAAACTGCCCTTCTATCTGGGAAGGTATAGTACAAAATTATCTCGGAGACCCTACAAGCTGTGGTGTATCATCATCTCCGATTGGTCTTTATGAGTGTATGATTTTCTTGATCGCTTTGGAGCATCCTCAGAAAGATGTACACATCCTCTGTTATAACTTTCCTTAGCATGACGCCTTCCTTGGCAAGCGCATCCGCCGCCTCATTTCTTTCAATGGCTCCAATGCACTGATATCGTCGCACATACTGGATTTAGTGTTTCCCTGCCTGCCAGGATATATCTGGAATTGTGGTCGATAGCCATAACGCGATTCTATAGATCTCTTAGAGAGATCCACACATTCTCTGTTCTATCGTTTGTAAGCCTGACGCCTTCCTTGGCAAGAGCAATCGCCGCCCCATTTCCTTCAATGCTTCGATGACCTGGAAGCTAGTAGATACACCAGTGACATCGTGTTTTCCTGCCCTCTAGGACATTTCTGGCTTTGACAGTGGATGTTTGCATGGATCTTATCGATCTTAGTACATATAATAGATCTTAGTACATATAAAATGTAATTTATAAGTTAAATTTTCCATAAGAATCTTTCTCTAATTCTTTCACATAAGGCGAAACACCTTTAAGGCTTCTTATGCTCAGCATATTGAAAGTAATTTTATTGATTTTATAAACACTTTCAAGCCGCAACACAAACAAAATGACTTAATATTTAAAATTCCAAAAATCCCAACCGCCAAACGCACACCGCCGCTGCCGCCGCCATAAAGTAAATCGTTTGTTGCCACAGAAAAGCAGACACAGATCGCCAAATGCTTTTTTGATTGATTGCCGGCTGACAGTTTCGACATTGATTTCTCCACGGCTTGTTTTGTTTTCATTTCAACCAAGGAAGGGGGAATTGACTTGGCGACTTATAAATAAAATATCAAATTCAGGACGACAGCTCAGAGAGGGAAATATTTATAGCCCAACATCAAATGAAATATGCCAACACAATTGTCTGAAAGATGTTCAAACACCTTGCAAATATGAAGGCAATCAAGCGAACATTTTGGGGTTTTAGGCGACAATCTTGCCAAAGCCATCACTTTTGCTTACACAGAAACTCTCCCACTCCCCCTTCTGGTTGACATTTATGGTGTGAATTCTATGAAATTTTAGTCCTGCGTTTAAAGAGGCCATCTAAAGTCAGCCATATAGATCACAATAGATGTCTATATCTGGGCGGGCGTGCTTTTTCTCTGAGTTATTTGGCCACGCCGTTGGCCAAGTTTATTTGCGTTTGGCCGCATCTATCACTTTATATTTATGACTTTGACTGTACTAAACACAACAACAAAACATTTACGACCAGACGCCGCCAGACGAGGCCACACCAGACACCACCGACCACCCACAACAACACTAATCCACAACAACCACCAAGGGGGGAAAAGAAAATCAATGCAATGAGCGCTTAAAAACCACTTTGTTGTTATTTATGACGTCAAGTGATGAAAAGCCAAAAAGGCCAAGAGATTAAAAGCAGATAAAATATACTTAATAGTCCCCCCACACCCCTCTTAGCCACTGCGCCACAAAAATTCCAATATATTCAGCAAAACAGTGTGTGCATTTGCTTTGTGGCTTAAATAGTGAAATGTGAGAACGATATGAAGCCATGAATTTAGAGCTGAGAATAAAGCCAAAAAGTGTTGCTTGAGCTTAACTATAAACTCGATTTGGGGTTATAGAAAGTTACTCTATATATAACTAATATGGAAAGTATACTGGGGGTCCCTCTGGTTTCATAGCTGTTTCAACCACTGTGACTCTGCCCCAGTCGTATATCAAACATTGACATGGCGGTCAACAAAGTGCGTTCAATGACTTACATAAAAACCAAACAGCTGCTTGCCAAGCCAGGCCAGGCACTCAATCAGCCAGAGACAGCCAGAAATGTTGTAGCCCAATATCGGTGCGAGAGGGTGGTTTATCCCCATAAAGACCACCAACACCACCACAGACAGGAGCGGTGAAAAAATATTGTCAAGTAATCGTTGTGTGCAATCGCTCGTCCAATGCATTTACGATATACACTCCGACTAAAGACACACAATGACGTTGTTAAAGTAGCAAAGCATAGTAAAGAAGAAGTTGAGCCAAGGACTGGAACTGGGGCGGGGGCGGGTGCTTAACGGGTGGTGGATGTCAACAAGTACGAGTATAAACAAAATGTCACATAGGTGAGCGCAATAAATATCCCAGTACGGAGCACTTGCTAAGGGCCACAATAAAGGCAGCGGCACTTTTATTGGAATTTAGCTGTAGAATATTTTGTTAGTGCTTCAGTGGGTTAATGCTGCTCTTGGCTGCGCTGTGAAGTTGTTGTTAGATAGTGAAGGGAGAGGGTAATTTAAGGCTGGTCAGAATTAAAATCCAAATGGATAGAAAACAAAGATGTTCATTAAAAAATAAAGGAAAGAAAAGAAGGCTAGATTTGGCTTGAAGAAGATAATATGAAATTCATATTATAAATACATAATCGATCTAGATCTTATCTGGTCGGCAGGCGTGGGGCTACAGTGGATACGAATTTGTAGGTATATGATATAGCTACCTGATTTCGACCAGATCGTGAACCCTTTTCAAATGAATACAAACCAAATTTGGTTTGATTTGGATGAAAACCAGAAAAGTTAGGCGATTGACTATTTACTCTGGAACAAGCAGTTCTATGGGAGCTATATGATATAGTTATCCGATCTTAATCAGATCAAACAAGCACACGTGGGGTCTCCTCAAATGAATAGAAACCAAATTTGGTTTGATTTGGTTGGAAAACAGAAAAGTTATGCTTCTAAGCGTTCATTCCGGCACAATCAGTTATATGGGAGCTATATGATATAGTGCTCTGATCAGAATGAATCTTAAACTTAACCAACGTGCAGACAAAACAAAGATCTGGTAAAATATTTAGCGCTGGAACTCTGCAGACTTCTCATATCTCGGAGTGGAGACAGACAGAGGGACAGACGGACGGACATAGCTATATCGTATCCCCTCGTAATGCTGATCAATAATGTATATTCCTTATATGGTCGGGTTTCATGACGAACTTCATACACTTTCACACTCTTTGGGAATGGTATAACAACAACTTGATGGAACATGAAGTGATAAAAGGAACAAATAACACTATAAATATCATATGAAAATGCAATGAATATGACTCAAATTTTAATATTTTATATATAGAATAGAAAATTGCTTATTTAGCTTGTAAAATCGAGGTTCTTCTGCCTTATTTTCATACTTTTTAAAAGTTCTTTCTTCAGTAATTCAAGTTCTTCCAATATCGAATCAAAAAATCAATGAATTTCCAGACCCGCCTCCACCTTTAACAGGCAACTCTCTATATCAAATGCACAGCATACATTTAGACGGCCAAAATGTAATTTTCTTTTATGCCCACATGCACACACAGATGAACCCCCGTCCCCGTCCCGCCCAATCACAACTAAATACTGATTACCTACTTGTCCTAGCATAAGAAAGAACATACAATAACTACATACATATTTACTCACTTTTCCATTTTCCCATCTCTCTCTCTCTCTCTCTCTCTTTCTGTTTCTATTTCTCGTGGCAGCAGGCAACCATAATGGGAATGCTGGCGATAACAATCAAACGCCTGTGCGTAATCCTCCAGGAGCATTTCACAATTCAGCTGGCTCACTGGGGCAGCATAATCTACTTGGTAAAATAATGCGCGGCATTAAAACGCAATCATTTGGGATTTTCAAACGTTTATCGAGTTATTTGCCCGAGGCAACTCTCATTCGGCGGCGTATGAGTAATATGAAAAACCAACAGCTGCCAGCAGCGGCCGCCGCCTCACTGGAGACTGTTGTCAACACAAATGCCGACACAAGCAGCAGCCACATCAACAATGACAACAATAGCAACAACAGCATCAACAACAGCATCAACAACAGCAGCAACACCAGCAGACCATCGAGGGCGTGGCCTACGCACATATTTCACATTGCTCATACGCCGCATTGGCCACGGACAAGGCCTATGCTCATTTGCATAGTAATATTAGCTGGCGTTCTGGTTCTGCCAAAACTCATGTTGTCGTCGTCGCCGCCAACTCCCGCGATATGGTTGTCGCTGTTGTTGCTGCATTTTATCGAGCCACGAATCGCATTTTCTATTAGCCCAACGCAGAGGCAGAGGCGGAGGCAGCGGCAGCAGCAGCAGCAGCAGTGCCATTCCCATTCACATTTAATGTGCACATTTTTGGATGCCGGCGCCGCTCCTGGTAATAAGTTTTCGGCATTGTTACAGCAAATTTATACAACAGCAGTTCCACTGGCAGCCAACACCAACACATTCGCCCTGCGCAGCCTTCAAAAGTTTTCAAGATGAAATCAAATAATTGCAAAAAAAAAACGTAAATAAATAAATAAGGAAAGCCGGAAAACTCATTTAGGGCACAAACTACACCAAACCATCCGCAGTGGCAAGTCGGAGAACTTGAATTGAAACAGCTTGGAAAAAATCAAATCAAAAACACCCACAAAGTAAGCAAAACAGAGAGTTAGGGTTAGACGAAGATATTAACTTAGAATTAGAAGAAGATCTTTGCAATATATACATAAATATATATATCTATATATATATAAAGATATGGGGATATGTCTATATAAATGCATCAAATGAAAATCATATGTTGTATGGCAATTGATGGGGCTATGACTGACAGTTGAGAGTGGAAGCGAAATTCATGTTATTTGTTTGAGAATTTAGATAAAAAATTGAAATATTTAAATTAAAACATTTTCAAGAGAAATTTATATTAAGCCAACTCTAGATAACTTAACTATGTTAATCAAGGTATGAAAGAAATATTAGCAACAAAAAGAGTTTCAATTTTTGTAAAATAATTTTATTGGATTTTCAGACTGATGGAGAAGTTCTAAGGCAAACATCAAGGTGGGAATGGCCACTGATAACAAAACATCGATGTTGACGATTTTGATGGTTCCAAATAAAACAAGTAAGAACGCCATAGTCGATATTCTAACTCGTACTTAGTGATTACTTGGTGATGGACATAATCCCATACTATGATCCTTGTTTGAGCAGGTAGAAAAAGTCCCTTTCTTCCATAGCCGCCGCAAATGTCAAGAAACCACGATCTGCTATATCAATGAACAAATGAGTTCCTACAACTTTGGGATTTACCTTTGCTGTTGTCCGTTGACTGACTCAAAAGCAAAAACTGGGCATGGGAAGGGACAGCATCAATTCGCTCGTATCGCAAACAATGCAAAAAAGGCACTACAGCAGCTGCTTATATCTCCCTTCCTCCTCTTAAGCTACAAGCAAGTTCAGGTCATTCATTGGAAGCAGTAGCAGCCAGCACATGTTTTAGTGAGAGGGAGACAGAAACATTCATATTCAACAATGTAAAAAAGGCAGTAGCAGCCAGCACATGTGTTTGGTCTCTTTAAGTTTTATAGTCTCCGAGAACTAGGGGTTCATACGGACGGACAGACGGACATGGCTAGATCGACTCGGCTGTTGATGATGAGATCAAGGATATATATACTTCTTTCTTCTACCTGTTACATACATTTGAACGAATACAATATACTCGCTTGCTCTACTATAGTAAGAGTATAAAGGGGAAGCAAAATCAAATCATTTTGTCAGCGCAAACTCCATGGATATCACAAAAAGTTATATACGAGTATATGCTTTCCTAGCAAAATAACAAAGTTTCTATTGAAATTGCTTCTTAGATATATGGAAATCACAACTTGGATCGTTCTAAGGGAACTGATGCTCCCAGTATTGACTAAAGCTTGACTAGCAAGTCAATGCCATAAATGTATGGGTAGATGCTGTCCATTGAATCCCACAAATCAATGTTGTAAGACTCAAAGTCTTCGATAAGTATTCTCAGCGCGTAGCTCATCTCCACTTCAATACGTTCGTTGGCTCATACGAGTATGACTGCGGAAGCTAGTGGTGGGATAGTCCCAAAAAGAAGACTCATTTGATTCAGACTTCAGTGAATTAGTTGACTCTTTGGTGAAAGAATTGAAATAAAAAATCATATTTTAGCAAGCCAAAGGATTTCTGAAAGGGAGATCGGAGATCCAAAACTGTTGAGAGCTCTAATTTTATGATGTTTGGCTGAACCTAACATCGCCAACACGACTTCGGACAACATCGATGTTTTTGGGCCATTTCTACCTAAATGTTTGTCAAAAGTTCGCCAATTCAATTTACATTTCACACTTTGGCAGACTTCTTTAAAGAAATATCTTACTTAAAACTTACTTAAATTGAATTGATTTAAACCCACTTTGTATGCCTTGTTTAAAGCTGCTCTTTTTTTTGTTTTTTAACATTCACATTGGCCTCTTTAGCGAACTAATAACTGCCAACCTGCAATTGCCAATATGTAATGCATTGATATATATTAAAAAACAAAAAAAAAAGAAATAATAATAATAAAATAATATGAAAAATGTGTTTGGTCAGCAAACAATTAATTTGGAAATCAATACAAATATGTGAAATATGGAAATATTTAAATGTTTATGTTTATATATAAAATATGTACGCTGGAAGGGCAAAAAGAGAGAGAGAGCCGCAATGAACACACAGACCTAGGCAGACCCTTACAATTGTGTGAGGGCAATTAAATGGAAATAAATTAATTATGGTCACACCGAAAAAACTGTTAATCAAATTTGCATTTAGAGGAATATTTATGCAAAACAACACGCAACACAACACCCTTAGCTAAATTTACATAGTAAATTCAGCTAAAACAAAAGAAAAAAACTAACGCAAAACAAGAGGCTAATTTAGTCATATGTTGGCCAGAGATGTTTGTTGTAAAAAAATAATAAAAATTAAAAAAATATATCTATATATATAAGTATATATAAAAATCCACTTATAACAAATGTATAATTGGAAATGCATTGCTAAAACCATAATGATGTCATCATTATCAATTTATATAGATTTAATTGAGTTTGTGTTTTATAATTATAATAATTGAATTATTGAGAAGAAATATTTATAAGTATTTATTTATATTTAAAACTTTAAACAAATATTCTGCCTTGTGTAATGGAAAACTCTAGAGATTTGTTTAAATGAATGTGTAAACACTTGAATTCATTGGTTTATTTGAGTATTTTAGAACAAAGATAGAGAAAAACTCAAGGTCTGCTAGATTGATTTCCCTTTGGAAGAGTTCTTGGGGTGTTTTTGAGGTTTCAGCAAAAGCGCCTGATAAGTGCTGCTGATAAGATTTAAACATTTGCTGAAGCTCAAATCAAGTAGGCCATGCATTTTTCCTGCATATTTGTAACAAGATGTCGAAATGAAGCTTTTAACTAAAGTGTTTACACATGAAAGTGTCAAAATCTCTAGAGTTTTCCGCGACACTTCTCTATATCTTCAAATTTATTTCATCAACTTTATTTTTATCGCCCTGTAATGTTCTGACTGTTTGGTTTAGCGGGTTCAAAGGTCGTGAGTGAGCTATATATTTGATATTGATATTGAAATACTATAGAATTCCTTCGGATTTCATGATTTTAGCCGCATCTCATTGTACTCCATAACGCTCTGTAGTCTCTCCAAAAGGCTGAGGGAAAGTGGCAAAATTTAAAATCAAACTTGATCTGACGACATTTTAGTGGAGTCTACATACCAAATTTGGTAGCTCTATCTTTTATAGTCTCTGGAATCTCACTTTACTCCAAAGAAACGAATCCAATGCCATTCGGCAAATGTTTCCCTAAGGCAGTTTGTCATGCTGCATGGCAGGTGGCCTTATACTTTGAAAGAAACATGTCTTCAGCCAAACAAACAATGCATTCCATTCATGTATCATTTCAAAACTAGAACAGAATGGGAGTTGCAATTGTGAAACTACTGAAAATTCAATAGATTACAGAAAAACGTTTGGTTTCTCTATCTCTATCTCTGTTCTGCCTTCTCTTGTTGGTGGCTAATTGTCTTTATAGTTGCATACTTTCAGGGTGTTCCATTGAACCAAACAGCTTGAAATTTTGAAACTACAAATGTTTTTACATTTTTGATTACATTTCCTCAATTTCATGTTTTGAATTCAATGAATTACCAATTTATAAATGTTTTCTAGAAAACTTTAAGTTGCCACAATTTGTTAATGTAAATATTCAATTCACATTTCTCCAGCTGTAAATATTAGAGCAAATGTTTTCGTGTCTAAATTAAAACTCCATTAAAATATATAACCAAGCACTGCATAAATACAAGCACGAGATTTAAAGAACACAACTTGTTCTCTGCGAGTAGCAAGTATAAATTTATAACATTAAAGAAACTATGCTTTAAATTTGTAAATAAAATCAGCATTAACCTACGCAAGTTGAATATGTATGTTGAATTGTTGAATGAAAATAAATAATAAACATAAAATATCTACACAACAGTATGAGGAGTGGAGTATCGCACTTGGATATATAAGAACTATATAAGATATGAAGTGAAAGCATAAAGAAGCTCAAGCTTAGTCATAGGAAATTGATAAACTAATACTACGTTTAATATCAACCGAGTTATCTATACGATATAGCTGCGAGAGCATATTAAACACGCATACATACACATATTACACATACGTATCGAAATATTTAGAGCTCCATCTATGTGAATAAGCTATGGCATATCTATGTGACATATTTGTAATGTAAATGCAAAAGTTTTCACCAAATAAACAAATGGAAACTGTGTGAAAAATATACACACGAGTTCTCTTTCTTTTCTTGGGCAGCAAATAAATGTAATGACATTAAAAGAGGCGGGAGCTGCCGCCCCGTAGCTGAAGGACAATAAACTTTTCAAGGACAGCCACAGGGGCCGCCACACATGCACATGCACATGCACGAAGACGGCCATGTGGCACAACAAGCTGCAGCCGAGCATAAAGCAATTGTGCAATTTGCCACAAGAAAGGGAACAGGCGAAAGGGGAATTAAATAGCAGAAACAAAAGCGCAACAGCCGAGTACATAATCACCGGCAAATTATTAAAAAGAAACTGAAAACGAAACAAAACAAGAGAGAAAGGCTAACTGCGGGTACCCAAACCTTATATACCCTTGCAGATACGAAATTTTAGTAGTCCAAAAAACAGCGATGAGAGAGAAATAGCACAGGGTTTGCACATCAAATTCTGATAGCGCCATCTATTGTACAAAGTTTTCTTATATGTGTCTTTATATGTGAGCTACTATATATGTTATAGTGGGCCGATCTTTGGTTATTACATATGAGCAACTTACAGCAAAAACAGGAAAAGGGCGAAAATTTCAACTCAATAGCTTTAAATCTGAGAAAGTAGTTCGCATAGAAACAGACAGACAGGCGGATGTGGCTATATCTGCTAGGCTTATTATACTTTATGGGGTCGGAGATGCTTTCTTCTATGCATTACAAATACCGGAGATGCTTTCTTTTATGCGTTCCAAATATAGTGACAAAATTAGAATATCCTCTATAAGGGTATAAATATAAGTAGTAACGCTGCAGTGGAAATTCCGACTATAACGAAAAAAACAAGCCAATCCTCTGCAAGAGTATAAAAGTAGTATAGTTGGAAATATCCTCAGCAGGTTTAAGTTTATGGACTTTAGCTCTTTAAGAGCTGACTTGCTTATCTGTAAGAGAAGTGCGAAATAAGACTAAGTACACTATGAAGCTCAGCTTACAGAACAAATGTTTTCTTTGCTTCTGCTGCTTGGCAACCTTCAAGCCAAAGTCATATTACTCTATTTGATATTTATCACATGCAGTGAAAGTAAGCCTGTGTCGACCAGAGAGCTGCAAGAGTGCCTAATTTCACAACTACTATTGTACCAATGCTCGCGCTCGCATCAGTGGCGGTGTAGACTCCCACCACTACTCAGCTCAGTCAACCAGTCTGAGTTAGAGACCGCTCTCTTGTTTTGGTTCTTGTTCTGGTGCAATGGCAGGCTGACCTCGTAGGCAGAGAGAGCTATGATAAGCGATAAGCGCGATAAGTGGGAGAGCGTTGGTTGTACCGTTTTGTAAAGCATCATATGCATGCTTACATGCATATTTAATACTAACAAAAAGAAGTCGCGACTCGCAACTCTGTTTAATAGATAAGCGCTTGGCCTGGCAGTAGCAGAAGCCACCCTTGCCTTTATTAGAACTCAAACTACTGCAATACTCACTCAACTGCTCACATTCACTCATACACTAACACAAATACCGGAAAGACCAGTAGATGACCAGTTGTTTGAAATCATTGCTGCAGTTCTCTGGTGAGAACCTGGAAATGTTATTTAAAACCGAACCAAGCACATTTTGCTTCTTTTGCGTTTTCGTATTTAAGCTTGTTGTTTTCACAGCATTTACTGCATTTACTGTATTTTTGCTCTCTCATTCCTCTGCTGGAAAATGTGGCATTTGCCATTGATATTTTATGGTGTGGAAGTAAACCAATATTCCAAGCAATTAATGGCATGAGTAAAACGAGCTACTTGCCAAATGGACAGCAAATAGTCACAGTACAATTAACGAACAGGCAGATGTGTGAACCAGTCTAATACGTCTCCATTTCTCTTCAGGAAGAAAGTCAAAGAATGTTGAAAGTTCAATCAGGTTTCTACCAAATCCTACATGGTTATATACCTTCTGGATTGAAGATCCTTCCATGTGCTCATGTTCCTTCTATGTTCTCTTTTTCCTTATTTTGGCTACTTAAACTAATCCTTGTAACATATCCTTATAAATAGCCCCACCAAGGCATTTAGAAACCAGACACTAAATGGCATTCGACTACATTCCTTTTCTATTCCAACTTAGTTCTCACCTCACCCTCCCCTCTCATGGCTGCAAAAAGTATGCAAGTGGAAAATTCAATTTGTAAAAGTGCATAAAAGTGCAGCCAGACATGGAGCCTGCTGTCTCGTGTGAGTTTTCCACACGCTGGTCGTGTTTGTTGTTTAAACAAAAGTCCTAGCTACTACTAGACACGGGCTGCTGCGACTACGACGCGAATCCAGATTCCGGCTGGAGAATCGCTCTTAGCGTGTTGACATTATGCTGCAGCAACAAAGCCAGGCAAAGGCACAGGTGAGCGAGAAGGAGAACGAAGTACACGTGGCATAAATGCAAACTCAGCGCTGTGCCAACATTGTAATTAAATCTGCACCAACAAATCCAACTGCCTAAGAAGGAAAGGGAAGGCACTGGCACAAAACGCCAGTGACAGTTTTCTATGGCAATCCTCTAGCTGTGGGTATGAAGAATTGTATATATTTGCATTTCAGCTGGTATTTTGTGTTTCAGGCTTTACATTGTACATATGACTGCCAGGGAAGAGGAAACGAATGTAGCTGTGATGAGGATACTGTTGATTTCGATATGCTCTGAATTAAGAGTTACGGAAGCATTAGGGGCACTTCTCTTTCATCCGGACAACAGAGGAATCATATTTAACAGGTAAGTAAGAAATTCCGACTATAAGATAATCTTAGTCATAGTTTATTTTATATATAGACGTCGTACTGAATTTTCACTTGCACTCGCAGACTTTAACCTAATTCTATTCATCCGCTTCTCTTCAAATGTCTTCAAATCTTCTCTTCCGATCACAGTTTGGTTTCTAGTTTCTGTATTCATAGTTTCCAATGAGAGCAGAACAGTTGATTCAGGGTTAGTCGAGCAGAGTAGATCGATTTACACAAAAAGAGTGAAAGTGGTTTTGCTAAGTTTGCTAAGTAAGTGTTCCATTTCAATTTAAACTATAGCATATTTAATTTCTCTTCTTATATTAGGCTTAAGAGCATTTTAGATGCGCTCAGTTTTATTTTCAGTATCGCCAATTAGAAGCTAGAAGCTCTAATTTGAGAGAAAGCACACAGCCTCATAAGCAAATATGTGCATATACATATATACTTCTACACATACTCCTACAAATATATGTATTGACTGATAAAGAGCATACGAAGAGGGCTAAACAACAAAACAAATCAACCATCTATTAAGTGGCAAAGGAATTTGAAAAGGGTCATCTGAGCTGAAGGCAATTATGAGGTACAAGAAATATGGAGTTGAAACCCAATCTCATCCACTCTAGCTTAACCCAAAGGGGCTCTCTTGAAGTATCCTGCAGTGAGTCAAGTTCTGCGAATTGCCATGAATTCTTGGAAGGGTATCATTATATTCATTTTCCAGCGAAATCCCATATAAAAAATTAACGCTACCTTTTAAGCATGCTTAGTCAATTCACATTGACACCAAACGGATTTATATGGAAATCAGCAAGATAATAAATGTTTAAAAACGGTAGATGCGCGTGGATCATCAACTTAAATTTCTCCTTTTAAAGCATCAAATAAATACAAACACAATCAAATACAAATATGTTTTCAAAGAAAGAGTGAAACCGTTAAATTATTCACTCACAAAAAGAGTGAAAGCTTGTTAGAGGCCTTGTAAGTCTCTGGACGCTTATATTGCTAAGAGAAAAAGTTCAAATCTGACAGAAACCCGTATTAAAGTTCTAGCTAAATGAGAAATGTAATTTGCCTTTAATGGGTTAATCCGCTGTAAGTAGTACTGTAGCTCTGCCCCAACTAGCCCGAAATGGACACAAACTGAGCGTTAGCCAGTGGGCTGACGTTGAATATCCTTTTGGTGGCCGTGGCCACTTATCATAACGCCGCTTAAGTGTTGATGGGCCAAAGAGCTCCGGCACGCACATGCGCGGCCTGCAATTATGTTAAAAGCGTTAAATTTATAGTTCCCCCTCACAGTCAGGGCTCAAATTTCGCAATGTTTTTACATGGCTCGACTTGTCAGCCTCTAAATAAATGGCTTTTAGAGCACGCATTAATGATGTTTATTATGCCAACTGAACTAAAGTGTTGGCCAAAAACCTAAAGAGAACGACTACACGGTGCGGTCTCTGTCCGATTCACTTTTATGATGATAGATGGCTTGCGGTTGGGTTGGTTGGTTGGTTGGTCTCTCTCATTTATGGGCCACACACGTTTGTGTCTGTTGCAAAGGATTTAATTTTATATTTATTAGATAGGCGGATGGGTAATGATTTCCATTGTAGGGTTTGGCCGTTTACATCTGAATTGCAATTGTGTGTCTGAGGGAATTCGATTTATGTATGTGAGAATAAAGAGGCAAATATATAATACTTAACCAAAGTCTTTCCTTGTATACAATATACACATATTTCACTCACCTTCAACCCTTGAAATCTTCGAGACTTAATTTTACATTTGTGTCATTTTTGGCAGCCTACGAGGCGTATTATATCTTGCCTCAACGGAAACATCTTGAAGTAAACAATGCACTGATTACTCTTTAAGTACAGGGTATCATAGCACTTCTCACCAGTAGATTTACCCCAATGACAATCGGGCGGAAAGCTGAAAAACGAAATATTTTCAGCCGAAAAACTCATCACTCACAGCCTGTTGGGACAGGCCCAGGCGCAGGCAGTAAGTGCAAATGCAAAGCTCTCGCTCACTCTCTCTTTCTGTTTTCAAACACCCAAAGCATCAACAGAAACTTCAACAAAACTGTGTAGTGCACAAGCACAGTTACAAATGCATACACTCACACACACATACATACAAGCAACGCCAACCAGCAAAATGGTTTAAAACTCAATTAAAGTTTTAGCCGCAAAATAAATGCAAAAACGACAGCGGCAGTGGTAGCGGCAGCAGTGAAGTCGTCAACAACAACAATAACACATTAGCTATGCCCAAAAAAAATGCTGGCGAAATATAAAGCCTCGATATCGATGAAGTTGAAATGCTCTTTATAACTGTGTAAGTACAAAAATTGATGGAAGAGATCAGAAGAACGATATTGCGTTTACTAAATGACAGTTTGATGAGAATTTGTAGATTACCAGCATACGAGCTTACGCGCTTTGTGTTGTATGGAAGTCGAAAGACAACATTGAACTGATGTGTGTGGTCGCTGATGCTTTATCAGTTGAGAGAGTGACAGTTACATTCATATTAGCAATATCGCTCTTACCTGCTCTCACGTTGAACTGATGTGTGTGTCGACGGTGATGCTTTATCAGTTGAGAGAGTGACAGTTACATTCATATCGGCAATATCGCTCTTACCTGCTCTCACGTTGAGCTGATTTGTTTGTCGACGGTGATGCTTTATCCGTTGAGAGAGTAACAGTTACATTCATATCAGCAATATCACTCTCACCTGCTCTGGGAGACAATGTTAAAGGCAGAGCAGCCAACCTGAAGAGGCATTTATGTATGTATAAATAGTTGTCTCATTTACTATAAACTTTATTTTGGTGCAAATGTGTACTAGATAAATATGAATTTGCACTTGCATTCGGCTTATAAATATGAAAGCTCTCGTTTCAATGAGCGCATTCGCCAATGTACTTAATTAAAGGAGAAGTGGCAGTAAATTTCGTAGCGAATAAATCTCACTATTTTCGTATATATCAGCACTTACTACGCCTCTTACGTTTTTCCACTCCTGCCACGAACTTTTTGATGGTTGTAATTCAAATGAAAATCACACAATTGAATTGAATTTCCGAAAAATGCAGCAGCAGCAGCAGCAGCGCCAAACGGTTGGCAAAACTTTTGATGAGCCTCGCGCCTGGGTTCTGGGTGTTTATGTGTGAGTGTGCTTGTGTGTGTCTGTGTGTGGAAATGCTTGTTTGTTTGTGATTAGTTTATGCGCTTTGGCTAGGGTGGTGTCCATATAGATGCACTTGCTCGCCGTTCTATTTTGTTGTTGCCTATTTCGTTGGTTTGAAGTGCTGTTTTGCAGGTTTTCCACAACTCGTTTGCGGCCTCGAGCTTAATGAAGTTAAAAAAAAGAAAAACTGTAATGGTGCATTCTATACGCTTTCCACGAAAAGTTTTTCATTTGTTTTATTAGAGCGTGAATTCGTGTTATGAAAAACAGCCAAATAGCCAAACTGAAGTCGCTATTGTTTTCGATAAAAATATAAAAAAATAAAACATTTCCATTAAGAAAGTTAGGAAATTAACAATAAAAAATAATAATTATATAATAAAATAATTTTTAAAAATTACTTATAAATTAAATAATATATATGGATATAAATCTAACATACACTTAGGCCATTCATAGTCTTTTTTTATAGATTTTTTCAATTTCACAGTCAAACTAAATTTACTAAATTTTGAGAAATCAACTCAAGCTTTGTTTTAATTCATTTAATTTATTTATTAATTTGTATTATATTATATTAATTCTCCTATAGTCTTTAAGCGTCGTCTTCCTCGTGAAGTTGGATATGAAATCAACATAAATAAAACCGCCTCGAACCTAATTTAAATGCACAAAAAATCACATTAAAATTAAAGCATTTTCCGCAAAACAGGCAATTTAAACAAACAACGAAAATTCCCGAAAAATGTTTCCAACTTGTGCAACAACAACAATAACGGCAACAGTAACAGCAACAGCAACAATAACCATGTTAACGAATCATTACACATGCAACACAGAATGAGGCAAAAATGCAAAATGGCAACAAAACCAAAACAACGAAATGCAAAAACAAACTTTTGCCACAATTTGCGGAACGTGTGGCGCAAACGTAAAGTTGAATTATGCAATTAAAAAAATGAAAATACAAAAAAATACAAAACTGCTATAGTAAAATATATATGAATGCTTGTTTATATAGCTTATATAGCATGTATGGCTCTCGGCTATTTTGCCAGCCGAGGAAAGTTTTTGGGGTCCAAAGAGGAAAGTTTTTAAATTCTATTTTTTTCTCTCATGTCACAATTTAATAGAAATGTTATTTATAGAAAATTAACTCTTGTTTTTGGAAATTTGCAAATTTCTGGTATTATTGTTAAATTAGTTTAGATTTTTGGCTTAGATTTTCAGCCTGTTTTGAGGTTTTTGTGTAAGGGAAATATTAATACAAAAATTCTTCAACTTATAAAAATCAACATTTATTTAGGTTAAAATATTAAAAATTAAATTCAAAATTCAGGCTATAAATATTAAATAGTTTATTGGAAAGTCACACGCATACATACATACATATACGTGTACAAGTTTTTTCAAGCAGAAGATCTTATTAATAATATAGAAAAGTGGGTTCGGAACCTTTGACAATGCAGGCCCACGGATAACCTGTAACAGGGATGAGATATGTAAATATGAGCGAGGTCAAGAAATGAATCAGTGATTAATTAAAACACAGACAACACACAACATATGTATAAAACATAACATTTATTAGAACAATTTGGTTAAATATCGAAATCGCTTAGTAATCGTTTAACTTCTAAACAACTTATCGACTGCCTTAGTTCTTTTCAGCCACCAAACAAGGGAAAACGCGTCCAAACTACTTGGCCAATGCTGTTTATGGCCACTGTCATGTTATTAGTTAAAAGAGAAACAAAGATACACAAAGGTAAAACTAATCACTTGAGGTCAAGTTGTCTTGGGTAAAATATGTAATAAGAATTTATACCAAAAAACTACCAAAACTGTACCTGGATGTTAAGGACTAACATCTGAAAAGAGAGAGAGAGAGACTTGAATCATTTCGTACAGTTGAGAAATGAGAAATGAACAAGCAAACTACATAATTTTGGTAGCTTTTTGGTATTTTTTGATTCATTTAAGCTAGCCTGAATGAGAGGAAAAGAGAAAACTAAGAAGGCTATAGTCGATATTCCAACTATGAGATACTCGTACTCATTATATATTTACAAACTGAAGCATTCAAAAGTAGGCAAGACTTTTTTTCTTCTCTTTTTGGGAGTGGGATGCTTTCATATAACATGTTTTTTTACGATTTTATCTACAATTCTTATTCGATCGTGATGAATTTTTGCAAATCAGTAGATTTTGGGCTTATACATATGCAAACCGAGTTTCAAATAAATGTGTCGAGAATTGTGGGAGATATAAGGTATTTTTATCGATTTTTGGAGGTGAGGCGTGACGAAATTCGAATACAAACCTGATCTGAATAAGCCCTAGGAGAGTCTAAATACCAAACTTGGTAACTCTAGTTCTTATAGTCTCCGATATGTGTAGGAGTTTATACAGACGGACGTGGCTAGATCGTCGATTCTGCTGTTGATGCTGATCTTCCTTTTGCTTCTCTTTACCATTTACTCTATATAGAGTACGAGTATAAAACGAAACAAACATAAGTAAGCCTATTCCACATTTGTACATTCATGTAATCGGAGTGTTATATAACACTCAAAGAAATGCAATTAATGACACAGATACATACACATACAGATAGTTTGTCTTTAGTAATCATAGCGTTCAGATGCCAACACCCAATGGATAAAATTGCAATACTTGAACTTGCCTCGCGGTTTGCACTGCAAATGCTCTTTGATATACTGACAGGGGCACTGAAACTGGCCGCAATGCCTACCCGGCTCCAGGGGGGTCACATCCACCAGGCCGCGCAGCGCCTCCATGCCCCAGCGGCTGCCATAGCGCAGGAAAAGCTGCATGCCGCGTTCCTAGGCAGAAGGAAGGTAGGTAAATATATATATGTATATCAGATGGAAACACACAAACAGACAATGATCTAGGTAGAGTAAGTCTTATATATCTTATATAGCAGGTTGGTTGGTTAATGAAATGAGTGCAAGTTCTAGTACCGCTGCTGCCTTGAAAATTGGCTGAAATTGCTCAAAGACAATTCGATTAAATAAAAAACATTTCTCGTGGTTTCTGTTCAAACCTTTGTCAGATTTTAATCAAAATAATTCACAATTAAAACATTCAAAAAGTAAGCATAAGCGGGGCGACATTTACAGCCAACAGCCCATACAGTTGATGCCACAACATTGACGATGCTGCAGGCTTGTCTTGATTTTGTTACGCAAAAGCTCTTCCTCGTATTGACAAGGACAAATAGAGGATTGCAGATGCCTGGGCGTCTCATGGACGCCCGCCTCCTGTACGGTCCAGTCAAGTCGGCGGCGCAGAAAGTCCTTACCCCAGCGCTGCAAATAGCTAAGGAACAGCTCTTGGGCAACGGCCTAAAGGAGACACATATATGGAGCATTGTATGAGCCAAGAATGAAAGTGAATGAGTGAGGGAGGCGTAGGTGTACATGAGGGGAATGATAAGTGTTCCATGAATGATTATGAGAAGAGCAACCAATACTGAACTATTGTTACAGATTCATATCTCACCTGCTTTCTGGACAGCCTCACTGGCTGGCTGCCCTGTATGACAATATCATCCACATCGATATCCAACTTGGCCTCCCAGCCAGCCTTGATCGCCTCACCGCCATTCTGTTCCGTGTGCTCGAGGAATTCATTGAGAAAGTTCACACACTGCGTGGCATCAAAGTACATGAAGCACAGGTTGACCTTGTGACACGAGATGCGTCCCCGATCGTCCAGAATGAGTAGAATCTTATGACGCATCAGTTGCCTGTTCACCCGGGCCAGACATTTCTCAAGGCCGCGCGACAGCCGCAGCTTCACCCACATACATAGGAAGATGGCCGCGGCGTTAAGGAAGAGCCAACCCACGCCCAGGGCAAACAAGGCCACACCCTGGAGCCCGGAGAAGAGGAGAGCCAGCAGTACAGTGAAGGCGAACAGTATCCAGCAGACCAGGATGCGCTTGTAGCAAATATTGTAGACGGTGAAGCGATAATCATTCACCAGCGTCTCCATGGCATTCACATAGTCCTCCACAGTGAGCTGGTTAAGAAGAACAGAGCATTGAGATTTGCAAAGCATCCACACCTTGGCTGACTTGTGAACTTACAGTTAATCCTTGGGCCATCAGCTCTTCGGGCACAAGCTCAGGGCGAAATATGGCAGGGGTGATCCAAGGCCACTTGGTGTTCGCCGGCAGCAGTGTGACAATTACATCGCCGTTGGCTAAGGAAGAATATAATTGTAAGGCTTTCAATTCATACCCAGTTGGCCCCAAGGCCAACAATTGCCTCCTCCTACTTACCGAAACCCTCCCGAATGCGACCTGTAGAGAGTTCAATTGTCCGCATGCCTGTTGCCTGATCCACTGGAATGCTAGTGCTGTTGCTGTTGCTGTTAGTGCTGCTGCCATTCGCTCCATGGCCATTGTGATGATGACTGGACGGGGCTCCCGCTGTTGTGCCGACTCCTGCGGCCGTGGGAGTCGATGTTGAGGCTGCTGCATTTGCTTTTTGGTTTATTAGCTGCTGTGAGTGTCGGGACGGACTTGAGCCGCTGGCCACACCGCCGGCACCGCCACTGCCACCGCCACTAGCTGGCACAGAGGGAGACGAGGCTGCATTGAGATTAACGTGCGTGCTCTCCGTTGTCAAAACAGCGGGCGCCACATCCGCCGCCGGCAGCGAGGATGTCGATGTTGTTGAGGATGATGCCCCAGTAGTACTTGCAGCTGTTGTCGAGGAAACTGCACCGCGCTGCAGAAAATCACAACAGAATCGAAAATGGGTTTATGTTAATGTCAACGCGACGCGACGCGGCGCGGCAAACAAATTATGCAAATTGGTAAAAAGAAAAAATCAATTTTATTGATTTTGGCTACTTAAACGGGCCCGCATTGTTATGCGAAGCGTTGAGAATACTTGTAGCAGTTGCATTCATGAGTTCCACGAATATTCAAGGTATAATTTCCGAGTTTTTGCTCGTAAAATTAACCAAGCGATGATCGCCAGCCCAAAAAAGAGCCTGCGATATGGAGAGCCTTATAGGGTCAACGCTAAAAATGATTCAAGGCGAAAGATTGAAACGAAAGATTTGATCATATAATATAATATATATTTGTCAGGCCTGTTCCCGATTGCACTGCGAAAAGTAGAAGTCAATCGGATTGGAATTCCACTTCGAGAAGTTTGGGTTTTGCGAACTTAGTCCAAATCGTGCTAAGACGCCAGTGTACAGAAGGAAACAGAACGATGAACATCAACAAATCCAAGTGGATTCACTGCAAGCGCATTCAGGCCTCTTCCCGTTTTCACTGCGGTTGGAAAAGTAAATTGAATTGGAATTCAACTTTCACTTCGAAATGCTGTTAGTTTGGTTCTTTCGAACTTATGTCCGGACATGCGACGCTAGTGGAGAGAAGTAGACAGAACGATGAACATCAACAAATGCAAGTGGATTCAATCCATATTTCAATCGGATTCGGATATTGTGAACACCAATCCAAAAGTAATCCTCATCATTCAAGTGGAAGTGGAAACGCGTACAGGCCTGAATATGATATTTTGGTGAATTCTCTCTAAGAATGCCTGTTGCCAGCATCTAAAGTTGAAGCCAAAAGAAGTTAACTCGCAACCAAACAAATATGATCGCTCTCAAAATAACACGAATATAAATATAAAAAGCAAACAATTCAGGCGAAATGTTTAAACAAATGCTCGTTTTCAGCGCAATAAGACTGTGTTTATTCTACTTATTTGTCACTCGCACGAGAATCAGGTTTGAAAACAAGCGAATGGATAAGTGTGTGGCAAAATAAAACTAGACTGTATCAACATATATATATATATATTCGTTCAGCTCAAGGTCTGGCAAAAGCTTAAATAAATAAATATTTGACTGCGCTGGAAGTTGCACTTGATCTGCTAAATGTAATGTAAGTTGAAGTTTACAAATACACACACATATTTGGATATAATGGATCTACAAATATTACCAAATGATTCTACTTTTTAAATATCTTCTCTCTCTCTTCTCAAGTTAGAAGCTCTAGCTCTCTACTGCTACTGAGAGATTTATACTTCCAATCTATATCCATTTACATGCGTCACCAGAACACTCAGCTGCAGCTGTATAAGACTCTCATGTGCATATAGTCATATGACTAATCAAGGCCCAAGTAGCATATTTTACCTGTCGGGCCTGAACTTCAACTGCAGTAGGTCAGAACGGAAGCACAAACTCTGCCTCTGCTTTATTTATTATGCGTGCAGCGTTCCCAAAAACAAAGAATTATAAATGAAAGACAAAAAAGTCAACCAAAGTGCCGCTGAAAACAACTCCATTAGGGCAACAACACAAAAACAACAGTAAGAAGAGAGAGAGCGAAAAGGGGAAAAGTCCCGTAAAGGGCCAATGCCATTGTATGCGTTGGAATGCGTTCTCTTCAGGGTGGGAACAACAAATTCATGAGTTTTATTAACTCTGGGTTTGACTTACGAAACGGAAGACCAAATGAAGAATGGACTTATGGCATCTACAAAAGAATTCAATCTCATTTCCATCTAGCTTTCTAGCGGCTTAACTTTGCTTGCCTACGCTACGCTTGTGACTTATCTACTCTGGCTGAAGGGCCCAAGCCTTTAGTCCCACCAGTTTCCCCCCTGTACTACCCACTAACGAGAACGATTCACAAAGAGAGCCAGAGAGAGAGCGTGAGAGCAACTAACCTGCACAGGTTGTGCCTGGGCATTGGGACTCCGCGATCGTGGACGTCTGTTGTTGTTGCTGCTCACCACGGAGGGGGGTGGTGGAAGAGTTAACTTGTTTTGCAGCTGCGACTGCGACTGTGATTGCGGTTGCTGTTGTTGTTGTTGTTGTTGTGCGGCATCGCCGTCGCTATTGTTATTTGTTTCAGCTTTTTTGTTGTCGGCGTCATCATCAAATTTAACCCAGTTTTTGGGGATCTGTTGTGATGCTTCATTATCATTATCAGCTTGTTGTTCGTCATTATCATTCATATGGAGGGCCACATCCTGCAGTGGATGCGTTTGCGCCTGTGCCTTGGACTCGTGGTCCATTTTTGTTCCGTTTTTTTTTTGGTATGTGTGCGGAATGTGTCCGACCTGTATCTCGTCTTGTTGTCCCCGTTGAATATGTAGCTATAGTTACGTGCTTGGCAGCAGCTGCGTTTTGCTCGCGTCGTTTATTCAAAAATGTTTTACGCTTACATAACCTCACTATCGTTTCAGTTCACACTCGAGTTGCTATGGCTGCTTATGAATTTATTGTTGTTTTTCGATTCTGTTTTTCGTCACACGACACAAGGCACGCCATCTACTACGTTTTCAGCGTTTTCAACGTGTTCAAAGTTCTCATCGCACTAATCGCGAGGCACACCCAACCAACACACAAAGCTTGGCTCAAAGGCGCAACTCGGCCCTTTCCAAGCGTTTCTTCTCTGTTCGGAGAGTGTTCCGTTTGCCAAAACGTTCCATCTGCTTTGTGAGCTGCGCTTGCTTGGCTTGCTTTGGCTGCTGGCTCACAAAAGTCACTGAAAGACTGAAACTGAATGTGCTCAGGTGAGTTGTTGGCCAGAAGAAGCTTTAGCCAAGCTTTTTCTCTCAGTTTATCTATGAGCGCTGGAGAAATGCCCTTTGCGTACAAAAGTATTCACGCTTTTAAATGATTTCAGTTAACTGAATCTTTGGCAATATAGCTGCTCAGAGATTATCAATGGATCTTTGTCAGCGGAAATGTGTTATTATTTAGCAAATTAAAACTTTTAATGCAGATGGTAAACACCGATTCTTCAATGATAATTGATAAATTTCTTATCAACGTCAGGTGTATCTTTCTTTTGAGAGTACATTTTCTGTTTGTATCTGTTCTGTTTATCGTTTTTTCTTTCACATGACGAGTTTTTGCTTTTTAGGTTGATGTAGTTGTATCTCGTGTTTTTATACCATTCAAAACAAATGTGAATGTATATTGGTTTTGTCATGAAGTTTGCAATGCCATTTCCAATCATATATATTCTTGATCAGCAAGACGAGTGGATTCGATATGGCTATGGCCGTCCTTGAATTTCAATCCCGATATCTCAGAAGACTACTGAAGCTGCAGAGCGGAAATTTTTACCAGATGCTCTTCATATTTGCGCGCTAGTTAAATTCGAGATTCATCGCGATCGGACACTTATTTCATATAGCTCCCATATAACCGATTGTTCGGGAATGAACACTTAGGAGCATAACTTTTCTCTTTTTCATCCAAATCAAACCATACTCGGTCTGTATTCATTTGAGGAGGCCCCACGTCCGCTGACCTGATCTTATCAAGATCGAACCACTATATCATATAGCTCCCATATAACCGATTGTTCGGGAACGAACACTTAGGAGCATAACTTTTCTCTGTTTCATCCAAATCTGATCAAATTCGGTTTATAACCATTTGAGGAGACCCTACGTCTTCTAACATGATCTGGCTAAGATCGGACAACTATATCATATAGCTACCATATAACTGACTGTGCCGGAATGAACATTTATTACCGAAACATTTCCGTTTTTCATCCAAATCAAACCAAATTCGGTTTACATACATTTGAGGAGGCCCCACGTCCACTGGCCTGATCTGATCAAAATCGGCTATACAGTTTCAATGTGAATGGTATATAAGCTTCGGCAAGCAAAAGCCAGCCTTCCTTTCTTATTTTTTTTGCTTTTGTTTTGCATTCGCTCTCTCTGCTGCGCCCTTTCATCTTCAAATTAATTATGTGTCCCACTGTTAGCTGATATCGTTGTAGACATAGCTGCAAAGCTAACTTGTTTGAAGATCTCGCAATAGCAATAGCAGAACGGTTTTCGTGAACGATAAGGTTTTTCACGCTGCTACAATTTCATTGAAAACATTTCTAGAGCGGAAACTGCATCAACATATTTATGCCAAGAATAACTTTCGGGTGATTAAAGCTAACAATGACACCTAAACCGATCCTCCGGTTAGGATGATTGTTGGCTAATTGTGAGCCCTTATTTTGTATTATTTTTGTTATCATTAAAACTTCTCCCTCCCCTTTCGTAGGTAGATAAAGGCAATTTAAAATCAATTTGACGATTTTTATGCCGGCGATTTTTGGTGCCGTTTTCTGTTTTCCATGTCCCGTTCGATAAGAGAGGGCCGCTAACGAATTTATGGCCCTGGCCCGTCGCATACTTTTTGGTCCTTAGTTTTTGGTCAACATTTTTTGGCAACCAAGCCGCAACATTATAGTGGCAATTGTTCAGCTGGGCAGCCACAGAAAACTTTTCCAGCCATAAATTATATTGCAAAAATTATTATATAAACGTTCAGATTCAAAAGAAATTGGCCAAAAGCCAAATGGACAGAAGAGCAAGACGGACGGGGCAAGAGAGAGAGAGAGGAACAACTATTGGCAAAGTTGTTAGGCAAATTATGGCCCAGACCGCAGAAAATTTTCAAAACTGTTATGTTTTCTATGTGTGTGTGTGTGTGGGTTGTGTGGTGTGTGTGTGTGTGTGGAAGAGATGCTGATACAGTACTAGCAGGAGCAGGAGCTTGCTTGGGCGGTATTGGCCCTTGCATGGGATAGTTAAATGCAAAAATTATCAGTTGAACATTTGGGGAAATGGAGCAGAGCGAAACAGGCCAAGTAGATTTATGGCTCTTGAAATATTGAAAGGCATCTTGAGAATAAATAAAACTTTATTAACCATGCATCATGTGCATCTTTACAAGTATATTTAACAAAATAATTAGAAAGTTCGGCCATTTCCCTTCTATATATTTACCTTAGAGATAAATAATATCATAAATTCTGCTCAAATTTGAGAGTTCAACTAAGGCATCTCAAGCTCTTCCACTGCTAATGAGCTCAACCACATAAATCGCTCAACAGGCCAAAAATCCTCCATTATGCAAAAGTCAAACGATACTCCCTCTATCCCCTCTCCCCTCTCCCACTCCCTTCTTAGCGAAAGCCACACAAAAATTGCAGTCTCAGCCTTAGTTTCAGTTTCAGTCCATGTCTTAGACGCAGCCAACCAAGTCAAGCCGATACGAAAGCCAAGCCAAGCCGTCTAATTAGGCCAAATTAATTGCCTGCGCTTTTGACACTTTCAAAGACTGTATTCAACCCCTTCCAACCGCACTACAGTACCCTTCCACCCCCCACACCCCACACACTTCCCCCCTATAGTCAAAGTCAACAAGACACTCAAAAGTCTATTTGCAGCGCAGGCATCTTTGCTAGAGAATAATGTTGGCCAATTTGTTGGTCGCCATCTTATTAACCCGCAGACTCGGAGTAAGAGACGCAGGCTGAGACGCAGGCAGAACCTTAGCAAGAAGTTGTGGCAACTTTTTGGCCGACGCAAGAATGTCCAACGGGCATATAAATTAGCCAAAACAGAAGCTTCATTCTCCATCTTGTCTCCGCCACCTTGTCTGTCTGCTGCGGAAGCTGGCAAAAGTTTTGGCATCAAAAAATGTTTTCAAATTAAGCTAATTTATACTCGTATTATATAAACACACTAAAGACGCTTAATGAGTGTGCCACACATTCGGGGGCGGCGTGGACCTTAAAAGTTTTGTTTAACAACTTGCTTATAAACATATTTCTCGTTTACAAATGCGAGTGGCGTGGCGCTGGCTTCGCATCTTGATTTGACTCGAAGAGGGATGCCTCGTCCACCTTTGAAGCCTTTTCGGAAAATGGTAAAAGTTTCACACAACAACAACAACAACAACAGCGGCAATGGCAACTTGTTGTTTTTGTTTTGCTTCACAGCTCGCTGGCGAAATCAACGTGACTTGCATGGCGTCGGGGCTGCCCCGAAAAGTATGCAACGCGATTCTAAAGTGTCGCCATGGCCATACTCGTTCAGCTTCTGCTGCTGCTTCTGCTTGGTGGCCGCGTTCTGCGTTTTCGGTGTTTTTTTTCCGTTTTTAGCGCGTCTTTTGCACTACAAGTTTCCTGCTATCAGTGGAAAGGTTGATTATTAGAAGCCGACGCTTGTTTTCGCTATACCAAAGGGAAAGGTAATGGTCTAGAAGGGGAATCGTTGATAATTGCCAAAGAAGTAAATGTTACTCAGAATTATGGTAGAAACCCCTCAGACTCAGACTCTGTTCTTGCAGATTTGATAGATCAACGTCAAAAGTACTCAGAAATATATTTGTATAATTATATTATAGAAGCAAAGAGATAATTACTTCGATTTGATGATGGCAAAACCTCAAAAAGTCTAACTGGTTTGAAAGAAAGCTGGCTAACGTCTTAACAGCCCACTTTTCCATATATATATGCTAGTATATATCCATCTCTTCATCCGATTACCAACTCTACGCTAAGTTGTAAACGCCCTCGCCAGTTGAGTTGAGAGAAAACAGCAAATGCAACTGGGGAAACGTGTCACAAACTTTATGCGCCCGCCACGCGTCACGCACGCGATTTTCGCTTAGTTGTTTGTCACTTTGTCACGGCTCCGCTCAACGCCATACAACGCCGCCCCCTCTCTGCACTCTGGCTGAGATCCATGGATGACTCGCCTTCATGGAGTGTCACAGGGAGCTGGCAAAAGAAAAATGGCGTTGAAAATTAAGTGAGTTGCTATTACAGAAAAGCAGCAGCATAAATTAGTAAACGCTGGCGGAGATTCGGAGCACAGTGAACTTTAGCTTTAAGTTCTGGTCTTAATTGAGCTAAAAGGCAACCTCACTAAAGATCATATTCTCCACTTTATCTTCTGTATCAATAGCTAAGAATATTTTCATTGTTGCTTTCTGTCAAGCACGTACGTATATTTTCATCTGTCACTTGGAAAACCACTTGAGTTTATAATAATTTACAACATTTTGCAAAAGCAACCGCAAAAACACTCACAACCTGGCAACAAGGCAGATGGCAGTTCTTGTGGCAGGTGTTTGTTCTGCGGTGTGTCGTGTGGCAAGCGTTCTTGGCTGCTGTTGCTGCTGCTGCTGTTGGCACATGTCAACTTTCGTAAACCATAAACCCACCTTTGGAGGAGGCGAAGTACTAAAACGGGTTATGTCTGATTCTGATTGCGGTGGACAAGGTGTTGAATTGTTTCAGGGACATATCAAAGAAGCCATTGTCTACTTGAAACTTTCAAGTGGATACACTTGAGCTCCACACACACACACACACACACAATTGATACATATGTTGTAAGGAGAGGCAGGAAATCAGTGTGTTTTGGACACTGATTGTTAATTGAAAACTAAATCTTTAGATAAATCGACTGATTGCACCCGAAAGTGACAAGGGTCTTCCTTTGTTTAAGGTGAATTTCAAGACCTTAGAATGCCCTTTTTCAACTTGAAGTCAAAGGGCAGAAGGTGACCTTAAGACTCATCCAAGAAATTTACAAAATTCTTCTTAAGAAACTTTTCAAATAAGCCATCAAATCAATCTGTTCCACACCATATAGCCGAAGGAATCTTACGTATAAAAGCCAGACAATGCTTGCCTAGCTCATTACCGTTAGCCGTTAAGCACAACTGTACTTCGACAAATTATGCCACAGCCACTTCAAAGTAAATCAAGACAATAATTCAAACATAACGCTGCTTCAAGGCGACGCCAAAGGCAGAGCAGCAGCAGCAGCAGCAGAAAAAACTAGAGTAAAGTCAACGGTGAAAGTTTTCAAACGGAGACCAGACAGCTACTGGAATGGTCTGAGCATAAAGATAAAGATGAATCTGAGCAGCTGGCCGGCCAGACTGGAGTAGACGCCAGACAGCTTGGCGAATCGCGGGCTGCCAAGGGAAAGCCACTTGAGACGTAGGGCGGGGCGGTTGGACGGCTAAATGCATTTAAGCGTAAAATGTTTCAAAAAGACAAGCGAAGGACATCATGGCCATACTTAAGAGCTTAAACACTTTCCTTGGGCTTGCTGTTTTGGAACCTTAAATTTGATCAAAACTCATTAAATTGGTTTAGAAAATGCATTAGATCTTTTATGCCAGGAAGTTTTTATTGCCGCAGACCAAATCAGCTGCATTTAAAAATGCAAAAACTGCTAAACTTGCAACACAAATAAAATCATATTTAAAAGTTTTGCGCAACAAAGGAAACTTGCCGCATTTCCATAACAACAAAAAAAAGAAACCAGAAAAAATTGTGTTCTCTGAGCAGAAAAGAAAAACAGCCAGAGTTGGCGCAAACAACTTAAACTTTTATTAAAACTGTAAATATTTATCAACAGCAGCAAAACAACAAGAATCAGCAGCGCAAGGAAATGATTGTAAGAACTTGAATTGTATATTTGATTCATATTATATATATATAGTTCATATTCTAACAAGGATTGCTCTCTTTGTTCTACTTGGGAAATAGGAAAAAATGTAGACTAAGAGGATATTATAGGCGGAATTAAGACTATCAGCGAGACTACTTATATATATAAAAACTTGCGAAGGATATTATAATTTGTAAGGCATAGAAAGAAGCATCTGCGACACCATATAGTAGATAAGTTCTTGTTCAGCATGACGAGCAGAGTCATAGCCATGTCCATCTGTCTGTCCTTTTGTTTCTATGCGAACTTATCTCTCAGTTTCAAAGCTATCGATCTGAATATTTCACTATATGTTTATTTCTGATGTAAGCTGCTCATATGTGGAAATCGTCCAGATCGGACCACTATATCATATAGCTCACATATAACCAACCAAATCGGAATAAACTCTTAGTACAGCAAACTTGCTTGTTTTTGATCCAAATTTAACCAAATTTGGTAAATGCCAGTTTTACAAGCCTCCACATCTGCTGACCAAAGTTGATCCAGATCGGACAACTATTTCCTATACTTCCCATATAAGATGTCAATGTCTCAATACGAATAGTATCGCAGTTAGCAAACTAAGCTGTGCATGTGAGAGGGAAGGAATGAGCCTTAAGGTTCACAATCAAATCAGCAGAATGATATCTCTTTTTAACCTACAAAACATGGGGGAATGTGAATCTTCCAAAGATACTGATGGTCCGTACCATCAGCATGCACGATTCCCGGACAACGTCCATGAATACAAACTCAACACATCACACACAACCGCACACACCCTACTCCCCGCGAAATCATCGTTAGGTATTACTTTCCGGAAAACGTTGCCTATTCAGACCTAGCTCTTTCACATCTTCTAAGATCGCTCTGGATGCCTATTTTGAGGTGGCTAATCCTTACCCAGTTATCATCTCCTTCCATCATTTGGGCGATCAATTCCTAAGGAGTTTGAATAGATCCAACAGCAATGGTACAGTAGATGCTCCGCATTCACCTTTTGCTCTGATCATACTGGACATTGGTCAGTTCTCTCGTGTTTGAATCTGTCTTTATATTCCCTGCATCCTCCATGACTTGACATGAACTGCAAGAGATGAAAGTTAATTTCTGATATGCGCCTTCTGGTCCAGTCCTCCATTAATCTGTGCGTTTCGTCGATCAGTCCCACTTGGCTGGCCACCTGACTTTGTGGGATAGCATGAAGTTGCGCTGGTGTTGCGTCTCCCGCTGCTTTGGCCTCATATATAAGTGACTACCAATGGCGCGTCTTCAGAGATTGGTCGAAATCCCGATATAACGCAGAGGGCGCTAAAAGGTGCTGAAAGCGCGTCTCCTTTTTAAAGGACGGCGAAGCGTCTCCCTCGTGTAATTTCCGGTATACGCTTGCAACGCCGGCTATAACGTGGGCTGCATCTTCCGATACGGTCCTGAAGCCGCAGCAGATGCGAATGGACCCCAAACGATGCGTTGCCAAAATGCCACGACTTTAACTGTTCGATTGGAGCTCATTTAGCCAGAGTGGAGCCTCATATAGAACCATCGATCTTGTCAGGCTGGACAGTAGGATCCGTCCTAATGTTTTAGACCTCTCGTATTGAGCATTGCCCGTGAGAGCGCTTGGCTCGTTGCTGACGCTTTTGTGCCGACGTATTCGAGGTGCTCAGGGAAGCTCAACCAAGGCACTTGAGAGCCCCTTTGGGCTGGACTATCGTGCCTGCCACTCTAATGAGAGCTGTCTCCACTTTCTTCCGGCTGCTTATTAAGGCTGATTCGGTTTCTTGGGGAGCAAGCTCTAGGCCAACAGAGGCGAGCCATTGTGCTAGCGAAGCCGGCTAGCTGGGTACCTTTTGGGATGGCCAGCCGAAAATCCCATTGTAACTTACCATGTTCCACAATAACGGTCCAAGTACTGAGCCTAGAGGAACACCTCACAAGACTTGATGAGACTCACATCTCTAGTACATCGCCAAGATCTACCTACACATTTCCAACTGCTGCTTGCGCTTCCTTGTTTTCTTGACCCAAATTTCAAGAGTTGCATAAGAGCATCCTTCGTCCAGGCAATGTTTAGCATATGTAGTTTGACAAAAAGCCAAAGCATCAACACTCACACACACAGACACGTTTACAGGGCAGGCTTCATGCACATATTAATGCAGTTTAACATGGCGTATGCATAATATTTAGCTAAGCCACAAAAAACTGCAGGCCAGCGCAAAACTTAATTAAAAATGTACGCGCATAATTATAACTATATTTAGCAAGCTGCGCATAAGCACACACACACACAAACACACACACACACACACACACACACTCGCGCACACATGCAAATCTGCATTAATTTTGTATGCAACAAGAAAAAAAATATAAAATAAAATGCAAAGTAACGACAGCTGCACACAAAAGCGCGCGCTGCAAAAGTATGCTACACTTTTTTTGTAAACGCCATTTTCGGTGCCCACTCCGGATGGGTGATGCCGCTCCCGCTGCTGCTGTTGGGGTTTTTGTCAACAGTCCGTCTCCCCTAACTACCCGCCACACTCTTCCACTGCATCTTTTTCTCACTTTTTGGCCTGATGAGCGGCAGCAGTTACCGTAAATTATTTTATTTATACCGTTAGTCAGTGAGGCATGCAGAGGCAGAGGGGCCAACCAGCCACAGCGCATCATCACCATCACCATCCACGTCATCAGCAGTAGCAGCTACAGTGTCTGTCTGTGTCTGTGTGTGTGTCTGTGTGTGTGTGCTTGACTTAATAAAATAAATTTAGAAGCTGCCTGGCTTGCCATCACCCCGATTTTCCACCCGCCTCCCCTGCCTCCAGTTGGGCGAGCTTGCAAAACAGCAAAATGTGCATAATGTCTGTGTATATGTGTGTGTGTGTGTGTGTGTGTGAGTGTATGTGTAATAGCTTGTGTTTCTGTGTTGGCGTTTATTATTTATGCATGCTGTGCAACATTTTCACCCAGCAGCTGCACAACAAACGCGAAATCTTCGCACGGCTGCCCGCTTGTCAGAATTTTTTCAGATTTTTTTTTCGGAATTTTTAGTAAATCAAACACAGCACAGTGGGCCAAGGCCCATAAATGGCTATCAAATGAATGAGATGGCATGGTAAAAACGATCTGCACGCATGTTCATGGAGTGAGATTTCAGAGATTTTTGGATTTATAGTTTAAAATTCAACTGATTTATCAATGAATCCTCGAAGGAAAAGCAGAGTTGAACGTACTCGAAAATGTGATAGTACCTGACTATAGTATATAGTTCCTGACTATAGTATATAGTACCTGACTATCCTATTTTCGAGTACGTTCAACTCTGCCTTTCCTTCAACGATTCTGTTTCCCCTTTAAGGCCGCAAGATGTCCCAGATGATTTGTAATCGTGGTATCAAGTCAACTAGTTAGATCTTAACTGTTCAGAATGCAAGGTGATGTCTATCTGTGGAGATGCCGCTTGATCTGATTGATACCATAGATGACTTAGGTGTTATTTTAGACCCTGAATTGTAATTTGATTTACTCCGTCTATAAGTTCTATGGCAGCAAATGCGTTCTGACAGCACCACCTCCCCAGAACAGATCCTGGCTACTCCCATGTCTAAGAGTGATCCTTATTCAAGAAAGTTACCTTACATTTACCTTGTTTAACGTATTTTGGAATATGCATCGTGTGTCTGGTGTCCTCAATATAGAAATCACCAGAACAGGATTGAGACTGTTCAAAAGAACAAGAAATTCTTGATAGTTGCTCTCCGCGGCTGAGATCCGATTAGCCATCTTCTAATCAAGCTTTTATCACTTCATGCTTATTGTTATCTCTATACATAGGATGATTAATGGTGAACTTGACTCTCCCCTCTTTGATGAGCCAAGGGGATATTTTCCTTCCCTCGTAGAACTCGAGACTAGATGCCTGTCTATCTTCAGTATTGAACCTTTTAGTGTGTTTTGTTCTTAGTATGGCTGTATGTATTCTTGATCAGCATGGCAAGCCGAGTCGATATAGCCATGTCCATCGTCTGTCTATTTGTCCGTCTGTTTCTTGAGTCTCTCTCTCTCTCTCTCTTTCTCTCTCTCTTTGTGACCTATGGAACTAGCAGGCCCAGCGCCGCTAATCTTAGTCTCAGTCTAATTATACAAACCCCCTCGCAAGGCCGAATCTAGCAATCTATCTTGCGATCATAGCCATATAGCCTTCTCTACGAGATTGTCTGCCAAATTTATGCTGCTTAATATGTTTTTTTTTCAACAACTATATTTAAATATTTCCAGGCCGCATAGATATATTGTTTATGCCGCTGGGACACATAATGAAATAGTTCTACATTTGGCTAATTTGCAAATTGCACGCAAACCGACAACGATGGCATTTTTACCAAATTGCAGCTGCATTTAACGTTATTTATTTTTATATCTGCGGCTTTGGATGCGGCCGCTCATTCGTTTTCATTCCACGCCGTTTATCCTGTGTGTTTTTCGACATTTGTTCTTTTTGCCGAGCCGCATTTATGACTCGGCTCACACAATTGCAGCTATTTTGATAAACAAATTGCTTCAAAAATATTTTCTATTTTAATTGCGTAGACAAAACAAAAACAAACATGGACAAAATACTGCAAATTTAATGAAGCAATTGTTGAATGTGAATCTTTGCGAAAATACATCTATATATATCTATATATCTATATATATCTGTGCATGTACTCGAGTATATTATATGGATAAGTGTGAAGGCCGTGCCGCTAATTGTTTTGCTTGTGAAATATTTATCAAGCGTGTTTTCCCTGTTTTCAAATTGGCTAGCAATGAATTTTAATTTGTTCAATTAAATTGTAATTTATGTACTTAATTATGCTGCAAAAAAGAAAATAAATATGGGATTTAAAGAGCTTTTAAATTGCTGAATCAATCAGCATTATGTAAGGCGCCAGCCCAGCCCAGCTCAGCCAGGCGAGCATAATTATGGTAAGCCTGCGGCTTAATTAAATAAAACAAATAAATGTTCATATATTAATATTAAAGGTGCTTCTTGTTTACACTTGGAATATATCCTGTTTTGTGGGTCAAAAATTGTTTAAATTATTTCTTCAGTTTAATAAAAAGAAGTTAAATTTAAGGTTATTTGTAAATCTTAGAGGATAAGAGCAGGATGTGCACTCTCAGTGCCTTTGTAATCTGGACTTCGCTGTGGCATCTTGTGATCTTCTGAGACAAAGAATCGTCAATCGCTTCAAAGTCCCCCATGACTTTAGCTAATATGTCGCTCATTATGCGGCTGCACCCCCTAGGCCGTTTAGGCGGGTGGTGGAAACTTCTAGCCTGGGCTTCGCGGTTTCGAGTCGTGAGTCTACTTGAACGTACAGAGCTTTGTAAGTCAACGTCCCGATATAATATATCCATGACCTCCTCAAAAAAACTGTGAAACCTGCTTTGATAGCAAATTTTTCTATGATTTCTAACAAAAAGTTGTGAAAATTTGACTATTTTCTTCATATAACTCACCTTTTTGCCCCCTGAGTGTGTCGCTTTTCATGTTTTGCCCATATTTAGACACATTTTTATAGAATATCAACATATATTTTCAGCTCCTCTTCTTCTTCTAAAAAGATTCCGCAAGCTACAAGGCGAAACGTTTGAGGCCGCATGTATTTCAATCGGATTCGGCATGATTCAAGTTTTAAGTGAAATTCAGGTAATTCTATTGTTCTATTCTATTGTCTGACAAGAAAGCAATATATCATAGGAAATTCCATTAGAATTCTTTTGAAAGTAAGCTGGAAATGCAGGATGGGTGTTGTTGTTCTCCTGTAGCTCACCAAAAACTTTCAACATGCTAAAATACAGACTGTTTGGGCTGAACCTTTCAGTCGTATCTCTCTTTAATCGCTGTTCATTAAGAGATCGTCACATGAGGCGCTCGCTCTCAGTTGAGCTCAACAGAAAAGCAAATCGAAAAGAAACAAAGTCTGCTGCTCAGAGAGAGAGAGCGAGAGCGAGTGTGTTTGGTTCCTTCGGTTATGTTTGGGAAGAGAGCGTAACAGAACTGTTACTGTCAACTGTTTCTTGCTAGCTCTGGTATATGTATATATATGTATTTTTAATGATCATGACGAAGCACATCATTATACATATACATGTCAGTCTGTAACAACCTAGCAATCTGAAAAGTCTTTTGGAGTTTACTAAGTGAATGATTTGTAAGCTTCGACAAGCTGTTTATTTTGAAGCGAATTGCGCTTCGTAATTGATGCTGATTATACAAAAAAAGAAATTGCATAACATTTCCTACAATAACATATATAATGTGCACTAAGAGGATTCACTATTATTCTCCCTTTTAACAGAACAATGCTCATTCATTCAGTGGCAAAAATGGTGAAGGACAAATTGTGTGGCCACAACAAAAGGCTGCCTGAAAAAACGATGAAAATGCAACAGAAAAAGTATCACAAGCAAATATGTATATGAAATATTGTATGTCTTCCCTTTGGAACGTTTGTTTGTTGCAAGTTTCGCATCATTTCATCTATGTGAAGTCGATTTAATAAATGCGGCCAGCGGCCTGGCAGTACTTAGGCTAACAAAGTAAATTTCAAGTGTGCATACACACACACACACACAAACACACACATATATTACAAAAGTTTGTCTGTGTTTTAACAAAAAATTAAAGCCAGGCCTTCTGCTGAGGTTTGTAGAATAACACAACAACATCAACAACAACAACATCAACAACGAAAGGCGGCTTCTTTGTTTTGTTGTCGTTGTTGCTGTTGTAGTTGCTGCTAAAAGCAATTTACAAAAGTTTTTCCATCAAAAATCCGCTGTCAGTATAAATATACTTAAAATGGCCGACATACACACACAGCTACACACATACACCCATGCATGTGGAGGGAATGAGGAGGGATGAGTGTGTGTGTGGATAGCGGCCTTCTGGCTACTTCCTGGCTGGCTGCACTCTGCTGCAAAATATGATTTATGAATGCATGTGCTGATATATGCCATGTGCCTGTGCCTGCCCCCGCCCCCGCCTGCCTCTGCCTCACCGCCTAGCTGCTACTGCTACTGCTTGGCTGCCATCCTCTTGTTCCTTTTCATCCAGCCTTGCACACGTATTGTTAGCGCCGAAAATTATGCTACAATATTTTTTCTCTTCTCTAAACACACATTGGCACTTGCTTTGGCCTGTGTGTGTCTATGTGTGTGTGTGGCTGGCTGTGTGTGCTGCAAACTTCGTACATTGTTGGCTCATCTATTCGAAAACCAAACAGAGAGAAACGTGTTGGACACACACACACACACAGCACAGACCCATACACGGATAGCTAAATCAAAGTACTTTAAATTGAGCATGTTTGGGTTGGCTTCTCCTTTTTATGTAATCCTTCCCCCTCAACTGACTGCTGGCTTACGGGTATGAGTTGAAATACTACCTAAACTTTAATATTTGCCAAGACATGAAAATCAGATGAAGCAATTCGACTGTTTGTTCGCTCAATTACGTTTTCTTGGTCTCACATTTGCAAATTTGTAATGTTCTTCTTGCTCTGTGGGAAAGTGCAAATACAAATGTCTTACTCATACAACTGACAATCTATACTAGTATCGATGGGCCTAGCGAGCCATGCTTAGTGAAACTAGATGATCTCACAAAGATATAAAAGCATCTTGCAGTCTTTAAGCAAAACTTGGTTGGAATAGTAGAGGGATTCCAAACTCTTTCTGCAGAATGTTGCGTTGACGCGACTCCTGTGACCTTCTCTTATGAAGACGATCAACAGCAATGCCAATGGTTTTGGCAAAGCCATTGCTAAGACCAGCGAACTTCAGCTCTTCCAGAGTGAAGCCACGCACGCTGTCACGCCAAATGCTAATAGCAGTCATGTGAGTGTACGAGTGTGCAAGATAACCGCCGCAGCTGCAGCTGCTAATGATGTATGAAGAGCTTAACAAGAGCCGCTGCTCGCTTGACAGAGGCAGAGTTCTGTGCTGCTGCTCTCTGTAACTGTGACTGGGACTGTTGATGTTGTGCTGTTAGCATCTGTTATGTTATTAGCATCTGTTATGTTGCTAACATTTTTAAGCGGAGATCAAACACAAATTTTCTATCTTTATATAAAGCGGTAAAAAAAATCAAACCCAACTTGTCTATTCCAGTTAACCTTGGCAGAGTTTGCAAAGAAAATGTATATTTAACAGAGGACGCATGAACTTTAGTTATAACAGGAACGGAACAAAGGCATTAACATTTCACATAAATAAAGAAGCTAATGAGAAATGGCATATTCACATGTAAATTTCAGATTTTACATTAAATAAAATAAAACAACTGAATTGCAAATTACGTGAAAAACTAATCCATTTTAATTAAAGTAAATAAAATGCAATTTTGAGAGCGAAAAAACCCAAAAACCTCACACAAAGAGGGGATTATGTTTATGGACTACTGTCGGAGAGAGTTGCCAAAGAGTTAGATAAACGGATTTAAATTGTGTGAGTGCATTTTGGCTTGTTGTTCGCTCGTTCATTATTCATAATTATTGCACATGATGAATAAATAGAATTGCATATTAATTTGCGGACAATTGTGTAGCCATTAGCTAGGACAAAGCCAGAGACCGACCGCAGAGAGAACCAAATGGTATGAAAAATATTGCAAACCAAATCCAAAATCCCTGAATGCAGCTTACAAAAGCGATTAATTAGCGTTAAGTTTGGTCAGTTTTGGACGCTGTCAGCAAATGTTTAACTGCTCATTAGTTCGCCCAAGCTCCGCAGCCCCAGTGGCAGTGGCAGCTCCACTGGCAGTGTCAAGTCAGTGCGAATGTTAACCACAGTGCATACCTGCTAGATCCGTGCTGGCCTCATTAGAATTCAGCTTGTGTCGCTGTCGCTGTCTCTGTCTCTGTCTCTGTCGGAGTCTCCCCTCTATGTGCTGCTTGGTCTCAACTTAAACTTCAACTGCACTTGCCACAAAAACTACTTGTTATTCAAAGCGTTAAACTTCGTTTAGCTGGGCGAAATGTTTTAGAACTCGTTAGAGCGTCCCGGCTGATACGAGTGCGAGCAGTACTTTCACCCACTAACAGACAGACTGCCAGACCGCCTAATCAATGTTCTAATGTACTATATATATGTGAGACTCGTGTGTGTGTGTGTGTGTGTGTGTGTGTACGGACGACTGCCTGGATTGAGTCGAGTAAAGTCATTTGTTTGCCATCAATTCTTGACTTGGTAACAAGTTGAAAGAAACATGTCACATTTAAAAGTTGCCAAGTTAAGTGAAAATTGACAACATCGAAGCAGTTCTTGGACTTCATTTAGGGATCATTATTAACACCATTGCAGCCAAATCTATATATCAACTGAAATTAGCCAACAAATAGAATGTATTCCCAATTAGATTTGATCTCATTGTCATACAACTCCATGAGCATAATCATGTTAAGCAATGGCATGGACAATCACATTGTTCCATCATTGAATCGCTGACATCTTATTCGATTCCCATACCCTCCCCTCTTCCCCTTCTCAACCAATTACTTAACATTTGTCCTGGCACCTGGATTCCATGTCCAAAACAAAAGGAACTCACTGTCAAAAGCAAAGAATGGAAAAAGTCTGCTCTATATAAACGCTGGTCAGAAACCAGAAAAAGTTTGTCAAATGAGGTTAGGTAGCATGATTGTGATTACGATTACGACTATGAGTTGGAGTTGGAGCTGGAGTTGGACTTCGATTTGTCTGGCACACACAAACCATAGCTCAACCATGTCAGCATGTTCCTTTATGTGTTTTTTGTGCCTTTTGACAGTTTGTGTCTGTCGAGCTGACAAGCTGTGTGCATTTGACAGCAGCTCCTACACGTTAGATAGATGTTCACACCCAATAATTACAAGCTAATGACAGCGTTTTGACAAGAAAATTGCGACAACAACTGAAAAAGATGCTAGTTGAAGTTGCAAGATGAACAGTAGAACAAGAGAGGGGGGATGGTTAGCTTATATAGCATTCACATTGTAAGTAAGATTTCTTCCACTTAGTTCGTTCTTAGATTCATGTAGGAACAACATTTGGGGCTCATTTGGAGAGAAGATTGGGCAGCAGTACAATTTACTTCTTTACTCTCATTAACTTAGCAGGCTCAAGGTCATTAGTGAGCGGAAAAGAGCAATTGTTTCCCATAACCATTGAGAATTTATTAAGAGTCCATCGGACCGCATGATTTTCCCTACATCTATTGAAGGTACAGCTTGACTCTACATATGCTTCAAGTCCTGCCAAGAACTATCATTAGGAGTCTTTCTTGCTCAACAACTCCACAATATTGTCCCTCGGGTGCCGAATCTTCAGCCTTCTTCTAATCAAGAGGGGTAGAGAAGAGCCCTAGCAAAAGTATTAGGGTGCTCCTCAAGCCTGCCAAAGTGTTTCGTAGCTGTTGAGTTTAGTTCATCTCCCGCTTGGCCAATGCCCAGGTCCTTATGAAGTGTTCTTTCTGATACAAACCACGCGGCGCCACAAATTTGATGGAGTTTCTTATTTTGAAGAACCTGCATTCTGCTAAGCTGGGTTTTGAAAGAGGATCCCCGTATTGCTAGGGCGTATCTAAAGACACCATCTTGTATATGATACCCTTGTTTTTCAGAGCCAATATGCTCCAGCCAGCCAAGCTTCTTTATCTTGCCCTGTATCTTGAAGCTAATCGCTGTCACAATGTGCCATTAAGAGAGCTTTTTGTGAAGTTGAACTCCAAGCTATCAGTGCTAGTCCTTGAGAATGATTGGTTTGTCTAATATGGTTAAAGTTCTGCATAGATTCTTGCAGAGTTTATGAGCCATTGCAGCAGATTTCTCCGCGCTGATGGTTATACACCACCTTTGGGACCGTGTAGCTACCGCATCTGCCATTTCTTCCAGCTTGTTGAAAGCCTCGTCAGGGGTTTTATGCTGTATCATCATCATTCCACCACTTATTCCAGACTCTGCTGGGAATATCCGCCGTGTATAGACTGTATAGGTCCTAGGACACTGCTTTGGATCACTCCTGATTAGATGACAAATCTAACACACATTCACATTCTTCATGAATGATCCAAAAACTGATAGTTCAGCATAAATAGTTGGCTTCACACGTCGTAAGCTTCATATATTCTTCGTTTCAGTTTCAGTTTCCTCGTTGAGTTAAGATATGAAGTGGCTTTAATAAGGCGTTTGATTTTGATTTTTATAGATTCAGCTCTCTCTCTCTCTCTCTCTCTCTCTCTCTCTCTCTCTCTCTCTCTCTCTCTCTCTCTCTCTCTCTCTCTCTCTCTCTCTCTCTCTCTCTCTGTCTCTCTCTATAACTATGGATTCATATTTTCGCTTATTTTCGTATTAATTTTCAGTTGAAAATCAGCTCATAGGAAAGTTGCGCATCCTGCCGTTGCATAATTTGTGTTTGTGCTTGTGTTTGCACTGCACCGGACTCGGACTCGGACTCGGACAACAAAGCCAGGCTGCAGTGAGATTTTGGCCGTGTGTTGTCCAATATATATTTCCGCCATATACATATAATATGCAAAACAGGGCAAAAACTCTTGCTGCACCAGGCAGATGGAGATGCATAGAGAGAGAGACAGAGAGAGAGAGAGAAGAGAAAGTTTCTATGGCCCCAAAAAATGAAAACAGAAAATTAATTTTGTTTTCAGCAGAGGGAATTTTGAGAGCCAGATTTTTTGGCTGCATTTTTGGCTGCTAATACTGTGGCAGCACTGACCGCAGTTCTCCCAGCTTTTTTATTGTTTTAATTAAATTTTTTTGGCCAACAAGTTTTGGTAAAGTTGGCAAATTGTGCTAGTTTTGAAATGGTTGGGTTGGTTTTGTGCCCTGAAATATTTAAGAATATTCATGGCTATGAAATTGCTAGGGGATTCAGAAGGATGGGATAGGATGGGATATTTGGAATGATAACTCAAATGAGGCAGTGTAACTACCGCAAGGACCTCAAAGCATTAGAGTTAAAACTTCAAATCAAAAGAAAACCCAAAGCTACTTAATTGAACAACAAAGGGATCGGAGCGATTGAAAGGGCCCCCCTCAACCAGTGATGGAAACGATGAAGACGAGACGAGAAGCCCAAAGCTTAGGCAAAAAGGAAACACAACCAAATGGAAAACTCTCCGAAAAGGCAAAAAAAAAAAAAGAACTGCAACGCGTTGATGTATGATGTTGCCAATTGTTTGAACTAAATCAAACGGCACAGCTAGGGGAGTGACAGGGGGGAAGCAACAGTAGGCAGGCAGGCAGGCAGCCAAAAGGCATATCCTGTGGTTGCGGCTGGACATGGCTTGGCATTGCCTGGGTCTTAGGTCGAATGTAAACAAAGCACATTGAAAAATTGTCAGAAATCAACTGAGGCAAGGAACAGGCTCAGGGCTCAGGGCTCAGGGTGGAGTGCCAACTGGAGTCCTGTCATTTATATATCAGTATATCTGCTCCTGCTGCTGCTGCTCCTGCTGCTGTTGTGTGTTATTCAATCAGGCTAGAAATTTATCGAGCCATTTCCCCGAGAGCTGATAAACTCTTTTGTGGTTTGAAGAAATGGCCAAGAAATGGACACAAATTAAGACGGACTTTGCCCGTAGTCCTGGCCATAAATAACAGCAGCATAGTCATAAGCCATATATATATATACATTTTAGATGCATGCAGATAAATAATGTCTGCGTAATGATGCAAATTTTCCAACTTAATGCAAATTTATTTGAATATATTTTACGATTCATTTGAGGCAACCGCAAAAACATTTAACGCTTCCATTTGCCCCTTTTGGTTTGGGCCGCCAAATTCGACACTGAATTATTTATGGTAATGCCAATCAGAGACGCAATACAACATGAATTATAGTAGTTTACACACACACACACACTCACACACACGCACACGGAACACTTTGATACTCGTGCTTAAGTTGAAGCCATGACGCATGCATAATAAAAGGGCCATAAATTTCCCCTTTAATTGTTTTGCGAAAAGTTGCCAGATGTATTTTCCATATAGCAAAGCTATGGCCAATGGCCATATCTTATTAGCTCGAAAAACTATTCGACTGTTGAACAAATTAAAATTGATTTTCAGCACGAGCGATTTGTGGCCCCAGGCCCCCTTTATCTTTCGACTCAACACCGCTTTCAGCAGATCCTGCCGCTGGCAGCCGCGCTCTCCTGAGCAGAATAACTCATATTTTTTATGCATGCAAAAAAATGGAATGGAATGGAAAAGGAAAACTGAGCAGGCGAATCGCAGAAATGAGAAGATGTCAAAAAATAAATCTTAAAATCCTTGTACTTGTGCACGTTGATTGCTTAGACCCCTGCCCATCCCCCTGCCATCCCTATTACCATCCTTGCATTTGCAATTCCTTTCGATTTTCCTACAGAGAGAGACCCACTTTATCAATTTCGCCAATAAAATTTCAAACAGTTTCTTCAGCTTCGGCTGGCTTTTTTCGTTTACTTTTTTTACATTCTTTTCCTGGTTTACTGCTTGCTGCTGGGAAAAGGGAGAGAGAGGGGAGAGAGGGGAGTGGGGCTTAAACAAAAAATGCATCATTCATCATCGAATTCAGACTCGACCGACGCTGGCTGTAGTCGATGTGATTGTGGATTGTTTTTGGTTGTTTCTATTGTTTGCTTGACTGACTACCTGCTCTGATGGCTGATGGTTTTCTGAACTGAAGTTTTTCCCTCCCCTCCCACTCACACTCTTATTGTACCCTATTTGGCCAAGTGGCATCAGCTAATTGGATTTATTGTTATAAATGTTTGAGAAATTAGTCGGATGAACTTTTCACTTAATTTGTCAAAACAAAAGGATAAAAACGAGGTTTAACCATTCTGACCAGCATTTGGGATTGCTCTGAAAAACCAAGAAATTTTCCTCTTTTGGAAAGTAGTAACATACTCTTTTATTGCAACGCATAGAAGGAAGCATCTACGACCCCATAAAGTATACATAGCCTTGATCAGCATCCGTTTGTCTGTTTCAATGCGAACTAGTCTCTCAGTTTTAAAGCTATCACGCTGAATTTCTTACCATAGACTGCTTTCTGCTGAAAACTGCTCTTGTGTAAAATTCGATCAGATCGGACCACTATATCATATAGCTCACATATAACCAACTTAGTCTGAATGAACTCTTAGTACACCAAAATTGGTTGCTTTTAATCTAAATTAAACCAAATTTGGTGGATGTCAGCTCTAGAAGCCGCTTCGTCCGCTGACCAAAGTTGATCCAGATCGGACTACTATATCATATACCTCCCATATAACAGATCGATTCAGAGTTGAGTCTTAGTACAGCAAAATTTCTTGGTTTTTATCCAAATTTGACCAAATTTAGTAGATCTCAACTTTAGAAGCCTCTACGCCAGCTGAGCAAAGTAGATAAAGATCAGATCACTATATCATATAGCTCCCATATAACTGATCGATTCAAAATGAAGTCTTAGTACGACAAAATTTCTTGGTTTTTATCCAAATTTGATCAAATTTGGTAAATGTCAGTTTTAGAAGCAAATTTCTTCCGAATCTTTCAAGGGTATCTAAGCTTCGGTTACCCGAAGTTAGCCTTCCTCTCTTGATTTCAATAAGTATTAAGCCATGTAATACTTAGACGACTATCAAATATTACTGTTAAGAATTATTTTCAATTTTTGAAAATTATTTACTTGATATTTCTGAAAGGTAAAGAAGCGGCTCTCTCAGAGTCAGGCCGCAATGCTATCAAACGAGTTTCCATATATGTACGATGTGTACAAAAGAGCGAAAGAACAAGCAAGGAAGGCTTTGCCGAAGCTTACATACCATTCACAATGAAAATATATGATCGCTTCTATGCCAGCTGCCTATTATAGTAGTCCGATCTGAATCAAATTGCCCAGCTTATTGATGGAAACATTGAGAATGCGTAGTTTGGGCATCGACGAAAGTGAGACAGGCAGCTCGGTTAGCTGGTTATTGGAGAGATTGAGTATCTCCAGGTTCAGCAGATTGGCAATGCCAGGACTGATGATGCTTATCTTATTGTGGGAGAGAGTTAAACGCGTGATATAGGACATGTTGACTGCGACGAAGAGGGAAGAGAAGGTGCAAGAGATTTAAGATTTCTGAAATCTTTGTGTTGAAACAAACGGGCAGACAGCCATGTCTATATCGATTCCCCTTGTCATGCTAATTCCTTCTGTGCCTTGCCAACTCCCTGACAAAATCAATATGCCATTCACAATATTTTGTGAATGGTATAATTAAATGAAATAAGCAAAGACAATATGCTCATATCAAGTTTTAAAACGCTCTGTCTTCGAGATTTTGCTTTTGTTTTTATCGACTCTCGCGACAGCGAGGCAAAAATAAGAATATGCCACAGACACGACACAGACAGAGCATCGATCACTGGTTGGCCAGTTGATGCTGAGACATTGTAAAAGTAAAAGCAACCAAAAACTATATAAAAATCTCTGTCTCACCCGCGATTTATTTAGTTGATCGTCTCGAACGCATTGGTGACGCGCGCCTCCTACCTCTACTTTTATGTCTTATCTGTAGATCCGTGAATAGAAATAAATGCATTCAGTTTCTGGCCACCAATTAAAAATCTCAACAAAAAACCTATAAATACACCAACAAAATAGGTCAAGTGCAAAGGCAAAGAAGTGAAAACTATAAAAGAAGCAACATATGTAAAGTTGAATTTTACAAAAGTGGCTGCTAAACTGTGAAAACAAATCAAATAGAAAAGTTTGAGTACTACTGGTATAGGTGTGTGTCCAGGCTAAATGCCAAGAATTTAATCGAAATAACCATAATTGCGGCAATCGATGTTTCGATTGTTCAGGCACACAAAAATACTCATACTAAATACCAAAAATAGTTATATTTAGTGCGTTTTTGGGTCTGAACATGGATTCAAAATTGTAACAAGGCTTACGAAGCAAAAGCTAAAGAAAACACGTGGAAATTTTAGTTTAACACATATAAGGGTAACATTGTATCATTTGTATACCATGTATATCCTGTGCAAGGGTATATTAAAGTTGTTGCAATGTATGTAACACACAAAATAGAGCATGACAGACCCCATATAAAAAATGTGTATTAAAATATTATATATATATATATATATGTACGCAGATGGAGCTTATTAATTCGGTTTGGCAAGCGCACTTTTTAGTGTAGCCCCCATAAAATCCCACCGCTTACTTCTGTCTGTTTAAAACATAACTTCTTTCATTGTAATTAAAGAAATTTTCATCATCAAGCCAAAATGAAGCTCATAACAATAACAATGAAAGCGAATGAACTGCGACAATTACGACTGCCCGCCAATATTAATTTATTTAAATGATTTAGTATTTTGCTAGCACACTAAATACTAAATTCGAGAAAATGAATCGATGTTTGAAAATGTATCGATTAAATATCGATGTTTTCTCCAGCACTATTTTTAGGAATTATGTCTCAATGTTTACCCGTCAGCGCCAAGATGTCGAAGGCTAAGAAAGTTTTAGATGAGGCGAGAGAAACCCAAAATCGTGAATTAGATTTGGTGGACAAGGGCTTGGCGTCCTTCGAGGAGCTGCCTGGACTGTGTGAGTATTCAAAGCTTCAGTAAAGTGCTTAATTAGGAGTCAGAGTCGCTTAAAGAGTAGAAATGCCGTCGACACCCACGCAAAGACCAACACCCTACTGCTAGATATGCCGTAAAAAACAACAATTATTTTATATTTATCTATAAACAAAATAAGTTATAAATTCTAAAATGTGGAATTTTGCAATATTTTTATGTCCGAAATGTGTTGGCTATTTCTTGCGATGACGCCAGCCTTCAGGAATTTTATTAACACAAACAGATGAGTCGAAACTCAATTGTATTATCCATATTTCGGAGTATGATTCAAATTGCTGGAGTTACTTTTCCTCAACTCTGCTTAATGTTTTCTAAAATTAGCTCAACATTTGTTTGTTTAAATTAAATAATGCTGCAGCAATAACAACAGCACCGACACCCACATATACATATTCAGATACAGCTGCTATTGTTATCGACTCGCTTCAACTATCGTTGAAAACTATCGAAGCGGCTTATTTGAAAATGTAAACTATTGTTTAGCGACCTCTACTAAAGCCAGGACTCAAACAAATATTAAACCTAAACAATTGGCACCTTCTCTCCCCTCTTCCTCGCAGTCAACATGTCCTATATCACGCGTCTGACTCTCTCCCACAATAAGATAAGCATCATCAGTCCTGGCATTGCCAATCTGCTGAACCTGGAGATACTCAATCTCTCCAATAACCACCTAACCGAGCTGCCTGTCTCACTTTCGTCAATGCCCAAACTACGCATTCTCAATGTTTCTATCAATAAGCTGGGCAACCTGCCTCGGGGCTTTGGCGCCTTCCCTGTACTCGAAGTTCTGGACTTGTCCTACAACAATCTCAACGAGCAGGTCTTGCCGGGCAACTTTTTTGGCATGGAGACGCTGCGTGCCTTGTACTTGGGTGACAACGACTTTGAGTACATACCCAAGGAGGTGGGCCAATTGAAGAATCTACAAATCCTGGGCTTGCGAGACAACGATTTGCTGGAGCTGCCACGAGAAGTGGGCGACCTGCAACGACTGCGCGAGCTGCACATACAAAACAATCGCTTGCAAGTGCTGCCACCCGAGGTGGCTCAGCTGGACTTGCTGAGCAACAAATCGGTGATGAAAATGGAGGAGAATCCCTGGGTGAATCCCATAGCAGAACAATATCTGCTGGGCATAAGTCATGTCATTGAGTATCTCAAAACGGAGACATATAAGATGTGAGTTCAACTGATATTTGAGCAGATCCTAAGAACTAACCTTTATATTTCTCCTTCCCCTGGCTTATGAATAGCATATACAATCGCCATATGCAGGCTGGACGCGGTCCACCGCCGCCCAAGGCAGACAAGAGCAAGAAGGCATCACGAATTTTCCCTTCGGCCTGATTTCAGTGTTTTTTATTAACCAAAAAAGAGATAATACAAAGAATTTGTTCACTAATTTTTAAGTAATATTTTTGTAATCTGTTTTTCGTGTGAGTTTAGAAGTTTGAAAAAGAGAAAGTGCCTTAATTGTTGTGCTAACAAAACAAATAAATACATTTTTTGCATAATATGAATAATATAACAGGAAAGACATTATAGTTTTCTTATATGGTGTAATACAAATCAAGGGGAATAATCAACTGTGTAACGATACAATTTGAATATGAAAAGCTTTAACAGAAGCAAGAATAGAGAGACGACTTTAGGCGCCAAATCAAAACTGTTAAACGGATTAGATGTTTTGAAGGCTCAAAAACTCTGTTGCGTGAGTTGATCAACTTACCTAGATGAAGGCAGACTGTCCCTTTGGCGGTTGTTTCCCTACTTTTCCAGAAACTGCTAGCAAATAAGTGTTTACCATTCAGAGTTGACCATCCTACGTTTCTATAATGATGTAGTTTTATGTCCAGATTTTGAGAAAAAAGGTTCTCTCTTAAGTGTTTTTTGTCTGGGAACAACTTTTGTTCGATTTGACACGCTTTGAAACACCCATACAGACAATTGCTGTTCTGTTTCCAGCTTCTACTCATATATCCATGTTTTTGAACGTTTCAACTGTCTCTTCGGCAGTCGTAACTCTCTGACCACATAGTTTACCTTTGATATTCTTCGGCAACAAGAAGAAGTCATTGGGTGCCAAGTCAGGACTGTACGGAGGATGAGTCATCATTTATATGTTTTGATTCCTCCACGATGGAGAAATGATTCATCTCTGGTGGCAAACAAATGGTCGAGTACCGTCCTACGTTGCTCAAGCAGAACAATGGCCACATGACCCTCAGACCACATGAGTAATCCTCATACTAGATTTGAGGTGCAGCAAAGTTGTTGGTTTTAAATCTCGAAGCGCACTCAGCAGGCGCTTTTGTTGAATCCTCAAAACAGCCAAATAATGCTTCCAAATAGGAAAAGGTTGACTTTTTCGCTATCTTCCTTCTAAGGTACACAAATAATCCTACTAATTCAAATGTTTCCACATTCATACCTCCAAATCCCATAGAGTTTTCCATGACACCGAAATTCTTTTGCATCCATTTCCAGGCAGTTGTCGGGCGGCCAGTTAAGAATTCCTTTCGCGTTTCCTGATTAAGTAAAAGAGCGAATTTTGCTTTATATTTTTTATTTTATAAAATAGTAGTTTTTCTTGTTTTTATTAGCATTTCTCATGTTAATTCATTTTTGTTTTGTTGCCAGCCGTTTTGTTTTGCTGCTTTCATTATCAGAATCATAATTAATTAGTGTACTTAAAGTCAATTGAATTCATTCTTTATGCTTTGTTATAATTAAATTAATAGTTAAATGTTTTTTGTTTTGATTTTTACTTTTCTTGTTTGTTCTTTGTTTTCGTTTTCATTTTCATTTGAGAAAAACTAATAGCATAGTTCAATTGTTGTCTGTTTGTATTTGAGTTGTTGCTTTAAATGTAATATATATATATATATTTATTAATACATTTATATCAATTTATGCAATAATTTGTTTAATTCGTAAACTTAGTTTTCTGTTTCTGTTTGTTCTTTTTGTATGTTGAATGAAATTTATTTTATATCATTACTTAATTACGATTTTGCATGTCTATTTATATATATCTATATTCGTATTATAGAGTTTATTTACAAGATTTTATTTACCACAAAATTATAATGGAAATTTGTGAGACAGAAATGGAAGAAGAAAGGCCATCAGCGATGGGCAGTCAGTGGCTCTCTCAGAGCTCTTAAGCTGAGTCGTAATAGTAAAATATGAAGCTCACAAAACAGAATAAAAAAAAAATTAAGCAACAACAAATGCATAAGCATGCTGTGGGATATCGTCGCAATGACAGATTCTAACAGAAGTTTTTGATTGAAGATTTGCTGCCCATCGCTGGTGTGGATGCCCTTAAAAGTCTGGTCTGACATTGCAAATAATCTAGAAATTACAAAGTATTTTTAAAGATTTTTAAAAAGCAAGAGTTCAGTTCTAGAATCGAGAATTGAGAATTTCAAAATGAACACAAAGCTTACTTCAATAATATGTTATTTTAGTATGCTTAATTTGTATTTCATATTTTAATATTCGCATTTTCGCACCTTATTGTGATGTTATGTGATGTTTTTGTTCGCAGAGTTTCATCAGTCCAAGAGATTGAGTGTCCACTAGTATTTTCATTTCACATTGTTTGAGCATGCCAAATACACAGATCCAACCCAGACCAAAAACAAACAAAAACTAGTAAACTAGTCAAACTATAACCTAGTGTATAAAAACTACAACATATACACAACTTCAATACATATTTAAATGACCAAATGACCATATGCTTAATTACATACATTACATACTTAAAAAACATACAATAATGACATTCAAATTGAGATAGATATACATATTCATACATACGTACTCACACGTTACATATACGCACTCGCGCATATGTGTCAAATAACATTAAACGTAAAGCTTTTTTTAACCTAAGCTAAATGATCATAAAAAAAAAATGTTGTGGCAAAATTAACAAAGAAAATTTCAGTTTTGTCAAAATTCAAATAAACAACAGAAATGTTAGCAAGATCTAAGAATTTTTGTACAAACAAATGTTTAACTCTGGTTTTAAATGTGCCATAATTTTGTCATAATTTGTTTTGCTACTTTACAAATGCAGTTTTTGACGGCTTTAGAAAACTTATCGCCTTTTTGTAGTTTACAGTTTGTTAAATACGATTTAAATGCTTTTGCTGTTACAGTTGCTGTTGCTTTTGCAGTTACTTTGCTGTTACAGTTGATGTTACTTTAGCTGTTACAGTTACGGTTGCAGTCGCTGTTACAGTTGCTTATGCTGTTACAGCTGCTGTTGCTTTTGCTGTTACAGTTGCTTTTTCTATTGCCTTTGCTGTTACAGTTGCAGTTGCTCTTGCTCTTACAGTTGCAGTTGCTCTTGCTGTTACATTTGCTTTTGCTGTTGCCTTTGCTGTTACAGTTGCTGTTACAGTTGCTTTTGCAGTTGCTGTTGCTCTTGTTTGTTCTATCCGCTTAATTAATTTGCTATTTTTGCCGTTTAACTTTGAATTTTTTACAAACATCATTTTGTTGTTGCGCCTTTAAATGTATTAATTAATATTTTTGCATGACTTGGCTGTAGGAATTTCTTTCCTCTTTGCAAACATTTGCATAGGGCTTTTTTTTCCTTTTTTTGTTTTGTTTGCTTGCAACCACACACACAATCAATATATGTGTGTGCATATTTAATGCCTGTGTACACGCATATACTTATTTATTTTGTAATCATTTATAATTGTTTTAATTTTCTTGCTTTCCTCATATCAATTAATTTAATAATAAAAAATATCGTTCATTTTCTTTAAATAAAAATAATTAGCATAAAAATTACATTTACATTTAATTTGAGTTCATTTGATTTTTGATCTGGTTTTGTTTGTTTTTGTTTTTGTTTTTGCATTTGCTGCCGTTGCTGCTTTTGCTTTTGCTTCTGTTTCTGCTGTTGCTTGTCTTTTTGCTGTTGCTGTTGCTGTCGCTTTGCCTTTGGTATTTGAAGTGGTTCCGCAGTGTCCTGTGCTTTTGTTGCTTGTCAAACTTTGCTATTGCTTGGGTTTGGGGCCCGCGTTGTCGACTCGTATTGGCCGCGTCCTAAGGCCGCATAGGCATCGGCATAGCCGTGCAGCTGCTGCTCCTGGTCCTGATCCTGCTGCTGTTGCTGTTCATGCAGCGATGTCGGTCGACTATAGCTTACTTGTAGCAGCGGGGGCGGCGCGACGCCTAAACAAGAGAAATGGGAAATTAAAGATTGCTTTAGTTCCTTAACTGTTGACATTCTCAAAACCATATCGTATTGATTCACTTATAAAACAAATTTAATATAATGAACATATGTATATTTAATAAAAAACAAGAAAGGAAGGCTAACTTCGGCCAAACGAAGCTTAGATACAATTGCAGATTCGGATGAAATTTGGTTAGTAGACGTAGAGGCTTCTAAAACTGACATTCATCAGATTTGGTTCAATTGGGATGAAAAACAAGACATTTTGCTGGACTAAGACTTCATTCCGAGTCGGTCGGTTATATGAGAGCTATATGATATAGTGGTCCGATCTGGATGATTTTGATATATGAGCAGATTACAGCAGTAGGCTTATGGCTTATGGTAAAAATTTCAGTATGATAGCTCTAAAACTGAGAAACTGTTCTCATACAATCAGATGGACAGACACTCGGCTTGTCATGCTGATCAAGAATATGTATACTTTCTGGGGTCGCAGATGCTTCCTTCTCTGCTTTACAAATGTGACAAAATTATAATATCCTCTGCAAGGGTACAAAAATATACATATGCACAAATATATCAGTGTTAGTATACGAAAGTTATATGACATACGATATGGAATAACTATCTTTAATCAAAATTAACTATAAATTTGAACAGGAAACTAAACCATAATTTAGTGTTAGAATTTGTATTCTATGTTTGCTTGGAAGAAAGTCCATTATGAAATCCTTTCCAAGCACACATTTTACATCTGAAGAAGGGTTAAAAAAAAAATGAAAAAGAAAGACTAGCTTCGGCTTGCCGAAGCTCATAAGTATATCATTCACAGTGTAAATATATGTATAGCCACTCCTATGCAAACTATATGATATAGTTATCAGATGTGGATCAAAATTATTCATTGGTTTTCTGTTGAGCTCTCTCTGTTGAGCGGTTCTTTAGGGAACCACCTTTACTTCATTGAACACTACCAAACGGTCCGAGAATAATCAGAACTAAAGCGAACACAAACAAATGGTTTTTTAGTTGAGCGAAGACCGTTTTTCTAAAGAGCCGATGTGAATGGTTGCTCTGTCTCTTTGCTCAAAGTTTCAGTAGGAAACACGTATTTTCGGACAACGAGAAAAGGTCAACCGTTATTTGCCAGCTCTAGATGATTTAGTCGTTCAATTTGTACGAATCTTAAACTCCATCCAGACAACTATTTCAGACCGACGGAGTTAGGTATATCGATTCCCCTCATCATTCATGACAAAATGAATATAGATTGATATACATTCATAGAGATATCTACATGAAATGACGAGCCAATCTACTTCTAAGGTTTTTGGTTTGTTTAAGCGACCTTTCTATATGTAAATGTTGTTATTTAGCAAGCTCGAGGTCAAGTGTGTGAGGAGACGCCGATATAGTTAAAGCACAATCATTCATAATACATATACTTTTTGTGAATGGTATTAAAATAGTAAAGCGGCAAATTTTAAATCAATATAAAATATAATATATATGCCCATGCAATAACAAAAACAACAACAATAGTACAGTTAACAAATGGACTCCAATACAAAAAAATACAACAAATAAAAACACTTCATTCCAGACAACAAAAACATCATACAGAGTGGAGATGAAAACATACCAAAATGTCTAAGATTAGTACGAAATTCTAAACAAAATCCATGCTCTGGTTAGAGGGGAAGGGGAAGGACAACAAGCTGGGTATGAGAGACAGGGAAGTAATTCATAGAATAGAATATCATGAAGGAAAACAAAATCAAACGCACTGCATCAGTGGATGACCATACCAATTGCATTTTGAAATTTTGTCTGTGTGTCGGATGGTTGGTGGGGTTTGGGGGGAAAACGATATTTTTGTTTTGATGTGGAACGTTGGGGTGCGTGTGTTGGTTTTCGGCTCTTGAGCAGCTCTCGTCTGTTGTCTGTCTCTGCTCCAGTTTTGATACGATTCCACGGCTTTTAATAAACAATATTGCGACGTATGGGCGGCTTCGCAGAGGATGCGGACTTTGACTTCTCTTTGCTGCTGCTGCGACTGCTGCTGCTTTTGTGGCTCTGGTTTAGCTTGCTCTTTGTGTCTTTGGCACTTTTACCGCTTTTGCCACTACTGCCGGCGGCCGCTGCGGAGGATGTAGTGGGTGTATTGGTGGTGGTGGTGTTGTTGTTGGTACGTGATGAACGGGACTTATTGCGTGGAGGCAAGTCTGAATTGAATTGAATTTGAAAAGGCGTTTCCAGAAACGAAACGAAAAGAAAAACAAAATTAAACGGCGGATAAGGAAAACGTGGTTCATGTCTAAGCTAAGTTCAACTCGTGGATTGAGAGCTAGCTAGGGAGGACTTTGTGGACAGACGCACCTTTCGGCGCATAAAACGCTTGTTGTTGTTGTTGCGGTGAGAGTGCTTGCTGTTGTTGTTGTTGTTGTTGTGTACTGGCATTGGCCGGCGGCAAAGGCAGCGGCAGCTGAGCCCGTGCCACAATGCCGCCACTGCTAATTGCCGCCTGAACGCCACCACCAATGGAACCCGTCACCGCCTGCTGCGTCTGCTGCTGATCAGCTGCATACCCGCCATGCTGGGCAGAGCGCCCGCCTGCTCCTCCTGCTGCTGCTCCGCTGCTGGGCGGTCTGCCGCTGCTGGTGGATCGTGTGCCCCGTCCATCGCTTCGTCTCGCCTGGTTCGCAGCCGAACTGCGACTCGCATGACCCCCTCCAGTGGGGAGTGGAACTATGGAATGACCGCCCTGATGGCGATCCCATTCATGTGGATGCGCCTGATGGTGTCCACGAGAGCTGTTGCCGCCGTGGCGACCACCACCGCCGCCTCCTCCACCACCTCCTCCGCGTGGATAATGCTGAGCCTCGTGGGCGGGCGGTGGAATACTGCGCGGACCTGCGCCACGCTGATGCGGATGTCGTTGCTACGTTGGAAAGGAGAAGAGAGGAGAATAACAACAGTTCGGTTCGACGGTCCCCATCCTACTCACCATTCTCCTAAGCGTATTCATGGGCGCTCTCAGTGTCTCGCTGATTCGTCGTGCCCGCCGCTTCTTGGGATTGGAGCTGGGCGTGTGGACAGCACAGCACTTGATAAAGGCGCCCATTACAACAATGAAGGCCACGCCCATGAGCACCACAAAGTACCAGTTCTCGGTGACCCATTCGGCCACAGTGAGCAGTGTCTCGCGGTTGAGCAGCAGATTCTTGAGGCGCACCAACGGCCCATCGGCATCGACGGCGCGACACCTCAGAAAGACATCGCAATAGCCCTGGAAGTTGTCACAGGGGGAGCCCGGCTGAAGATTGATGCCGCCCGGCTGTATTTTATACTCGGCCGCAAACTCCCTTGTGCTGCGACAGGTTGCGGTGTCATTGCCGTCCTGGCAGGCCAGCTCGCACAGCGTCCGCTTGTCCACATGCGGCAGCGTGGCCGAGGTGAGGAAGCACTTGGTCATGTTCCACAGCAGGCAAGGCGAGCCGCTGCACTCTCCCCGTATGCACAGGGCGGTGCCATTGTTGCACATGGTCTTGTCGTCGCGATGTCGGGGCTCAGGACACTCGGCCGTGGTACCGTTGCATGTGCTGGACCAACTGCACTCAGTCTCCTCCTTGCACTTCTGGTGGTAGCTGATCGGCACAAAGGTGCACGAGTTGGCCAGACAACAGGGTCCCTGGGAGGGAGAGCACTGCGTTTTGGCACGGCGCGTACATCCCTTGGCGCTGGCATTCAGCGAGTGATCGTACTCGCTGATGAGACGCGGATAGCAGCACTTGTCCTTGCATTCCTCCTCATTGAAGCCGCAGTCGCACTCCTCGCCCGATTCCACAATCTTGTTTCCACAGAACGCACCCTCCGAGGCCTTGAAGCAGTCGCGCTTTGTGTTGCCCACGAGCACATCCAAGACATTGGAAATGTTGCGTATGGAGCAGGGCGAGAACTTCGAGTTGTTGGGGCGATCCCCAGAAGTGGCGCTGGCAAACATTATGAAATTGCCATTGAGGCCGCCAGGACGGCACTCCTGCGGGTAATCGTGCTGCAATGGAAGTGAAAACGACGGCATAACAATATAATTCCTTGACGATCTACCCCCAATTTCTCACCGGTGATCCAAAATTATGGCCAATCTCATGAGCCAATGTCAACTGCGATACCTTAGGTGGCACGCGGCTGTTGTAGTTCACAAAGGTGATGATGCCGGTGTTCAAAGAACGCTTGGTGCTCTGATACTGGCCTCCCACTGTCTCTGTGTAAGTCTTGTACTTCTCGCAAATGCCGCCAGAGGCGCCCGAGGCGCTGGCCACCCAAGCCAAGCCCAAGGTGCCGCCCGTAAAGTCTCTGCAAGTGACGAGTTTAAAAGTGCAATGAAAAATGGCTTTCAACTGAATACCAACCTGTAGGTGAAGACATAGGCCAGACAAAAGTCCGAGTGATCTTCCAGAGAGTGCAGATTCAAGAAGTTGGACACATCCATGTGCTCATTGCAGAAAGCATTGTGGGGTCCATTGTACGAGTTACGGCAGGCTGAATCGTCATCAATTTTAATTCGTTGCACCTGAAATTGTGGAGGAAAGATTAGAAACTTTCAATGAACCTAAGGTACCCTAAGGTAACCCAAAGATAACAAGTAAGAACGCTATTGTCGAAATTCCGACTATAAGATACTCGTACTATTGGGCAATTGAATATCTGCTTGGTTGCTTGATAAGATTCCATATTCTGTTCTCTCTCTCTTATTCGAATTATCGATCTGAAAGCATCCACTTGATGAATTTAACAAACAAGCTGTCCTTGTCCTTTCATTTTCACAGTTAATTGCAGTTACTTTGACTGTGTTTGATGTGCTGCGCGGACACATCTGTGGTCAGGTCAGGTCAGGTTGGGTCAGCATTGGCATGAATATGCCTCCCCTGCCCCCCATGTACTCCGCATACTCATAGTGGTAGTTGGTCGGTCAGTAGTTTGTTCGCTTTGTTCCTTTAACGCCATGCAGCCGCATCCTCATCAACCTCCTCCACTCTCTGTTTTGCACTCTCATGCTTCCTCGCTACACTCTGTACCCACCTCAAAGCGTATGTTGCGATGCTCGGTGCGACCGTCGAACTTTGTGTTGCGGTAAATGTAATTAACGGCCGTCACATGATGCGCAATCAGCGATGTGATTTCCTCACGCGTTTTCACATCCACCTCGTACTTGCGACCGCGATCGTGCTGTAAAAAACAAAAGTGAGATGAAAACTAATACATTAGTATATGTGTATATGTACGGATGTATGTATGTATGTACGGATGTAGGAGGGTAATTTTTTAATATAAATCTCAACCGATTGACAAGGCTGGGGGGACGAGGCAGACAAACAAACGACCTTCCCCCAAACAAACTCCCCGCTGCCAAAACAAAAAAAATAAATATATTTGTATAAAAATGCAAATTCAGCTAAACTCGTTGAGTATTTCGGTCTTTTTATGTGTGTTATATAGGCAGACATTGTGCCAATCTTTCCAAATCCCACCGCTAACGGCAGATTCTGGCTCAAAAATCAAACAACGCCGTTGGGGGACAAACAAAAAGGAGGAAAATCGCGCCGACGAGAGAAACAAATGCGCGAATTATGCAAAACTCATTGCAAATAAACACACAAAAAAGATTGAAGCTGGCTGATGAAGTGGGGCAGAAGGCAGGCAGAAGTTGAAGGAGATTGACATGGCGGATGAAGGATGTGTTGGGGGGGGGGGTGCTGGCTTCGTTTATAACGGTTCATTGCATGCGCTATAAGAAAAAATTAAAGCAGGTCAGCTAAAGATTTGAGATTAGGCTAAGGCGAGATTCAGGGCACATGCGATTTGCCTTTGCTAACTCTATTAACATCAGTTATTTGCGAGCTCTGATTAATATAGTAATTTCTATATGAGCATGATTTTGCATGGCATCAGTCAATTCTTGTGCATCCTTTCGCCCAGGCATGACCCTGTCTGACTGTCAATCTGAAACCCATCCTTTCTCATCAATGGAAAGCCCTTTGTTCCTATGTTGGCTGCTCTTCGCGGCCGTTAAAAAAAACTGGCAATATTCAGGCTTACTTTTTTCATTGTTCCCCAAAGGACTCCACTTTTCATCTGACTCATACAGATTGAGCCTGTTTCGACCCTCTCCCAGTTCTCCCTCTACTTACATCTGCAATGCCTTCGCGTATGTGCCGCCAAATCAATGGATCCGTTTGTATATAGAGCGAACAGGTATTCTTGCTTGATGAGCCACCTCCATTACCACCGCCATCATTGGGCTGGCTGGCGCGGCGCACTCGCTCGTGGGCTAGCTGATGCCAATCCTCCACATTGGCTGCAGAGCCCAAGCGGCGTCCAGTCGCTGGATCATAGAAGCCACCATCGGCATAGTTCGCCTCCTTCGTGTATTTCTGATGCGGAAACTTGAAATCATCATCGCCGCTGGCATATTTCTTAGGTGGATGTTGCTGCTGCTGCTGCTGATGTTGCTGTTGCTGTTGAGGTGCAGGTGCAGCCTTTTTGTGCTGCTGCTTTTTCCAGTACAGCTTTTGGACGTCCTTCGACATGGGCACCGGCAGCTCTTCAACTGCTGAGTTTTGTATGCTCTCCATCCATTCGGAGACCTCATCCGTAATACCGCAGCCGCCCACGTGGCCTGTAAAACAATGATGAAAAAGAGTTGATGAAAGGAGGTATGAGAGAGTTGCTGTCAAAACGATTCAGGCTGCCAATTGGAAGCACAACACTCTGTTAGATACTCTGAAATGACCTGATGAATGACCAGACGACCAGAGAGAGAGTAGGGAATGAATTTCCCATTGCTTTCATGAATTGAACAAAAGATAAACCCACGATGCCTGCTTATTAGAAGCATCATCTACATCTATAAAACCCTGTTCATTTTCTATATTCTACTCTTATCCCATTGTGGTAGAGTATAAAATATAGACATGACAGTGTAAAAATTTGCTGGTGCAGCAACATGGACCTGGAACAGGACATGCAGAAACATACACTTCAGCATCGTATAATTTTATGCAGGCAGAGAAAAAAGGAAACAGAAAAACGGGTATGGGGGTATGGGGGTAAAAATTATTTATGGCGCACAAAATGAAAACCACGAAAATGTAATTAAAGTGAAACACACCAGACGGCGGACGGCAAGTGAATGTGCAACAAAAAATGTTAATGCAAATGCCAAAGTCAAATGTTTGAAAAAAAGGCACCAAAACGAAATCTAAAAAACAAAGGCAAATGTGTTATATAATATTGTGTGTGTGTGTGTGTGTGAGTGTGCAACAAGAGTGCAGCATACTTTTTGCGGTTGTTGCTGCACTTTAAAAAGCAAACTCCAAAATTTGTATCCACAATTGCAGCATCTACAGGAAACCAGTAAGAGCCTAGCCATAGGCAGGGAGAGAGAGAGAGAGAGCGGAGCCAGAGCTGCTAATGAAAATTTACGGTTTTATTGTTTAAGCGCATTGCATTCCATTACGCTTTCGCTTATCCTGGCTGAGCTTCCTCTTGCGCTCACAGTGTCAACGGCAAGCGTTCAGGTGTGGTCGTGGGTACAACTTTTATGGTCTCAGCAATATCCATTTGCTTGAAAAGATATATATCTTTTACCTACACGCTAGGCTGCTCTATCTTTTCAGTAGGCGGGTAGAAGGATCTTAAAAGGCAACGATAGGAAGAAAATGTTATTTGCTTAAGAAAAATTGTGTTTTCTAGTCAAAGATGACATAGGCTGGCAGTGTGAAATGTAATCTATATTACTTTCCAGGGGGAATTTTCTTCTTTGGTGAAAGAATTGATCAAAGAATTGTTGGCAAACCAACAGATTTCTCGAAGGGATTTTTGTAAATCGAGGATCTAAAACAATTGAAGTGAACATCGATACATCGCAAACAAAAAACCATCGGACAGCATCGATTTTTACCGTCCAAAACATCGATGCATCAGATAACATCGATGTTTTTGGACATCTCCAGATAGAAGCTGCGTAAACGCCCCTAAAAACTTATATATTTTTTATGGCTTTGATAATCATTGCTTCAGTTTTCAATCACTTGTGAGAGTTTCTTGTGTTTGCAATGAAAACTAACTGAGAAGAGTCTAAAATCGACTATTAAAACTTTTAAACTTTAAAACTCATTGCAAGGCAAACCCCAATCTAAAGCAAAACTACAAACAGGCAGCGAAAAGCTGGACAGCAGCGAGCGCGTTGCAGCTATAAATTTTGATTTGACTTTTGTTATTGTGTCCAGTTGGGACTCGGGATGGGGTAGGAGGTAAGTAAGTGTACCTGCTGCCATTAGCATTCTGCCATTTTCGTGCTTACTTCACACCGTCCGTTGTTTGTCTTTATTATAAAGCTTTTGTGAGTTTTATTTATTCTTAGTGTGGCGTGGAGACGTTGCCAAACTTCAGCAGGGCAACATCGCCTTGCAACAACAATGTGCAAATTGTGGCGGCTGCAGGTGGAAAGGCAGCTAGGCAGCTACTAAATGCATAACACTCGACAAGCCACGAACGAACGTACACCACCTTAAGAGCCTCAGAGCAGGCCGTGGAGTATAATTTGCATCTCAAAGGCCACCCCGAGGAGTCGCTCTGGCAACCACTCTTTGTTGAGCTTGCACTGTAGCACTGTAGGTAGGTGGTAGGTTGGTGGCGGCCGCCGCTTCTTACTCCAATGACCCGTTTTTGCTTCGTTTTGTTGCAAGTAGTACACGCTTACTTTTCTTTTCGTTTTGCTTTGCTTTTTAAAGCAGCACAGCCCCACCCTCACCTCACACTGCCACTCTGTTTGAGGGGCTGCATTCAATCGGCGCTATCTGATGTTGCCCTGGACCTGCTCGGCCAGCTAAGCCCTGTCAAGATGTTGTCTGATTTTCGGTCTTTATGCTGCGCTCGCTTCTTTGAGTGGCGGCTCTCGAATGGGCCCCAAGCTCAGCTCACTTTCCACAGCTCCCCTCCCCTCCCCTCCCTTTCTTGTGTGTGACAATTCTGCAGTTGAAGTTATCCCCCCCATTTCAATCAACAGCTGTTGAGTTACTGCTCCTCCTCCTGCTACACCTCTCCTACACATTTCATTTCCAATTTCTCTGCCACTCAACGGCTGCGCGTTCTTGCTTTGTGCCTTTTCGTTAGCTGTTGCTGCTGCTGCTGCTGCTGACGCGGCTCTGGCTTCATTTGCGCCGTGCCGCGTTGCTGTCACACATTCTCCATCTCTTCAGTCACATTCTCCTATTTCGCACCCTATCTCCTTTCTCGTCAATTCTCCAAGCAAGGCATATACACTTCAATCATATTTCGCTTGAGCTACAGGACTAGAGATGAACTCTGCTTAGCTGGACACGCACGAGGCACATCTTTCCCAAATGGATTTGGTATAGGTTGAGTCATGCTTCGATCTGCTTTTAGCCAGACTGATTCTATAGCATAACCTGAATTCGTGTTGGGTCCAATCGTGCAGTGTTGTCGTGACACCACACGCGATTGACTCTAGCTATTGGATTTTTCTTCTATGTCGAGATTTCTTCACAAAGATTAAAGTGCACTTTGGTGTTATCTTTGCTGCAGTCAGTCCAGCATCGCACACACACACACACAACATCCTTGCGGGCTGAAGGAAGCAACTTGCACTTGTACAAGGAATATTCTTGTCCTTCTTATATTGCCAGTTGCCTTCTTGTTGCTCGAATTGCACACAAAAGCCACGCGGCGGGCCGACGACTTATGAATTTTACAACTTCCGTTGCCTCAGTCGAGCTGAGCTCTGTTCAGGCACAGGACAGCCTGAGCAGCAGCAGCAGCAGCTTAGAGCTTTGTCCCATCCGCCCTTTACAAGGCGTTGCCAGGGGATTTCGCAAACGTCGACTAACGACGCTCAGACATGCAAGCGGCTTTCGCTTTGCCCAAAATTCCCATCCTCAATCCCTCCTAACTGTGGAGGCCAGGCCATTCAGGCCACTTGTGGCCTCCCTTGTTGTAAAAAAACGCGAAGCAAAAATGAAAAAATAATCTCAAATTCAATTGCAAATGAAATTGAGGGCGAAAAGATGCCATAAATACACACGCAGCTACATCCGAACGAGCCGAAACAGCTCACTGAATCTCGATCCCAAAAGGTTATGGCAGACTCAAGCAGGAGCACGAGCACGAGCAGGAACAGGAACACACAGTTTGTGTGAGAGAAAATTGTAAATTATTATTTTGTGGAAATTATAAAAAATGTATTCCAAATACGTATTCAGATTTAAATTTGTTTCGCTTTTGCACTTTGGCATGTGTAGATGTAAGAGTGCGTAACTAACTGTACAGTTATGTATGGGGGGAGGGGGGACGTCCATTAAATGAGCCAACAAATACCATTTTGGAAACATTAGAATACTTCATGTGTGCGCGTGTGTGTGAATAAATTTCTTACAATTTTCTCCTAATTTGCCTTTATTTTGTAAATGATTTGATTATTCCATTTTTTCTGTTTGCTCTCTTCCCTTGTCCTATTCCTTATCATCAGCAGCAGCAGCATTGCCACTGCGCTTAGTCCTCTGTGGAAGTCTTAATTTGTTTATTTTTCCGACTGTTTTGTTGTTTTTGTTTTACATTTGAATTGTGAATGCGTATTTGCTTTAATTAAAATGTTTCAATTTGTTCTTTTCTCTTTTTTTGTTTTGAATTTTGGTTTAGCTGTTTTAAAATTAAAGCAGCTTAAGCTTATACCAAGGGAGACTTGTTTTGGTTGCGATTTGGGTTAAAAATGTGGAATAAATTAAAAATTTGATGACTGCACTGCTGTCCTCTGCGAAGTGTGTAGAAAAGGTAAGGACACTTTCGATTCGATTTTAGATATTTTGTTGTCACACGTGTTCCGAACACAGTTTCAAGTATCTAGCATGCTTAGTTTGCTTTTGACAGGTAAAAAGGTTGGGCTGACTGCTTCCATTAGGACAATTGGGCTTTGGTTTCAACGTCATAACCATATACCCATTATTTCTAACCAGTTTTGACCCTGTTGAGCAAATCAAGATCATCACTGACGTCATTCAAGAACTCCTGAGTGATGTCCATGCAAGGGTTCTTCTGATCAAAATCCAGAAGTGTCGGAACAAATTTCGCAGACGATTTTCAAAAACAATTTTCTTTAGAGCTTCGAGGATATCTTCTATTGTTGATGCGCTAGGTTCGTCTTCGGCATCTTCTCGGCCATCTTGGAAGAGTTTGTACCACTTGTAAACGTTCTTTTTACTTAGAGCAGACTCTCCGTATGCAACTCCCAACGTTTTTGTACACACCTCGTATAATTGTGTTTTATAATTAGACCTGCTTTACTAAGACTTAAACTATTGGCTTATAAACTTGCTATGTTTTTGCTAAAGATTCAAACTACATGTAAACGGAAATAATATTAACATAACCAGCTCCCAAGTTTACCCTCTCCACAAACCAACATGAGTATATCTCGCCTCGGGTTGCACTGCCTTTAGTCTTTGTTTCCCCCCACCACACTACATATTTTATCGTCACCTGCGCGCCTTAACACTTGCACATAAAGCCACATCACACTCTTAACTTTGTATTCGGCAAGTCAAATTACGCATTTTAACAGCGTTGAAGTAGAAAAAATAACAAAAACAAAGCTGCCTGTCTGACTATTATGGCGACAGCATCAACACTTTTCGCATACAAATTAGTTTTCATGGCGAGGATGTGCTTGGCTTTGGGCAGCGCTGTTTTCCGGTCGCCTTCCTGGGTGATGGCGATGGCGATGGCTTTTGTATGTTAGTTTGTTTTCTGATTTTGTTGCTAAGAGAAAAATACATTAATAAGGAATGCTAAATGCGTTAGTTTGGCTTTGGAAACTTTGTTTCAATATTCATCTTTAAGACTTTAATGAAACTTTTGTTTTTGGGTAAGGAAATTCCCATGTGAAACCCATAAAATCCGAAAAGCTAAAGCAAATCCTTTAACTTCATAAACTTAACTTCAATTACACGTAAACACAGAGTTTAGTATGTGCATAGAAGGATAAACAAAGCTGCTCTTATGTGGCATGCCATGTGGCACACATGACGTATGCGTAATGTGCTCCATTCGACTTACAATCGCATTGCTCGAGTACAACTGACAGCCCAAAGACCCAGGCTAAAACTAAGATTTGCCCCAGGCAATATGGTTTTTCTTGTTGTTGCCTTTCTGGCTCTACATAACTCAGCCCAAAGTGAGTCCTCCGTCTCCATCTCCATCTCCATCGCCGATAGTGCTGCAGTTCAAGTCCTTGTGGCAGCTGGCATGAAATACAGAACAAATGCAGCAGAAGGACAATTTTAAACAATTTTAAAATTTACAACGCACATGCCACTTGACCGGACATGCAAAGAGTCTCAGTCTCAGCCAAGCCCTTCCCCTCCTTCTGCTCCTGCTCCACAGTTTTACGAGCTTCAAAACATACATAAATCTTGTGTTGAAAATGCATATTTACATTTAGTTCGTGCTATTTAACAACATTTGGTCAGCTCAAGCTCAGCGCGGAGCAGCAAGATGTACGAGAGTATGAAAATTTGAGGTTTTGAAAACTCTTCTCTTCTCTTCCCCCTCCCCATCAGCTTTTATGCGGCTTCGAAAAGTTTTGCATTTTAGCACTTTGCACTTGCCTTCCTTTCTCTCAGCATCCACAGGACTCTGTTGTTCTTGTTTTATTATACAACAAGTGCCAAATAATGTAACTACTAAAATATTAAATTTCTGTTTGAATTGTCGCCTCGCCAAGGTCCTTCTGGGTGGTTCATTTAGCTGCTGCTTTTGCTTCTGCATCTGCCATTGCCAGTGGCCATAAATTTTTGGGTAGCCCGTGTTTCCGCCTCTGGGAGTTTCTCTATGGTTGTTTTGGGGCAACATACATCCATCGTATGTTTAAGTTTAATTAAAATGGACATTATAGCTTCAATGGGCTTCAATGCGGGTGGGGGTGCCAAGAAGTACATGTATGTACATATGAGGTTATACATACATGCTAGTACATAAGTGTGAGGCTGAATTTGTGTGTGAGCAGCTGACTTGGCAAGTGGATGAAACTATGAATATTATTGCGAATGCTTGAAATTTATGTTGAAGATGGAAAGCAGAAGATATCAAAGGTGTTTCATCGATGCTTTTTTGAATATTTAGGTATAAGTCATGTCAACAACAAGAGAGGAAGGCTAAGTTCGAGTAGACGAAGCTTATATACCCTTGCAGAACTATAAAAAGGAAAGAAAAGTTAGTAGTCTGAAACGTATTTCCATCACCTGTAGCAATAGGCAGCGAAGCAATCTTCTTTCAGAGATTTTGGGCGTCCATTCTGATTTACAAACGCACAAACTTCACACACATATGACTTCGGGCACCCGAAATTAGCCTTCCTTTCTTGATACACATTCTTTAGAGTTCTGAAATTACACCAAAACTATTTCCTGCAGTTTTTAGTAAGTAAATTTCAGGGAAATTCTGTTCCCTTCGCTTCATTTGTCCATCTCTCACACTCTTTTTTACTGACAGCAGTCCAAGTTCATTATCCAAATCTATATATCCCACTTCGTATGCAAAAATATGATTTCACCTTCACCACATGCTTGCAACTTCCTGTTGCAGTTCCACAAAGAACTGTAGAAAGACAACGACAACAATACTGCTAAGAGGAGGCAATGAACACTCCATTCAGCAAGTTTAAATTGAACTGAAAATTGCGGTTTTTAGGCAGACACCAAACCACGTCGAAAGATAAAACATGCACAGACATAGACAGTTTCGCCCACTCCCAAAAACGAAACCAAGAGACAACCAACGAGGACTACCAGCCAGCCATCGATTATGCCCAGGCCCATAAGCCAGCGGTTTATGGGTATGGAGTGCAGCAGTAGAGGTAGACACATCTATCTATCTATCTATCTGTACAGTTTGACACCAGGCTTGCCTGGGTGGCTGTCATGTGTGCATGTTGGTGCGTCTGTCTGTGTGTGGTTTAAGTGCTTTACTGGTTATTTTCGGGGTCATTCGTGGCTGCCTCGCTCTCTTTCTGTTTCTATATTTCTCTCTCTTTCTCCTTTGGTGTCGAACAGTTGATAATGACGATGATGATAACAACAATAACAGAAACAGCACAGCAAGTTGCCAGCCAGACTTGGCTCCTCCTCCCGCCTAGTGGTGGCAAGGAACACAGCTATGCCAAACATTTGACTCTGTACCAATCGAAATACGCAACAAGGGCAGGTTTAAGTTAGGTTAGGTTTGCAGTAGTCGAAGGTGAAATGCTCTTACATTTGAAATGCATCATTTGCTATAGGAAAATCAGAAATCTGATTGACCATTATGGGGATAAGGTTTTCATACTCTCGAGTCTTATCTAACCTTTTTCCTTTGCTAAAACTGAGAAGGAAAGGAAAGTGTGTTCAAAGTTCAAGGTTTCGCTCTGTGAAATGTTGGTGACAAAATTTTAGCATGCGGTTGCAGTATTTGTGCGTGCAACACTTACTGTACTTTGTGCTTGTTAACAGCTGCAGATTGTGTTTAGAAGGACCTGGCTGGACCGACTCCAAACTAAACCAAAGCCATAAACCACTTTTATCATAAGCCAAGCATAAAGAAGATTCTCTCACTTGCACATCGACAAGCTGTCTGAATGTCTTATCGTCTGTCTAGTTGGGACTTATCAAATGTATGTACTTCAACTGCTGCCCCTCCCCTCTACCTTCCTAACTACTCCCTGCCTTAGTCAACCAAGTAAATATTTCCACTTTTCGGCCACAAATGCAATTGGGCTTGATGATATTTGTTACTTCCGCTTTGGTTCGTTCATCCTCCCGACCAAGTACAGGAAATGAAGCTTGTACAGCTTTTTGCTTTACTTGCTGCTGGTGTTGCTGTTGCTTCTGTTTCTGTTTCTATACACTGTCCTAAATTTGATTTACGATTCGTGGACAGCCATGAAAATCTCTAGTAGATTTTGTAACTAAATGTTGTTTATTAGTCTTTTCTGTTTTAGGAAACTTCAAAAAGCAAAAGAGAAGAAGTAAGAACGCAATAGTCGAAATTCCGACTATAAGATACTCGTACTCACCTTCTATTGCACATTTTACAGACACAGTACGAGTAGCGCCTGGCTGCCTATTATCTTCCTTTTACATAGATACAGTTAAACAGCCGTTACATACTTGCTAAGCAGCTATTTTACTTGTTTTCAGAACAAAAATTGACTCAAGAGCAGCCTTTCTGGTTCCGCTGCCCTCTCTCCTTTCTTCATCATACGCCTAACCCGCTCGCACTATGACTATTTGGTTGAACAGGAAGAAAAACTCGGTTTTGGCAGCAGCCACATCAATGAGCTACTCGAACCGACTCATCTATACACATGCATATTCCCCCATGCATTCCCCCATGAATGTGTTAATGTCAACTGCTTATATCCCTTTTCCACCTCTTAAGCCACACAGCAATAAAGCAACGTGGTAAACTAAACTTGATCTGCTTGTACACTAGAAGAGTCTACATAACACATTTGGTGTCTCCGAAAAGTAGGTGTTCCTAAGGACCAACAAAACTTCTACATTCTTTTATTTGAATTTGAATTTCATAGAAATATTCTGGCTCAGTGTAGGGCTTTTATTTTTGGCCGAACAAATTGTGGCAGTAAATGTGTTTCCTGCCTCAACGTAGCTTCTATTTTGTCAAACTCTATCTAAGCGTTCTCATCTGTGTGTGTGTGTATTTGAATGCTCGCACAACTTCTGCCCTCTTCTGCCTTCTCATCCAATCCACCTGTGCCGAAAATGAAACCACAAATGTTTCATTTGTTTTATGGTCAAATCGCATGCAATGTAAAATTCCCCAAGACAACAAATACATATTCGCCGGCTACTTCCCACTTTGGCCAACATTCTGGGGAGCCTTGCCTTATCTTTCGGTTGAGCTTAGCTCGGCCTGGTGCCGCCGTCGTGCATGTTTTAAAATTCCCAGCCAATGTCTGATGTTTGTCCCATTGGAAACTCGGCTTTTGTGTGACAACTCGACAGACATACTTCTTTCTTTCTATCTGGCTCCTTCTGTTGCTTCAGCTATCTCTATGCCCGCCCAGGCACCTTGTTGATATTGCACTATGTGTGCTAGCATGCAAAATGTTGCCTAAAATTCCCAAGAGCAGGATGAAGGTTCAAAAAGCCAAACAGTTGGGGCGCTGCCAAATGAACTTTTCTAATTCCATTGCTGGTGTGGATGCTACTGCTGCTGTTGTTACTCGTTGTGACATCCTGTTTCCCTTCAGCTAAGAGTCAGATACCGCTTCCGATTGCTGAGGCTCCTCCTGGTGCATCTTGTTTTCATTCATGGCATTTCAAATTATTCTGTCGTTAATTAGTGTCCGATAAACCCACACATACACACACACGCACACGCACACGCACTGAATTGAACCTCCGGCAGTTATCCAAATGATTCCTCTGACAGTTTGAGAACATTTTTTGTGCTCTGCCATTGCCACATCATCATCGTCTTCAGCCATTTGCCTTCAGTTTGCACTTGACCACAAATTGCTTTGCCTTTCCTCTTGCCTTTGCTTTTACCTTCTCTAACTAAGCTTTTGTCGTATTCTGAGACACACACACACACAAACACACAAACACACAAATACATGCAGACACACAAATTTTGTTTATCTTTTGCTGGTACTTGAATTGAGTGCAAAAAGAAGCAGTAAGAGTCAATGATGATGATGAGAAAGAGGATTGGCGGGACCAAAGGAAACCTAACAGCTCTGACAATTAGGCCCTCAACAACTTTGAGCTTGATTTGTGTATGGCTGGCCTCAGAGAGTTTTCAATAGGATCTTTTGAACAGGAATGAAAATAAATTACTTACTGAAAAACGGGAGAGTTGGTAAGTTACAGGAGAAGATTGTGAAGTAATAAACGTAGATATGGTAAGTACTTATAGATATAAAAGCATAACATGCCAAATATCCTTAATAGCCAAAGAGATAATATATAGCTTTAAGAGATAATCAGGAGAGAATTTACTTCACTTCCAATTCTCATTGATTTTAGCAAGTCAAGCTAGGTAAGTTCTGCCCTGACTGAATTTGAGTGACCCGCTGTTGTCTTCCTAATTACTGTGAAAAATTACCAGACAAGCCAAATGAACAAGTCTACAATTCTCGGTTTCTCATGAAAAGCTCACGGATATTCAAACGAGTTGACGGAACGGAAGTTCGCATCAGGTCAAAAAGCTTCATTTTGAACAAAGCAACGCCTTTCTGACATGTGAAATGTTCCAACAATACGATTTACCGCAATGTCGTTATGTTATGGCAAGCATTCGACGTTGAGCCAGACATCCTGCTCGTTAGCACAGGGATAATGGGGCATAGCCAACGTATATATGGCGTGGCGGTGGCCGTTGTGTAAGTGCACTTTGCCATACGTATTTATATGTGTCGTCCAGCCCCGCCAGGCCACCCTTATGATTCCAAATACCAACACCAATCAGAGGCTCCTAAAATCCTCATTCATAGTGGCGTAAGGATTGTAACAGCTACATCAATGCATTGAAAGGCAACTATTCAGTGTTGAAATCTATTTCATATGTCTTTGAATCACAGTTAGTTGGCATAAATAGTTCCCACTGGAATGACAACGATCTTGCGCTTGTTATTAACCATCAATGTCTCATAGTGATATCCCTTGTGCATCTTCAAACCTTTACGATTGCAAGAAAGTTCAGATCTAATCGGCTCCATGCTGACATTGAAGCAGTTCATCATACAGATGTCCGTTTTGATGAGATCAATCAAGTCATAGCACAAGCCCACCCGCTTGTTCCAAATGCTGGCCGAGGCGAATTTCAATGATTCCTTCGTATGGACATCAGCCGCATCGTTGAGTGTGCGAAAGGTGTGCATGGTGATGACACCCGATGGACCAAAGTCGCCAAAGTAGCTGTGGGGAAAATCGAGTACCACCATGGGCGTGGCATTGGCTGGCACCACATTCGGATCGCCTACTATTGTCTTGGCCCTCAACTGCTCAACCATTGCCACCGAACGTATGTAGTTTGGATGATTGGCCACCTGGGGATCAAGTGGCTGCAAGCGGTGGACCAAGCGGTCTTTAAACTGCTCTAGCAGACATTCAGCTACCAGGACAGTGGCTACAGCTCCCTCGGCAAATGGATCGTGCAGCGATTCTACTAAATAGTGCATGGCCGAATTGAGATCACCATCCTCCCAGATTATCATCAATGTGGGCAAGTTCCAGGCGTATTTCATGTCGGTGGGCATATCGCCAGCAGAGCTAGAAACTGTATCAACATCTGATTCAGGTTTATCTTCTCCAGCTTCAACTTCGCCTGCAGTCGATTCCCCTTCAGATTCCACTTTTTCATCATTCAGCTGCTGACCATCACCATCACCAGCGCCATCACCATCGCCATCACCATCGCTTAGAGCCTTGGGTAGGCTCACCTCACGTCTGGTGTTGTAGTCCAACCGTTGCACCATGTTGTACGTTATTCTTGGTATATAATTAATCACCTCGGATAGTTCGGCCATATGTTAAATTTTGAGAACGTTATCGGGCTAAGCGAAATGGTTAAAGTTATATCTCTCTGATACAAGTTGAATCAAATGTTATAGAATGACAGAATATACAAAAGTTTAGTTTTCAAAGTTGGCCTCAACTTAATAGAGTTAAGAGCTGAGAGACCCAAATACCTGGTTTATAGCCAACGTTATTATACAATTTTCTGAGCAAAATAATGGGGAAAATGGTTCAAGGTGGAGTGCTGCATACTTGAACACCAAACTAAGCTTAGTTTTCCGGCTTACGAAAATTTTACTACGCAACTCTCACATGGCAAATTCAAACACAATGTCAGTAGATGGATCTACATATGCACTCTTGGTCGAAGGGTTGCAGGGGAGTTGGGGGTGGCTAGACAAAAAACCATTAAAAGTGACTTAAATGTTATGCTTTTCGCACTGGCTGCTCGACACGGCGACAGTCAGGCGGCAGGAGGCGGCAGGAGGCGTTGGGGCGTCGGATGCTTATGGCACATTTTAATTTCACAAACATTTATTAAATTTTAAAATCTAATTTGAATTTTCACGCCACACACCGAGTCAGCGAGGCAGGCAGCCAGCGAACAGAGACCAGCATGGAGAAGAGCAACAACAAAGGGTAACAAAACTAAGCCAAGTGTGGCACATAAAGACACAACAGACCCTGGTTGGGGGGACAACAAAAAAGCCAGGGACACAAGCGGAACGAGACGAGCAGAACGATGACAACGACTAGAAGAGGATGACAATGTGGGGAGTATGTAGATGTGTAGGATGTAGGATGTAGGATGCTGGAGAAGGCAACAGTGTGGAACTGAAAGCAACAGCATGGAATTGATTATTGAGTGGAGTGCAGCAACAAAACAGCAGCAGGTGGGGACAGAGGGCAGCCAGTGCCACTGTTATCTAGAAAGGACAAAGCTGGATGGGGCAACGGGGCAGCGGCTTATTGAAGGATGCAATTGTGCGAAGGTAGGAGTAGACTTTGTATTCGTTATGCTTGTACAAATAGTTTATATTCAACACAGCTGAGGCAATTGGATTGCAATTAAGAATATATATCGCACATATGGAGCTACGAGTTCATTCAGTTAAGATCTTTTATAAAATATTCATATTATTCTTACTTGAGATATGAATTGAAAGTCCTTTTTCAACGAATTCCTAGAAATTCCTAATCAAAACATCAGTAGATAATGGTGAACATGTTTAAACAATCATTACAACAACACAATGATACAGCCGGAAAAGGAAGGACCCCTGACAATGAACATGAAACTATAAGCTTAGAATGGAGATAATGTGGCAAGATAATAGAGCGGAAGGCTGAACTAGGGGACGGACAACTCCAAAGGAAAACAAGTAAGAACGCTATAGTTGAGTTCCGACTATAAGATACCCCTGCTCAGACCACGTTTGTAGGCAAATCCGATTTTTTTTAGGTCTTTAAGCGAATGAACTGTTAATAGAATTCCATTAACTTAACATCAACTACATAACGTAACTAAAAATAGAAACGTGCCACAGAAAACTATGCTGTTTGTTGCTTGTAACATCCTGCAACATGTCTGTAAACATCCTGCAACATGTTTGCAAGACAATTTAGCTCGCAGTAACAATGCTGATGGCATGTTCTGACAAGGTTCTTTATGACAACTGGGTCTACACACTTTCTCTCTCGCTTTCTCGGTGTCTCTTCCTCTCTCTCACACTTTCTCTCTATCTCTGTCTATCTCTCTCTCACACACTTTCTCTCTGTCTTTTTCTCTCTCCCACACTTTCATTCTATCTTACTCTATGTCACACTTTCTCTCAAAGTGTCAAAAATTGTGGGAGATATAAGAATTCTAACCATTTGCGGGGGCAGGAGGGGGCGTGGGGAAAATTCCAAAAGAAACTTCATATACATAAACACTAGGGAAGTCTACATATCAAATTTGGTAACTCTAGCTCTTATAGACTCCGAGATCTAGGTGTTCATACAGACGGACAGGGGTAAATTGACTGCGCTGTTGATGCTGATCAAGAATATATATAAATTATGGAGTCAAAGACACTTCCTCTTCCCTGTTACATACATTTTCACAAAGACAATATACTCCTTTACCCTATATAGAGTATGAGTATGAACAAATAAGAGAAAGAACTGTCAACTTGGCATGTGTCAAATCACCATTTCGCTATCTTTCATACAAATGTCAATTAAAAGTATGTAGACCATACAAATATACATATAAAATATGCAAACATATACATATATATATAAAAAGCTGACCATAAAAGAACATACACATTATTCGGGGGCGATGGAAAAAATAGCACATACAACATGAAAAGTTAGTCATGCGAGGCTTTATAGTTTTAGCTGTTCTTGTTGTTGGGGTCATTGGTCACTCCACCCCCCTCATCTGCACTCCGCACCAGCCTGTCCACAAATAAAAACCCATTAAACTGAAAAACTCCAATTAATTTTCAGCATGCAGCAGGGGGAGCAGGTCGTTCTGCAGCAGCTCCGAAACTCTGTTCAGTGAATTCAATTAACCGCGATAGGCGGCGATAGAGTGCAGTGTGAGGAGGGACAAAAAGTTAGCCCCTGTGTGACGCCAGTTTTCGTAGCTTATCTCTTCGGGACATCACACACCAAATACAATTGTGTTGTGGTTGACAACACCAACAATAACAACAAGAACAACAGCCAACAAGTTGCAAAACAACATTATGTTGTCGACTTTTTCGTCTTTTTTGAATACATAATGAAATATGAAATTAATTAAAAGCACTTTTTGCGATTGTCATACGAGCTGAACATATGCATGGCCCATCTGTCTATGTGTCTGCCTGCGTGTCCAGTCCATCTGTCTGTCTGTTGATTTACATTTCAATCTGAATGTAATTGTAATTGTAGTGCTTTAGTTGTTGTTCTTTGTAATTAGTCACTTCTAACGCAAACTGCAATTTCTCTTGTTATTCCGCACTCTGAACTTGATTTTGTTTGGCTTTTTGCAATGCAATTATGTGGTCAGATGGTCAGAGAGATTTGGGATGACCCATTTTTTGGTTAGCAATTAGCTGGGTGAATGTGATTGGACCACAGGAAATCCATTTTGTGGTCAGTTTGTATTTCTTCTAAATGGTTTCCCATTAACCTTAAGGTAGAAAACAATAGCGATTCAGCGCTTTTAAGACTTCTGAGATCTTTGTATTGAAACAGACGGACGGACATGGTTATACCGAATCCCCTTATCATGCTGATCAAGAATACATATACTATATATAATTGGAAAAGCGTCATTCTATACGTTGCAAAGTTCCTGGCAAAATTATTATGTGAATATGATAATGACAGTTGGCAGATCATAAAAAACGAGCATTTCTAGAAGACTTCACCAGGCTCACCCCGACAACACTGCCTTGTCCCAACTACAACTTTATGTGCCTTGTCCCAACTACAATTACTTCACTTTATGACTCTAGCGCTTCCCTGTCCTCTATCTCTATACTCGCTAACAGCATGGTGAACAAGGCGGTCAGCTGCAAACTTGTGACCACAAAGCTACATGTCATGGCACAAAACCCACTGGTCGGGCGGGGCAGGGGCAGCCGAAACGGGAATGGCGTCGGCGACCGCTAGCAGCACACATGGGTTGAATGACCAGCGTTAACTTAATAGAAGTTGACACATGTCGCCACGCATGCAAAATGCATTCGTCCAACCGCAACGGCCCTCGCTTCCCTTTGCCCACTCCCACCAGCTCACTCACAGCACTTGATATCTGTGGCTATTTCTGTAGCCATATCTGTGTGTTAATTGTGAGTGTGTCTGCCAATTACCATGGCCGCTGAGCTGAGCTGAGCTGAGCCGGGCACCCGCACAGCCTGATTTGAATTCGTTTTAATGCGAATGCTCGCACGCACATAAAAAACTGTATTTCCGGTGCTGACCTGACCCTAACTTGTCAATTTAGCCAATTTTTACTGGCCCCCCCATGTGAGGGAAGGTGGACTGACTTTCTTGTCCAGCATGGCATGAAATTTGTTTGTTTACAATTGCAAACTCTGGGCGATCCGTGCTTGTTGTTCTCAATTTCCGGAACATTCGCTATAACTCCCGCTTTACGGTTTGTATTTATTTAATATATTTATATATATTTGGCTGCACATGCTAATTTCATGCCTCGTTGGGCGATATTGATAGCCAGCCACACTATGCAGCCAAGTGTAAAAATGTTTCGACTTGCTGAAAGGTTTTGGTAATTAAAAGAAAAACTTGAAGTTCCTATTTGAGATGGAAATCTGTTACAACTTCAGAAATATCGAAGATAATCTACACTATCACAATCGTAATGGAACCAAATTTCATCAGTTTGAGGCAAACAGATTTAGCTTTGGAATTGCTTAAAGAGCAAAAGTATTCAATTCCTTAAATTTGCATAAAATTAACACACAAAAAACCCCCTTGACCATTAATAAAACTGAACTGAACTGGCATTTATGACACAGTAGCATAAAGTTCTGTCAGTTGCAGCACCAAAGGGGAGAAATTTTAAAGCGAACCACTTCACTTTGGCTTCTGTTGCTGAAAAATGGCTTTACAACATTGTGTATAAATTCTGATTGCATTCAAGAGAGAAGCAACTGCCAGAGACTGCACGGGCTTAATTGAGTGAAGTGTGTGAAGAAAATGTGTGTGTGGGGGAGAGTGGGGGTGCGACATGCGTAACTTTAACCCCTGGTTACTGCGCGGGTTGCCATTACGCCCACGCTTGGTTACTTCTTGCCAGTAATACAATGAAATGTTCTACAATTCAGGCAGAGAGTTTGAGTTTGAGGGTTTGAGCCAGGGAAATGTGCATGCATTTGCTTGGTCGGTCTTAACACGCATTTAATACACATATCCCCTCACCGCCCCCCCCCCTCCCCCGGGCAAGGGGATATGCGTGGCCCTAACACAATGTAATATGAGGGGGGACTGCTCATTTCTAACACACTAGAAGGCGAATATGCTGCTAAATGGCCTTAAAACGAGGGTGAAAAGTTTGCACTTTACATTTTTGATAAGTTCAGAAGCGTAAACACCTCCGACATAGTTGCTTGCGTGCCGTGCCGTGCCTTCCTTCACCCGAAGCTAATAAAGTTGGACAGTTAAAAAAAAAAAAACGAGGAGGAAAAGTGAAAAGCAGGCAGCAAATGAAGCTATAAAAACTAAAGCGGGTGAAAGGGTTTGCCTTCGCTTGTTTGTTTGTTTTATAGTTAGGGAAGAGGGAAGGGAAGCTCCGGCAAGAGTGTAGTTTTTCACTAATCGAACTTTATGTGCTGCTTTTAAGCTAAGTGCTGCGACTTTTTGATATATGAGTTTGCCAAAAATAGGGTCAGGCTTTGGCAAGCAGCTCAAAAGAGGAGCTCAAATGAAGTCCTGCAAGAAGTTAATTTGGTATGAAGTATTATCATATGTTCAAGTTTAGTTTTATCGACTAAAAACTAACCTAATTATGCTGATATATATTAAGAATATGATCGAAGCCTATGAAATCAAATGCTGACTAAAACAAGGCCCTTCCCCCACCATTAGCAAAAACAAAACACGAAATTAAAGTAAACTAAAACTACCAATTTCATAAAGTTTTGTGTGTGTGAATTGCATCAATCAAATGTGCAACAACAAAAAAACGACAACAACAATGTGTCGCCCAACTAAGAGCAACAATTTACCCCCCCTTCAACCCGTTCATCCACCATTTGGCAACTGAATGAAAACTGCAAACTGGCAAAAAGCGTATTGCCAGCAAGTGGCTTTTGTGTAAGCTCATTAAAATGATTACACCCAACGCACATGGGCCACGCCCACGTCGCCCCTGAAAGGCACACACGAACAGTCACACACACACACACACACACACACACACAGGCAAACATAACTTTAAATAAATACGCCCATGACAATAGTTTTTGTGATTGTGCGGGTTTATTTCTCTCATACTCTACTCTAGAAGCTCCACGGAGTATGCTGAATGAGAACAGCTTAAAGATTGCTGAGGTTCAGGGTGCATGATCATCGATATACATATCTATCAGATAGCTGGATTGAGTATGATTGAGCCTGCTCTATCACCTTTGTCTAATATACGGTTCGATCAGATCTGGATTGACAAGAAAACCTCGCATGGCTTGGCAAGATTAGATTCAACAAATGGGTTACCACCGTTTGTGATCTGTATCTGATCGATATCTACAAAATCTGAGTACAAGATTGAGTGTCCGAGAAAATCAGGTACCCATTGCAGTTCTCTGATATCTATCAACCTTATTGGTAGTTTTCGTACATAGTTTAATATCAAAAGGCAGGATTCATATCACTCCACTTCAAGTTTACATCGAAGAATTTGTTTCCAGAGTATCCCGTTGTTTGGCAGCCTTCCAATTGCATTCGGCTGCTAACTTTTTATGGCTGTTGTGTGCATGTCAAATTGTATACAATTTTTGCATGCAACAACAAACACAACAGCAACACCAAGAATGGCAAATTGTCGAAAAAAGAACTCTTGGCAGGGGACTCTCTCTCTGTCTCCCCCACATCTTCAACTTGGATGTTTTGCTCCATTTTCCTATTGCTGCAGCTTTTGTAACAGTTGTTTAGCTATGCATTAGATTCTTTCTTCTACATTTTGTAAGCTGGCTGCTGCTGCTGGCAACCAATTGCAGTATTGCAGCAGCACAACAACTTCCAGCTCTTTGTCATGTCGCACTGAAGATGAAGTTGAAGCTGAAGCCAAAGCTGAGTCTGGGTCTGGGGGTCTGACGAGCAGAAGCTGATTTCGTCATAGTTGCTGATGCTGCTGCTGCTGCTTGCACAATAACAAAGGCGATGCTTCGGTTGTTGCCGCTATTCTTGTTGTTGTTGCTGCCAGGCAACTTTCATTGTCAGTGTCATTGTTGCCATAATATTACAGAGAGAAAGAGAGAGGTATAGATATAGCAATAGAGAGAGCAAAAGAGTTGAGTCTCACTCGGTGGGTTTCTCGGTTTAGTTTCTTTGCAAAAGTTGCATGCAAAATTGTTCATTGAACTGGCAAGAGGCGTTTCAGCGTGGCTGAGTTTTATATAGAAGCCGGGAAGGCTATGTTGCAAGATTTCACTCGAAGCACAAAAAACTCAGTGAAAGTAAGTGCAACTAGATTTTTGCATATTTTCTAAATATTTTTAAATTAAAACAGCAGATAACAAGGATCCTTCCACAATAGAGAATTTACAAGAGTGTGAGAGCATCCGTGGTATATCAGCGGTTCCTCAGCCTGACAACCTTATAATCCACCATGAAAGGAACCTGAAAGGAGCTACCAAAATCTAAATTTATTAGCCAACATTCGAGCGCTTGTCAGAGCTCAAGTTGTCAAAACACAAACGTAATGTTATCAAACACAATTTCAAGGTTACAAAATAAAGTTCTCAACTTTTGACGTTGCACACGACACATAAATCACCGAAAAAACACAACATCGCCCGCCCGCCCGCACATTTTTCTTAATTTTTTGCATCAGTAAGTAAATTTTTTTCTCGACTTACCTTCGCGCACATTCTCATAGGCATCCTCAACGTGCGACTCCTTGTAGATAATGGAGTGAAAATCAAGTTCATCCTCCTGCGGCGGTTCTTCTTCAGTCACTGTTTCCGCTGTGGATGTAAATGTGGTGGTGGTTATTGTTGTATTTGTTGACTGTTCAGACTGTTCCAAACTTGGCAATGTGGTGGTTTCAGCATATTTGATGTTGTTGTTGTTGTTGTTGTTTCTTTTGTTGTTTATAAACTTTTCTGTCTTATTTTCAACGGCAGTACTGTGGGCAGGTTGTGTAGTTTTGGTGGTGATTCTTGGAGTTGTGGGCGCCCAAGTTGTTGTTGTGGCTGTTGTTGTTGTTGTTGCTGTTGTCGCAGTTGTGCGATTTGCGGGAAAATAATGTTTGGCATGTTCAACATAATAGGCATCACGTTCCGTTATTATTTTACCCTCGAATACCCCATTGTGTATGGAACCAAAGACATAACTATTACGATCCCCTATCACTTCGCCCTCGTAGATGTGATCCGTGGAGACATCAATGGGGACGTTGTTGCTATCATAAAACTGTAATGACGATTAAGGAAACCCAAATTGAAAAATGAATGTTAAGATCCTTTTCGTTAATTGTAGGCTGAAATACTCACGTCTAACTTATCACTAAATGTATTTAAATCACGTTTTAATCTAAGATGGAAGTGTCTTCCATGTGCTGCAAATTGTACATTTACATAATGATCTTTGGTCACTGATCGCCGCGCTCTGTTGTGACTAGTTCTAATGTGCTCATGATCATAGTTGAGTGTTTCATAGTGCGATATGTATTCGTTGAGTCGTTGTTGACCTGCAAGAGATATGAGAGAATATGTAAAATATGCATTAAAAAGTTGTTTTACTCTTTTTCATATTCGAAAATGTTATTTTAAGGCAACTGCGTTTAGGTAGACCGGTTCGCTTTTAAGCAGAGCTCGCAAATAACGTTTGATATTTTCTTGTTGTCCGAAAATAAGTGTTGTCTACTGACACTTTGAGCAAAGAGACAGAGAGCAACCATTCACATCAGACGGTCTTCGTTCTTGCTCTGATCATTCTCGGACCGTTTGGTCCTGTTCCAATGAAGCAAAGGGTCTTTTGCGTGAGGCTACAGTGGATACAAGACGAATGGTTATATGGGAGCTGTATGATATAGTTGTCCGATCTTGATGAAACTTAACCAGCGTGCAGACAAAAGAAGTATCTGGTAAAAGATTCAAGGCTGTAAGACTTCTGTTAAGACTTCTGAGATCCTTGTGCTGAAATTGACGGACGGGCGGACGGACATGGTTATATTGATTGCCCTTGTCATGCTAATCAAGAATTCATGTACTTTATACAGTCGGAAAAGCCTCCTTCTGTGCTTTGCAAACTTCCTGACAAAAATTAATATACCAATCTGAGAATGGTATAATAAAGACCGTTTGGGCTGAACCTTTCAGTCTGTGGCTCATTTGCTGAGCGTCATTATGTGACTCTTAGCCGTATCATCTCTCTTTATGCGTTGTTCAATAAAAGACCGTCACACGAATCCCTCAACTGAAATCGCTGAACAGAAAACCAAATCGAAAAGAAATGAAGAAAGAGAAACCGCGAGTGTGTCTGGAGTAACAGAAAACACGGTTAACTGTTATTTGCGAACTCTGCTGCTTTTAAAGTAATTTTCATATGATTATGTACTTAGAAAACGTTTAGGACCCTTTGAAATCCAGCCACCAAGCCATTTCTATGAAACGAAATGAAAGGGAATACATATATGGGACACCAAACCCTTCATCTTGTACAGCAGTGTTCATTTCATTTCAGCAATCGATTAAGGGCTTTTGCAAAACGGGTTAATATGCAGCTGCAGTTTCTCAACCTGCACACACGCCCACATACAAGTACACGCTCTCACACCCATATATACTTATACACAACACTCCATTAGACAGACCATACCCCGCTCTCCCATACTCCTACTCCTACACACACACAATATTTTCTCATAAGTAATGCAGTTATGCGTGCATGCAAGGCAAATGTATGTGGGAGTGTGTTGTAAATGCATTAAAAACGATGTGTTGTGCAAGTTCTGCTTCTGCTTGCACAGCAGCTATGGTGAAGTCCTGCTCCTGCTGCTGCTGCTGCCCTCTTGTCCTAGCATAACGCTCGTCAATTTCGTTTCGTTTCGTTTCCATTTTTCCAGTCCATCTGCCAAAATAAATATGTTTGTGCCAGGCAGACAGGCAGGCAGGCAGGCTGGCAGGCACTGAAAACTCTTTTACCACTTTTACACTTGCACTTCAACTGCGATAGCAGCACACACAGGCAGGACGCATGGCCTCCCCCTCCACACACAAAGTACTTGCCAATGCCATCAGTTGGTGAAATGCAAGTTGTTTCAGGCAATTGCAACTGCAACAAAGAGTAGCAAGTAGTAGCTGCAAATGTAGCTGTAAATGCCTTACAAGACTCGTAAGGCTGGCACTACTTTTGGGCTTTCGACTGTGTCTTACTCTGCCTGCGCATGTTGCAACATTTCCACACATGGTTGCAGGGTATATAAGGTGCAGTTCGGCTCAACCCAAGCACAGGCATTAAATGCAATCAAACGTTAAAAGTATTAAGCGAATCAGAACTCGACAGGGCGGAGAGAGAGAGAAGAAAAACCGCTTCAAGGCAAAGTCCCACACCGTTGAACTTTGTGGCAGGAACCGCAACGGCAAATCGATTCCCACAATACTCTTAATACAGGCTTTGGACTGGACTGGGAAACTGTGAAATGTGTCCGTTGCCAGTTTCCCTTTTAGTTTTCTCAGTTTTGTGTATGTTTTCAATTTCCGGCCTTCAATTAATTTGATATTGCGGCCAGCCGAATGTTTTTGTTTTCCTCCTCCTCTGTGTCTTATCGATAAATGATGAGTGCGCTGCAATGCAATTGCAATGTTTTTCCGGTTTGTGGCTTTTGGAAAACGAGGTTCAACAATTAATATATTGAAATCGAAAACATTTGTTGAATTTCTGAAATTCAATCTGTTGAAATTTGTACAAAACCAGGAGCAGGTCTTAAGTGAAGAAGCAACAACTGTCAAAGCCAAGCCACAGCAAATTAGTAGAGGGATTTAGCAGAGGAAATACAAATGAAACAGGAGAGGAAGGCTAACTTTGCGTAACCGGACCTAATATACCCTTGCAGATATGAAATATGAAACAAATTTCATCCGACGTTACACTAAGAGAGTCTTGATAACAAAAGTTGTGCCCGAAATGACAGAGATACGGACAGATGGACACTTGGAGGTCGACTTGGCTATTGGAGAAGAATATATATATATACTCTATATACAGTTCCTTATCTTCTTTTCTCTACGATTACGTGTATAAAACTTCGTTGAATACAAAACAGCTGCAGTTCACAGTGAAAACTAATAGGAAAAGCCAAAGAAGCAGAAGAAGGTTAATTACGATTAAAAAAAAACCACAAAAATCGATAGTGAAATGAAAAAGTGTTGAAAAAGAGATACAAAAAAAAGTGTACAGAGTTACAGAGTTTCCAGACTCAGCTGGCGTTGCATTGCAACATTTGGCAAGAGTGGAATTTTAATTACTTGCAAACGCAGCTAAGGCAAAAGTAATGCCAAATAAGGAAGAAACAGGAACACCCTGCACAAGTTAGCCAACTCTTTCGATGAAAGATTCTAGCGACTTTTAAAGTGCAACAGCCGCCACAGTGTTAAAGCTACAAAAGCCAACTCTTTGAGCTCTTAAATTAAGAAAATTGCACAGAAAAACGCTAAAATGCTAAAGCAAACTGCAAAGGTTTTTTTTTCAAAAAACGGGGTAATTAAACCGAATGCTCAAGCAAACATTACGATGATTCCCAGAGGGCAATAGAGAATGCGGGAAGCCCCTAAGTGAAGGGAGGAAGACAAAAGGAAGAGGAAGAAGAAATAGTGCAGTTTAGTATAAATGTAGTTGACCCACAAAAAGGTACTAAAAGGTGGCCACCAGCAACACAATGTGATGAGAGAGAAGGCCACCAGCAGCAGCAGGGCAGCTCAGGGCAAGTTAAGCCAAGCCATTTGGCGATGTATATTTTGAGAGTGACTGATTAAACAAAGCTAAAAGCTTGAAAGAGAGAAAGAAGAAAGGTTGAGAGGGAGCATAAAGTAAAGAATGCATAGAGCAAATGCGTTAAATATGGACAAGTTTAGCTGGAGAGCTGTAAAAGCGTTGCGTAAAGTTGTAAATGAGGGGAAGAAGGTGAGGATGAGTTCTGATTATAGAATATAAATTTTCCAACTGGATTTAACCTCTACAGATTCAGATTTCATGACGATGTCTATAAAATATCTTTGATGATTATAGAATATAAATTTTCCAACTGGATTTAACCTCTACAAATTCATATTTCATGACGAAGTCGATAAAATAACTTTGTAATTAAATCTGCGCTTGCTCAAAAAGTTAAAGCCAACTAATTTGGCAGTAGACCTGATTTTACCAACCCTAAAATAAAATAATAAATATATATAATTTTAAGAGCTCCTGAAGGAGCCTCCAGTCTTTGGTTAAGGCTAGCTTACTATGGCTTGAGAGGCAAGGCGAGGGAAAGGAGATACAGAGCTGTTTTCATGCCTAAGCTGGAGTACAAATTTTTGGCATTTACGGGTGAGGCTAAAAGCATTTCTCACACACTCACACTCTGACACACACACACACATATATATATATATACATATCTATGTATTAGGTTATTTGTTGATGCATTAGCATGGGTTAGGGTAATCTTTGGAGCTGGTTTACTTCCTTCTCCTGCTGCAGTCAGTCGCTGCTTTGCTGCTGTTGCTCTCCATTTAGGATTGTTTGAATTGTCAGAGAGAAGAGAAGTGTAAAAGGGAACAGCTGTTAATGTCCCTTTGTTTCGACTTATGTGCTCTTCTGTTCTGCATCCTGCTGCTGCTGCTTGCATATTGTAGAAGGACAACACGTGAGTGTGTGTGTGTGTGTGTGTGTTTGTGTGTGCTGGCGCCTATGTGTGCAGTGCATTGCTTTTGCTTTTGCTGCTTTGTAATTGTTGTTATTACAGACTGCTTATTTTGTTTGTTGTTTGCTCGTGTTGATGTTGTTGTAGTAGTTGTTGTTGTGATGTTGTTTTTGCCTTTAAGCTAAAGACTTAATGCGCTTTGCTCGACCAAAAAGCAGCAGCAGCCACATCCTACAATTATACAACAACAAAGTGTAGCAGAGGAAGAATAAAAGTTAAATAAGTAAAAATAGATGATGAAGTGAAGAGCTGGAAAAGTGAAAAAACTGCATACAAACATGATATGTGCATCTACTTCGAAAGGAGACAATGAAGTGGAGTTGAGAGTGCGCTGCAGGACACTCTAAACTGAGGTCGGAGAGATTTTAGACAAGTTTCTCTATTACATTGGCAACCTTCTTACAAATCTCTACAAATTTAATGGTCTTAGTTCTTCCAACTTGAGGAAAATATATGTGTAAATAGAAGAATGAGTACTTTGGTCTTTGAAAGACGTACGTAGAGCTCTTGTCATTCTTGACTTTTGCAACTTGTGGAGGTGGAAGGGGAATATAAGCAGCCGCTGCTAGTGATTTTGCTTTTGACTCAGTCAGAAATTGATAGAAAGTTGATTTAAATATATCACAGAATCGCAGCTTAGAATGGTTTTAAAATATTACAAGAAATATATAAAAAATTTCTCACATTTTCTCCAGCTGCCGCATAATCCATGTTCCACAACATTAGCCCCAAATGCAAAAACTTCGTTTTCAAGTTTCAGACATTAGAAGAGATGTTTTCACCGCGCTCTTGCAATTTTCTAAGCTAATGGGACGACGAACGTCACGAAAACTCTCCGACGACCGGCCAAAAAATAAAAAACCCTCAAAAACTTTGCAGCGCAGTGGCACTGCTGTGGTGTCAGCTAGCGAAGAGTAAAACATTACAACGAAAAAACCACACGAAAGGTTGTCAAATAAAATCCCAGAAAAGTGCAATAAATCACGTAGAGCATTGCAATCATTTTATCGCCAAAAAACCAACGAATCCTTGAAAGGAGTTTAAAGAAAATGGAGTGGAAATAAAACAACAGGCCATAAATTCCATGAACTCCACGAGAACAAATTGTATTAAAACAAAGATTTGGGAATTTCATAATGTTGAGAAGGTTTTCAATGGAATCACGTAAACGAAATTTTGGGGCCTTAAAAGTTTTATATCTAAACTGAATTTGCTGAAATGTTTCAAATATTGTTTTTGGGATTCCTCAGACTGGTAAAACATAACTGAAATGATTTCGGTGTTTTCTTTACTTTACAAGTAAATATTCGATTTCTTTTTTTTTTGCCTTGTTCCTGCGCTGATGGCTGGGGCAGAGTCTCAACTTGAGGCGATTTAAATGTAAATTGATGTCGGCTTACGCACGTGCCCCATAATTGGCAGTCTTATTTTATTTTATTTTATTTATTTCATTTTGTTTGCCTCAAGAGAGAAATTCAATGTTCTGAAAAGTTTTCTTTGTCGTTTGGAAGTGAAGTGATTGATTTATGTGGCGTTTGGTAAATTATTATTTAAACTCTGATCAAAAGAAATTACATATAGCATATAGAAAATACATAAATGTAGCTCTGTGGCGATATCAATTGATTGCAGTTTTCCTTCTATTAAAGTTTAAATTTTCAACTGCAAAAGATATATAAAGTTTTATGCTTCTTCTGCTCATACAATAGTTACACCATCTAGCCACATCATCTATCAACTTCAAAGGCACAAACCGAAAACTAAAACGAATCGCAATGTATCCACTCAGGCAGGCATTTGCCCATATTCGTTTACGATAAAGCAGCAGCCTTCAGTTCAAGTTGGCAGCGTTAGACGAAGAAGAAGAGAGAGTGAAACGAAGCCTTATCTAAAAGCGTGCGGACCACCCGTACCCTGTGCAAAAGTGCAGCAGCAGCAGCAGCTAACGTCAAACGGAAATCAGCTTAACGATGATCCCCTTTCCTTTCTGCTACCGCTGCCAGCCAGCCTGCCACCCACACACAAGCGAGCACTCTTGCACCCACTTAAGCCTATCAATCAAAATGAGCGGTTACACATAGAGCAAGCTCACCCAAAAACTCTCTCTGACCAATGGCTATAGCTTAAAATATTCAAGTCGAGCGCATTTAAGCCATTTTTGTCCTGGCCTGCTGTCCTGTCCTTCCACTGCAAGTAAATTAAATCATCGTTGTGTACGTTGGTTATAGTGGGGGCGGAGGGGTACACTGAATATGACACATGCTGTTAAAAATGAATAACGCTGAGAGTGAGTGAGTGGGTTGTGGGTATGGACGTGCATTGGATGGACATTATCCAATTGTGCCCTTCCTTGAGCGCATTAAACGCTCGTTTGTTTGACATAAACGACGTGGATCGATGTGCCACGAAATTTGGGTTAATGGAATATCAGTCAGATGGAGATTTGTAACCTCATTTGAAGGGAGGGCTACCCAATCCCTATGATAGAAGAAGGCTAGGCAAAGGATATATGGATAAATCAATGGATAAATTGATGAAGCATAATGCTTTACACTTCACGCCTTGTGTGCTAGGATGAGGATGAGCAGTTTCTAATCTATTTGGATTCAAATTTTAGCTCATTTCAACCAACCGGTTTTTCTAATTTTTACTTTTTGCCAATCAGGTTTTCTGCTCAGACGACTTTTTGGTTTTTCCTTCACATTGCTGCGGTTTGTTTTGGTTTTTTTTTTTTTGTGCAAGAGTTCCTCAGCTGAGGCGAATCAAACTTGCCAAACGTGTCTGTGGCCATCTATATCTATGGCTTTCATACTCTTCATCTTTGGCTTCAAGATCGAGGAAGTTTGGTTTGTTATGCGAAAAAGAAAAAGAAAAGTTGTCTGCTGTTGGCTGTTGGCTGTTGGAAAAGTCGGCCATGGGTAAATAGCCACATCCACTGCTGTTTTCTAACTGTTGTTTTTCATTTTCTTCTTATCGTTGTCTGAGTCGGTCAAGCCATTTGGCATATTCAATAAATGTTTGCAAATAGCGAAAGTCTTTGCTTCTGTTTTATGGGAGCCACGGCAACGGTCAGGTTGATGGAGCGACTTGTAGTGTTGACTGTGACTCTTCAAGATATAAATAAGTTTATCAATAACTTGTTTATTTTTAACTAAATGAGACTTGGACAAGTTCGAAATTTCATCGTGAAGATTATCCCGTTTCCAATAGGCAAATATATTTATTTAAATCAAATCTTTGGACCGATCGGTATGAAATTTTTACCAGAGGAAGGTCAAGGGCTACATTCGTTTTGGGAAAATAGGAGAGGCACCGCTTTCTCTGAAGATCTCTAGCACAACAAACATAAAACAACAGGAGGAGGCGTACAAGTACAAAAAAAACAACAAATAAGGAAAAATCCTGCTAAAGTGAATTGAAATTTTTACCCTAGCCGCATCGCAGCTAAATTAAAGCTTAAATATTTAAGTATGGCTCTTGGTGGGGGTGAGGAGGGGCACGACAAACGCCCCGATACACACCTAGACAACCTTCACATGTGTCAGGCAAACATATTTTTGCCTTCCGTGGCGAATTTATCTAGAATTTATGGCAAATGAGGGCTGAGCCATGGCTCCTGTTTAAGACTTGTTTACGTCTCTACGTTGTTATTGTTGCTGCTGTTGTTGTTGTTGTTGTTATTGCTTTCGCCCAACAAAATTCATTTCGATAATGTGTTTTTGCACAACGTCACTCCACCTCCACTCCCAACCTCATTCACCTAGCTAGCTAACCCTCAAATCCGAGAGCTGAAATTTCGCCCAACAACTGTCGCAATGTTTTCCAGGTTTAGTAGAAACGACGAAACGACGAGACGAGCGAGAGAAATTTTTGTGATAACAAATTTTGTATATTTTAGCAACAGAGAGAAAACTTTTGCCAAAGTGCATAAAAAATGAGGCCTGGCAATCAGGCGGATTATGCGGCGTATGAGTAATGAGCCGCCAAGCGGCAAACGCCAAAACTGAAAGAGCCAAAGAAACGTATGCGTGATATAATTCCCATGTAGGCATGATTTCAGTGTGCTGAAACGCCAACGCCAGCGCCAGATTTGGCTTTTGGCATTTGCTAATAAGCTACGGCCAAGGGCGGAAATTGGAAATTGAGTGTGGATGAGTGGATGAGTGGATGGGATCAGATCTGGTTGGATGAATTGGCAGGGCTTTAAAATAACAATTTAATGGAAATGGAGGAACAAGTTTTTGGAAAATTAATATTGTTAAGTGAAAAGTCAGGCAGAGTTCGCTGAAGTTTTCCCAGTGAATACAAGAAGCTAAGGAGTAGCTTTGACAAGGAAGCGGTGGAGTTCATGTTTTTTACAAGGCTTCATTTTATCACAACTTAAAATTTAAAAATTTTAATTCTTTCAATGATTTTATGAACGTATCAAAAGGCTTTCCAGCTCGAAATCTCAATTTCCTTGCACAATTAAGTCTCAATTTGGCAGGCCAAAGTTCAGGCCATACGTTATGAGCCCTTTTTACTTAGGCCACAGAATAATTACCATATTAAATTCATCGGCAGCTTACATAACTTTAGCCAAGTCCTGCTGCTGCTGGTCCTAGCCTTTGGCTGCAAAATAATCAAGACAAAGTTTACCAAAAACTGCTTGCATATCGAAAGATATCGCCAAAAGCCAGGCCAGGCCCAGGCCCAGGCCCAGGCTGAGGCATAGCAGCAGCAACCACTTGCATAAACTAGCCAATAATACTTTGGCAGAGTCTTGTCTCGTGGAGCGCCCTCAAACCCAAAAAGCAATTGGGTCAAGCGATGAAGGACAACAACTGCAGGGGCCAAGTTTCGGTAGTTCAAAGTAAGCCAAGTAAGGCGACAGAAGACAGACAGACAGACAGCGGAGACGGAGACGGAGACAGAGACAGCTGGCAAAAGCGCCTTAAAGCCCACTACAAAAAAAAAACATGTTGAAAGTTTTCCATGTAATGCATTACAAGTAATTTCACTTGCACACACTTACACAGACAGAGGCAAGTTGGATGGAAACTTTAAACCAAAACCAAGTCAAGCAAGTAAGGGAAGGCAAAAATCCATTCTCCGGCACCCAGGAGTCGTGGTGCCGGAATGAATGCCAGTCGAGCGAGCGGCGAGCATCGACGTCTGGTCGTCTGACTCACAATCAACATTTCGCAATGAACTAAATAAGCCAAGAAAATTGTATTGTTGTTGCCTTAACAAAAGGCTGGCTTGCCTTTTTGTGGGCGGAGAGACGACGACTAACTGCGGTCTAAAGGCACAGTGGTTTAAGATGCTTGGAAAATATATATCAGATTTCTTGTTAAAATCAAAATTGTTGAATATTTCAAGTCAGCTATATACATTTTCGATGTCAGCAAGGCCGTTATATATACTAATTTCATAGCTGATCAACCACTGTGTCATATTTTTGGGGGAGTACTTAACTGGGTCAGCCCCCCCAGGGTCTGGTTAGGAGTGACAAAAAGGCTTTGCATGTAGCCAGTTCTTTGATTTTGTTTAGGCAATTGCAATTGTTCAAGTTTTTTCGGTGTGACGAGGGGGACGGGGGGGATCTCCTACACATATGTACATACACATTATATTGAATTTATGTATGCATATGACGTTCTTATAGCAAGTGCGCCCTATGCCCACGCTGGTTGAATGAAAATGGCAGCGGTTGCAGCGGTCTGTGCGTGGGTTGTGTCTGCGCGACTGTGTGTGTGTTTGTGTGTGTGTGTGTGTGGTACTCGCTTTGTCAGCGGTTTTTGGGTCTCTCCTCTCTCGCATTGGTTACAATGGGTCACAGGATGGAGCTGCGAGGGAGAAGTATGCTCCTCCGCTCCTCCGTGCTTGCTGACAACGCATTATGCTTATTGACCGAGATTTTTCAATTTATGCGAATATGAAAAACAGTTATTATCAACACAAAAGGCAGCCAGAAAGAAGGATGAAAAGGAGGAGTAAGAATTGAACTGTAAATGAAAACAACATGTCAACTGCAAGCAAGCAAGAAAGGCAACTAGAACAATAACAATGAGTTGGATTTTAAGATTTTAAGGAAGCCTTTTGATAGTTGGGCAAAAATTGCTGAAAATTTGGAGGGGAAGAAGATGAAGATCAAGCGGAGGTTAGGATTATATGAAGCATGAAATTTCGAGATCAGATTGTATATAAACCATATGTATATTGTGTAAAATGATTAACTGGGATATGTTTGTGTGTTTTCGTTCATCTAGGACTATCTTTATTGGGGTTCTGTTGAATTTTTTTATGACAAAATCTACATTTTGAAGCAGAAATAGATCTATCATCTTCTTTGGAAGCTTGTCGATAACTGATAATGAGAACACATGTTCCCAAGCTTTGACTCAAGCCCAGAAACACAACTGCCCCAAGTTTCTTAATGAAATTCACCTACATTTTCACCCAAAAGATGCCTAGTTTTAGCAGACATCATGATCATCCTCATGATTGTTGTCAAATTCTATTTATGCATAATATTTTCCCAGCCGCTTTCCCCCCTTAATCCCATCAATCTGGCAAAGGTCATTTAGCCACAAAAAGAAATAATAAAAGGAACAAACAGCCCACCCACAATCACATCCACTCACACACACGCACACACACACACACACACCCACTCAAACAGAGTCAGGCAAGTAAAAATAACCATAAACTGCTAACAAAACACCACGCCCACTTTACTGACATGAACACAGGACACGCCCTCTCTCCTGCCTGAGCCATATACGGCCCCTTTTGATGTTGGCCTCGTTTAAAGTTACTTTAACCCTTTTTTGTTTTTGGGCCAAGGGGGCGTTCGGTTAGTGGGCGTTTAGCTGGCCAAACACAAGCTCTTAAAACTTAACTTATGGATAATGGGCAGCCCCGCATGAGGGAAATAGCAAAAAAATAATGTAGTGTACATTTTTGGGCGTTTTTCTAGAAACACTTCGTGTAAAATCTCCAAAAAATACCAGGAATGATGTGAGTGCTTTTGCGAGTGTGTCAGTGTATGAGTGTTTGCTTTGGTTACACCGTGGCCAAGTGTTAAGTAATTGAAGCTACTGGCAAGTTGATTAAAGAATCTAGAAATCTCATTCAATTAAAGCAGGTGGCAGGTGAATGCCAAAGGGAAAATCGTTAAGGAGGAGCAAGGATTCATATGTTATGAAGGCTGCAAGGCACAGAAGGAATCGTTGCCAAACGTCTGGTTCTCAATCAATATGTGTCTTGACAGTTGGACAAAAATTGCTGAAAATTTGTAAGAGAAGAAGATGAAGATCAAGCGGAGGTAAGTATTATGTGCAGCTTGAAGTTTCGAGATCAGATTCCTTATATACCATGTATATTCTGGGAAATGTTTAATCAGGATATGTTAGGATATGAAGTAAGACTCATGTAATTCAACTGTGTACGGGGTATCTTATGGTAGAAATTTCGAATACTTGTAATACCCTTGCAGACGCATAGAAAGAAGCATCTCCGTCCCCACTAACTATATATTCTTAATCAGCATGACAACCCGAGTCGATATAGCCATGTCAGTCAGTCTGTATGTCTGTCTGTTTCTATGCAAACTAGTCTCTCAGTTTTAGAGCTGACCTCAGTTGATCCAGATGGGATCACTATATTCAATAGCTCCCATATAAATTCATATATAGAAAACTTTCAGCGCTAACAAAATGTTATTTGTAAGCCAAGCAGCGTTATTTGTGCCAGCCCTGTGCTCTGTCTTTCTCACTCACAGACAGATTTCTTGGAATGCCACCCGAAATTAGTCTTCCTGTTTTAGTTTTTACCTACTTCACTATTTCAGATTTGAATTTAAAAACAATAACGAAAATAGTATTTACATTTTGTTATTTATTTAGTCAAATGTCAAGCTTCAAAGTGATTTCATATAGTGCTTCTTGGTTTCACATCAATGTTAATTAATTTGCCTTTGTGAAATTCCAAGAAATATGTTTGGTCTGCTGCCTTTTGATTATGCCAACATCATCATTGTCTAACAATTTCCTTAAGGTTAAGCCTAGATACATACATGTGTGTGCGCACTCACATACCAAATTTATTAAACATTGATTGAATGCCAAAGCATGGAAACAACACAAGGATAAAAGCGACTTGAACGATGAAACTCTTGTATTTAGTTGCAGATTGAAGGAAAATTCAGAACTCTGCTGGCTCATTTTAATTGCATTGTTAGAAACTTTGTGAGATGATGCCATGTTTTACACCCTTGCCTTGCCTTTATGGGTTTGGAAATTTCAGTGCATGTCTTCTGGAATGCATTCATATAACTACTAGTTCGCTTCATGCTGTGCTTTGTAAACTGAAGAACAAAATTATATAAAATTTTATTTTTGCAGTTTTTTGTTTTCTTGGACACACAATACTCTCTCTCTCTCTCTCACACATACACAAGCACAATTAAATGAACGAAACGAAGGTTTGACAAGAGAATCAAAACATTTGCTGGCAGCCACAGACTTAAGCAGCTCAAGCAACTGGAAAGGTTTTATAAGAAGCGTGGATGGAAGAAGAAGAACACTTTTCATTTGCAGGATAGAAACTGGACATCTCGCTGAGTCCCATAGCAGTCATTCAACTGATAATAAGTTTCCATTTTTTCACCATGCTATTTCTGTAGACCACAAAGGCTTGCAGGAGGAAGGTGGACAAAACCCTAGACAATAGCCAAAAGGGACAATAACAACTGATGCGGTAGTAATTTCTGGATCAATGTGGCGAGGGTACAATTTAGCTTGGTGTGGAAGAAGGGACTAAAGATTCAAACAATTATGAAGCTCTCTCCCTCCCCTCTCTTTCCTTTCCTGGCTCACTAATTGCTTGGCTAAATAGCACTTTGAGGGGTTGCAAAGAGTTGGAAAAGAAATGCTTTAATTTTGCCTTAAATTTAATTATTATTTAAGTTATTTTGGTGGTCTGAAAGAGAAGGTTAGGATTGTCTCTTCGAAAGCAAACTGTTATATTGGAATGTTTATTGAAATCCATTTGGCAATGCCGAAGATACTAGCTAAGCAAGACACGGCAATGTTTACCAACATCAAGAGTTGAACCACATCACAACAGCTTCAGGAACTTCAAAACCCAACAATAGCTACTTGAGACTTTGGCAAACAAATTGTGAGAATGAATATCCAGGACAATTATTAGGTTTTGTTGATTTCACATTTGAATGAGAGCCCTAACGGATGATGATGATGAGATGGATTCAACCTCAACGTAGGAAATCATCATCAAGCATATTTACCCAAAACATATTATTTATTAATGATATACATAGATAGATATGTGCATAACAGGAAGACTGAGGATGCCCACACATCCTGGCAAATAATTCACAATTGATTGGTAGCAAAAAGCAAATGCTGAATGATCCTGGCGGTCGGGGGAGGGATTAAGTTCTCGCCATGTTGGCAATTTTCACATTGTGAAGGGGATTTTGGACCAATTAATAAGCTATATATATATGTGTGTGTGTGTGTGTGTGTGTGCAGAGTTTATTTGCAATAGGTTTGTAATCCTTAAATGGAAAATGCAACGCCCACATGAACAAATGAAACGAGAGGGGAGGGCTTTGAATAATATTTACCTAAATCAGCATCAGCTCAACATCAACACAGACAGAGAACGCGGCGTATGCGTAATGCAGACAAACATAGATGAGAGCTGGAGGGAAATACAGGAAGAGAGATTTTTGAGGGGGCCGAGGTAGATTTGCATAATTTCAACGAGGCTGGAAATCTCTGTCTCTCCTTCTTGGTGAGAGTATGAGTGACATTTATGTTGTTAAGTCAAAGAAGGGGAAGAGAGCACAGGAGTAGCTAACTTTTTTCTGACTATCCACAAAAGAAAAGTTCCAAAAAAGAATAGAAAACGTTTTCGGAATTTTGGTATGTAACAGATCCAGCACAAATCAACCCACAATTGAACAAAAGTCATTGGCAAAAGTTGGGACTTTCAACTTATACGAAAAGTACCCTGGAAACAGTATAGAAACTGGGAAGCTTAGGCAGTTGAAGGCCAAATTCAATGAAAAACTAAGAGAAAGACATATTTGTGATCCCTTCCTGTTCTTTTACTCTTCTATAAATGTTGGGTATAAGAGGGTTAGTCTACTAGAAGATCTCCTAATGTTTACCCAAAACCGTTCTTTAAATACATACAAAATCTTCACAGAGTATCTTCTTATCGAAACCGCTCAACCTTCTGCTGAGAAAAACAAACTAACTTGAAACTGGCAGCTTGGGAAAACTATTTAATAGTTGCACGCTGCAACATTTGTAACGCTTAAGAAAAACTGGTGAAGTTACGCCCCAAATACCCCGCATCAAAAGTTACCAAAAGCAAACTATGTTGCAGGCATATCAATGTGAGCAGACGACGACGACGGCAACAATGTGGCAGGCAGCAGCAGCAAATGCAACAAAATGGCAAAGCTAAAAAAGTAAAGTAAAAAGAAGTTGCATGGTAAACACCACCAAATGCCTTTCAATCACAGAGGCAGAGCAGCAGCAGAAGTTCCTGAAATTGAACTGGCATATTAAATGTAGTCCATTTCGATACAAATTTTGTAAAATTATTATAAAAGCTGAAGCATTTATTCAACAGTGAACAGAAAACAGAAAAACATTGAAAAGCGCAATCAAGCTGAAAAGAAATACAAAACAAACTTTTGTCAAATTTTCCATTCTCCAGAAATTGACAACAATGAAAAGAGCATGAATAAAGTTGAGAATTCGCCCGCAGGAGAAAAATAAAGAAACTATTGTTGGAACATTTTCCATTTTGTGGCATTGTGGCATGCCCTGACAAACGGAAGGACTGAGAGTCCGACAGTTTTACATATTAGGTTAGAGTTTTCAGCAAAAGCTTCTTAAAACTCCCATTTGGTAGTACAGATACATTAACAGAAGCTTATATACCGTTCACATTGTGAATATATATTCCATCTACATCAAATCTGGTCGGCGGACGTGGGGCTACAGTGTATGCAAGGGAAACAAGACGAATTTCTTTTGATTTGGATGAATAACAGGAAAGTTATGAGACTAAAAGTTCATTCTGGAACAATCACTTATATGGTAGCTATATGATATAGCTGTCCGATCTTGATCAAAGCAGGCCAGTGGACGTAGCGCCTCCTCAAATGGATACAAACCGAATTTGGTTTGATTTGGATGACAAACAGTGAAGTTATGAGCTAAGTTCTCATTCCGGAACAATCGGTTATATGGTAGCTATATGATACAGTTGCCCGATCTTGATCAAATCAGACCATCGAACGTGGGACTTCATCAAAAGGATACAAGCAAAAATTGGTTTGATTTGAATGAAAAATAGAAAAGTTATGCTCTTAAGTGTTCATTCCGGAACAATCACTTATATGGTAGCTATATGATATAGTTGTCCGATCTTGATCAAAGCAGGCCAGTGGACGTAGGGCCTCCTCAAATGGATACAAACCGAATTTGGTTTGATTTGGATGATAAACAGTGAAGTTATGAACTAAGTTCTCATTCTGGAACAATCGGTTATATGGTAGCTATAAGATATAGTTGCCCGATCTTGATCAAATGAGACCATCGAACGTGGGACTTACTCAAATGGATACAAACAAAACTTGGTTTGATTTTAATGAAAAACAGAAAAGTTATGCTCCTAAGTGTTCATTCCGGAACAATCGGTTATATGGGAGCTATATGATATAGTTGTCTGATCTTAATGAAACTAGAACTTAACCAGCGTGCAAACAAAATAAGCATCTGGTAAAAATTTCAGCTCTGTAGCTCTAAGGACTTCTGAGATCTCGGGGTAGAGACACAAACAGACAGAGAGGCGGTCAGACGTCCGTCCGTCATACTATAGTTTTGTATGATCGGAAATGCCAAAGAGCCAACACAAACACCTACGATTTGATTTGATTTAGTTAGCTGTTTGCATTGCCAAACAATCCACAATCTATGTAAAAGTTAATGTTAATTTTCAACATCTGCCAGAAACTGTCGAAAACTAGAACAATTTTTGTATACTTTTAGGCGGGCGGCTGTGCAGGGGGGTGGGGGGCTTCGTGAACACAATTGAACTGCAAAACTTCACTAATTGCTTTCCAGCCTGTGGCTGCCTTGAAAAATTGCAGTCACATAAATAAAAGTTGGGAAGGAACTGAAAAAATAGGCAATGGCTGGTTTGGTCAGTTATGTAAATGACCCAGGAAGGCGGCTCCTCTTCGCTTCTTTTTCCCCCATTTTTGGCTCCCCTCGTGACTGACATAAATTTTTAATGAACTTTAAATAACATGAAAAATTTATGTTGCTACATAAAACATTTCTGACTCGCTCTGGCCTTTTTTCACCTAGCAACTGAGGGGGTGGGGGAGGAGGGGGTCTGCAAAAATGGCCGCAAGCCATGCACAAAATAATTGAAGGACATTTTCCCTACTTTTTTTTTGGGGGGGCCTGTTAAAAAATGACTCGCTATGTGGGTCAATGTATTGTGTTCTGCCGAGTGAGAGGAGAGTCAAGCGATATGTAAAACAAAATCCAGCCAGAGAATAGCAGCGTTGCTATTGACGTTTTGACTTAACGACAGCAGCAACAACGACTACTGAAAATCGGAAAAATTGGAACGCAAATGAAGAGCTTAGCTTAGTGATGGAAATCACAGCGAGGCACAATCCAATGTGGGCGAGCGAGAAATTTAAATACAAAATCAAATCCGCAGCAAAATCCGAAAAAAGTGGCAAATGTACACAGATAAAGTCGCATTTCAACCAACGATTTTTAATTGTGCAGAGAAAGCCAAGCGAAAGAGTCACTAAATTGTAGAGAGTGGTCAAATTGTAGTGGTGGCCCAAAAGAATGTCTGTCTATCTGTCACGCCGGGTTAGCTAGTACTAGTACGTCCTAAAAGAGACATTGTGTTCAAGTAAAATGAACTATCCACAGCACACCATCACAATCGCATCAACACCATCTTAAGTGAAACAACCTAATGTGATCCTTAGTCTCCCTACACTCCTCTACCCGATTGTGAATGGTTTATTTGCTTAGTCGGACTACTTAACCCGCCACCACCTCGCCCTCACCTCACACTAACACTACCAAGATGTCCTTAACAATTACAGCTCAGAATTTATGGGTGCTTTCTGCCTGCCTCGGCCATTGTTTTGAATAGAAAGACTTTCTCAGTTCCGCTCGGTTCGAGTGAGGAGTGAGTCACATATGGTTCCAGTTGTTGCTGGCATTGTGTGTGGGTCGGAGCCTCTGTTTAGTGGTTTGACAACCGCAGCAGGCTTAGGGCAAGTAAACCTGCGGTAACGGGCGGAACTACGGCATGGGCGACGACCGACCATAACGATACATGCCTGAGGCTTCCATTTTCATCATCATAAAGTCTGTTGAAAGGAAATCAATATGGGTGGCAAGGCAAACGGGGGACGAATGGAAGGCGTCGGTTGGATGGCCAACTTAATCATGAAATGAAGTCTCCACGTCAAGTTGTCTTTCATTTTCAATTCCAATTCCGTGCCCCCGTTTTGCCGTTTTGCTGTTGTGCCCTGTGTGGCTGCCTTCTCCTACACACTTATGCGGGTTTTGTTTGGTGTTGCCAACTACTTTTCAGCTCGGGCTCTCTTTGTTTACCTATCGAGCAGCAACAAGATAGAGTAGGGAGTTCAAAAAGTTTTCCCTCGATTTCGTTTCGTTTCGTTTCGCTACGCTATGGTTTGGTTTTTGTTTATTTGCTTCGGTTTGTTTCTATGTCCTAAGTTAGCTTACTTTTGTTTAAAAACTTTTTCGTACTACCAGCTATGGCTAGGGTTGGCTTATGGCTGCCTTCAATCAACGTTCGTCCACCTACCCCCCTACTGCAATGAAACTCTTCTCTTTTCCCCGTACTTGAACATTTGGCTCATTTCCGTTCCAACTTCATTTTTGTTATGCCTGACGAGAAAGGAGAAAGGAGAGAAAAGTTGAAACTTCGAAGCTTAGCTTGGAGCGCCAAATGCAGGTCAGTTCAGTGCAGGTTTATATTAATATTTTTACCTTTTGCCCTGTCCTGGGCTTGGGCCTGGGCCCGAGTTCAAACGCCTCTTTAGTGCGCTAGCTGTTTTTGAACTATTTGTGGAAATTGTGTGTTGCTGATGATGATATTCCCGATGGTTTTCCCACTGACTATTTTTCATGACATTTAAATTTAAAATATATTTTTGGCAAAAACGGTTAAATATTTTTGCAAATGTTTGGTTTTTTGAGAGCCATTCACATGTGTACTTTGTATATAAATAAATATTATTAGCAGATCGAAAACATTCCGCATGTGAATGTCAATTTAAAAGCTGAACGAAAATTAAATCAATCATTTCATTTCATTTTCCGAGGCACGGCTTGTGCTCGCAACTCTTTTGCAAATTTATTTAATTAATAAATAATTTCCGATTCCCTCTCCAATTTCTCTGCCGCGTGTGTGACAGATTGCCCTCAGGGACTTGACTATGATGTCTTTTAAATGAATGACCCCTGGGAACTGGTCAAGAAACCACAGTGATGAACCCCCCCACCCTAAACGAACCACTTGTTTATTTATTAATTTGCCTGAATAAACCCTAAATTGCCTTCAACATGGCTACGATTCGGTTTGGCATTGTGAAACACTTTAAGTAAATTTTCAATATTAATTGAAAGGCGGCCTCTGTCTGTCACTTAATGAATTTCCCAACATTTGTTATGCGGCCGGGAGAGGTGGGGCCTCTAAAATTAATGAAGTATGTTCTCTAGTGGGCAAATGTTATTGTTTATGCAAAGCTTTTAGTCAAGTGTGAGAGGGCGGCTTTGTTCTAGGAAAGCTTAAAGAGATCCTTGAAATAGCTGTAATGGTCTCAAATTAGCCATAGGAAAATTCTTTGAATTAAATTTAATTGAAAATATAGTTGTTATTGTACTTGGGAATTTACAATTTTGCTCGCCAGCCTTCGGGATATGTGTACGCTCTTCTTCTGTGTCCCACACAAGCTTACCTGTAAATAAAACAGAACAGAACAAAATTGATTGTAATTAATTACAAATATAATTGAAGAGAAAAGTTGGCTTAAAGTTTGCATACAAATGAATAAAACAAACAATTTGTGTACGAGTGAATGGCTATGTTAAAGCGATGCATTGCTGAGAGGCTCTTAAATTAAACAAATAAGTAAGCTTTAGTAGAAAATCCGACCATAAGATACTCGTACTCTATAGCATATTGTACAGACAGAAATCTACATGGATACAATGGCACTCGCTTCTGCTATGAGAGTATGAGTATAAGATTGAGCTTGCCTTGTCTGTGTGGGAATGAAAGAGAAAGAGAGTTAAGGCTAAAGGTTCGCCTTCGATTATAATCAAATTAGTACTCTAGCTCTTATAGTGTCCAAGATGTAAGTGTTCATACGAATGGACAAGGTAAGGCTAAAGGTTCGCCTTCGATTATAATCAAAATACTACTCTAGCTCTTATAGTGTCCAAGATGTAGGTGTTCATACGAATGGACAAGGCTAAATAGACTCCGCTGTTGATGTTGATCAAGAATACATATACGTTATGGGGTCGTGAACGCTTCCTTTTGCCTGCTACATACATTTTCACGAATATAATATACCCGCTTACTCTATATAGAGTATACATATATACATATATAAATACATATATTGTTTACATTTTAAATTCATGTTTCATATTATTCAGCACACAAAAATATTAGCATTTCTTTCAAACATTGGTCTAAAGTTATGCAAAAACGGTCCACCGTAAATTGCCATCTCTGTGTGTCCCCTTAAAGTATATTAGGCTACTTGCGGCACATCATTATACGTCTTCACATTTGACTAACCTTAAAAGTGTCAAATAGAATGCCATAAACATTTTTTAATAAATACCAAACTACAATATAACCATTATCCCTAAACACTCTTACACATACACAACATACACAGTCCCATATGAGTATTCCCAACATTGCTAAAGTAGGACCCAAATATGCAGGACCCTTTCTGAGAAAAAAGAAAATTTCCAAAGCATCCAAAAAGCAAGCACAACTTTAAGGCGAGGCAAAGCATCGCAGCTGCCAAGTCAAAGGAACGAAGTACTAAAAAGATGAAGGCAAAAGGCAGCCATAAATAAACAACAGGTATAAAACGGACTTAAGAATACATAAAAAGCGAGGCTATAAAAATGCAATTTCTTTGCCAAAAACACACACACACACATGCATATATCAATGCTTTGCATGTAAAAAATAAAAGCCGCTTTTAGCCTCAGCAAAGAGAAAATAAATAACAAATGTTTATGCAATTTGTTTAAAGGCTAAGGCGAGAAAAGTGGAGGCCCCAGGCAAGGACCAGCCCTGAGAAAAGTGAAAATTTGCACTGCAAGGCAGCGATGCACGAAACACAAAGCTCAGCCTAGAGGTGAATTTCTTTGCCTTTTTTTTGCCGCCGGCTTGGGGGGGTTGGGTAGGGTGAAGGGAGCAGTGCTCTTAAGGAGCACAACAGGAGGAAGAAGCAAAGAAGAAAGTAGAGCAGAGAAAGCAAGTGCAAACAATCGCTGGTTGTCGTCCGTCGGCGGTCGTCAATGTTCGCGACGCCTAAATGTAAGCTATGTAAAAATGTTCAAACTAAAATTGAGGAGGCGCTGCTGCTGTTGCTATGGCATGTGCAGGTGTATGTGTGTGCCTGTACAGATATACCATATATATACACACATATGAGCTTATAATAGACATTTTATTGCCAAGTCTGGGCGTGAAATATGAAGAAAAAGAGGAACAAAAGAAAAGAGCAGCCTCAACTGGTTGAAACAGATTATGCAAGCAGGTGGGTAAAGAGAATGCAGGGAAGTCAATAGGTAGGATGATTTGAATGGCGGAACAACAGCAGAAATCAATGAAGAAAAGGAATAGAAAAAGACTATAGTCGATATAGTCGATATTCCAACTATAAGATACTCGAACTCAGCATTTATTTAGTATTCAACAGACTCAAAAGTATGCAACAACAGCTTTTCGAAAAGGAAGTGGAACTCCAATTCAATTTACATTTACTTTTCGCAGTGGAAACGAGAACAGGGCTGAATGAGCATGGAGTGAATCCACTTGGATATGTTCATGGTCATCGTTCAGTTTCGTTCTGTCCACAGGCGTCACACCACGATTCGAAAGACCCAAACTTGTCGTAGTAGAAATGGAATTCCAATTCGATTTACTTTTACTTTTCACAGTGGAAACGGGAACAGGCCTGTATAATCAAAACTCCGCTTCCGTTTTGAAAAGCAGAGCGGACATGTTGGCTGTGTAGATTTCACACCGCTTATGCATAATCTAGTAAATTTAAATCCAAAATGTACTTCAAAGATACTGTCAATGGCAAATATTGATAAGTCAAACGTTATCGATATGAATTCTACATAGGGAGCTTAGATTTCGAATAAGATAAGTTGAAAGAGGAAACAAAAATAGTCCAAACATGCCATAAAGTTTTCATATTTTCTTAAAATAGACCTCAAGTAAGTGAAAGTGGTGGAACTGCTTATTGGTGAGGTCAGGGCTCTTTTCTAGATACTATTTCATTGAATTTTATATGGCTAAGATAAGAAATGAATGTTGAAATGAAATTCAATAACAAATGTGAGGATGACTAATAACTTTCAATCTCTGCCCACACCAGGCGCGTTGAAGTAGCCCATCAAGTGTCCACACTTCAATGCCACCAACACTTGCCATTCAAATTTTGCTATCAAATGCGGTTCTACGAATGTGTCAAAATGATGTCTACATCTCGAGTATCGCGGCCTAAGCCCTACCCCTTATCTCTAGGTATAAAATGAATTTAGCTGGATAGTCTCTTGATCATAGTTACGAAATATTTTGAAGTGAAATGACCCAAGTCCGTGGCACAGTACTATGGCTGCTTCTAAGTGGATTGCTGGTCTTGGCCGATGGAATCAGGCAGCAAGCGGAAATTGAGGACAATATGGATATGGCGAAATACCAGCAGGCTTTGGATTTACGTTCGCTGGGTGTGGAGTACTCGCAATACTTTCAGAACATAACGCTGGAGGATTTGTTGAATGAAAAACAGATGCGTTTGCCCAGCCAGGCGGATTTGCGATGTCTGGCTGATATGGCCCTGTGGATGCAGGATCTTAGATCTGGCAGATATTGGGCATTGAAAAGTGAGTTTTAGTGGAGACAAATGAGAGATGTGAAACAATAATGATTTGTATTAGTGGTGGATTCCTGGGGCTCAGTACCCTCGGGCATACTGGTTGGCAACACCATAGACTTGGGCAACTATGAGGAGTGCATCAAGATTAACAGAGCCATCGCCGGCGATTATCAACTGAGTGGTAAATATTGCTTGGCCAGCTTGCCTATTGGCAAATGGATTGCTCCCGAGGCGCCGGATTGGTTTCAGTCTTTCACTGTAGAGACGGCTGTGTGTTTTCCCGCTTCCTGTTCGGCTGCCCATATGGACACGTCCATGCAAAAGTTATTTCAGCAGCTGTTCCATGCGAATGTCGAGTCAAAGTTGGTGAATGAGGAAAGTTGTAAGACAAAGAAAGGTGAACCTCTAGATGGGGTTGCCATATTCACCATGTAAGTAATGCTTTATATGTGTGGAAATACAATAAGATCCATGACGAAATTTCAGAGTCATCCTGTCTCTACTGGTTGTTGTGGTAACTGGGGTGTCCATCTACGATTATCTTTTATGCAAGAACTCGAGTGAGTCTGACTTTCCTAAGATCGATTCAAAAATTTAAACATTTACCTTCACATGTAGATGAATTGCCACCTTGGATTAGGGCCTTTTCGGCCCGTGCTAATGGCGATGCAGTTTTTCGCATGGTGAAACCCAACTCGAATCCCAATGTCATTGATTGCCTACATGGCCTGCGAGTCCTTTCCCTGCTGTGGGTGGTCTTTGGACATGAATACCTGATGAACATATATGCTCCCAATATTAATCAATTTCAATTGCTTTGGGTGAGTTGATGGAGAACTCCACTTGCACTCTCTATTTTTATGACTTCTTTCTATTTCCAACAGTGGCTGGAGGGCTGGCTTACCAGATTCATATTGAATGCCTTCTTCTCGGTGGACACTTTCTTTTTCATCAGCGCCCTCTTACTGGTTAGCATAGCTCTTCGTTCCATGGAGAAGTGAGGCAGACTTATTCCAATTCCTTTATCCCTTAATTTTCTGTTTGATTTTCCAGAAACAATGGCAGATTGAATATTATATTGATGTATGTGAATCGATACTTGCGTCTGACGCCCCTTCTGGCCTTGGCCATTCTCGTCTACTGGAAACTGTTTCCCTATATGGGCGATGGTCCTCTCTATAGCAATCAGTTTCCCAATAATTTTACAAATTGTGGTCAAACTTGGTACTGGACGCTGCTCTATGTGCAAAATTATGCCACAAGGGACTATGTGAGTTGTCCAACATGAAGAGAATCTCTCAATTCACTTTTCTGTTCCCTCCTTAGTGCCTCTCTCATACCTGGTATCTGGCAGTGGACATGCAACTGTATATTCTCTCACCCATCCTACTCTTTGGTTTCTACAAATGGGGCAAGAAGGCAGCCGCTGCCGTTGTGGTACTCATCCTGCTGCTATCGGCCTGCCTCTTCACCACCATCACCATGGGCGGCTACTCCATGTTTTTCAAGTAAGAATCAACTTTCCATTCCTCTTCGTTGCCATTTCACCCTATATATTTCCCTTTTTCTATAGAAATGGCATCATGTACGATTCGGATCCCAAGATCTATCGACCAACTCATGTTCATGCCGCCCCTTGGTTGATTGGCGCCCTATTTGGTTACTTTGTGCATTCGAATCGCGGCAAGACGTTTAAGCTCAGCCGCTGGACTGTCTGGCTGGGCTGGCTGATCAGTGTGGCCTTGTTTACGACTTGTCTGTTTGCCTTGTATCCCCTTTCCCAGTGGGATGCTCGGGACATAACCAAATTCGAGGATGCCGCTTTCTACACTCTGAGCCGAATTGCCTGGCCCTTGGGTCTGTGCTGGGTGGTGTTCGCCTGCATGCAGGGCTATGGTGGTTGGATTAATGCTTTCCTCTCGTCAGCTAAATGGCAGCCGCTATCGAGGTTGTCCTACTCCGCCTATATTTGGCATCAGTTCGTGCTGCAAATGCATGGCCGGAGAGTGCAAACTAGCACTTACTTTTCCAACTATGATATGGTGAGTTTAGAGAGCTCTTATAATGTTAGATGATCTAATGATTGGAGTATTTCAGCTGCTGAAATTCATATCGGATTTGGTGTTTGTGCTGATGTTTGCATTTGAGCTGCATTGCATTGTCGAGGCGCCCTTTAGCAACCTACAGAACTTGCTGATCCCCAGAAATCAACCAAAGGAGGTTCCACAAGAAACGTCAGTAACTTCAAATGATGGTAATCCTAAGGCTGTTGAGGAAAACGACACAGAAGTTACTGAAACATCGAATACCAGCGATCCAATCGATTCTGCCCTTCCTTCTTTAACGCCAACGTTGATCAATTCTAAAGCTGATTAAGGACTCGGAAGACTGCCTAATAAATATATTGTAAGAAAACTTCTAAGCCGAGTTTTCTCTGGATTCACCCTTCCACCAATAGGTATTAAAGATTCGACTCCCTTTGGGCTTGCCCCTGTCTTGGCAAGGAGCCGCACATTGGCCTTTATCAGCCTTGCATATCGAATGATGTTTACAAAGAGGAGTCGAAGGACCAGTGGGTTGGCACGCTACATCATCTTATGCCATTCCTTTTGGCCACATCTTGATAATGACCAGTGACCTCAATCTCAGCATGTAGATGTGGATGCAACATATGCACGCGTGTCGCGTCACCTAACACACTTTCACTTCCTGCCCGACTGCCTGACCATATTCTGCCCCCTCAACCGTAACCGTATCCTCTTGGCTTGGCACCGAGCCATGAGAAATTTATGAAATATTCTGTGTCGGCTAGCCACGGCAACACTTTCGCTTCTCTCACTCCCCCTCCACCATTCCCTTCCCTTCACCATGCAAAGGAGCTGTGTATTTAATGTACATTTTTCACACTAAACACGTGCATAAATCATGAGCAACTTTAGCTCAAGGCTAAGTTCTTCCAGGCACACAGAGAGAGAGATGCCACAATTCTTCCTTCTCCTTGCTGTCCTCCTCTTCTTCTGTCACGTCTCCTGTCACCTGCTGCACATTGAGGCTATGAGAACAACAACCATTGCGTTTTCTATGCAAATGCATAAAATAATAATAATAATAATGCACATGCAGCTTTCGCTCCCACTCGGGACACTTGTCCTGATTATGCTCTGCTCCAGTGTAAAGTGTTGCAAGGGAAAACAAGGATGAAAAGTATAAAGGGCGACCCAAGCCACAAAGACAAAAGCTGCAGCTGCAGCTGCAGCCGCTGCAATGTTGCAGTTGCATTTGTTCTTCATTCCCATCCCATCCTGCCCTGCCAGTGGTCCTGGTTCTTGGCAAACATTTACTTTAGACTACGACAGCAAGGGGGTGCAGAAGGGGGGGTGGGGGATACATCGTGCTTGGGCATTTAAATTTATGTCTATTTGTTTGTTGTCGAGTACACAGTCGAGCCCCAGTGCGAGAGGTTGTTAGATGTGGCACAGCCGCTGCATTAAATTTGCCTATGGATTTTGTCTCAGACTGAACTTGGCCTGGAAACCGCAGGGAAGGAATAAGAAAGGGCGCCAGAAGATGGGGCAAATACTTCATAAACTAGCAAAAGTGTGGTTTGAAATTTATGCTGGATCTCAGTGACTTCTATATAAATATATATAATTGGGTTTATATTCAAGAAAATTGTGGAAATTTTCAAACTGATGTTGATATTTTCTGGTTACCCAAAAGTTACAAGTCCGCCCCTGTATAAAAGGGTTTTGGCCGTCTTGTCCTTCGATTTGCTTTCTTGGTCCCATTCTGGCTGTCGTCCTCAATTCAAACTGACTGTTGATTATGTAAGGCTGCTGATGCTAATGTGTTTATCATTATATTAATGCTAAAATGTTGCTGTTAATTGCCACTAAAATTTATGCGCCTCTGCAATGGGGTCGATATTCGCATTGTTGACTTGCTGCTTGTTGATGACGAGGCGTAGCCGATTTGATTTCCTTGGTCTGTGATCAGACGGGACGACAAGACAATTCAATCTACTATAAATTCTGCAATTCAAATTGTGATGAAAGTGTATGACCGTGTTGAGTTGACGACAAATATACCATAAGATTTGTGGTAAGAAAGCAGCTGGATGATACGAGAAAGCCTTTTCTCTTTGGGACTTCTAGTGCGTTTCATTTGTATCAAATTGTGCGTTTGTGTAGCAAACTGTGAATATAAACTTTGATTCCATTCATGGTCAATTAAATTTAACATCAATATTCTCTACCTCGAAGTTAATGGTGTGTATATTTTTGTGTATATATCGCGACGTTGACGTACAATGCGATGCAAGTGGACTAACGATAAAGAAAAACCGCGGGGCTAGCAGGCTACCAGCTCCCACCTCCCGTCCAACTGGCCGAGGGGCGAAGCTGCATAACGAGCGGCACGAATCGCGAAGACGTAATCTGTAACAGAGAATCACGACATCTCGATTCTTAGCTGACTGCTGGGAACTATAACTTTGAAACTGTCAAGGAGTTCATATACCTTGCCTCTGCCTTCTACATCAATAATAATGTAAGCCTGGAGATTAAGCTAGGCAAGATGAGCTACTAAGGGCTCCGTAAGCAATTGAACAGTAGAACTCGCTCTCGACAGACTGCCACTTTACAAGACGCTCATCCATCCGGTACACTTATATGCTTCTGAGTCCTGGACACTAACACAATCAGATGCAGCTGCTCTTGGGGTGTTCTAGAGGAAAATTCTTGGCAATATCTTATTTCCTTTAGCGATAACTTTAGCATTTAATGGAACGATGAGCTATTCGAGCTGTACGACAACATTGACGTAGTCAGGCGAATGAACACTGCGAGACTCCGCTGGCTGGGCCATGTCGTACGTCTGGATGAAGAAACTCCAGCTCGGAAGGTACGGAAAGACGGGAACTGCCTCATCCAATTCGTTACAACAACAGCTACTATTGGGTGCCACCTCTGCAGCCTTCTTCTCCTCAAAGAGGGACAGATTAACCCTAGCAAAAGGTTTAGGGTGCTCCTCAAGCCTGTCAAAATGTTTCGTATCTGTTGAATTTAGTTCATCTCCCACTTGTCTGACACTGAGGCCCTTATGAAGAATGCTGTAGCTCACGTACAATCCCCGCTGATGGTTATACACCACATTTTAGGCCATGTAGCCACCGCATCTGCCATTTCTTCCAGCTTGTTAACCACCTCATCAGGGGTCTTATGCCGTATCATCAGCGTCTGAATGAATATATGTACATGGCTCACTGCAATAGGCTTATTTCTACTGTAAGCTGCTCGCTCATATATAAAAATCCTCAAGATCGGACCACTATATCACATAGAATAGAGAAACTTCTCTGTCAAGTCAACTAAAGACGTTTTAAAGCCACTTTTCATTATGTGTATTCCCCAAACAGCCTTAAGCCTGAGCCAAGAATAAATCTAATTAGCTTGAATCCCAAATAAATAGATTTAAGCTGCTAAAACTTTTGTTCTAAGAATGTGTGCAAAGGAGCGCTCGCTCTTGGCTAAGCAGTTAAAACTTTAATTAGCCAGGCGCTACCGAGCGAAAAGAAAGAGAGAAAGAAAAGCCCGTCTCCTGCGACACACGAAAGTGTAGTCTTTTTTTGGAGTCCCTCTTTGGATACACTTTGATATAATTAGCGGCATTAGCCATTAAGTAATTTTAAAAATTAATGGAAGGCCAGGCCAGGCAAGGCGGAAAGACAAACGGCCGGCAAACACAAGAAGGAAGGGGCGAGGTCTAGGGTCAATTATTGACAAGAGCAAAAACAAGAAAAGGAAACAAAGAGAGCAGGACGATGTACGTACAGCAGCTAGGCTAACCCAATTAGCACTTAACACATGGCGCCAACAACAACAACAACAGCAACAACAGCAACAACAATAACCACTACAACAACACTACTAGGTAAATAAATGGCTAGAGAAGCTCAATTGATGGCTGGAGCACGTGTCTTACTGCACAGCACATTACGTTAAATGTTTTCACAGGCAAAGACTTTCAATTTCCAAGGCGGACAGGACAGGACAGGGGGGTTGAGGCAAGGCAGGCGGCAGCCAAAAAGCCAGTCGTCAGCACAAAAAAGACAACCGAGTTACAGCCAACTTGGAAAGGGAAACTAGCACAAGGACGTGTGAGACACAAACGCACACACACGTGCGCACGGTAAGAACTCAAGCTCCTTAGCAGCCTACTTCTTCTTGGGCGAAAAATCTTGGCTCTCAAGTGGAGTGTACGTGATATTCGCGTAATCAATATTTACACACAAGTTCCGCAGACGAAAGGAAAAGAAAGAGCAAGTAGAAGCAAAATCAATTGAAATTGGAATAAAACAAAAGATAAGAAACTTTCATAGAGAGTTTCAGAATGAGGATATATATGAATACGGATAACTACATTTTGGTAAATTCTGAGTAAACTGAGTGTTACATATACATATATATTCGAATATCCAGTGCATTTCAGTAAAGTATTCCAAAGCTCTTGAGTTTTTGATTAGCTCATTCTAATACAAATACGAATTCATTTACGAATCCTCGCTCAGTGCATGTGTTACTTTGACTTTCAATATTGATATTATCCAAAGTTCAAATAGCTGATGTCATTGCATTGTGCTCCAGACGCTGTCCTGGGGGCTCTTAGACGCTTTCCAAGCTTATAAGAAAGTTTAGTTTGATAGCATGTCTGGGATGTACGCATGTTTCTTTTCTCTATGCCCAGAAGATGTAATCATCGTCATCATCATCATTATCGTGTTGCCTAAAGGACGAAGTTTTCAACTTAGCCGTTCCACATCATACATATATTCATTCAAATTGTTTTGTGTTTCGGTTTCTGTTTCATTTTGATGTTTATTTTTTGTTTATTTTTGTTGTCTGCCGCCACCTTATGGCCATATGCTTTTGGCCCCCCCCCCAAAAACTTTTCATCAACATTCATTCGAAATGCCAAAACTTCAAGGCAACGGCAAAGTTAACAATAGTTTCTCGTGTCTGGCAGCCACGAATTGGCTCTGCTTCCAAAGTTCCTCGCAGATGAGTTACTAATATGATAGTAATATTTGCTGAAATCGCGCATGCCCAAATACCGCAGCCAAATTAAATGAAGTTGATTGAAACTTGAATAAAAGGAAAGTTTTTAATTATGAGAAGTCAAGCCAGTCCTACTCATAGTGTAAATAGTGCATATGACAGGCGGGCGGGCAGGCAGCACCGCTTTAGCACAAAGAAAATATTTTCAATTAAAAAACTTCGACAGCAGAGCAGCACCTTCTGCGAGTGCCAGGAGAATGTTGTGAAGTTGTAATTACACATTTTGCACCCCCATGTGAATGAGGGGAACCACAGAGTATTGGTTTGATCAAACATATCAAAAGTAATGGAATATGTTTAACAATAAATGAAGTTAACTAAAAGTTTGAGAATGTTTTTTGGAAAGCAAAACCTGATTGATTAGTTTAGGTAAGCAATTGTCTAAAGAAACAACTTTGATTTTTGAAACTTTGCTAAGAAAAGTAAAGTAAAACTTCTATTTTCCAGGAATCTTCTTAGGAATTTAATATACTTCAAATTGTAGTTAAAACTTTGATTAGTATTAAAAATTGTAATTAAAGTGATTCAGGTTTAAAATGATTTAACAAATCTGCTCAAAATCAGCCATTCACACCTCACCCAAGACCCAGAGAGACGTGTTCAAATGTGAAAGCTGTGGGGTTCCTAAGTACCCACCCATACTTATATGCAAGTACATATCCCTTTCTCCCTCTCTCTTTCTCTCTGCTATCCTGTTTAGAGTTTGTTTGTCTGGGTCTGTGTGTAATTTATTAGATTTTGGCAAATATTTTGCCAGCAGCATTTCACTGTCAGAAACGGGCGTCTTCCTTGCTCTCAGACCAGGGAAGAGAGCTTTAGACACCGCCGCGATATTCCCGACTTGACAACTAAGACAAGAACATCGGCTGAGACTGCTTATGATGTTATATTCTACCCTGTACAGTAGAAATGCTGCAGGGTATATAAGCTGGACGACATGGAAATCAGATCTGTTGTATAACCCTCGATATGTCTCTCTTAATAACAGTTTAGCTCTGCTGAATTTCTGCTGGGTATTCCATCGTCTTATACTTGCACTTGCATCTTACTGATTCTCTTTTGATATTTATGCTGCCAACTTTAAAATCAGCACCAGAGGACGAAGTTGCTTTCTTGGCGCGTCACCCAGCGTCCTTGTCGCCGCCATTGTTTTCTTCATTGTGTGTGTGTGTGTGTGTGTGTGTTTGGGCAGCCTTTTCTCTTGTGTTCTTTGCAGCTGACAGCTGCCTGCCAATAGTTGATTTTCCTCCACTTGATTTTCCTCTTCGTTGGCCACGAACTGCCTTTGTGAACGTGAACGTGGGAGCAGGAAAACAAGGCAGATATCAAACCAAATTTAATGTGTGCCAAAGTAACTGCATCTTGCCTTGAAGGCGTTTCCAGGACGTAGCTCTTGCCTGTAACTTGTTGAAGATTTCCAGACAATGCAGCAGTTAGGACAATTATATTATTGATAGTTTTTCAACTTCAGTTGTGCACCTTTTTGGGCAGGAGTTAACTTTTACTCTATGCGGGAGTTGATTGTGATATGTGAAGCAAAGTGAGCTATGAGAGTTTGTTGTTTTCCGATGCCAGCGGAAGTCACCTTTAGTTGGTTCATTCATCAACAATCAACCGCAGCCACTTAATGCACTTTCAATATAGATTTTGTTATCGAAAATAGTTCTAAAAATTGGATTGAATTCAATCAAAGTGTGTTTCCTTTTAAAGTCATTAGTTAAGAAGCAATTCCTAGTCACTCCCCAATCTATCTTAGCTTTTCGGCAAAACCTAGTCAAAATTTTAGTTATAAAAATTCTCTAGAAACTCGAGGAAACCCGACCCCGCCAAGATGAACATAGAAGAGTTTCGCAAATATGGCAAGCAAATGATCGATTATATATGCGAATATAATAAGACCATCGATCAGCGTCAAGTTTCGCCCACATTGGAACCAGGCTATTTGCATAAACTAATCCCATCGCAAGCGCCGGAATCGCCCGAACCATTCAGCGCAATGATGGATGATGTCGAAAAGAAGATCATGCCGGGCGTCCTGCATTGGAATCATCCCAAGTTTTTTGCCTATTTTCCTTCGGGCAATTCGTTTCCTTCCCTTCTGGGCGATTTGCTGGGCTCGGCGATTGGCGCCATTGGCTTCAGTTGGGCCAGTTGTCCTGCCCAAGCCGAGCTGGAGACGATTATTTTGAACTGGTATGGCAAGGCCTTGTGCTTGCCTCCGGCCTTCCTTTCAGATTCGCCCGGCAGCAAGGGTGGTGGCAGCCTGCAGGGCTCTGCCTCGGATAGCATCTTCGCCATGTTAATTGCGGCCCGCAATCGGGCAATAGGTGAGCTTAAGGGTCCCTCAAATGTCCACGATAGCGTCTTCCTGCCCAATCTGGTCGCCTACACTAGCCGAGAGGCGCATTCGTGCGTGGAGAAAGCCACCAAAGTCGGCCTTGTCAAACTGCGGATCATCGATGCCGACGAGCATGGCAGAATGCGGGTGGACTTACTCCATCAGGCCATCCAGAACGATGTGACGGCGGGCTTGACGCCATTCTTTGTGTCGGCCACTCTGGGCACCACAGGCGGCTGCGCCTTCGACGATATCACAGAGATTGGCAAGGTGTGCCGACTGGTTCCGAGCATCTGGCTGCATGTGGACGGCGCTTACGCCGGCAACTCGTTCATCTTGCCCGAGATGCGCATTTACTCTGCCGGTCTGGAGTATGCCGACTCATTCAATACGAATCCCAACAAGCTTCTGCTCACGAACTTCGATGCCTCCGCTTTGTGGGTGAAGGATGTGCTGATGTTCCAGTCGGCGTTCGTTGTGAATCCCCTCTATTTGCAGCACGATCACGTTCTCGGCGTCGACTACAGGCACTATGGCGTACCCCTGAGCCGGCGCTTCCGTGCCCTCAAACTGTGGTTCGTCTTTCGCACCTACGGCATCAGTGGGCTGCAGAACTACATACGCAACCACATGGTGCTGGCCAAGAAGTTCGAGATGCTGGTGCGCAAGGACAAGCGCTTTGAGGTTCGCAACGATGTGATCCTGGGACTCGTCTGCTTCCGCATGCGCACACCCGATGAGCCCAATCAGGAGCTGCTTGCCCAGCTCAATGGGTCGGGCAGAATGCACTTCACCCCGTGCAAGTTCAATGGCCGCTATGTGATCCGTTTCGTTGTCAACTACGAGCATGCCTGTGAGAAGGATATTGTCGATGCCTGGAACGAAATCAAGGCCGTTGCCGAGGATATACTTTGCGCCGGCAGTATGGAGAAGAATAACTCCGCCGCTACACAAACGGAGCGCTCCAATGGGCCACTGCAGGCCTCAGGTGGACCCAACAAGCCGTATGCGAAGCATAGGTTTAGCAAGGCCAACTTCTTGCGCTTCTCTTGCACGCGCAATATCTCCAAGGAGATCTACCAGAGTCAGCTGGAACATCTTCTCGACGGCGTCTCGCCGATTTTCATAGTGGATACGAAATTATTTCAACCGAGCTATCATAGGATAAAAGTTGTCACGGATACTGAAGATGGGGAAAAGGGAGAGCGTGACCATGAGCATGAGCATGAGCATGAGCATGAGCTGGAGAATCAGGAAGATATCATTATTGACAGTGATAACAAGAAAAGCAGCACAAAGGACAACCACAAGTCCAAGGCAAAGTAATTGGATTGATGTCGTTGCTTGAGAAAAAGAATCTGCCGAGATCGACCTGTAAAACATTCACATGGATGGGGAATCCCATTAGCGTTTCCAATAAAAATTATGTACCTAACTTTCGGGTGACCTATTTTATGCTTTTTCAAATTTATCCACAGCTTTTCCTCAAGTGCAGCAGCATAAATTGCCCGCAGTTGAGTCCGAGTTCGGGTCTTGATATTAAAAGCCTTTCCAGCCCAGTTTGTCTGATTTAAGGCTAAATGGTCAACTCGAAAGTTGCATTCACTGAAGCCACTTGAGCTAATTACTGAGAATTCTGGTCAGCGAACATTTGTTCGTGGTGGAACATAAAATGAACAGAAGAGGAAATACAATATCTCCTTGTTGGAGAGAAAAGTTTAATTTTGAGTTTTCAATAAGAATGCGAACAATCACGCCCCAAAAATAATGGATAAATGAGTTTTTAATTAGTTTCTTAGTGCAGACAATTTTGCTATTTCTCTGGGAGAGTTCTGTGATACTTGACAAACTTGGTCAAACTCTAGGCAAATATTGAAGGCATAGTTTTTAACAAACTTTTCCAAAAAAACATGGACTGATGGAGGTAGACATAAATATGTTGCAAGTAGTACAATTACTTGGAAACGAAACAAAAACAAAAGCCCGAGCCCGAGCAACGCCGGTTAAGCTGGCTAGTATGTGTATGTATTTCAAGGCATTGGGGAAAATATCCAATAGCATCACTTTACAACTTATAATTGGATTTATGGGCAAGACAGCAGCAAAACAGCAAAGCAGGAAAGACAACGTAACGGAAAGGTGAAGTCGAAAGTCGGGCGGAGGTCGCTTCCGACACGGAGACCAGGTTTAGCGGGAAAGCAGAAGCAGAAGCAAAAGCAAAAGCAACCAACTAACAAAACCAACCATCTATCTATCTATCTATGTGCATCTACATAAGCCATTTCTGCAGCAGCTGACGCAACTATGGTACGGTGCCGTAAGTAGCTCAGCTTGTTTAATGGTCACCAGTCAGTGGCACTGGCACTGGCACTGGCACTGGGAAATTGTCCTCTGCAACGTTCCCGTGTTCTCGAAGTCATATCTCTCCTGTTCGCCTCCTCATCGTCATCGTCGTCGTCGTGTCGTCGTCAATGCAACGGAAGCGGAAATTGCGCCAAAGGTAAAAACTGCAAGAGCAGCATATAACTAGGGCGCAGAGTGAGGATTGGGAAGGTCGGAAACTATACATACTATATTATGCTTTCTCCTCCCCTCTACAGCTAGTCCCATAGCGGTCGTTTTGCTCAGCTTAAGTTTCAGAGTTTGTGTTGTTTTCTCTCGCTAAGGTCTGGTTTCTTCCAGTTGCAAATTAATCACTTGGGTATTTACTTGATTTAATTTATTTAATAAAGCTTTGACAGTAACCAGGAGAGATAATGAAACTTGATCTACGATATAGAAATACATATAGATATAGCGTGGGAGACATCAAGCTTACGAAATGAAGGGAAAGTTCGTTAAAGATAGAGATGATATTTGCACAGAAGTCAAATCGAACAAAGAAGCTCATTTACTTATGAAGGTGAAGCTCGTTGCCATTATTTGTCCCGATTTGTGAAAACTATAGTTAAATTTAGTTTCAAAACAACAAATGTCAACTAGAAAACAATATACTCGTATAAGCAATCCCGCATTACATGCGATTAGACCAGAGGCGTGTAAATAAAAGCCCCAACAAGCCCAATTTTCACACAAATGTATCTACATATTCACACACACATTGCAAGAGGCAGCAAATGTTGCGTGTCTAATGATGCAACAAAGCCGCACAGACAGGCAAGGCAGGCAGACAGACAGACAGACAGATAGACCCAAAGACAGCCAGATAGAGATAAATAAAACAGACTGACAAGGACGGCTGACGGCAGACGGCAGACATTAGGCAGCGTTGCACTGAGCCGTATAGAACTAACTGTATGAAACTGAAAATGTCAATCGCATTAGCCTTTTGTCAACAGAACTTGAAAAGCGTTAGCTGGCAACTGCAACATCTGCAACAGCCACAATTTCCAACTGCCAACTTCCTGCAATTAAAATTTTACCATTTACTTTTTATGTCATCCCGTTAAATACGAGAGCGAGCACACATAGTACATAGTTTTAAAATCTAATGCCTAACGACACGGCAGCTGAGCTGAACTGTTGAGGCTGTGCATGCTTGCACCCATGTTGTGGCCATGTTGTTGGTTGTTGTGGCCATGTTGTTGTTGTTGTTGTTGTTGTTGTTGCTGCTGCCCTCTAGCGCAGTAAATGACATTATTAACCCAGTTTCGCAGAGCTTTAAACTTACACATACAAGGCAGAAACGCATCTCATCCCCCCGTGCTCGGCTCGCCTATTCAACCTTTTACATGAGCAAAGCAGCGCTTCGACACCCGCGCCAAAAGCAAATACAAATACAAGCAAAAACCAAAGCAAGCCACGAGGCAACAACAACAACAGCAACAACAAAAAGTTAAAAACTTCATTATACCCTATGCAGAGGGTATTATAACTTTGTCAAGGCATTTGTAAAGCATAGAAAGAGGAAAATGTAAGACCATTATCTTAGGCATAAGACTCAGCCCATTGGGAATGGTTTATCAAATTTCACATTTGAAATTTGTATATATATCTATGATCTGCAATAACTAAATCACTTTAAAATGTTTACTATAGAGTATATTCTCATCTGATATGTACTATAAAGCCCTGCCAGAGTGTAAAGCCCGACCGACCAGAGGCAGTAAGGCAGGCAAAGTTGCTCTTGTGAGATTTTTTCTTGTTGTTGATTTTTCGCTTCACATGGCTTCTTATTATAATGTTGCTTCGTTGTAAGTCGCAGTTGTTGGTGCTAAGTTGCTAACAACAACAACAACAATATAAAACAACAAGTACAACAATGGCATTAACATCACAGCTGCTTTAAAAGTGGTCTCTTCAAGAGTCAACGCCTTCTGTCAACATCATTAACCCAAAGAAAAAGGGATGAGACAAATAAGAGATATATAGCTAAGCCTGCGAAGACCTGCAAAATCACACAGTAAACTATATTTGCCATTCGCTTTCATTGCAGGCAATAAACATTCGTTAAGTGACCACATGGGGATGCGTAAGCAATCGCAAGTTGAAGCGATTTACTGAATATGGGTAAAGGATATCTCGCTAATGAACTCTCATTGACATTTACAGCCATCAGCTAATGTTTTGCTTGCCATTTCTTTCATTTCTGCCAAGGTCTCCCATGAAGACAAATCACAGCCTTTTTAATTTATAATTTTAACAGTTGCGATAGGCCACGTTTCAAGGTCAAGATGATTGTCTGTGTTTGCTTATCTTAAACCTGCATCCAATTGCTTGAAGTAATTAAGTAAATCTCATCTGCTGCTGATAAAACTTAAGCTCTTTTTATACCCTAAGAGAGGGTATTATAATTTTGTCACGGTATTTGTAGAGCATAGAAGGAAGGAAGCATATCCGACCTCATAATGTATGAATATTCTTGATCAGCAAGCCGAGTAGATATGGCCATGTCCGTCTGTCTGTCTTTCTGTGTGTCTGTCTGTCTGTGTGTCTGTCTGTCTGTGTGTCTGTCTGTCTGTCGGTCTATCCGTTTGTCTATCTATCACTGTGTCTGTTTCTATGCCAACTAGTCTCTCAGTTTTAGAGCTATCACACTGAATCTTTTAACATAGACTTATTTCTGCTCTAAGCAGATCCTATGTCAAAATCGTTTAGATCGGAGTACCCTATCATATAGCTCCCATATAACCGACCGATTCGGAATGAACTCTTAGTATAGCAAAATTGGTTGTTGTTTATCCAAATGGAACCAAATTTGGTAAATGTCACTCTTAGAAGCCTCTTCGTCGGTTGACCAAAGTTGATTCAGATCGGATCACTATATCATATAGCTCCCATATAACCCACCGATTCGAAATGAACTCTTAGTATAGCAAAATTGGTAGTTTCTTATCCAAATTAAGCCTAATTTGGAACGTGTCAGTCTTAAAAGCCTCCACGTCGGCTGGCCGAATTTCAACCGAATCTGCAAGGGTATCTAAGCTTCGGTTACCCAAACTTAGTCTTCCCCTCTTGTTTTCATTTAAGAACACTTTTTTTTATTGCCCGGCCCGCGTTTTGTTTATGACGCATTCAAGCAATCCGCATGATTGCAGGTTGCTAGGCATCATATTAAGTATCAACAAAAGGGAAATGAGAATGCGTAATGTTTATTTAATTCGGTGCGTTGTTGACAATATCTCGCCAAAACGTGATACAAAAGCAAAACAAAGCTATGTGAATTGTTAAAAATATATGAAAAAGTGTCATAAAATGGCGAGAGCTTGACAATTTCCATAACTTGGCGTTATTTACGGGGCCGGGCCAAAGAGGCTTGGCTTTGGCTTAGGCTTAACTCCGGCGCTGAACAATTTTTTAATTAAATACATAAATTTTAGAAAAAGCAACTAAGCCATATTTCATTTGCTTCTGAATGTAATGAATAAATCCAGATGCATATTTAGATTCAGAAACCCAAACAAAATGTGATACATTCACACTGAAAACACCAGCCATTGGCTGGCCATTGCCATATGTATGAAAAGTGGACCGACCAGGCAACTTCATCTCCACCCCGCAGCCGCCACCCCATATCCAATATTGTTTTGAATATGTTTCATGTGCATATTTATTCACAATTCGCTGACTTTTTCTATGAATATGTGATAACACAGCAAATATGGAGAAAACATTCGAAAAGCGCAAAATGAAATCGGTGCCAAAATTAGCAAAAAACCATAAATAATGCAATTGCCTACATAGTTTGAATGTAAAATATAAAAATTTAAATGTTTGGGCAAAATCTTCAACCAAAATTTGCCAATTTTCAACACCATTCGCGAGACAGAAGGGAAGTTCCTCTGCTGCTTTCATATCTCACCTTCTGGCAATCGCCCAATTTCTGGTTCCAAGAATTTCACTTTAAATTGTTAATGAGGCTAAGCGTTTAGCACGTTTCCAGCGCTTGGCTGAGCGCGTTAATAACAGCGTCATGAAAAGTGAAGACCGCCCCCCCTCCCACCAGTGCCTGCACTCCATAACCATTGCCATTGCCATTGCCAGTTCAGTTCTGAGTACGTCGTCGCCCTCTCCATTAACAGAAGTTACTCATACATAAATAAAGAACCCATTATCAAATGGCGCCGCTAATATAACATCAGCATCAGCAACAACAACAAAAAACAAAACAAAAAAAAACTACGTCTATGTCGGTGAGTTGTTTAACAGCAACACCAAGCCATCCGACAAAAACCACGGCCTGAAAAAGACAATGCCAAGTACATACGTATTACGGACAAGACAAGCAATGCTCAGTGTCGACATTCCGACTAAAAGATACCCAGTATTTGGGTTTAATACAAGAATCATATAGTATATAATTAGGTAATGACAAATATTATTGTGATTTTTCCTATATGTTCAATATTTTTCATGATTTTACCTATCCCTTTTCACTATGCATTAACGAACACAATATGCTCTTGTATTGCAGGAGTAATGGGAGTAAAATGAGGTACAAAGTTTTGCCTTCTTTTTTTGCCTTCGACAAAATCTTCTACATACAAACATATAGACTTAAAAGTATGCAAAGATATATACAGATCTTATATATACTTATATATGTGTGTATGTATGTAAATCGTACCCACAATGAACAGTCATAATGAGCATATTGCATAAAGGAACAAGAGAGAAACCTTATATACCCTTGCAGAACTATAAAAGGAAAGAAAACTTAGCAGTTTTACAGGTGTTTTTGTTATGATATGTTTTTAGCTATAGAATATAGTGATCCCATGAGGATCAACTAATGTCACCTGACGCAAAGGCTTCTAAATCTGGCATTCACCAAAATTTGGTTCTGTAGTATGTGTATATACTTTAGATTTTAGCGACAATGCCCAATGCTAGGTAAGCTGATATGGCAGTTCCCACTTCGGAAGCTCTTTGCTTGTGTGTGCGATCATATTACCCTTGCACTTGAAGAAAGCTTGGGCAATTGTGTAATTGTGAAACAAACATACAGACTGACAGATAGGCGGACATGGCTATAACGACTCGTCTGGTCATGCTGATAAATAATATATATACTTTATGGTGTCGGAAAATCTTCCTTCTATGCGTTACAAATATGGTGACAAAACTATAATACCCTCTGCAAGGGTATAAAAACATCGAGCGCAAAGTGAATGAGCACGAATGAAACGTGATAGAAGGAAAACAGTGGAACAAAATAACCAAAGCACCAAATTTGTGAAGACAATGCCTTATGCAGAGGATCCCCTCTAGCCGGACTATAGCATACTGCAGGAAAGAACTAATCATTCAAATTCAAATAAAAATTGTATTCAGCTTTTAAGTCTTCCAATCACTCTTTATCAAATTTTCTTATATCTCAATGTATATTAATGATTAGCCTTTGATCGATATCGATAACATTAGCTTTATGAAAAACATATTCTAACTAATTCAATCTCTTTTTATGCCAAATCATTACATATCTGGCCCATTGTTTGTATTGGGGAAAAACGCAGCTCGAAACTTTTCATTATGCTGATGGCTCGGCTTCGTTTCAGTTCTTTTTTTCTCACCCCCTCCCTCTCTCAGCAGGTAATAAGTACACTGCGATGATTACAAAATGTTAGACCGTAGACACTCTCCCGCCCCCCTCTTGAGGCTGTCAGAAAAAGTTTAAAACTATGGAAGCGTAGTTGTAAATGTCGTCTCTGTTATGGCTGTTTTTGTTGCCGTCGTCGTCGTCGTCGTTGTCGTCGTCGTCTGGAAGTTGGCGTTGGCAAACGGTGACGACGCTACCAATTAAAAAAATTGTCCCCTTTCGTTGCGGCAACTTGGCAAGTCGTCGAGTTGGGCCCACTCTCTGCTCCTGTGCAGTCGCTCGGCAGTCAAAAAGCAGCAGGCACGCCACAAAACTTATTAATTTTACAATTACAAAATAAACTGTGAGTGCGCCAATTAATTTGCGGTTACCGCAGAAAGATATACAACTGTGGAGGTGCGGGTGGGGGAGGAGGAATGCCTCATGCAGCTTGGGGGCATATTCTAGGTGGAAGTTAGTCAACCTTCCAGCATCATTAAGAGACGTTTGTGTTACTTTCCTTTCACATTAATTGGAAGTTTCTGAGGCGCTCTGAGTTTTGGCCATAATTGCTGCTGATTGTTTGCCAAAAATGGCATTGCCAAGAAGACGGAAGAGAAGAGAAGCAAAAGCCAGCCAGCCAGATAGGCAGACGGACGAAGGAGACACTCAAGACAAGTGCCAAAATCCTAAGCTTGGAGCTTGGCAAGGAGTGTGAATAGAGCAGGCGACGGATGTTGCTGGTGACTAAACTGAGTCTGTTGTCCAGAGAATGCCTTCAGCTTATGTGTCGCGATGTTATTTGTTTTTTTGGGGAAACATTCAGAGGCGGGTATAAGTAGGGTGTTTTTGTTATATATTGATTTGTAACGATTCTTGGAAAGTGTAAACGTAGCTCTAAAAGTAAATAAATCAGTGGAAAACACAAGACTTTTCTTAGAAAAGGAATATATATATAGCAGCCTACTCTTGAAACGCCTTGTTATAGAATAACTTTTTAGGAAATGAAATTGTATGATAAGAGATTATTTATACACTAAGAGAAAAAATGCAGTATTTCGCGCTTGAATCAAGTATTTACCTTCTCCAAAGATGATCAGCTACGAAAAATTTTGATACAAGTATGAAATTCTTAAAAATATTTATTAGTAACTTGAGGACTAAAATCAAATCTGATTAGTTCTCAGGCCAAGATTCAAATTCTTGTCAGGAAAATCTTTTGGCGTCACTGAAATCTCTAGAGATTTGAAGAAATGTATGTGTAAACACTTGAATTTACAGGTGCATTTGTGTACATTAGTAAGAAGTTTGGAAAGAATCACAAATACTATATAAAATATAGTAACAGGAGAGAATTAGACCTACATTTTTCCAAATCTCTAGAGAGATTTCATTATTACATTACACTTAGAATGCATAAATTGCACTGACTTTTCTAAAGTGTCGCAAAGTTAATTGGTTCTCAAATAAGATTTGTACCATCTCGACCCGGAGCTATAAAAAGTAGCGTCAAAAACTACGATCCAGAAATAACTAGCTTTGGTTTTTAGTGCTAACACAAAAACAACCATTAACATCAAATTACAAAACTAAATAAAGCACATTCCTGACTTCCCTTTCGTTGTTGTTGTTGTTGTTAGGGTGGATGGCTAGTTGTAAGACCCAAAAAATTTATAGGTTGCATAAAACGCAAAGGACAGGCGGGCCAGCAGACAATGCCAATAACAATAAACGCAAATAAAGTTTATGACAGTGCTAAACACAGATGGAGAGAGACAGAGAGGAAGCAAAACACTAAGGCTATAGATATATGTAGACAGATATAGGTGGAACGAATGAGTATATATATATATATATAGATTAAAGGCCATTTTTGTCAGCGCCAGACCTGGCACGGGCATAAACTGTCCTCCAGTTTGTACCAAGTTCTTGAACTGCTTTTGACAAGTTGCAAACACCGCAGGCTACTGTGCGAAGCCAGAAGTGAACAAAAATTGTGAGATAACCAAGACAGGCGAAGTCCTTGTAAAGGAACGAACTCTGCATACCCTCCATTTGAGACTGTCATACTTTCATACTTTCCTAATCTGGCGCTTGTCCTTGCTTTCATCACATCTTTTACTGGAACAAAACCTAGGGAGTTCATTTAAGCTCCTTCGTGCGCTGAGTTCAGTTCAAAAAGGGAAAGACTGGCAAGGACAACAAAATATTGCTTCAAGGAAGTTTCGCTGGATATACAAGACATCCCACATGCAATCAGCCACGGCAGACAGCGGCAGCGCCCAGGCCAAAACAACACTGACAATCAGAGTCCAAAGTGTGGTGGCATTCATGCGGGCGTTTCAGCCTGGGCCTGGATATGGTCCTGGGCCTCGGCCTGCTTGTCAAGCGATAAGCAATAGCAGCAGCAGCAGCAGCAGCAGCAGATGATGTGGTTCTTGACATCGCCTGCCTGTGAGAGATGTTTTTCTTTTCTTTTCTTTTTTTTTCATTTTCATTCTGTTATCCGTTGTTCTCGGGCCTTTGTTTATTTTGTTGTTCGATTCGATTCGTTTTGCGGCGGCGCCTCAATATTATTTACGTTTCAGTTGCTCAGTTATGGATCCAATGGGTTGGCAATGGGTTGGCAATGCTATGGCAAGGAAAGGCAAGGAATTTCCTTTCTTTGGGCTACAGCGAGGCCAGCCAGCTTGTTGTCATGTAACACGTAACGACATTTCAAATTAACGAAGCATGAGATTTGATTATATAAACTTGTGACAACAGCAACAATAACAACAACAACTTGGACAATGACACAACACAACACAAACACAAACACAACACATGTAGAACAGACATCAGCAGTGCACAACATAACACAAACAACGAAACACGCACACGCAACACTTGAGCCCTGGCTCTCTTTTATGATTGTCATCGTCATCGTCAACTGCTTTCCCTCCCCTGCCCCTACCCCTGCCCCTGCCCACACTGAGTCCCTTCTCTGTGAACGTTATGTTGTTGCGTTTTATCCTCTAGTGCCTAGTTGTCTGTTTATTATGATTATTATTATTATTGTCATTATAAACATCATGACGATGACGATGACGATGACGGCCTTCGACGGATGCAGGATGGATGCAAACCGGCACGAACGACACATCAGAACGGATGCAAAACTCCTTGGAGAAACAGGTTAAGCTGGGCTTAGAGACGATGACAAGCATTTCTAGGGACTTGGCATTGTCAAGCGAGTGTGAAACGATTGGGGGGGGGCTTCTATGGTGAGAGCAAGAGAGACAGAGAGTTATGCAAGCAGAAGGAGAGGCCTAACAAAGATAACTAGTATTGTAGGTACAATGATGATGGGCATTTGAAGGGCTACAATGTTGTTGATATTGAACTAAGTTAACAATTGTACTACTAAGTGGTCATTAATTTATCAACAGCTAACTTTAGTTTAATTAAAGGAAGAAGTAAGAATGTTATAGACGAAACTCCGACCATAAGACCAGACAGGGCTAAATCGACTTCGCTCAAGAAAATACATACTTTAAAGGGTTGGAAACGCTTCCTTTTGCCAGTTATATACATTTGCATGAGTACAATATAGTCGTTTATTATATAGAGAGTACGAGTGTACCAAGGTCCAACTAAATACGTCCAAAATTGTGGGAGATATGGGGATTTTATCTGACGCCCCACTAGGAGAGTCTACATACCAATTTTGGTAACTTAAGCTCTTACAGTCTTTTAGATTTAAAAGTTTATAGACTCCGCTTTTGATGCTGATCAAGAATATATATACTTTATAGGGTGGGAAACGCCTTCCTTTGCCTGTTACATGCATTTGCATGACTACAATGTACTCGTTTACTCCTATATAAAGTACGACTGCATAAAAAGTTGAAAATCTATACAAAAAGCCCTCAGCTAATTATTCGCCCTTCTCTATTTCAGTCTCTCTCTCTCTCTCTCTCTCTCTCTTTCTCTCTTGCTGTATCTTTCCATTTGGCTTAAAAGTAACCACTTATTCTGGCCACTCCTTCATTGGTATGCAACCCAAAACTCATCCAGCAGAGTTTTTGCTTTTGGCTTCTGTGTGATGAGTTTGGTTTTTGGTTTTTTATTTTATGATTTAATGATTGTGCAAAATATTTTCATAATTTTTTTGTTTTTTTTTTTTGTTTTAGTTTTTTTCAAACTTAATTAATATTTTGGGTTAATTAAGCCATGATGCCAAGCAAATTTCGCAAGTTTGTGGCTCAGAGTTTTATTGTAGGAGTACACGAGTTGTTGGCATAAAAAAATGTAAGTTAGTTTGCCATGAAATTTTGAAATAGAGCAAAAACATGCCAGCTGTGTTTGCAGCTCTAGTTACGCAGTCAACTCTAAACAGACCTCGAGAGTAAATAATTGAGGTTTCCAATATGAGAAACAGTTTTACTGAAACATTAATTCATGATAATATGCAACTGAATGATATAAGTATATCTAGCAAATTTGATGAAACGAAAGTTCTCTTTGAAATCACAAAAGTTCGAATGGCAATGAAACCAAATCAAAAGGAATATCTATTGCTTCTTCTTCTTGGGTATTTGTGCAAGTGATTCTTCTGCAACTAGCTGATTTCTGGAGAAACCCCACCTCCACCTTTACCATTCCATCCTGAGCATAGAAGTAAAAGCAATTTGCCAGAATTTGTTACCTTGAACTTGCTTTGGTCCTGGCCTGGTCATAAAATTTGAAGCAAAAAAGGCTTTCTTGGCATTTTAATGGCTGCCCGATTCTCAATAAATATACATACATATATGATTATATATACATATGTATAGATATATACATGTATTTATTTCCAATTGTGGAAAGCCTATTGTCTGAGTTCCTAAATTATGGGCAGCATGCCGAAAATTTGTTTGCCTTTTTTGAGTTGGCGGCGGCGGCACAACTTTTTTATGGCTTTTATGGGCCAAGTACTTTTTCTGTTTTTTTGTTCTTTTCTTTTCTTTCTTTCCCTTTGTTTTGGCCACTTTTGTTTGTTGTTGTTCTTTTGTGAATTTTAATTTCAAGCTTTTGGCCAAAAGGCGATTTTCGTATTATTTTGTCATTTATACAAAATTTATATTTCACTCTGGTCTGGTTGTTTGCTTTCAGTCAGAGTTTTAAATTAATGGCATTTTCATTTCTTAATTAAAAAATAAATAGCACATTATAAATCAAAGCAAAGGAGAAGTAACAACGTATATATATAGATATATATAAAACTGAACATGTTCTTAGCACTCTTAAGTTATAATATCTGAAATGAATACTTTGGGAAACTGTGATTTTCATCAAGCCAAGAATATAGCCAGAAGCTACCAAAGTTCTCAGTTTCCAACACGTGAAATCAGTTCTGGCAAACATTTGCTCAACTTGCAGCAGTTAAAGCGGCTTGGCTCCACACTAATGAGGGAAATATGAAACTCGGCCAACCGCCATAGAGCCGTAATCAGGCACAGCGCAGAATCAGGCACAGAATGGGATGCTAAATTAATTGCACACAAATTATTTAATAGTAATAAACATAATAAACTAGAGTAGGAACCAAGTAAATGGAGATGGAGCAATCGCATACTGCCAGAGTTGGGGTGGTTGGGGGGAAATATGCAAATGGAAATGGAAATGGAAATGCCAGTAATACCGGCAACAACAAAAATGCATAATGAGCATTAAAATGCCACGGCAAAAATTACATGAAAATGCAACGGCAGTAGTCAGAGGCAGTGCCAGTCCCGGCTATATATATATATATATATATACAGGTTATATTCGTGTGTATATATATAACAGGATTATTCACAACACGCATACATTACTAGGCAGGCAGGCAGGCAGGCAGCAGGCAGCCAGCAGGCAGGGCAGGGCAGGCATAGAGGGGGTCAAAAGGGTTTGGGCCATGGTGTTGTGTTCTGGGCTAGAGTAACGACAACCGTTCGTTCGCTACTCACGTTCTATTTGCTTAAAATTCTAAACGAGTCCTTTTCATTAGCAAAACAAAAAACGGAAGTCAGGGTAAAGGAGAGCTAAGGCGATATTTGAATGCCCTTAAAAATATTGGAAAAACAAGAAAGGAAAACTCATTCAGCTTGCTGAAGCTTATATACCATTCATTTTGGGAATATATGACCGATCTAGATCAAATCTGGTTGGCGGACGTGGGGCTACAGTGGATACAGTGGATACAAGACGAATTTGCTTTGTTTTGGATGCAAAATAGAAAAATTATGCTCATAGGTGTTCATTCCGGAACAATCGGTTGTATGGGAGCCATATGATATAGTTGTCCGATCTAGATCAAATCTGGTCAGTGGAGGTGGGGTCTCCGCCAATTGATACAAGACAAATTTGCTTTGATTTGGATGAAAAATAGAAAAATTATGCTGCTAAGTGTTGATTCCGGAACAATCGGTTATATGGCAGCTATATGATATAGTTGTCCGATCTGGATAAAACTCGAACTTAACCAGCGTGCAGATAAAAAAAGCAACTGGTAAAAATTTCAGCGCTCTAACTCTTAAGACTTCTGAGATCTTGGGGTTGAAACAGACGGACGTATGGACGGCCACATGGAGGGAAGCACAGACGGACATGGCTATATCGACTCCCTTGTCGTGCTGATCACTTTGTTCATTAAAAGACAAGAACTTTAAAATTTGCAGAGATGACAAACTAACTACAAACACCTCACTATTGTCATCTCGCTCTCCCACCTTCTGTCTCATTTGTTGGCCCTTCCAAATTTCGCTTTCAATTTTCCTACCTTACCAAGATTGTTCAACCTTCTCCCTATAATAACAATACTCTTGGCATATCGCTTCTCATATTCATTAGACCCAATTTCATGTTCTACGCAAACTTTCCCATTTGAGTTCTTGCAAATATGGGCAAAGGGCGCATAAAGTTCTGCACCCTTTCTCTTTCACCCTTGCTTTGGACTAGGGCTAAAAATTGGAAATAAAAAGCATAGAGTAGTGTATAGAGAGGGCTCATGAAATAAAATGCAATTGCACTTTACACAAAAGTTCAACGCATTCAGACCGATCCAAAAGCGCGCCGCCCCGCCTCCTCTTCATATACAACAAACGCAGAAAGCAAACTCGAAATCAAAGCCCCAACGAATGGACGAATGGACGGATGGACGGATGGGGGGGGCAGAGCAAACTCTACAACCCAATGGCGGAAGTTTGCATTTTTCGCTACGAATTCATAATCATGTTGAACACAGACAAACACACATATACATACACAAATAGATATGAGTGTGTGCATGATCAAAGAACGTGCCCACTTCTGGGAAATTAGTGAAGGAATCACAATTTTGACTGTCAACTTTGACAATGCCATTTAGATTTTCTAGGGAAATGGAATATGAACAAAATTTGTATTGAAATAACTGTCCAATACATAAAGAGTTAAGTCCATGTGGAAGCAAATAAACATAATTTGTAAACGAAAAAGTTAAATATTTTGTTAAACTAAGCCAAGATGAATCTTCCTATCCAGCATGCCATGGGAAAGCTAGCTAGATATCTCTATGAACCTTTTGTAATGGAAGCCTGTCATCACTAGTGGCGTAAGACCTTTCACCATGAGCTTGCATTGCCATGTTAGTTGAAAGCACAGTTTATCCTGTTTGATTTGCAGGCGGCTGAGGCCAGAGGACTCCAGAGCCAGTCCAAAACTGGCAACACACAGGAAGGCAGCGCCGTTGCAACAACTCAGTAGTAAATATTATTTCGTTTCGTTTCAATTCAAATGCAGTGAAATGGTGAAGGAGGCACGTAAACTTTTGCCCGATGCATGTGTAAAAAACAGAGATGGCAGAGGCAGAGGCGACTCACTCGACGTTGATATTTCAAATGAGCGGAAATTACACGTTGCAAAAATATGAATTATGGAGAAAATACTCGCCATGGAAACGAGCAATAATAATAAAAAGTACGAGATATACAAATAATGGGTGGGTGGAGATGTTTGCTCTAGAGTTGGGAGAATCTTTAAGGCACACACATAACACACACACTACACCTCCTCTAGCGCTGACTAACTAGATGATTCGCTTTCGGATTCATGAAAGTAATTTCAGTTGGAACTTTTTCTATATCTATGAAACTGTGGCAATTAAAGAATGAATTTGTATGAATAGAAAAGAAAATTTAAGTATTTTTCATCTACCAAAACATATTTCTCTATCTTTGCCATTTTCGATGACGCCCAATTTTTGACAGTTGAACATTCCACCTAAGCCATGTCAATATGCTTTCAAAATTGGTTGTCACATATTCGAGTCGAAGGAAGGCCGGCCCTGTGCCTAATGCACAAGTCACTCCCGTCCCATTTTGGCCTGACATAAAAGGAATTTCTACCGAGCTCAAAAATATGCTTGCCATTTCTGTGCCAAAAGAAGAAAAATACCAAAATGTAAAATGCCTTCATAGAGTCGAGGCGAGGCAAACCCTGAGCAAAATAAATATCTAGCAAATAACTAAGCGCTGAGCAAAAAGTTGCTCAAAATAGCGACAGCGGAAGAGGCAAAAAAGAAAACTGTGGCTTCGCTGAGAATTTGCGCTATCATATTTGTCACACCAACACACACACACACAGACACACACAGAGATAGTGTGCGTATTCGTGTGGAGGTGGGGCAACATCCTGTAAACGGAAATGACAGTCATATGTTGTCATATTTTTCTTCATTTCACACTAAAAAACACACACAAATGAAGCAATATGTTGGCTTGGGAAAGGTGTTTTTCAATGGATTAGAGCATATGGAGAGCATTAGGAGATATCAACTGGAACAAAGTTTTTAGTTAACAGTGAAATGGTTTGGTTTCTTTGTCTATATACTATATAAAAAATTTGGCGATATCAAAAGATTTTCTTGAAGTTTTTAGAGTCATGGTTGAAATCATGATTGAACATTTTCATTTGTATTTCAAATCAAAGAGTCCTTTTAAAGCGTTCCCGAAGTGGGAACTGCAATGTCAGCATATCGAAAATCTAGATTTACAATTAGAAAGAAGATTGCTACGCTGCCTATTGCTACAGCTGCTACTAAGATTTCCTTCCCTTCTATAGTTCAGCCAGGGTATATAAGTTTCGGCTACCCAAAGTTAGCCTTCCTCTCCTGTTTCTCAATAAACCCTAAACTTAAGCAAAAATCTCCCTTTAAGCGTTCTCTTTCACATTTTCTTAGAAGTTTCATTGCTTACTTATCGCTTTAACTCTTCACTTAAAAGAAGGCAATCAAATTTTTACTCCTCACCCCGAATTTGTCATTAATAATTGCTCATTAAATGCCCAGAATCCGCGAAACTTAAGCACAAGAAGAAGGAAAATGTAAGCCAAAATAAATAATTAAATGAGCAAACAAACGAAAAGAATTTCGTGCAATTATCCCCTTTTTTTGACAGCCCGCATATTTCCACAGAATTTTGCCCAACATGAAAGGAATTAGGCAAGGTCAGCGTAAAGGAGGAAAAGGTGAAAATATGAACCATATGCCGAACTGAGCTGAGTGGAGCACGACGGAGGTGCACATAATTAAATGCCAAATGCATCATTTAATTTTAAATTAGAAAAGAAAACAAGCAAGGGCTGAAAAAATAATGAAGGAAGAGCTTGAGCGTAGACACACAAAAGGGATTATGCCAAAGAACGCAGGCGAAACAGCGGGGGGCGGTGAGCGGTGTTATGTCAATTTCCAGAGCAAGGATTGTCAGGGACTCATCCTTCCTTGATGTCTGCGCTTTCAACCTCCATTTACCTACCTCCACTCCATATTTCGCTTGACTGCAATTTTTATGACAGACAAACGCACACGCACACACAGACACACACACATTATTGTCGTTAGCTGTGTCTCAACTCACCTGTAAAGAGAGAAAGGAGAGAAGGAGAGAAAAATAAACATTAAAATATTATATTTGATTATACCGAGGAGAAGCACCGCATGCCATTGTCTGCGGCTTAGCAGCAGGATGTGGCAATTAACGTTATATAAATAATTGAAAATGTTTTAGCCAAAGCCGTTTGGCTTACGTTTTGTTAATGGAAATAGAAAAGAAGCTGGCTGGCTGGCAGCACTTCAAACCAAAGTTAGAGCAAAAACCGAAGATAAAGTCGACAAAATTGTGGCTTGCCTCGCCTTGTGAACCAATTCGCGTTTGAAGCTTACAGAGAACTGCAATACCAGTGTAATAGTAAGAGTACAGTGGTGGTCGCAAAAGAGAGCACATTGCATACTCATACTCATACTCAAACTTATACTGATACTTATACCACTACTACTTCTACTTCTACTTCTACCTCTACTTTTACTTCTACTTCTACTTCTACTTCTACTTCTACTTCTACTTCTACTTCTACTTCTACTTCTACTTCTACTTCTACTTCTACTTCTACTTCTACTTCTACTTCTACTTCTACTTCTACTTCTACTTCTACTTCTACTTCTACTTCTACTACTACTACTACTACTACTACTACTACTACTACTATTGAGAAACAGCTCAAGTTTGTGCTTTTCCGTTGGATTTCAACATAAAAATTGAGCCTTCACCAATTTAACTATAAGGTAGTTGCTTCACTTGACCTCGAGCTGGCTAAATAAAAGTATTTGAAAACCAAATCACTCTAAATATGTACTGGCATGTTGAACACACAGCAAATGTTCATCTTTTGAGACCACGCACACTTTCGTGACCTCGTTTATAGGGCATCCTCTCCAAATGGCCCACGCAAAATGTGTTTTACATTTTCTGTGCAAATTTCAAGACAACTCCAAGAAACGATGATACTCAAGAGAGAAGACAACAACAACAACAACAACTTACAGCTTTCTATTTTACATTTTAATGGCATTTTATCAAATGCAATTAATCGTAATTGCTCGTTTTACACAATGCGCATATGGAAGAGGCGAAAAAAATATATAACAATATCAAGCAAGAGAGGAAGTAAGCGACAGACAGACAGAAATGTAGCGAAAATGATTCTAAACATTTTAGGAAATTTCGTAGATTTTTATTTTACTTTTTCTTGTAGAAGTTACCTCAAGACCAAAGATTTACCTTCCCAAAACAATATGAAATTATCATCTCAACATATTTTACAGTACATATATACTTGATATGAGAATGTAAAATCAATTAAAGCAACAACAATTGTGTTGTTCGTAAGGCCAAATAAGAATTAGATGAAAAGAACAGCTGCACATTGTACATACTGTGCCATAAGCACATACAGTGAAGCTATGCAAAGCAGCTACATTTTGCATGAATAATGAGGTTTAAGAAGGGCGAGGGTAGACTGGCACCCCTAGAACACCCACCCACACCAGCAAACACACACATACATCAAATTACACATGAAAAGTAAAAATTGTTGCATCCACACCCTACACACCCTGCTGGTGCTTGAAACCCGCACATGTGCTTTATGAGGTCAATTACCTGTCATTTACATGACTTGCACAAGCAAGGTGGCGGCAAGCAAAGGGTGAGGAGAGGTTGTGTTTTCCCCTGGATTTGAGTGTCAGTTTTCAACTGTTCTGGGTGTTTGCTGCCGACGGGGAAGTGGAGAGCGAGGCTCTTTGATTGCCCGGAAGGGAGCAGGTAGGCAAGGCAGCAGGGTGATGGATGCAGAAACAAATCTGAACTTTAAGCGAAGGTCGTCAGCGTCAGCGTTGTTGTTGGCTTCCTTTTTACTTTCAACTTTTTGCCACTTTTTTTTTGTTTGCCAATCCTTGTTCTTCCATTTTCTGTGATGTCTGTTTTGCTCTTTGCATTTGGTCAGGCAATGAACTCAATTAATTAGGGGCCATTGACATATGTTTTAGTGGTTGCCGTTGTTGTTGTGGGTGTCGACGTGTGGAGCTCAAATGTCAATTTGCAAATTGATAGCAAGTTTAAATTCGATTAACTTGATGATGATATAGAATGTTATAGAATTAGGTAAACGAAGAGACAGGCATATACACTTGGGATTAGGTTAAGATTCATATATATTCGCAGAGAGAAGTTTTAATGATTTGTTTAGCTAGAGATAACGAGCAAGCGATTACACTGAACTTGACTTTAGACACCTAACACTGATAATACAGGGCGGTATCATATTTCTTATAGAGATGATCTTAAATTTGTATGATGGTGCAAAAGTGCAGGGGCCAAAACAACTCATGTCAGAAATGCTACAGACGACGAGAATTGCACATACTACGAGGTGTGTTCAAAAAGTAAGCAGACTTTTCAAGTTTAGCGGGCACAGTTCACTGTTCAAGTACATAGCATACTTAGTTTGTTTGTGCTAGATAGATGAGACGTGTGTCAGCGACGTGTGTCTTAAATTCTCTCCTAAACAAGGTCGCATGGGCATCAACCAGGAGCTCTGGAATGATGTCAGTGATGATCCTGATGTGCTCAAAGGGGTCCTAACTGATGACAAGTCATGGGTATATGGTTATGATGTCGGAACCAAAGCCCAATCGTCCCAATGGAAGCACCCAGGAGAGCCAAGACCGAAATAATAGAAACAACAAAGTACGTCTAACTTTTTTAACTTTCCAAAACAAACTAAGCATGCTTTGTACTGGAAACGTTGATCATAAGTTCGGTCTTATGTGTACCAATACAACAGCAACAAAGAATCCCGCGATGCTTGAAAAGTCACCCTACTTTTTGAATAAACCTCGCCTACTCTTATTCGCTCACATCATGCATATTTTATATATATTATATACATATATACACATATACACATATATATATATAGAAACAGTCAGTCCCATATGGTTTTTATTTGAAATTTCTATTTCAATGAGATTTCTTTGCACAAATGCTGCCTGCGGTCGCGCCTGCTCTGTGTATCTCTATCTCTGTGTGTCTGTGTGTACTTTCATCCGCAGCTTATTTCTGCTGCATGTGCATTTCTTATCAGACTCGAGTTTTCTATGCGCTCATCGTGTGCACCACACATTCACTCACACACGAGACTCATAAGAAATGTATATGTATAGGGAGGGGAGGGGGGATATGCAGTATGTGTGGCTGATATCAGTAATAGCTGCTTGCAGTTGTTTGTGTCTTGTGTGTGGCATAGAAATGTGCAATTTAAATCAAATTACAGCTAAGCAGAGGCAAGGCCCAACTGCTGGGCATATCAACTTTTCTAATGCTTAGTTCGTGCTGATGTGAATGGGGGGTGAATGTGAAAGGAGCGAGAGAGAAATATATTATCGGACTTAGAGAATGCCAACTATGGCATTTAACAAGACACCGATTTGGTATTGCATTACTACATTTCCAGCAGATGGGAGAATGAATGTGTGTTATCAAGAATGTACAAGTTGTTGAGAGGCCTTGCCATATCTCTTATAAGTTTTATTTTTATAGGGGGGCTTTGACTGATAAGCGGACAATAAAAGTGCATAGTTTTAGCTGAGCTGAAACTGGTTAAACAAAACTTGAGTGAGTGTTAAGTAACTTTGTGTTCTAAGTAAATAATCGTAGCAATAGTGCAAATAGTCCAATAAAAGTAAAGGCAACAGTCATGGCAAGAGTGTAGAAACAAAATGAAACAAGAAAGAACTATTATAGTGGAAGTTCCGACTGTAAGACTGTATCTATTGGATATTGGACAGACAGACAACGACACGAATACAATGCAATCGCTTCTTCAACGAGTACGAGTATAAAATTGAGTTTGCATAATCTATGTGTGAATGAAAGAGAGGTACATTGGCACGAATTTGATCTATATAGAGTACGAGTATAACCATATACTCTTATAGCTCTTATAGTCTCCGCGATCTAGTTATTCATACGGATGCACAAGGACAAATCAACTCCGCTGAGTACGGGTATAACCAACAGAGGATCGGAACACAGCTGGGAATAGCAAACTGAACTGGCTATAGAATATTTTTGGGCGCACATAACTGACCGACCCCTTCCATTATGGATGAGTCAAGGCTGCACTCAGCCCACGGCGCTTACGCTTCATGCTGGATGTTCTCGTATTTGCACATTAACATGTTGAGTTGCTTGCAAATGCAACACAGATAGTCGTGTGCACCAGAAGCAATGGGGTAAAACAATGCAGGCACGCACGCACATATCGGAAGTTAAGTGCGCTCAGCTGCGGGGACAGTGGTCCATAGTGATCGAATATGTAAAACAAAACAAAAACGAATCATCAATGGCTAATTAACAGAATATAATGACTTTGTAAACAAGTTTTGCTTATGCAATGCATTGCCTTGTGAAATCATTTTGTAACCACTGTGCCAGGGGCCTTGGGCATATGGCTGCAACACTAATGCAACGCACGTGCACAATGGCAAAATACTGTCCTGTTCGGCATTCGCCATTCGCCATTCGCCATCAGGCGCTGCTGTTTCGCAGTAAATGAAATGCGAATGCGACGCATTGCAGTAGTGCGCGAAGACACACCGCCGCCATTTTGTGCGTGCCACAGGGATGTGGATGTACAGGCACGTACCCCCAGATGTACTAGTTATGGCCATGGCCCTGTAGCGACAGCGACGACCATTGCGCACATGGCAATCAACGACAAGAGCCGTTGCCGGAGTCACAACAGCAACAGCAACAGCAACAACAACAAGAGCGTTAACTAGCGCATTTCAGACCAGAGTTGGCTTTTTGGGGAATGTGCATGCATTTACAAGCAAAGGCCTGCCACTTGCTATTGGCATCCATCCGCCCACCACTGTCCCTTAATCAATCCCTCGACGCCCCTCCTCCTCGCCACGTTCTCTTCAACGCATAACTGACATTTGCGGCGTGCGAACCTTTAATTACTGGGCCGATGTGAAATTCCGTTTAATGGTCACCGTTGGGTTAAGGCAGGCACATTGCGGCTTAGGGGCAAAAGCACGTACTAGGAATAGCCGCCGCATAACAATGGTTGGGCAAGTGGAATTTTAGGTGCAGTGAAGGTAAGCGAATTGGTCAAATTTCAAACTCAACAGAATCCTCTTCATATCCATCTGACACGCATCTAAATGATAAGGAAAATGTGATTAAGAGCAGAAGTTTTGATTGAAAAACAAATTTCAGACTTCTGAGATCTTTGTGCTCAAACAGACAGACGGACATAAGACATATCGAGAACCCTTGTCATGCTGATCAAGAATGTATATACTTTATATAGTTGCAAACATCCTGACAAAATCAATAAACGATTTTGTAAATGGTATAAAAATGTAAACTTTTCTTACTTCTAATTATTTCCAACCCAAAATCTCAATAGATTTTTCAATCTGAAATTATTTGAATTTCAAAGCCAAAAACAAAAACGCCCAAAGCAAATCTGTGGCACGCTTTAAGGGTAAGTAATTGTAGTAGTTGTTTTCTTTTTGGGGGTGTACATTTTGTAAGCAAGTGTTCACTCGTGTGGCATGTGGCAAGTGTTCAGCACACTCACATACATTGTCGTCCAAAATAGTTGTGCCTGCAGCTGGTGCTTGAAAGGAAGGAAGTGAACGTGTGGATGTGGATGTGGATGTGGGGTGACGCCCACCGAGCGCGCAGCGCACACACGTTTGCATTATGAAAATTATAAACAAATTAGCTCGACACAGCCGAAAACCCAGGCTAGGATTATGTATGTGGTGTGGCTTTGTTTCTCTCTGGCTGCCGCTGCCGCTGCCGCTGCCGCTTCTGCTTCTGCTTCTGTTTCTGTTCCTGCCTGCATAAATTAACGCCTTGAAGAGAACCCAAGTTCGCACCCGGACACGCTACACAGTGTGCTCTCGCGACCGAGTCTAGCCCACCCCCTTCCATTTGATTCACTCAACCTAATCTGTGCTAAATCTGCTTGTAATATGTTTAAAATAATTGGAGCAATGGGTATTAACAGCGTCAGCAATGCGTTATAATTGGTCTTATTAGGGTTAAGCCCCCCCTCCAGGGCCGACCATAGTTGTGGTTAGGCGTAGGTTGCGGTGTGCTCGAGAAACGAAGCCATCAAGGCGGATTAGCATAATAAAAGTAAATGTGTAAAGTAAATGACAATTGCATAATTTGCTATTGTACGAATCTGAATTAAGGCCGCAACTTGAATTTGAACACAACAAATTTGCGGGGAATTCAGCAGGACATTATATACATACGAATCTTAGAGATCGCACCACTATAAGCATCACTTCACATAAATCACATAGATATTTAAGCCTTAAACAAGATTTCTGAGCATTTTATGGGGATAAACGACATCCTGAGCTGAGATAAAATTGTCTACAAATGAGCTTTAAACCATTTCTATTTGATTTACTAAGGCGCTATATAGTAGATACTTGAAGTTCTTTCTTTCCTATCCTTGTTATACATGTGTTACCCTTCAATTTCCGTTTCATTTGGCATTCAACAAATGTACCAAGAAATTGTGATATATATCCAAAAGAGCTTATAGTTCCACAGACCATTAGAATTTATGAATTGTACGCGTGTTTATCAGCTAAAACATGCCGCCGCTGGGTCTTTCAGCTTCCACAACAACAACAGTAGCCACCCCGGGTCCCCAGTGTATTCGTTGAGGGAATTCCAAAGCACAAATCACCAAACAAACACTAAGGCGCAGCGCAATGGTCATCGTATCACGCAGCAGCAAAAGCAGAAAAATAGTAAAAGATATCAGAACTGGGACATAAACAAGAAAAACATGGTCTGACTTGCTTCCTCACTCATTGGAAAGCTATGAAAATGTCCCAAAAAGTGAGGCTCAAAAATGAAAGGCAAAATTTGAATGCTTTGCTGTAGAAGCACCTAATTGTCCACACAATATATTATATAGTTTCTACTTTAAACAGATTTCTTTCTTCCATTACAAGCGTGGTAACATTCTCAGTCCATTTTCTAGCTAGCTAGCTGGCTGAAGGCATAACAACCAACAAATGAAGGCAAAAACTAAACGAAACGAGGCGTGAAAATCACAAACAACTCATAAAAAGCGCAACAGTGAAACAACAGTCCGAGGGACAAGCACAGCACAACACAGTAAGAAGAACATGACGAAGAATTGTACAACACAAAGAACGAACATCCACATCCGAGCACATATGCAAATCAAGCAGAACAACAGGCACGGCACGCAAGGTTGGGAGGGAGGAGGGTTGGATTGTTGCTCCAAATGGTGACGAGAAATGATTCATGGTTGTGTTTATCAACAAACACGTTTCACGACGCCCTACAGAGTGGGGGGGGGCTGGCTGGCTCAGATGCTAAGGAAGCACATGCGGACTATAAATAAAGTCCCAAAGCCAGAGCCAAAGACCATGGAGTGGAACAGTGGCGGTGGAGGAAAAGGGTGGGGCAAAGCCGACATGAGGCTAGATTTGGGCGTGAGCGGCCATAGTTTGGTATTCGGTTCGGACAAACATAAACAAGTGCATGGAACTTGACACATGTTTCCAAATGCCATTTTGTTTCGCAATAGCACACATACTCATACTCATACTCATATAATACTTGTGTGTGTGTGTGGATGTGTTTGTACATAGGAGTATAGAGGCGCTAATCAAATGCAGCTGGCATTGGCGATATATAACATGGAGCAACAACGCATACTGCAGTTGCTGCTGCCACTGCTGCTCCTGCTTTTGCTTTAGCGATTTGACTGTGTGCCCCTGCCTGGGTGGTGGTGTTTAGAGTGAGTCCAAATTTATCCAAGTATAGACAAGGAATTCCTTTAAAAGTTCTGAAAAGATACTGTAAGCCCTCTCATACAACTTTCGATCCTCAAACGACCGCTGATCCAACGTTCAATAGCTCCCAAGTAAAACCAAACCTTCTGCTTCAAGTTCATTCTGTGCCACTCTGTTTGTTGCAACAAGGTTCACCCTAAAACTATGCCTCACTTGCCTGTGAATGTGTGTACACTCGTATGTATGCATATGTGCTTGATTTTGACACTTGGTTTTGGCCTCCTTCAATGTTTATGACTCATTTGGCAAAACGTTTGCGTCGAGGCAAACAAACCGGTTCTGCTTCTGGCTCTGACTCTGACTCTGGCCCTGCCTGATTTTGCTGAAGAGGCGGAAGAGTGTATACGTATTTGTGATTTAGTTTTCAAGAAATTTACATGAAATTTATATGCGATTTGCATCAATCTCAATTATATTATGCTCGAGGGAGAGGCGGCTTCCAGCACTTCCTTGACCTCAATCCCTAACTACACCTCGCCTCCCCTCCACAGCATGTGTGTGACATGCAATATTAATAAAGGTTTTTATTTTTAAGAAATTGCTTTGAACCTGAGCTGTTCAGTATTAAGAGGAGCTTGCAACAGAAATCCGACTGCCAAGTTCACTGACCTCAACGGAAGCACACTTATCGAAAGAACATTTTCTTCACCAGAAGTGTTTGCAGCACAAAACTTATGCATCTACTTGCTTGTGCACTTATCTACATACGAGGGATACTATTTATATTTGGGGAACTGGTCACACTAATGTCAATAGCGAAAGTCTAGCAAACGTACTCACAACGCTGCTAGAAGTTTCTGGAAAAGCTACAGTCTGCCTTCTTCATCTATAGGTAAATCTATCGAGCACTGAAAACACCTACTCCATTATACAGTTTGATTTGATAAATAGTACCCCTCGTAGTATGTATTTTCTATACGTTTCTTATAGGTTTGTGTGTGTTGGGTTAAGATTTTTATCAGCTTGCCTGCCTGGCCTGCCAGTCAGTCCGACATTTAGTGAGAAATTCAATCAATTAAGATTTGTAAAGCCTGAAACAGAAATTGTGTCCTGGTGGCTCATCTGGCACCGAGTTGATTGGAGGGATTTCAGTATACTGGCCAGGCCAAGGCAACGGTCCGGGTCCGAGTCTGAGTCCGAATATTCAACGTCAAACAAACGACAAGAAAAATCAATTTAAATGATTACGAATTGAAAGAGACAAATAGTCAGAAAAAGAGACACGAGCTAAAGACAAAGTAGTCTCAACAGCGATAAAAGATGATAAAAACAGTACACTACACGAAATTCTTGTGTTTTTGCAGAAATCGGTATACATATACTGTGGGATAACCGATAAATATGGAATACTTATAGTGCATCTCAATTATATTTGGATTATTCTAAGTAACTTTTGGTTTTACAAGTTCAAAAGTCTTCCCACTTTTGTCCTGTTTATAAGGAAATGTATGAATTTCTCCCAATGTAATTGCTTTGCCCACACGCAGAGCAATGATGTACCAAAGAGAGACACACATAAACAAATTTTAATTTCTGTTTGCGCAACCCCCCCCCCCCCCCCTTAACACCAGCCCCAATCAGCACTCGACTTTCCCCCAAAAGATCCAAGAACTGACTCGACATCTTCATCTTTATTTCATGTTTCAGACTTAATTTCGCCTCGTTTTATGCTTCTGCTTCTTCTTTTTTTTTTGCAATTCCAATTTCAGCTCTGTTGTCAGAACGACGCTTCGTCGTTCTATGCTCTCAATTTTTGAGTCGAGTCGATGATGCGGGGCCAAGTCCAGCAGAAATGACAAAAGGATGAAAGATTCAACAGCAAATGTTGTATACAAAAATCCTTGACTCCTCCAACATCTGACACTTTGGATATTTGCCGCCAACTCAACTCAACTCGACTCGACTCGTCTCACTCTGCCTTCTCCCTTGGCTCCGTCCACACCCTTTTGTAGCAAGGCGTGCTTCAATACTTTTTCGGTCTTTCATTTTTCCACTGTTCCCTTTTTTCCAGTGAATAAACAATTGCGGGGGCCTTCTTGAATAATAGATTCTTTGTTAGCTTTTGATTGTGTATTGGCGACAGTTTTCAATTTGGGGGCAGGGGGGACAAGACAGGCCAAGAGCCAGGAGATGGGACAACCAATTTCAGGAACCGCGACAGCTGAAAGTTGTGTCGGGTCATAAAAATTAAATTTTCTATAAAAAAAAACACAAATTGAAATCGACTTTGATGTGAATATTGATCTATTGATCCCTAAGATAATGCACTTTCTTGTTTTGCTGTTTTTGTGGTTTGGCTGCAAAAGCAAATGGCAATAAAAAAAAGGCATTATATTAAAGATTATTGTGTTAGGAAAACTTTGTTTAAACTAAATTTTGTAAAAAATCATTAATTTCAACTTTTATTATAAATTATGCATTGTCATCCGGGGTTAATAACATGCAACATTTTATAACAAACGCAACGAAACAACGAAGGTTTCAACGCACCGAACCGAATAAAACAAGAGAGCAAGGCTAACTTTGATTATTCGAACTATATATACCCTTGCCGAACTGTAAAAAACAGAGGAAAACTAAGTAGCCAGAGTCGTATAACGTTTCCTCAACAGATGTGTAGACTTCCAAAGGGTATTTCCTTCAGCAATAGCAATAGACAGCGAAGCATCGCATCTTCTTTCTAATTCTGTTATAGAAACTATCAGGCTTTCATACACATGCAGGTAGGCGTTGGGCAGCAAACTTTCAATCGGAAGCACTACAACATCTACAACAAAAACTTAGCTAAAGAGCTATGGGAGCTCTGGAAGGCAAGGCCTGCCCATCGCTGCTGTAGATAGATGACTTTAGCATTCAAGCAATCGCAGAAATCTATTTGTGAGTGAGTGAGACAGAACATTCTGCGAGTTTGACCATCAATGCAGGCTGGCGAATCTCTCTTTCTGACACACGGGGCTAGCGTAGACACAGCGCCGCTTGATCAATGCAGGCTTGCGACTCTATAACTTTCTCTCTCTCTCTCTCTCTGTCTTTCGAACACGCGTGGCTAGCGCAGGCATAGCACTATTTAGCCTTCAAAAGGAATCAAGAATTTGTTAGCGCCATCTGTGGTACAAGGTTTTCATATACATATGACAACTATATGATATAGTGGTCCGATCTTCAAGATTTTTACATATGAACAGCTTAAAGTAGAAAGAAGTCTATGGTAGAAATTTCAACGCGATAGCCCTAAAACTAAGACATTAGATCGGATAGAAACAGACGGACAGACAGATTCATTCATTTTTTATATGACAGCTATATGATATAGTGCTCCGATCTTTACGATTTTGACATATGAGCAGCTTACAGCAAAAAGCAATCTATGGTAAAAAATTCAAAGCAATAGCTCCAAAACTGAGAGATTAGTTCGCATAGAAACAGACAGACGGGCATGTCTATATCAACTCGTCTCTTTCTCTCTGAGATGCATCCTTCTATGCGTTGCAAATATCTTGACAAAAATTATAATACCCTCAGCAAGGGTATATATAACAAGAAGTAGAGATTTCCCTCAGACAACCAGAGAAAAAGACAACGACGAGCGCGCAAAAACAAGCCAACGATGAAATTCATAAAAGGAGCGCAGAGTAAGACAAATTGAACAAAACGCAAGAAGATGATGAAGTTTACGCTATACAATGTGATATTATATATATACACATACTATGTATTTATATAGATTATATAGTTAATGGCATCGAAAGCAAACAACAACATGTACTTGCAGTGCGAAAAGAAGAGGGGAGGAGAGTTTTGGTTAATATTTGCCTAACTCTATATCAAATATGCGACAAGTCTGCCCAAAACAAGCGTGTATCATGATAATCATACCTTTTTTCAACTTCATCCTGCTGCCCTCCTCCCCTCTAGTCTAGTGGTCATTATTTATATTGAGCATCTCTGCAATATATTTGTCTGGGATTTTGTGTATTTGATAATTAAGTTGTCTACATTAGTGTGTGCCTTTGCGTGTAGGGTTTTGCGTGTGTTTATTGGGGGAGGCCCCCCTGCTTATGTTAGCTAGAAAGTAAAGACCCCGCCTGTGTCTCAGTGTGTCTATCAGCTGTTGTAATGAAAGCAACATAATTACCCAACATTGGATGTTTTCTGCCTAATCATTGTGCTGCTAGAGATTTTGTCATTTTGTGTGCGTGTGTGTGTGTGTGGGCACATTAGATTAGCGTGTGTAATGAGAATTCAGCTGGGGAGAGTGTGAGGCAGAGTGTGAGGCAGAGTGTGTGTGTTACATTTTTATGATTTGTCATGGAAATGTGCGGGAGATGACAGGGCGTTTATTACATTTATACGTACATACATACATACATACATAGATATAACTATATATTAATCAATTGGTTTAGGAGAACACAAATCTTGTTTATCCTCTGATTGCTCCTGACTCTTCTTGAGCAAGATATATGACAAGAAACAATTAGAAAAGCAGTTGGTTTTGGTTCTACACCTTCTCAGTTTCAAGCTTCTCCTTAGGTGATAACAATGAACTGCTATGAATGGCAATGGCACATAGAAAGAGAGAGAGAGAGAGAGAGAGAGAGAGAGAGTAAGCTGAAGCAGCAACAGCAGCTCATAAAAAGCCGAGTAATACGAACATTGGCATGTAATAAAAACCAATTTAAGAGCCCTTTTAACAGGCCTCCAATACAAAGACTGAAAAGGAGAGCTAGAGGTGGACAGAGAGAGAGGAGGACACTAAACACACCAACAGAACAAAGCCCGGGCACAGACAGTTATGTGTATTTCGTAATCAATGTTCAATGCCAACATGAAATGAAAATCCTTCTATGTAAAACTGCCAAGCAAGGGGTTATTCGTGCCAAATAGACAATAAAATAAAGTTGATTAAATCCAGGCCTGAAGAGATGGCGACAAAGTTTTTATGCCGAAAAGCGGCCACACACTGGCTATGATTATTAGACATACCCTGTTTTTCCAAAGGCTACAGAGGGAGTTCAATTTGTTCAGTTTTCGGGGTAGGTTGGATAGAATTCCTCAATAGAATTCAATCTTTTAGAGCAGCAATGGGCAGACAGTGGCTTCCAGAGCTCCTTAGCTTTAGAAGCTCACAAAGTAGAGTACAAAATTAAGCAGCCACAAATGCATACACATGCTTTGGGCAGTTTCTAACGTTAATTTTTTGTTGCAGATACAAAATGTGCTGCCCACCGCTGTTTTAGAGGCAGAATAATGTGTAATTAAGAATACTTTTTATAGATTTGTGAGCAAAATGTCTTTGTCTAACAAGGATCAAGGGAAGCATCTTGGTTTCGAGCATTCTCTCAACTACAGCAGTACTACTTCACCGAGGATAGACGGATAATCCCTTTGTTTGCCTTGCCAAAAACACAATTTCCACACAGACAATGCCCAAATATGTGCACAGGGAAGACACAAGGCGCGGCATTTTCAAGGATATTAAAAGCAAGTTATCAAACAAACAAAATGCATCCCAAAGGAGCAGACAAGGCACAGTGGTAAGTGCAATGATATCATGGGAAATCATTTCATATAAAAGTTAAATTTCTAGTTGGATTCCCGACTTGTGTTTGGAGCTCACACTTCTCTTTCAACAGTTCAAGGAAATTGTCTCCTGAAATTGTCCAGATTTCATTCATATTATAGCGGAAACTACGTTTTTCTAACCCACTGTGCCCTTGCACTGGAAAATCTACAATTGGCAAAACCGAAGCAAGCCAGACTCCAGTCGCTAGGTTTTTTTTTTCAGTCGCAGTCGCAGTTGCAGTTGCAGTGACGGCATGGCGTATCCGGGACTAAAAGACAACGGGATATGAATATACCCTAAAGCTATCAGACAGCGTAAATGAGCGTGTATTGAAGATAAAAATTGCCAGCGCCAACACAGCGCAAACACAAAAAGCGCAAAGAGCACCAAATAAGAGGAGGAGGAGGCTGGAGGAGGCTGGAGATACATAGAAGAGCAGAAGGACAACTGCAGTTGTCGGTTGGCTCTCTCTCTCTTTAGCCAGAGTACAAAAACAAACAAATAAACGAAACCTGGGCTAAATGGCAAGGGGAAAGGGGCTCTGGTCTATGGCCATGTCTGTTCTGGCTCTGATACGGGCAAATCTGTTTGGCATAAAAATAAAACAGCAACAACACAAATTGTGCAGAAGAAGCAGAAGAAGAAGGAACCGAATGGCAACAACAGCAGCAACAGGAAAGTTTCCCAGCAGCACAATGTTTCAGAGTTCGCGCTGCGTCATCATGATGAGTCCCTGAGAAGGAGAAGCGGCGCCACCAAGCCATGACTCAATAATGATGATGTTTGCTTTTATATAGTTTACTCCTAAACTCTGTAAAATGTTTTCAACTCCAAAGATTCCAGCATGACTGGGGAATATATATATCAAATCTATCAATTTTTGGGAGAATTGATTCATGAGTTTTATAAATTGTCACCTTAAACGAACATCATAATGGAGGTAATCTATTGTACCATCCCCTTGTTTTTCAGCACTTCAAATTGTTCGCCTTATTGTTGTTTTCCCGTTTGCATGTTAGCACCGCTTAGCACTCCTCCTCCTCCTCCTCCCCATCTCGAACTACCAAACTGAGGCGTCTAAAAAAGGTCGAAGCTAAAAAAGAGATATAAGGACGTTGGCCTGGGCGCTATGTCGATTACGTGGGCGTAGCCGGGCAATGCCATTAACTGGTCATCATATTCCTCGAGTGGCAACGGTTGTTCTTTGTATCACTTGTTACACTTTCTCCCTATTACTACATTTGCTGAAATACCATCCGGAGATAGGGCGACCAAGAGAGAGAGGGAGACCAACGCCAACGCTGTGGGCACCCCATAATCGTATCAACTGAAGGATTTGCAATATGAAGCGGAAGAAACGGTGGCTGGTTTGTGTTTTGCCAGTTGGGTAACTAACACTTAATTGCCATGGCAATTTATGGGACAACGAAGGTTGTCTCCATGACCAGCTGCATTTTCTCCCAGACATATTGCGGCTGCTTGCTTGAAGTGTGATATTCTAGTTCAAAGATATGAAAAAAAGGGGCATGGTAATCAGAGATATGCAATTGGCGATTGTCATGGATAAACTATTGATAGAGACTTAAATTTCCTTCTTCCCTTTGAAAAACTGCGACATAATTGCATGAAAACCACGAATATTTGGATGACCTCTTCCACATGTTTATCCCAAAGCAAAATCAACACCTGGCCGTGGCTACCACATGATGTTATCCAAGCTAGTCTCCGTCGAACTTGCCCAGCAAAAAAAGCGCTAAATGTTGAGCTGAGACCGTTCAACATGTGGAGCAACTAGAAACGTGTAAGCGTTTTTTTTTGCAGCTCGCCCATTCACACGCCGTCATGGCACTTCGGCACGGTTGGCTCCGGCTTCCCTATAGTACAATTTATAATATGTGCCGACAAACGGCAAAACGGAACAACAAATACGAAAACATAAAGAAGTCGAAGCTGAAATACACTAAGATAAATTCCTACAAATAACCTTCCCAGGAAATCGAAATCGAAATGATTTCTTCAATTCTTCAATTCTTAGATTAGATTATTACTTGTAAAGTATTTTGTGCCATTTCTAGCTTTAGATATTGATAAGAAAATTCGAATAAAGTTCTTTAGTAAAGTACAAAATAAAAGCGAAACATGTTAAGGCGCGGCGTCATTGTCGACGTGGCGAAAGTGCGCCTCTAAATCACTCCAAGTCTCTCTTGCTCTCACTACTTTAGCTCTGGCAGGCAGGCTTTGGCTTTGTTGCTGTTGACTTGTCAGCCGGGGCTCTTTTCGCGTGGAGCCGACTGACAGGCCGCGAGGTAGAGAAATGAAAAACGCAGGGGTAAAAAGAACCCACAACGTTTTTTTCTTTGCCGCGCGCATGCAAATATTGCTGCATACTGCAAGGCGTTAGTGAAATGGGTGTGGCGATATACTTTTATATGTAGTCGTATGAGGCTTATGTACACTGTGCATATATGTATGTGTGTACGTACACTACTTTTTTGGTTAGCAAAACTTTGGGGTCTTAATTGGACTCTATATGATGGGGTGTGTTAGGTCTGCTAAACGAACAAATTAGGCATATTATGAACATCTCTTTGATATGTTTGGATGATGTTGAGATTTCTTGAAGTTTTTATAATATTTATCATATATAAATATTGTCAAATTATGTACTTTATGGGATTTCCGACGTCTAAAGCATATATGAATATGTAAAGCAAAGAAAGAAAGAAAGAAATCCTAAAAACAGAAACAGGGGTCCACCTCAATAGGTGAGAAGGAGGCCTCATATATACCCTTCTATGACAGAAGTGCCCTAATTTCCTTCAAGTAGGATATGTTATCACTTCATAGAAATGGTTTCGATTGACTTTAAGCTAAGGAAAGCCCTTCGAATGTGTTTGAGGCATAGCCTAACCACTTCCGGGCAGTCGAACAGAAAGAATCTGAAAAGGTTTCACCATCTTCTTGAACATATTATTATTCATAAACAGTATCAACGGCTGAAGTTCTGCCATAATTAACAAAAATATATAATATCGCCTTAAATTTATAGGCAAAATCACGAAAATCCTCCATTATTTCTGGTTAAAAAAGTATCTTCAAGTTGGTATCCATTTTTCCCACTGAATGCACTGGTATTCTGCAGCTTTGTGCAGCTTTTTCGTTTTTATGATTCAATTTCATGCTTGTCGCGGCGTTTGTTGCCACCTTTGGGGTGTTGCCGAGCCGCCTCTACTTCTACCCCGCCCCACTGGTTCACTCAATTCGCGCAGCCGGCACCGACACAATGGCATAAAATCAATGAAGTTGTTTGGCCGAACAAAAGGCAAGCAAAATGGCTGCCAGCCTACTTCTCCCTCTTCATCCCCCGCTTCCTTACCCTGCAGTCACCCATCGGCGCTTGTCATTATTTATTGAAAATATAGTTTGATGAGTTTTTACTTGAACCGAACTGAACCCAACCCTACGATTCGCGCAGTGTCCACTCTCCAGACTTTGCTGCTGCTGCTGTTGCTCGTGCTCCTCCTTCCACATGTCCGGCCGTCTGTCTGAATGTCTGAATGTCTGTGTTTTTGTTGTTGCCCCAACCGTTGCGGTCAATGTAATGGTTGCTGTGGGCGGTCCTTGGCACTGTGTCTGGTTTTGTCGAGTTTTCCCCCAAATTGGTTAAATCAGTAAACTTTCCCAGACAGTTTTTTACGCAGGCGGCTGTGAACTTTAAAAATTGTGCGGGTGTGTGTGTGTGTTTGCCGGACAAAAGTTACGTAAATCGCTAACAATCCAATTTTTTCCTTCACTTTTGGCTGTTGAAAGTTGGCTGGCTTATTGTGAAAAAGCTTAGAATATACGAGAGTATCTCTAAAGTGCCTGAAGAGGTAATGAAAACTTGCCTTTTTATACGATTCACAAGAATTCATTTTAGTTCAGCTTCGATTTGGGTAAGTAAAATTCAAATTAAGATTGGAATTCCACATCTTTGGCATCTGAACTTCATTTAAGATATGAAACTTCACATTTCTCTATGAATTAGAGTGTGTTTAATACGAGTTTCTGTTTCCCTCTACATCACAGATCATAAACTCGGACAAACTCAGTAGGCGACCAAAAAGGGTTTAAGTAAAATTTATATTAAGATTGGAATTCCACATCTTTGGCATCTGAACTCCATTACTGGTTTCTGTTTCTCTCTCCCTCTGTCTAGGTCAAAACAACACAAGCTCGGACAAACTCAGTAGGCGATCAAAACGGTTTCGCCTGAAAATCTCGTGTTAAAACAGACGGAAGGACGGCTAGACGGACATAGTTACATATATCGATTTCCCTTGTCATGCTGATTTTGTAAATGGTATAAATGCACTTGGATTTGCAGTTGTTCTTGAAGTTCATAGAGGGCGTCGTGCAGCGCTCAAGTGCCTTCAGAAGAGTTCGACTAGGACACATGTTGGCTGCGACTTAATACCAAATGTTGACACTGTAACCAAATACAGAAATTGTAAATTTCGTATTGTCCCACCACTTACCTCTTTGAACTCTGGATATATCTTTTGCGTAGCCTGCAAAGAAAAGAACAAAATTATCCAAGTTAATTTCACAAGTTGATCAAAAGTATGTGTAAATTCTTCTTTCTTGTTTTTCGTTTTTACGTATTTTTAATATCCTGTTAAAGGTCTAAATAGAAAAATATGTAAGGTCAAAAAGTTTGGGTTCAACCGACAGACTGCCAAGTGAAAGAAGGCGTTGAAAGGAGTAGTGATGGCAGGGGGGGATGGGGGATGGGCTTTGCACACGCAAAGTATTCAAATTAAAAACCACTTGAGTGAGAAGTAAAGTGCAGCAGAGCCGGGGAAAAATGTTTCCTTCCTGTGGCACATGCAAAAGAATACTTGTGGGTGGCTACGAAAGGGCATGGGATTCAGGGGGCGCCACTTGTTTTGGGCGGTTTGCAGAAAATGCACAACGAGGAGAGTCAAGTCATCATATCAGACCTTTCAGGGCAGCAGCTCCACTTACATGGAACTGACATTCTCATGCTGACTCAAAAAATAAGAAATAAGTAAATAGAAGCCATAACATTTCTCCATCTTTATTTTGTCTAAGGAGACAGCTGGCTGATTTCTATACAAGCCAAAAAATTCAACTGAAATTGTTGTTGAAATGAATATGGAAACCCAAAATTTGAAGAAATATTTTTGGGAAATTGATAAATAACTTCATTTAGCAATAAATTGCAAACAACAAAGAAGACATTTTTCAAAAGAAACATTCCTATCAAATATCTTTACTAAATTTATATTAAAGCATCCAACTTGAATAAAAATTCAAATTTATGTTAATAAACTTTTCATATGCAAGCCCTTCCTTTCCTTTTAAATAAAATTCTTCCGCTTCGCATTTTTGTGCCAGTTGCATTTGCAAAAAAAAAAACTTCTAAATGCGCATTTTCCTAGCATTTTCCAGCCACAACTTGACGTCGTGTCCAATTCAGGATAAGCGCACCAAGGCAAGAGGAAGACACAGTGGGAGAGAGGGACAGAGAGAGAGCTGCGGGAAATGTCACAAAGAATTTCACAGAGTGACATCAAGGAAAACAGGTATGGCTTCTATGGAAAGTGTGTGGCAAAACAATGGAGGAGGACTGACTTTTGAGTTAAAAATTTCCAAGTTTAGTTTTGAATAATAGAAAAGTCAAGAATAGAATATAGAATATATATATCTGGTTCAATGGTAGCCTGATCCCAATAAAATTTAATTAAATTTTAATTAAAACTAAAAGTTTTACATGTGGATTCTAAAACAATCAGTCTGAAGCAGCCATATGGCATAAGGAAAATTTGGAATTTTGCAATTTTAAGAGCGCACGTGGACACATAAAAAACATATTAAGTTCTGGTACGAGGGGTACTATTTACATTTCGGGAACAGAAATCTTTCCAATCAACACAGTGACAGATGAGCCGCCAGGACACAATTTCTGTTTCAGGCTTAACAAATCTTAATTGATGAATTTCTCACTAAATGAGGGACTCACTGGCAGGCAGGCTGATCAAAATCTTAACCTAACACACAAATCATAAGAAACGTATACAAAATACATACTACGAGGGGTACTATTTATATATCGGGAATAGTTATTTATACTAAGAAACACTTTTAAAATATTCTCCATAAATCTGAGTATACATTCGCCTGCGTGAAAACCAATTTTCGAAGCAGTTTTGCCACAACAAAGTTGGTACCTCCACAACGAGCAGTTATAACGCTTCAACAGCTTTTTTTAAGGTAAAAAAACGTTAAATTTGTCATTTTTTTGGCATAATGAAAAACTGGGTGATGACATTACTTTCCTAATCAAAACTGTAAGACGAAAAAGTTGTTTTGAGTGCTCAAAAAGTCTGTTGCCTGAGTTGATCAACTTATCTAGATGAAGGACAGTCTGCCTTTGGCGGTTGTTTTCCCTATTTTTCCAGAAACTTTTGAGTAAAAAACCTTTCTCTTAAGTGAGTACGTTGTGAGTACGTTTATGCTAAGAAATGTTAAACTTTATAATGGTGTTGCCAGATTTAAACTATTGCCAGTTCCCCTGGCAAGAAACTTGGAAGTTGCCTGTACCAACAATGATTTGTGATAGTTATTTGATATAGTTATCCCATCTTAGTCAAAATTTGATAAGCGATGCATACAAACAACTAACTTTAAATGTCTAGAATACACTGTAACAAATGAATATACAATACACATTTATCATTTCGTGTTTCGACGCAGACAACTGTCTCGCCTCTTTTGGCCAATCTCAACCCAAAATCTGTATCCTCATCAACTCATTAAAATTCTCGCGCACATTTAAATATTTTGTTTCCAATAAAATGCATTTTCATGCACAAATGAATGCATTATTTACATGTCGTGTGTGTGTGTGTGTGTGTGTGTTTTATTTTTTGCTTTGTTTCACAATTTTGTGTGCATTTTGTTGCTGATTTCAATTGTTTTGCCTGCCGTGTTGTGCGTTGTTTGCTGCACGTCTAATTAACGCTAAATTTTTAAATTTCCAATCTACACACACACGCCCAGGTGTGTGTCATCATAGAATTTTGCTATAATTGCAAAAAGGCAAACATATAAAATATATACAGGATAGCATGGATATATATGTGCAGTTTTTAAATTAAAATAAAACAAAATTAGCGTTAAATTCGCACCAAATGGCCGTGAACTGAATTATTGCTGGAAACTGTGGAAATTGTTGTGTTGTCTGCTGCCGTTTTGTTTAAATTTGTTGTGCGTGCAGCAATCGCCCCTCCCACTCATCCGTAATCTAAATGAAAATTAAATAATATAATTATTGGTTATTATTTGTTTTTCGCCAGCTAGATGAAAGTTTCGTTTTCCACCCTCAGCATTAGTCTATGATATGAGTTATATATATTGTAGTTTGTACCTAAATCGGGGTAATTGACTTCAAACACAAATGATTGTGTGTGTGCGTTTGTTTGCTTGCGTGTTGCATTTTGCATTTAGTGTTTGAATTTGTGCAATTTGCAAAAATTTGTAATAAAATTATTACAATTGTTGTTAATATAATATAGATAAAATTGCCTCCTAGTGATAAGTTAGGACCATTAGCAAGCCAACAAAATTGCCGAACCGTGCCAATTTGTAAAAAGATTTGTATTGTTGTTGCAATTGTTGATTGTAAAATGATTTGGCAAAGTTGCAAAATGGGAAATTACAAAATTTTTGTTGCTATCTTCAGCATTGTTGTTCATAGCATTTCGAAAAGCATCAACGTTTTCTACAAGCAATCTTTTTCAAAGCGAAAATGGTTTCTTTATTCATCTTAAGATCAAATCTGGTCCACGGACGTGGGGCAACAGTCGATACAAGATGAATTTGTTTTAATTTGGATGAAAGACAGAAAAGTTATGCTCGTAAGTGTTTATTTTGGAACAAACGCTTATATGGGAGCTATATGATATAGTTGTCCGATCTTCATCAAATCAGGTCAGTGGTCGTAGGAGTTCTTCAAATGGATACAAACCGAATTTGGTTTGACTTGGATGAAAAGCAGAAGAGTTACGGTCAAAAGTGTTCACTCCGGAGCAATCGGTTATATGGGAGCTATATGATATAGTTGTCCGATCTTGATTAGATCAAGCAAACGAATGTGTAACCTCCTCACATGGATACAAACCGAATTTGGTTTGATTTGGATGAAAAACAGAAAAGTTATGATGGTAAGTGTTTATTTTGGAACAAACGGTTATATGGCAGCTATATGATATAGTTTTCCGATCTTGATCATATCAGACCAGCGAACGTAGGATCTCATCAAATGAATACAAACGAAATATGGTTTGATTTGGATGAAAAGCACAGAAGTTATGCTACTAAGTGCTCATTCCGCAACAGTCGGTTATATGGCAGCTATATGATATAGCTGTCCGATCTTGATTAGACCAGACAAGCGTATGCAAAACCTTTTCAAATGAATACAAACGAATTTTGGTTTGATTTGGATGAAATACAGAAAAGTTATGCTCCTAAGTGTTCATTCCGGAACAATCGGTTATATGGCAGCTATATGATAAAGTTGTCCGATCTGGATATAACTCAAACTTAACCAGCTTGTAGACAAAAGTAACATCTGGTACAAATTTCAGCGCTCTAGCTCTTAAGACTTTGAAGATCTTTGCGTTGAAACAGACGGACAGACGCATACGTTCATATCGATTCCTCTTCTTATGCTAAAACGCTTCCTTCTATGCATTGCAAACTTCCAGACAAAATTAATATACCACTTTGTGAATGGCATAAAAAACGAATACTTTTATATATTTCATAAGTATTTGCCTCACACAAGGTTTGCTTGTCCTGTCATTTTTGGCCTTTTGATTCGCACTCACTCCTTCCCACCTCTTGTCATACAATTTTCTTTGATCTAATCTCACATACACAGAGCAAACTTTATATGTATTATTGTGTGCGCCCCTAAACCAACGCACCGCCTGCACACACACACACACACACACACACACACACTGCCAAGGGCCATAAAATCTCGGAGAAAAACTAATTCATTTCAGATTTTAATTCATTAGAATTTCCAATGGAACAGAGGGACGGGATACGACACGCAGCGACAACGACAATGTACCCGACGACGTCAGTAGCAACAGTGCCAGAGCCCTTGCCATCGCCATCGCCATCTTTTGTCTTCCGACAGTCAGTGAAGAATTTGTAGCTGCGGGCACATTAACCCCTACTTGCCGGCAAAACTGCATACTGAGAATGCTGCAAGTAAAATAGCGCAAAGTGTGTGGCAGGCATGCAAAGAACTGTCTTCATGGTGTGCATATGTCTGGTAAACGTATGTGTGTGTGTGAGTTGGTAGTAAATTACTAGTAAATCCAGCGTGTGCACTCAAGCCGCCATTAATTTTGAACAGCTTTCGCCTTCCCCCGAGTGAATCTCGTTAAGTAATTGAATCTACACTAGTTTTTTATCTTGCTCAAGAAAAATATTTCCACCATAAAATGAATATTTGAAGAAAGAAAGTGCAAGCTAATATAAATTACTGTAAATTTGGAGATAATTTTAAGCATCTTATGAAAACGCTTACAAAAAAACAAATCTAGACACAAAGCGAGAACATATGCCACGCAATGGCAATACGCAGTGTAAAGTGCAATTAAAGGCCGTTTTAATTGAAATTTATGGTGTGGCAAAAAATTTATTGCATTGGCGCGAACATATACATATCTTCATTAATATTAATTGTTTAAATTCCATAAACATTATTATGCATGTGGCGCCCACTTGGTCAGCCGGCTGGCTACGCCACAAATTTATACGTGTTTGGGAAAATGTGAAATTTATAAAACAAAAGTTGTCGTTGTCGATGTCGTTGTCGTTGGTTGTCGTGCTTGTGGTCTGGCTCTGCCCTGGCTGCTCATTGTAGTCTAGAGATCCCCGACGGAGTTGCAAGCCAACCGTTCATTACACAGAAATGAGGCGGCGTGGAAACCAGATTGCGTTGAGTAATAAATGTTTAAGAGACAAATAATGCAACGACAACGGCAACGACAACAACAATAAGAATGCATTGAAATGATCCAAGTGGAATGATGTATGTAAAAGGGCTCTGCCAAAATTCTGCCTCTATAAAAGTTCTGAAAAGTCCTCCAATTTCAAAGCTTCACACATTCTTAAATATTATTTTCAACTGAACTCGATAAATCGATAATATCTACACACATTCATTACATTTCTAAAGAGCCAAGCCGCTCCCTTCACCCTACCACTTTAGTGTGGTCTGAATTTAACCACAAAATTTTCAATCTACCCCAAAATATTTTAACCCTTAAATACATTCATAATAATTTCAGCAAAGCAACGGCAGCAACATTTTTGAAGTGGCTTTCAAACGCAGCCCAGCAGCCGGCGAAACAAAAACCTAATTCAATTACATTTTCATGATGCCAAAATGCAAAAATTGTTCAAAAGAAGCATCCGGACATATACAGGGTGATTGCTACAGACACAAAACCAACAACAATAACTAAAAACCATCAAGTTTCTATTATAATTAACAGGCTTTGATCATGAACTATGAAATATTGGAAAATAAATATACAAAAAACAAGAAAAGAAAGCTATATACCATTCACATTGTGAATACATAACCGATCTAGATCAAATCTGGTCGAGAGTGGAGCTGCAGTGGATGCAAGGGATGGTTGGATTTGGATCAAATTGGTTTGATTTGTTTGAAAAACCGAAAAGTGAAGCTCCTACGTGTTCGGTTATATGAGAGCTATATGATATAGTGTTCCAATCTGAATGATTACCTTAACCAGCTGGCAGACAACAATAGCATCTGGTAGAAATTTCAGCGCTGTAGCTCTTAAAACTTCTGAGATCTTGGGGCTAAAACAGGCGGACATGGCTATATCGACTCCCCTTGTCATGCTGATCAAGACTGAATAAGTCGGAAAAGCTTCCTTCTAAGAGTTTCAAGCTTCACCTTTTCTGAGAATGGTATAAAAATGTATATGAATGCAATAATTTGCCCTCTTCAAGCCGTGATGATGTTGGTGATTTTTGAGCCTTGTTTTACTATAATTGTATACACGCTGGTCACCCCCGTCAGCTCGCTTCGCTTCGCTCCGCACTAACATTAAGGCTTACGCACATTTGCAGGAAATGTCAGTCAGCTCGTCAGCGCGTTTTGTCAGTCAGTCATTAAGCCAGTCGGTTTTGGTAACCCTCGGCCAAGAGGTTATTGGACCCCCTTCCTTCTATGGCGCATAAATCACATTTAAATGAACTGAAGCGTGTACTCCGCCCCCCCGCCGACTGCCGACGGACTCTGACTTTATGGCTGCTGGCCCACAATTGTTTGGTAATCGTTTTGGCCAAATATTTTATACAGAATTTTCAAAAAGCGACAAAAAAAAACCTGAAATGGTTTGCCGGCTGCCATTGGGGCGAACGTTGTTATGCCTTTTGTATGGCATTGTTTGTGAAAGACTTTCAGTCAGTCCATTTTTATTTGGTTTGGTTTGTTTTGTTTTATGTACCGCCGTGCCTATTTAATTCAATCTCTATTTTTGTTTGCCCTTTTTCAACCCAGTGACTTAATGCATTGTGTACAGTTCAAATTTCCCATAGAAAGAGAGTGGTAGATGGTAGATGTATATGTATATGTAAGTATATCAAAAGCAATCAAACACACTATAACAAAAAAGTGTTGGAGTTCGCCAAAAATCCGATTTATGTGGGATTACTTCAGTTTTTTTTTTGTAAATAAACTTTATATACTTATGTGTGTGTGGGACTGTTTGCTGGATATCTGACAAATATATATATACAAATATATATAGCAATATATACAAATGCATGTCAGTTTGTCTGTCTGTTTGTCTGTGTGTCTCTCTCTGTCTGTCTGTTTGTCTGTATGTCTTTTATGGGCGCCTAAACTATTGAGCCGATCAGTAAGATACTTTTACTGTATACTAATACGGGCCAGGGTAAGGTTAAGGTTTGGAAAAATGGGCATGGCTCCGTCCCCTCATATAGGCGATAGTAAAATTTAGCCATATCTGCACCCCTTGGACCGATTGCAATGAAATTTGTACAGTATAGTAATATCGACTAAAATAATGTCAAGGACTATGTATCAATAAGAGAAAATAGGCATGGTCCCACCCCCTTATATAAGCGATATTGAAAATTCGTCATAGCTCTGCACCCCTTGGACCGATTGTCATGAAAGGTCGATCTATATATTGGTTTGGAAAATCGAAATATTGAGCTATCTTTATAAGTATATAGATCAGTTCAGTTATCGATGTATGTATATCGCTAAATTGAGTTTTCAATATATTTACAACAATATCTTGAGTTATTGGTAAGTGTTTATCAACATATTGACTTATCGATATGTATAGTTATATCGATACATGAAGTTATCGATACATACAGGTCGATAAATTGGGTTATCTATATATGCATATCGATAGATTAAATTTTCGGTATATCTATATGAATATAATGAGTTATCGATATATGTATATCGACAAAAGGATACATAAGCATTAATACGTTGAGCTTTTTATTACACCAAAAAGAATCTTCAACTATTTTCCAACCTCAAGTACGTTCAATCTTTCGTAATTAACCCTTCACTTTGGCTTTTGTCCCCTCAGAGTATTTTAAATACGCCAATGGGCCGAGCCTTTTCATATTCATTTTGCAGTACAATATTTCTGTTGATTTTTACGATATAAATTGATACGAATATCTGTATATAACCAACAAAAAGAAACTACTCAAAAAAGCAGCAATTTTTGGGCATTGCAAATAACAACAACATATTTTTTTTAAATGCAATGAACGCTGCAACAAACAAATACAAATACAAATATCAAATGCAACGCACTGTTTGAAAACTGACTCGCACACACACACTCATACTCACAGGGAAAATATCAACAAAAATGTCTATTGATTCATATGAAGCTGAGAGCTCGTTGGTTTTTCCTGCAGAGGCATGCAAACACTATATCGAGTTATATGGAAATATATATCCAAATACATACAAATATGTATGTATATATATATATATATGTATATAAATATTTTAAAATCAAAGCAAATAAAAAACAAGAACCACACACAGGCTGCCTGAAACGTGACTATGACCAACAATTTGTTTGTTGGGGGGTAACTGAGGCTGTGCGAACGGGGGGTTGGGGGTTGATGCGATGAAGAGCCACCTAGAGGCTGGCTTTATAAATCAACAAATTGAAATGCATACAGCCACTTTCAAAGAGGAGGGCTTTGAATGTTTCGCAAATGAAAATGGAATAAGGATTTTTAATTTCACCAAAATAATTATCATTTAGAAATGTATTCGGGTCCTGTGAGTCAAGAATTGACCCCAAATAATTTTCAATAAAACTTGTCTCACGTCTCCAATCATTAGCATTAACATAAGAACACTTTATTATTACTTTTTGATTGTAGTCTCTCTTTTTATTTACCTAAGCTTGCTTAAAGTTGTCAAATCTCTCTTGTACTTACGTTTTACTAAAGCTTTAAGAGTCGACGTCTACACAGCTTTACAAATCCATTCTAGTCTTTGGTAAAACTATTAAACCTTCCCTCTGGTATCCATTACCAAAATTTACTTTACTTCACTATTCGCACTAATTGCCAGTACATCATCGTCGTCATCTGGGATAAAAGTTCACTGTCAATCACTTGGCTTTGCTCCAAAAAAAAAACACACTTTTTGGGAAATTTAACACCCTAACAGAAGCAAAAAATATATCTTCAGAGGGTAGGAAATGCTCTCGCTGTCAAAAAAATTATCAAGGCCTTGTCATAGGTCTCATATGAGACGCTCGAAGTTATTCTCTCCTGGTTTCCTATTTCGTGTCACATTTTTAACCATTTTACCAAACAAATTCATAACAATTAAAATTTAATAATAATGAAATTTTAGTCAGTTGTTTAATTATCTGGAACATGATGATTTAATCAGTTAGAGAGGGGCCATTGTAGAGGGCAGGAGAGGGTTTAAAAATTCATAAATTTTACTCTGCGACGAACCCTTTGGCTTGCTCTTGGGTCGCTCGGGAGTCGTTAATCAATTTTATGCAAATCAAATGAACATTTCGGTGGGAAGGAATCTTAGGGTTTGATTAGGTTAATGAGGGTTCAATTGAGTATGTAGGAAGATGTCAGAGGACAGAACATTAATAAATTTTTGGGGCTTCCCCAAAATTAAGCCTGGCAGGTGGTAACTATGGCAATTACAATCTGAAATTGCGATACAAAAGGTAATATCACATTCCACAAAAGTGGTTACCTTAGCAATGATGAGATGGAGAGCAGCCCCTCCGGACCCCTTTAACGTCACATGGATAGTAATCATTAGCAGCAATCAGTTTCAGCGCGTGTCGTGTGTCTGATGGGTTTGCGTTTCGTAAGTCTAGCCTTAGGCAAGCAGAGTCTCTGATAAGATAGCTTACACACACACACATACATAGATAGAAAGACAGACAGACAGACACAACAACGTATTGTCTCCATCCTGCCCTTTGCACCGTGCATAATGAGCAGCATTAAAACTAATGAAAATAAACTTTTGCCACACACACAAGAGCGAGCGGAAGAAAAAGCAGACGCAGAAAGTCTCATCGCTTTTAGCAGCCCAAAAAAGCGCGCAGCACAGAATGTCTTCGTGAAATAGAAAAAGCAACTCAGACAGACACAATAAAAATAAAGGCAGAAGAGGAAAAACATCTACAGCCAAGAGGAATGTAACCCAACAATAAGAAAATTGCGAATCCAGACAAAGTGGAAAAACGCATAAAAGGCGAAAATTTGGTAAGAAAGGGGTCGGTCGGCGGGGATCAAACTGAAGTGACTCGACTCAGAAGGGCCAGCAAACGATGGCGGCAGCTGATTTTGGCTTACAAATAAAAACACCAAATGATGGAAAATTAACGACGAATTTGAAATGTTCTTAAAAACAAAAAACTCCTCTGCTTTCTGGGGATTACTTAAATTTCAGAGCATATTTACTTATATTTATATCTTTTACAATGAGGATTATATGTCAATTTCTTTATCATTGTTATAAGGACTGCCTATACCATCTTTATCTCAGCGAACATAAATCATATAAAACATATCAAACCTATTTTCATCCTTTTGACTTCATTTTTGTTGAGAAGGCAGAAAATGAATGAGGCCAAAAGCGTGAAACTATTTGGCGCCAGTTGAAATGGGAAGAACACACAGACAGATACACCTTTGGCAAAGTATACACACAAATGTTAGTATCTCTGAGATACGCAATAAAATGTATCTTTTGCTCTGCGCTGGCTCAAAATATGCACATAAATTGGCCTTTCCATCTAATGTTCATGGGGTTTTTGTGGTTGCACTTGAGAAATGCCAAAGCACACAAGAATGTGACGGCGTAAAGTGCTCCCCTCCCTCTTTGCCTCACTTGCCCTTTGCCCATTGGCAGCAACCTGACTTGACTTTGTATACAATTTCATTTTGACTTTGTGTTTCCCCCGCTTTTATTCTGTCTGGAGCGTTTTGTTTATTCGCTGCGGCTTTAATAATTTAATTAAATATTTGTTGGCCTTGTCTTTTCTGTGCTCTGTCTGTCTGTCCGCTGTCATATGAGTATTCCGTATTCTGGTTTCATTGTTATTTGGGCCATTTGCATTAAGAAGAGGCGGCGGCGGCTACGGCGGCGGCATAATTCGCACATAAAACCCAATTTAGGCGCATTTTTAGTTAGGCGAACGCTGGCTTATTGAATTAAATAAGAAGATATATACATATATATCTTTAGATATGGGTATATATTCCTATATATTTATATATACCTTAAGCAAGCTGGGAAAATGTGATCGGCACTTGACTTATGTAAGAGCTTAGGCCATCACTGAAATTGAATGCCAACATCTAAATCCCACAAACAAAGGATGGTTTCAAGTATTTTAACAGACAACCCCGCTGCGGCACCTGCTGGGGAGTTTTCCTGTTGTTGATGTACGAATTTTTTAAGGAAATGTCAAATATGAAAGAGGCAAAGTTAAAAAGAAGCAAGTAAGAACGTTCTAGTCGAAGTTGAGACCATCTTTTGGGGACAAACGCGATTTGAAAGTCTTTAATTTAATGAACTGTTAATAGAATTCCATTAACTTAACAATAACTGCAAAATGTAACTAAAAGAGAGAAAAGTTTCATAGAAAACTCTGCTGTTTGTTGCTTGTAACATCCTGCAACTCGTTTGTAAACATCCTGCAACATTTATGGAAGATAATTTGGCTCGCAGCAGGAATTTTATTGGCATGTTCTGGAAATATTCTTAAAGACAACTGGGTCTACACATGTTTACAACCCACAGAATTCTGTTTCTCTCTCCCTCTCTCCATCTGTTTCTTTCTCTCTCTCCCTCTTGCTCTCTCTCTTCCTTTCTCTCTCTCTTTCTGTCTCTCTTAAGGACAATGGATAGTAAATCATCATCTATAACAGTGGATTTGTTGACTTCAAAAGGAATTTTATTTACTTTTGTAAATCCCAGCAATTTGGCAAACAATGAGGGTGTTCACCAGCTGTGATAAGGTTATAAATGATAAATTTATCACTCGACAGCTGGTGAACACCCTCAGATTTGAATACATATACACAATATCTCATTAAAGATACACATAATCACTTCATATTGAAAAACCTCAGACCGCACTGAATATACCAGGCCACCACGAGTAGAACTTTTGCAATTCCGAACCACTCGCGCCCTCGAAACCGAGGCGACCCATTTGTGGCTTTTCACGGTTGTGGTGCGCATCGTAACAAGAAACACAAAAAAAGCGACACGAAACGAAAAATATCACATTTCACATTTGAATTTTTCGTTTGGCGAATGAAAATTGCCAAATGGGGTGCAATTCGGGGCACTGCTGCTGCTGCTGTTTTTCAACCACCTGCAGAGTAGATACACACACACACGTGTATACTTTACACGCGCCGCGCCTCCTCGATCGCCCCCCCGCCCCTCCCCGGCTGACAACGGAGTAGCAAATTTACAACAAGTCACGACCTTTTATTAAAGCCACTCATCAATTTTAAGCGCCGTGCGCTTGACATATACGCAAAAGCTTAAAGGATTTATAGAAGCAAGAAGAGGAGGAGGCGGAGAAGGAGCAAGAGATTCGCAACCAAACCGTTATGTATGTTAGTTATAAAAGCCATATACTATGTACCTACAATGTATGTCAGTTACAATTTTTTCAGTTGCAATTTTTCTCCTGCTTTTTTTTTTGGGAAACAATAAATGTCACTGGCAAGCATTTCGAGTGCTGACTGTAGCACATATACAGTAGCACACATAGATAGAAATTCTGATAGTGATACGAGTGCAAAGAGCAACAACAGCAGGCCATGGGACATGCACAAGTCCATCATACCATCATATATCTGTCCATATATGGCAAGGAAATCGAATCGAATAAAGGGCGACATCTGCGATGGGCCGGGCCGGGTCGGGTCGGGAATTGTTTGTTTGTCCGTTTTGTTTACTTTGTTGCACTTGGCACGTACTGCGAATAAATAATAAACGACACAAAACAAGAAAGGAATTTTTTTTATAAATGGCCAAGGCTGTCGCGCATCTCTCACTCTCACTCTGTCTCTTTCTCTTTGAAAAACTCTGCACTGTGAGCTCAAATATTGATATAGTGCAAGGAATGAAAGCAAAACTCTTTGTTCAAGGAGGTGTCGCAATTCTACTTCTATGCACATTTTAATTCGCTTCTCTCAGTGTATCATGACATGTAAGCCATGACGAAAGTTGCCTAATAAAGTTCTTCTTGCCTTCTTATTGCGTATAAAACTTTTGGTCGAATGACAGCAACAGCAGCGGCTTATCAATAAAAACAGCCAGCTGCTGATGGGCTCACAACGGCTCAAAGCATGCCATTTGCGGTTTCACCCTCACATGTAATGCGCCACTGTTTGTGAGTGTGAGTGTGTGTGCGAGTGTGTATGGATGGGTGTGCTAAGTAATTAGCAAAATTGTAGAGAACATGAGAGGAAGGCTAGCTTATATACCCTAGCAGAACTATGAAAAGGAAAGTAAACTTAGTAGTCTAAAACGTATTTCCTTTAGCTGCTTCAATAGGCAAACATCTTGTGAGCATTCATTCTTGATATACAAACACACTAACTTTTATATACATTCGCATTCCAAGATATCTGTTTGTGAGTGACGGAAACGCTCCTTGGCTTACAAATAAAATGTTGTTAGCGCCATCTATTGTACAAAGTTTTCATTTATATGGGTTTATATGGGAGCTATATGCTGTAGTAGTTCGATTCTTATGACTTTTACATATGAGCTTACTGAAAAGAGTAGCCCCTATAATGACAATTACAAGTCAATCGCTTTACAGCTGAGAAAGAGTTCTTGAATTGATTCAAAATGTTCTTGAAATGACAACATCTTGGTTCATGATGTATCCCAGAACGTTCCTATTAAAATCCCAAGACCTGTCAGAGTCAATCAGCAGAAGTCTTGGGCTTCCAGGCTTCCAAATCATTTCAAAATTCGAACCCAAAGTGAATTCCAATTGTGAAACTGAAACTGAAAATGCGATAGCCGTCAGAAGACGGTTTGATTTCTGCACCTCTGTGCTGGCATCTGTTGTTGGTGGCTTTCTGATTGACCTCTGTGTAAGCTAATCATCTATATTACATAAATTTTCTGCTGTTTCCCACATACCTGAGAACCTAACAAGTGTTTGAAAGAAAAAATCCATTGCCAATTAAAAGCCACTGGGGCTAATTTGTTGGCCAAGTTGAGCAGAGCAAGGCAAGGCATTATCAAACATACACAAAGAGACAGAGGGGCAGGCAGGCAGAACACAGCAACAGCAACAACAACAACAACAACAACTCACAGCTAATTAGCCAAGAATCGAGCAACAACAGCAGCAACAACAAGAAGGCATTTGAAACCGGTTTATCCACTTGAACCGCCGGCTAATCTAAAGTAAAAGAAAATTTTCGCATTGGGCTGTGCTGGGCTGTGCTGTGCGGAGTGTGTGAAGTTGTTTGTATTATTTGACTTTATTTTATTTTATTTCATTTTACTTTGTTTTGTTTTGCTATCCAGCTTTTGCTGTCCAGCAGAAAGGTCAACGTCTGAAGCATATATGTATATATAAGGATGTAGATTTGTAGCCAGATATCTGCAACGAATGTGGCCATAATATAATAACTATTCATATAAAAAGCGACACGCTTACGCATACATAGAAACTGATACAAAAGCAACAGATATGAGATGAGTACACATATATATACATACATACATATATAGATGGTATAAGAAAAACCTTGTTTTGGCTTCTGCTTAGATTCCAAGCAAGACAGACTGTGGGCCCATTATATCACCTCACCCTTTGTTCAGTGTCTGCCGTGAGTCATGGCTTAGCGTTCAAGTACATTTTTCTTATGGTCCCTCTCCCTTGCTCTAAGTCATACTCGCTTTTTATATCGGTCATGTCTCCCCCCTCCACAGCATCTTGACCACAAGCGGAAACGCAACAAATACTCGTGGGTAAAGAAGAGCAACAGTTCCACTTTGGTTTCAGTTTCAAATGCAGATACAGATACAAGATACACTCGAGCGCGATGATTGCCATTTCTTGTTCTGCCTGTTTGGCTTTCACTTGGATGGGGTCAAATTTTCACATATTTATGAATTCAAGACAGATTTTAATTATTTCACCAGAGTCTCAATAACAAATTCTACAAATTCAAAATGTGACTCATTTTCAACTTTTTCAAAGTCTCTCCACATGCTTGTCCTCGTACACAATGGTTTCGCTTTGTTTCTACGTTTTGCGGCTGAGCAACAAATTAGTTGGAATTCATATAAAAGTATACTATGAGTGTATATAGAGGTGTTTCGCAACTACACAGTCTGGGTTATGCAAGACCTTGACACCTAGGGTTGAAGTTGAACAAGCGCAAGTAAAAAAACACGGGTAGAAAATTTAAAAAATGTCTATAAACTCAGCACGCTTATGGCTAGAGTTTGGCACTTTCCTTTTCCTTAGTTGAATCTGGGGAAAACTTCATGTGTTTGGAGAGAAATCGTTTACAAATAATCCAGTTTATATTTTTCTACCTATCCAAAAATTCATAAATTTGCTTGCCAAATCCCAAGCACTTAAATTGAAAGCTCTAAAACTTCTTCAACAAGCACAACTCTAATCCCTGCCCCCCACACCCACACACATAAATCTCCCCATCTGCGCCCCTGCTCGCTAATTCAAGCGATTCAAAGCGATTAAATGCAGTCACAAAAGCGCAGATACAGCGCAGTCAAGGAAATGGAAATGGAAATGGAAGACACAACAAACACAACAATAAAAACAATGCCAAAAATAATTACCAAAGTGGATACTAAAATTATAAGAGAGTGGCAATTCTGCAGCTCCGCCCTCACCCCCGCCCAATTGGATAATTATGGTTGTGTCGTATTGTTGGCTCTTGTGAAAATGTTAACTTAATTTCTGCATGATTGAGCATTTATTTCAATGTTACGACTGTTCTCTGTGGATGTACATGTGTAACGACGACCTTCAAGCACTTACTGATACTTCTATTGTCCCGAAGTCAGTATAAGCCGATTCAAAGAGACTATTGTGTGGTCAATTTAAGCCGTATTATCTAAATCAGCGGTGGGCAGCAAATGTTCAATCGCAATCTGTGAGTCAGCGCGACGAAATACAACAGTCTCAGCATTTTGTTGTTGCTTAATTTTCTATTCTGCTTTGTGAGCATATTTTCCTATTGCGACTTAGCTAAAGAGCTATGGGAGACAAAAGAGTCACGGCCAGCCCATCGCTGATCAAACGGAAATAGGTAGAAGGCTGAAATCTTCACACAAATCACAGTTTAGGCGCGCACTAAGGATACGTATTTGCAAAATTCCAACAGTAAGGGGCTCAAAATCGAGGTCAAAGATTGTATGGAACTTCTTAACACTTCCGAAAAAGAAAGATCGATTGGAAAAGTGACCGATGCATTGTTTGAGAGTCACAAAAAGAGAACCCGCAAAATGTACATGACTAGAATGTGTCTAAAAGGCAGAAAGAAACATTACCGTTGCCCAAATTGTCATCAGATTTCAATTCTCAAGAGACTGAAGCTCACAAAAGGTTTTCCAAATACATAAATCCATTTCAGACTTATTTGCCTCACATTTTATACAATACGATAGTTATAGATAGTTCTGCTACTCACCATTTACGATGATGATGAAAATGATCGACATGAAAACCATCTTGAATCCACATGTTGATGACATTATATGCAAATGGTATCCAACGTGTTAACAAAATGCCAGAATGCGTTGAAATTGATTTTGTATTTTATGTTTTGGCAGTAGTTGCAATTTTTTCTATTTTCTATGCACCTTCACTTATTTCTTTTATTTTTTTATTTTTATATTTATGCTAACTGCTACTGGGTTATATCGCACTTGGCATGGCATTTAAAAATTTAGCACACACAGAGGGACCATAAAAAATTACAGCACTTTTTTATATTTTGATTTTATTTTGTACACTTTTAGCACACGCGTCGTCGTCACACGTACACAATAGAAATGTGTTGTTTTTTTTTTTTTTTTTGTATTATTATTTTTTATTATTATTATGATTTATGTGCTGAGCATTTTTTTACGCGCACAAATCCTAAAAAATAGGCAAAGCACACACACAATTGCAAGGAAAAACGAAAAACGCGTTAAAAGTGAATTTTTGTTGGTGGGAATGCGAGCGAATGCTGGAATGAAAAAGAATGAAGAATGAAAATGTTATTCAAAGCGCTTCAGAATGCATTTGTATGCAAAACTGTTAACTGATATACAAGATCGACCCTGAGAAATGGGGGAAAATTCACCTAAAATTAATAATTCTTACTTAAATTTAACAAATTTTAAAGATTATGTATACTCTTATAGATTGAATTTGCATATCTAGATCAACACCTAGCTTAGAAATGAACTTGAATACTTTAAATATCCAAATTGCCAAGATACACATCACACAATTACACAAAGGGCAAGGGCTGAAACAGCTATCAGTAGCAACAGCAGCAGCAGCTGTTGCTTTGTCTGCCTGTTGTGCATGTATGTATGTTGTTTGTGTATGTTATGTTGTGTACTAATTCTTCTAAATCTTAAGAAACCTAACACAAACTTCAGACTTGAAAATAAGAATATGTTTGTTTTAAAACTTGTGCTTATCCATATTAATTTTTTTTGCTAGCAACAATAAATAAAACACAAAAAACAAACAAAACAACAAGAAAAAGCAAGTTTAAGTTTAGCTTGCATCTCACTCGCACTCGCATGTATTTGAGGCCGCGCAAAGAGCGAGCATAACATTAATTGAGCGAACGAGAGTGCGAGAGCGGGGCCATACATGAGCATTAACATAGGGGCGCAAACGCAGCGTGGACTTGCATAGAATTTCGTATGTTATGGCTATGTTGAAAGTGAGAAACTTTTTAATTTTCTTGTTTGCTCTGTATAATTTCAAACTCTGGTATATTTAAGAGCTATGTTTCTCATATCTATAATTGCACTGAATGTCTTAATGCTCTAATTGTTTAACAATATTCACTACACTACGGTTTGTTGTGCTAATTAAACATTTTTCACCCAAACATTCTTACATGAGTGGCTTATGTTATGATTTGTGTTGTTGCCTCTCTGCTGTTGCTGTTGCTGTTGTTATTTCCCCCAACATTAAATGCGCTGAAATGCAGCCATTTTGTCTTGCTCTTGCTGGCACAGCAGCGCACCAAAAAAACGCGCTCTCTTATGATTCTTCCTCTTCACTTTGTTGTTTGTTGTGAAATATTTGTTTAACTTTTTCTTAAGCCAACTGTTGTGTTGCTTAATATATTTAAATTTTGTATATATTCAAGCTTCACTTAATCTTCACAAGCCGACACCGAATCGCATTCACAATCACAACAAAGCTTCCTTGGCTTCTCCGTAGCCAACCGACTCCGACCAACTCGACTGAAAATTTCTTATACCGTCAAGCGACACCGATTAAGAATAGGCGCTCAGAGTGAGTGAGCCAAGATGAGCTGCTCATCGAAGTGAGCCAGCTCATTGATGGCTCACTTTGCTCAGCTGATGTTTTGGTTCTTTTGAGTACAGTGCATGAACTTAAGGGTTCAGTTCAGATGTTTCCTCTTTGTTTTCTGAGATCTTCTGTTTTCTTACGCGCTCGCTCGTTCTGCTATTACTCTAATTTGGTTCACTCTGTTCTCAAAAAGTGTTGAAAATTACACACGAAACTGAAAAAATACTAAAAAATGATTCACTGACAAAATACTAAGGCGGGTAAACTGAACGACTCAAATTCGTAAAGTACACATAATATTTATTGAGCCCAGAGTGCGCTGATATCATAGTCATGGGTTTAGCTGTGACTTGAGAGCATGCATTATTTAAGAGGAAAATTTAATGCAACTCAAACTCAATATCATTCGCAATAAATTAACTTTGAAAAGCAAAATCGTCATGTCGATATATCGATAAGAGATCGTTATAGCTGCGCCGGCGCAAGTTGAGAAGCCTCTGAGAAGCCTCTCAGAGTGAGTGAGCCAACAGTGAGTAACGTCGATAAATCAACATATCGACAAATATCATCTGTTAACAGCCAGTCCACGGGCAAAATATTATGTTAAGTAAATGTTATGTTAACTTGGCAGTGTTAGCCAGGCAATGAATGTTCACCTGGGGAAGCAACCTTAAGCATACAAAATCCGCATTTAACAGTTAGTATCTTACTGAGATTTGCACTAGTTCATAATATCATTGTACATCTATTATCATCAAGTACAATGCAAACGGTAGAGCGGTATTATATCAAATATATTGTGAAATTGTTGTGAAAGTGAAAATCATAGCGCTACGGTAGCAAAAACAACAAAAAGAATTCTTTAACATAAAACCGGTTTTTTACACTGCCAAAATGTAACGAGCTGGCAGGTATTGGTATTGTTTAATGCTTAGTGGCCAAATCCTTAACAAGGCCCCGTTTATAAACCAACGTGGGGGCTTAGAACGCAGACAATTCAACCAAACAGGTTCTTTTACTCGAGTGGCGGCTGGCTGCATTTGAAATGCATTTGATTTTATGTAGATTTCCAAATCAATAGAAAAACGCCACACAGCGGTTCTGGACGGAAAAGCCGTTACTTTTAGGTTGCCATGTCAATAAATTCCAGGCGACCCCCAAGACCCGCTCTGCCCCTTTCCGCTTAACGAAATCAGCTGGCTTTGCAGTCGATGCCGACGCTGGCAGCAGAGGTACGCAGTGGCAGCGGCAGTGGCAGAGAGAAGTAACAGTAACAGCGGGCACGGCACGGGGGGCGCCTAGCAACAGCAACCTCTTCTTGTTCATGGGCGTAGATAGAAGGGGAATTGGCAATGTATAATATAGAGGGCAGTGCGGCAACCTGGACACCTGCAATCTTGACGATCGAACAGGAACATCATACAGCTTTCATCTAGCCCACTGTTTCAGGGTGAACTCTTGGTGTGCGAGTGGTGTAATATCTTCTGCGGGATCATGACATACAATAGACAGTGTCCGTATGCTCTTCAAGCACAGTTTCCAACAACGCCCCTGTCTTTGGTGCTGCAACTGCTGAGTGCCTCGGTGTCAGCTGTGTTGGTTAGCACGCGCAGGCGCGTGCCTATCCGTGGCTGCAAAATTGCATTGGCATCTCGCTTGCACTTGTAGAGTTTGCCATTTACTTCGCTTCGGGGCAGACCCAGACCAAGCCACGGCCAGGGCAGGCAGGCACCAGCAGTGGCAGTGGCAATGGCAGTAATCGCGCTGTAAGTAAATGCCGGAAAAAAGGGAGCTGGAGCTGTGACGCTGCTACTGCCGCTGCCGTTGCCGTTGACTGCTGCTGGCTTTTTACATAAGTTGACAACGACATCGGCCTGGACACATCCACATTCACATCCGTGTGTGTTGTGCGTGGCAGAGGCTAGCTTTCAGTGCCCGGCTGCAGGTCCTTTGCTCAATTTCGAAATCAGCTGCTACTGGTCCTGGTCCTGGTTCTGGTCCTCCGTCGTCCTTAGTTTTTGCAACATTTTGCTGTAGGCCGAAACCGAAACCGGCTCTAAAAATCCATCTCTGGCTGTTTTTTTCTTTTTTTTTGTTTGTCAGCACAAAAAGTGGTTGGACTTCTTTTTTTCGATTACACTTTAATTTGGCATTCTTCTATTTATTTTTATTTCGCATTTTCTAACTATTTTCGATCAAAAACTTGATTTATGTCTCGAGCAGAGCGCGGCGCAGCAGCGGCGGCAACAATAAATCAATATAACATTCCAACAATAAACCCATAAACAAAGTCAATCAGCAATAAAAAGTCAACTTTAACACAAAACACAAAACTATGCAGCCGAAGTGTTCATAAAAGAATTTCGAATAAAAATCCAACAATTTTAAACACCAAGAAATATGTGAGGCAATAACACATTTGCCAGTGTACAAAGATGGCCGCCAGGATGTGCAGCAGCAGCAACATCATCATCATCAGCAGCAGAAGCAGATTCAACTCCACGCACACACACACACTCACACACACACGCACACACAGCGACCGCATTTAAGAAGGTGAGTTTGTGTCTTTAAAGATTTTTTATGCAGCCGAGCAGTGTTTAATAGGTTTCTTTCCGTACACGTTTACTGCCCGGTCGTTAAGTTTTTTTTTTTGGGCTGAAATGATGGCAGAGTCCTTGGGCTAGGTGGCGAGGGTTAAACTTTGGTTGGAAGCCCAAGAAAATAACAAGAGAGGAACTTGCAGAACTATGAAAAGGAAAGAAAACGTAGGAGTCTAAAACGTATTTGCTTCAGCTGTAGCAATAGGCAGCGAAGCAATGTTCTTTCTAATTACCTTAGAAATCTTTGTGCGTGCATTGTGATATACAAAAACACCCCACAAACTTGTATATATATATATATACATGTACTTACATACAACACATTCGCATTCCAAGAAATCTGTTTGTGAGTGAGAGAGGCAGAGCAGAGAGCTAGCACAAACAACCAGAGCTCGCAAATAACAATTGACCTCTCCTCTTCTCTCCTCTATTCTCTCCCCCTCTCTTCTCTCTCCTGTCCTCTCCTCTATTCCCCACTCCTTTCTCTCCCTCTCTCTCTCTGACCAAACAGACCGTTTCCTTTCGATCTTTTAGTGAACAACCTTTGCTTCATTGAACCCGACCAAACGCTCTGAGAATGATCAGAGCAAAGGCGAACACAAAGAAATGGTTGCTGATTGAGCGAAGACCGTTTTTCTAAAGGGGCAATCTGAAGGGTTGCTCTCTGTGTCCTTGCTCTCTTTGTCAGAAGAAATCACTTACATTTGAACAACAATTACAAGTCGATAGCTGAGAAAACTGAGAAGGCGTTCTTGAATTGATCCAGAATGCTCTTGAAATGAGAACGTATTGTTCTTGATGTATCACAGAACGTTCCTATTAAGATCCCAAAAGCGCTGTAGAACAAAAGTTCGTTCTATAATCGAGAGCATCGTTTACGATATAAGAAAGGACGGGATAACTGTTCTATTGAGAACGAAAATATTGATTTTACAATGATTTGGCACATTTTGAACAATTTTTTCATAGAAGTTCGCATAGAAACAGAAGAATATACAGACTGACAGACAGACAATCGGACAGACATGGCTATATTGACTCGGCTTGTCATGCTGATCAAGCATATATGTACTTTATGGTATCGGAGATGCTCCCTTCTGCCCTCTGCAAGGGTATAAAAAGTGAGTGAAAAGTTGTTATATTGAAGCCACCCAAATAACACCTTACCGATTTGATATATTTTAGATTTCTCTTGGAAATTAAGTCACAATTGAAATATCTTTAAAGAGCTGTCTGCCATATACACATCTTTAAAATCACAAACATATATATATCCAGCAGTTCATGACAATCCACGTCTTCAATTATTTGCCGCTTTTGTTGTTGGGGCAAATGTTCCCAATTTCTTGAGGCATCAATCTTCACCATAAATTTGTTATGCAAACCAAACCGAACCGAGAGAAATGTCCCAATCAAATGAATGAAATGATGAATGACTTGAATATAATCATCAATCTTTCAAAAATCATGGCTCAGCACCCTCAGCACCCTTCGCCACCCTTTCCGCAATTCGTGTGGAACTTTTCTATATTTTTTTAGAGCATTTCAAAGTCTTTGGCCGAATTGAAAATAAAGCGCGAATTTTTTATGACTCGGTGAGCCGCCGCCAGAGCCAGAGTTCAACCTGAAGTGAGGGCAAATTGTGTGTGGCTCAGCTCCAGCTGAGGCTGAGGCTGCGCTTAGGTGGGTTGCGGTGCTTGGTTGGTGAGCGTAGGGTAGGGGAAGGGGAAGGGTACTCCCATTGAAAAAGCCCGTCAAACCAGTCAGCAGAAAGCCATTTCGCTTTTGCCTAGCCTGGGCTATCTATCTCTTTGGCTATCTTGGCCAACTTGGCCAGGCCCGTTGATGACTTTTTACATAAGGCCGAAGCAGGGGAAGAGCAAGCAGAGACCTAAAAGATACGACTTTACTAACTACTACACGTATCCGTATCTAAACTTGTTTGGAACATGTTACATTTAAGAACGTTTCGCCGCAAGTGGCAATAATCCTTTCAAACTGACGGCCCGCGGCTCAGACAGAGACACAGACATAGACAGACAGCAGCAGCCAGAGAGGGAGCGAGAGTTGCCAGCCGTGTTCCAAAAAGGGCTAACAGTCAGTTAGCATTCGTTTCCATACCCAGTGGGAGTGGCACATTGACTGATCTGTGAGTATGCACAGTGGACTTCGGGATGTCCCTTGGTGCAAAATTAAATCTTTAGAGATTTCAAATTATAACTCGTAAGCAATAGAAGAGAGCATTATGGTGGAATCTAGACTTATTTATAGAGAGAGACAACCTCAAAGAACTCTTCCAGCTTCCAGTAGTATATATGGTGAACAAATCTCTGCAGAAAGCATATAAGAACATAAAAAAGGCTTAAAGAACCTGAAGAAGAAACTTCTGCTGGAATTGAGGGGGTCTCTGAGACAGCTAGACTACGGCAGCTGATTTCAAAGCAGTTAACCCTACAGAGTCAGATCAAAGGAGAGGACCAGAGCAACCAGGAGGTCCTTAACGAGTTTATGAAAGCTCACTTCTCAGACTGTTAGAGAATCAATGGTGATATTCCGACTATAAGACACTCGTACTCAGCATCATACAAAATGTGTTTTTACGATTTTGTCTACAATTATTATCCGATCGTAATGAAATTTAGCAAATCGATAGATAATGTGCTTATACATACATAAACCAAGTGTCAACTATTTATCTGAAAAATTGTGGAAGATTACGGTGATTCTAGCTATTTTAGTGTGGAGGAGGGAGAAAATTCTAAAACAAACTTGATCTGACGCCCCAAAAGGGGAGTCTACATACCAAATTTGATGACACTAAGTGTCATAGGTGTTCTTACAGACGGACAGGGCTTGATCGACTCGCCTGTTGATGCTGATCAAAAATATCCTATGCTTTATGTGGTCGGAAACGCTTCCTTTTGCTTTACCTTTTGTTTTTTCCTTTTCCTTACTGGAGTTAGAGTACAATTACTGTTTCCAAGCCATTTCCAAACTCAAATCATTTCGTATATAGACTAGTTTTTCTGAATAGCTCATTCGCGAGGCCCCACTGTATTGGCATTGGTCTATCAATATGCTGGTGCTGCTGTCTTTCTCTACGTTCGGGTTCTAGTTTTCGCAGACATTTTGATTGCCAGTTGTCTGTTCTCTTTTTGGTTGTTATCAAGTTTTTATAGCGACGCCATTTTGCCTTTACACAAAAACACACTCACACACACACTTACACACACACACATGCACAATGAATGTACGTTCATATGTAAAAAATATGCAAAATGAGAAAAAAAAAGCGAAATTGATATTTTTCTCGCACCAAATTTGCCGTTGCCGTTAACAAGGGAACATGGCAGCACGGGCAGGACGAGCAGCTCGCAAATTTGCTTGTCAAAAATTTAGTAAAAATGCTTGCCCCAGGTACTCGTACTCGTACCCGTACGTAAATGAACGGGAAATTGTTTACGCTGGCTCCCAAAATGATGTAATTTCGCGTGTTCCATGCAATTCAATTTCCGGCCAACGGAAATTCACGTCTCTCCATTTTCGGAACCTATTCGAAAGAAGTCAAACAAACATTCTACGGCCGCCAATTTAAAACTGTGCCGATCTGCCAGGCTTTAAATGTAGCCGGGAACGGGAGCAGTGCCAACACATTTTACATATATTCTCCTCTTAATTGAATTTTTCCCAACAAAATAGTTTATCTGTTTTCTCTTCTGCATGCTGAGAAGTCAATAAAATATATCACATATCATTTGGTTCTCATGCTCTATAGATTCTGAATGTTGATGCGTTATTCAGCAAGATTTGTCGCTGAATCGTACAGAGTGGAAGCTCTGCATGCTTAGTTCTATATAATTTTGAAAACTTTTGGTCCTGACTGACTTAGTATCAATGCACAGGTCAAACGGGAAAACGTAGCATGCTGAAATTTGTACACAACGTATAGTTCAAGGCCAAGGCGCGCACTAAGAAACCATTTGGCAGTAGTCCATCTACAAGTTGGTCAAAATGGAGGTCAAAGATTGTATGGAGGCAGATCGTTATCAGATGAGAGACGTAACGCATTGAAAAACAGCACAACAACAACACATACGAAGGCCTACCGAGGAACACAATACGAATCGTTCGCTGCCATACACATACAGACTGTAAATGCTATCATATTTTGTTTGTATATGTCTATGTGGATGTAATAGCGTGTGTATGAGCGTAATTTTTCCTAGCTGTCTGCGGAAGCTTTATATTTATTTATATATTTGTTCGTCTGTTCTAAATCTTGGACCTTTATAAGCGTGTTTATACGGACAGAGGGAAGAACAGACAGACAGTCAGACAGGCAACGTGGCTGTTTATTATTTATTCATATATATATTTGTTCGTCTGTTCTCAATCTTGGACCTTTATAAGCGTGTTCATACGGACAGAGGGACGAACAGACAGACAGACAGGCAACGTGGCTGTTTATTATTTATTCATATATATATTTGTTCGTCTGTTCTCAAACTTGGACCTTTATAAGCGTGTTCATACGGACAGAGGGACGAACATACAGACAACGCGGCTGTTGATGCTCATCAAAAATATATATAAATATATACACTTTACTTTATATTTTGCAAAGGTTTTTTTTGTAAAAGAAACACAAAAGAGCCCGGACAAAGCCGGCTAAACTAGCTAGCATGAATATACATTTTCAAGGCATAGTCCTTAATCGAAGGCCACAGCCTTTATCCCTTTCAAGTGACATCTGCATTCAACCCTAGTTCTTGGTACCGATTTACTCCCTACACACAAGCATTGCAATGCTGCCCTACCCTCCCCTACCCTACCCTACCCCCTGGAACTGAATTGAGCTCTGAGCTTGCATCTTAACTTGCAAATTTCCGAGTCACCCCTTAAATAGTGTGTGTAAAGTTCGTTGTGCAATTACGGTCGAGTGTGTAGAGTTTCTCAATTGTTTGCCATATTTCGCATAAATAAATTATATTCAAAGGCCTCGCCTCGCCTCGCCTTGCTTCGCCTCGTCTCGGCGCGGTCAGGCTCAGTCCGAGGGGCAGCCCTATATTAACAATAATTTCTTTAGCAGCTTGGCGTCCTGCCAAAACAACTAAGAAGAAAGCAAAGTTTTGCTTTGGCCCGCACAGCAGGCGACGAACGTTTTGTGGCCAATTTCCCGCACCAGAGGCAGAAGGCCGCCCGCACGGCTTTCCTTTTTTTCTTCTCTTTTCTATTTTTTGTGTTTTTTTTCTGTGTTTTTTGTTCTGTGACCCATTGTCAGTTAAAGTCAAATGCAAAGAGTGGCCAAAGGGTGTCTGTCCACCATGGGGCGGCCCATAGGAAATTGTGTATTGGTTCCGGCCTTAAAGTCAGGCAGGTTTAGTTTTTGAGGTTTTCTAGATTTTCTTTCCAAAATTTATCGTGAATTTGAATAGTTTCATCCATCGATCTATATAGATCTACCAGTCGCTGGTCTCACACACATCCAGAACATGTCGATTGAATAACTCCGCCTGCTCTGCCTGCACATAATCTCCACCATCTTCCATGAGCACCACTTGAACTAACGCCTGCGGTCTCACATCTCTCACCTTGTCACCAACTTGAGAATGCAGCCAAGGCTGCGAGCCATAGATAAAAGTAATCCCCACATTATTGGGTAGCTCTTCTATGCGGCCAAGTAGTGGTCGCTTGGCGAAGTCCACGTTGTGGGAGAGCGTGTGAAAGGCTGCCTCTCCACTTGGCCTGGCCGCATTGCACTGGTGCAGATAGCAGGACAGCTGATTTACATCCTTGCCCAGCAAACCGTCGAAGCAGTGAAGCAACTGAGGACGACTGACCTGCACTAACCAAGTACCAAAGGGTCCAGCTGCTCGGAGAATCCAATAGGGATTGAATAAAAACGAAAAGCAGTCCACCAAGTTCGACCACAAGGTTTGATCCCTTGGCTGTGTGGCTGGCGGAAGAGCATAGCCCCAGGCATTGACCAGTATCAAATGCCGAACACGATCCGGATATGTCAAGGCATAGCAGCTGGCTAGAAATGCACCAACACCATAACCCATCAGGATCATGCGCGGCAGCTGTAGCTCCTGGCGCCATTCTTCTAGGGCCATAACCATTTGTAGCTCACAGATCTGCGGTTGGGCGGAGAAAACGGGTCGGCTGCTGCGTCCAAAGCCCAACATATCAATGGCATAGACAGAGCGCTGTTGGGCCAGCTCATCTAGGTTCAGAAGCCACAGAGCCCAGCCGGAGCCCAGGCCATGCAAAGCCACAATGGGGGTGTGCTTGGTGTCCCCCATATTCAAGCCAATCGTCCAGATTTCATCGGCTTGGCCAACCGCATTGCCTATGTCCACATAGAAGCCCTGGTGAGGAGTTTTCAGATGACGAAGCAGCCGCTTTTCAGCTGCTCGCAGCTTCAAAGATGTGCTTAGGGTCCAATTGACTAGCCACTCCAAGAACCAATAGCGAGTGCCAGCAGTGGAAACCTCTATTGCCATGCTGGAGACTGGCAATGCCAGCTCAGCTTCGCTGGCCATTTGGTTCTTTGGGCTTGGGCTTGGGATTTCAGTTTGGTTAACTTGGAAAAGGGAAATTTTACGACTGCTCAAAGCACACAAATTTACATTTTTATTAAGTTAGACGTAATGCCTCTGGCTATTGTAGATGTAGTAGTAGCCTCCATTGAGTCGCAGGGTGGGTGTATCGTGGGAAACGGTTTCTCCAGCGGCGGCATTGTAACCCCCCTCCACAGGCATTCGCAGGGCAGCCGTACTCCAGCTGAGAGTGCGATAGAAGAAGGCGGTGAGGAAACTGGCGCTCACCACAAACGCCACAAAGAAACCCAAACAGAAGATGCAATCCTTGTTGACCTGCAAACACAGGCAGATGGCAGCGGCGAAGTCGCCCAAGAAACCCACAATGCGGCTGCCCAGCGACCGTTGTTGAGGAGCCGCCGCCGCCGACGGAGCATACCTAGACGAGCTGTTCGTGGTAATGGTGATGGTGTGATGCGTGCGCTCACAGGGTGGACGCAAGTCGGGACCCTTGCGGTACTCGTACTGTCTATTGATGCGAGTGGTGGTCACATTTACACGAAGAGAATCTTCTGCAGTGGCCTGCAATGTGGATGTCTGAGTTCCTAGCTCGCATTGTTGGGGCTGTGAATGCTCGTGTGGTGTGGCGAAATGTTCTCTGTGTTGAACATGCTCTTCGATTACCTCCAGATTGCGGGTAAAGTGATCCAATAGGCTTATAATACGATGCAGGCGGGCGCCGCCAGCCTCTGCTCGCCTAGTTGGATACTCCTCCGTGTCACTTGGTGGTAGAATATCCTCCAACATATCCTGAACTATGGTCTGGGCGTCTTCTTCCGGCACAAGTTCAGTCTTTGCTTCTTCTCCTATCACAAGCTCAGCTGGAGCATCCGTTTCGGTAGCCTCCACAGTGGCATCTGTTAGATATAAGACTTGGGGTTGCTCCTGTACCTCGGAAGGCATTGTTATGATCAAATGGTCTTCTTCCAGCTGCACTGCATCTGCTTGATGACTTTCCTCCGCTGCCATTTGCCTCGCTACCTGCTCTAATCTTCTCTTGTCTGGGTTCATTTCATGTCCTACTCAAAATTTTGCCTTTTTGTTTTGACTTTTTGTCAAGCCTCAAGTTCAGTTTTCCCCATTTGACACTTTCCCAAGTAGGAAAATATGTTGTTGTAAATCTCCTCATTGAAAACAAAAACAAAAACAAAATTTCCGGGAACTATAATTTTTGGGTTAATCAAAATTTGCAGTCTATATGGCGTGGTCGACGCGTCAGCCACAGAAATCACAAGCAACAGCAAGTGTCGTTGATGGACTCCTTGGGGATTTGGTCAAGGAAGTTGTGGACAATGGTACACCATCCCCGCCAGCCCCAGCAATACCCACCAAGGTGCCCAAAACGAAGGCCTGCCAGCGGCTCTATGACATATTGTGCACGAAGACCTGCCATGATGCGCTGGAAGAGGATGAGATGGAAGCGGTACAAGAATTCAATGATCCCAGGATGCCAAATGTGCTGATACTGCATACAGTTGACAGGACAAGAAGTGGGAATGGGAATGGGAATGATTATGCGGCTAAGGTTGCCGCACAGATGAACCCGGAATATTGTCAGAACTGGCACAGTTGGATAGGGCAGGCCTTAGCCGAGGGTAAACTTCCAAGCAGGGCAGTTCTATGCATTTTCAACCCAACCAACTCCTCCTCCTGCCCACAGACAATTCGGATGACGAACTGGATGTGTATTCCAAATCATGGGTTAACAAAAGGTATCGAACTTTTGCCTGCCAAACAGAACAGCCGCGTTTGCGTAAACGAGATCCCAGAGATGCCACGACACCGAGAGCACCTGCACCCTGTGAGCTAACCCGCCAAACGATCTACATAGATGCCTTGTCACTGCCCATACCGCCAGTGCCAAGGAGAGCTCCGCTGGCCGATCGGTTTTGCTATATGTTGACCGACTTTGCCTCCGCTCTCTATTGCAGTCTGGCCATCATGTGCTGTTGCGCGCCCAATATGTTTCGATAAGACCAGAAGGGCGTCCCTTCTAAGATTTGGAATGTATATTCCTAAATGTAAAGAATGGTGGGCACAACTCTTGGAAGAGATTAAAGTTTGTTGTTGCATATTAAACTCGGAATTTCAATAATATGCATAAGAGGCATCCCAGGCAGCTCTCCAGCACTTTGACCAATATATTTTGGAGTAGAAAAGGTTTCACAGTTCACGCAATGCCATCTTTCACCTGACCTTGGCAGGCAATCGTCCCAGGCTGATGCTGTTTTGTAGATAGCTATAGTAGTGTCCGATGATCAGGTATAAACACCAAACACACAGCGCCACGAACAGCACATAGGTGAAATTCTCGCCAACCATATAACAGCAGGCCAAGACGGCATCCTCGATTTGGACTAAGACCTGCATAAGTCGTTGCCGCAAAGGTGCACGCTGTAGGGCAGTGGCCGATGTCACAGATTCCACCTCAATGTGCAGGGTGTGCTGCTGCCTCTTGCTGGGCCGCGGTGGATCGAGCATGTAGCCATCAGGCTTGGGCTGACCAACTTTCTGAACTTTCAGCTTGGGCTTGAGCCGTATGCGCCGTTTCTCGTTTAACAGGCTCCACGAAGTCTGGCTGCTCATCTCACAGGTGACACCCTTGGGCGTTCCCAGAAGTGTGGTATCCGATAGACTAGCTGAAGCTTTGGCCACATCAGTGCCTGGGCCAGTAACAGCTCCTGTTTAAGGATTATAATTATTATTATCTTGCTCTCGAATTCAACTCAACCACTTGCCTGCGTTTCTTAGATTAAGTTGTTCGGATTTTGTTCGCTTCAGGTCACTGACGGCTCCCCCTAGATGCTCTTGCTCATGGTTCATGGTTTTAGTGTAGTCCTCGAACATATTCATGAGCTCTACGAAGCGAGCGTTGTGCTGTTTGTGTCCCACCTGCGTTGGAGCAGCAGCTGGAACTCGTGAGGCCTCCTGTTTTTGCGCCAAATTCCAACCTATGGGCCTTACCACATGCGTCTTGTCCTGGGCCACCGCCTTACGCACTGTTAGACTATCATTAACGCGACTCTCTTTCTTTGGGGTGGGCATTTTCGAACAGTGTGTGTGTGTATGTGTGTGCGTGCGTGAGTGTGTGTCTTTGGAAAAAAATAAATTTTAACTTTACTTCATTTTCTACTTTTTTTTTACTCATTTCAAATTTTTCATTTGAATTGAAAAAAGGGTTGCTATGGGTTGTTATGGCTAGTGAATAATTTTTTGCGCTAAATTAAGCAATTTTAACTCTCTCTTTCTCTCTCTCTCTCTCTCCTCCCTCAAGTTATAGGACACTCTTCACTCAACTTATGTCCTCGTCTGTCTCTTTCTCTCTGTCTCTGTTTTTGATGTCTCTAATATGACAATTATAACGGTCTAGTGCACTTAAGTTATTTTGCATAAATGCATTTTAGGTGGTGAGCGGTCAAGGGTCGAAAAGAACAACAACATGAAGGTTCAATTCAGAATGTTCTGCACTCTGCTACGTTTTTTCGGAATTTTTTTGTAAAATTTGTGATTATTTTTAAGCAATTTATGTATTCTTTTATTCACGATATTTGCAAAGCATAGAAAGCATAGCATTTCCGGCTGCATAAAGTACATAGCATATTCTTGATCAGCATGCCAAGCCAAGTCGATATAGCCATATCCGTCTCTCTGTTTCTATGCGAACTAATTCCTCGGTATTAAAGCTATAGAGTTGAAATTTTCACTATAGGATCGCTATAACATGTAGTTCCTATATGAAGGACCGATTCAGAATGAATACCTAGTACCCAAAGCTCACGATAGAAGGCGCTAATGAATGATTACTTAGTATAAAAGTACGCAGAAGTGACGATACATGGCTCTAATGAGTGAATTTTTGTTTTACAATTTCGCCACGCTACCTGCCGCCCCCGCAAATCGAGAGAATCCATATATCTCCCACAATTTTTGACACATTTATTTAAAACTCGCTTTATATATGTACATATATATTAACATTATCTTCCAATTTCATTATGATCTACAAATACTAGACAGAATCGCTTAAAACGTCTGACACAGCTAACATAGCTCATTAAACAATCAGTTCAAATTGATCAATAAACTCATAGAGCAAGCAAGCATTAGGCCCATTGTCAATCATTCAGTTTTAATTGAACCTCGGCCATGACTGGTTATACACTTCTCCTGTCTCTGCTGAGCGTTTGGCTGGTCACCGCGAATCCGAAACAGGATCGCAGCGAGCAGCGCAACTTTCGTGTGATTTTCGATGAAATCAATTTGAAGGTTTTTGAAGAGGAAATCGTTGAGGGCCTGGACTATAAACTGGTTCAATCGAATAACCGCACCTATATTAGTGGCCATTTGGCACTGCGTTCCGCTGTCAGCGATATTAATGCAACTGCTTTATTGGATTTTTGGAAATCAAATAGCCAGAAGTTTCGTCTCTTTAATATCCAAATGGATGCTTGCGACTTTCTAAGTGGAAAGCAACAGAATAAGCTCGTCAAGGTGTTTATAAATCGATTTCTCGAGCATGTGTCGGGTCAACCGAAATGTCCCTTTAAGGCGGTAGGTTTCGAAACATCTCTAGCTTTGGGAAAACTAACGTGTGATCTTTCAGCACTACAATTATACTCTCGAGAATTATTATTTTGATGAATGTGATCTACCCAGTTATGTACCCGAAAGTCATTATTCTGGCTTAACTGAGTTGTATCATCAAAAGACATTGGCTGCTCGCTTGCGATATCGCGGCAGAGTGATTAAAGTATGAGAATGTGTTAAATAGAAAATTATATAATATTCACTTTCACTGTACTACAAGGCGAATCAATAAAGAGGCAAATTTTGATATTGAAATTTGCAAGAATTTTAATTTCTTTGGTAACATATAATCAAAATATCTATTAAAGACTAGAAAACATATATAAGCAAGCATAAAATGAGTATAAACATGTAAATTTTAGTGCTTTGCAGTGATCACTTCACTGTACTCTGTTTATACTCGCACTCTAGTAGAGTAAGTAAGGGTATTGTGTTCGTGCAAATGTATCTAACAGACAAAAAGAAGCCTTTCCGACCCCATAAAGTACATATATTCTTGATCAGCATCAACAGCGGAGTGTTAATATGTTCTAATATATAGTGCAGCTACTTCTTCTTCCATTTGGCAAACCTTTGCAATTCTTGCAGAAATTACTCTGTCTCACCTCTGTCCACATTTTGTGCCACAACAAATTGTGAAAGCTTTTCTCACAAGTTCAGTATGATGGCAGTTCATATACAAAGAAAATGCCCATCATAAATTCATTGAATTTTTCAGACGGGCCCCACGGAATTGCTCAGCTTTCTCAATTCCCAATCGAGTTGCACCTGCTTTTGGCTGTGTCCATTGTTATCACTTAAAAGGGGCTTAAGTGCATTGAAGATTTATATATGTTGTCCATTGGCTACAAACATTTTCGGCACCTCCCTCCCGATCCATCCCCTGCGACAAAAAATAAGATAAACGTACTTTTTATTGATTTTCTACTCCAGCAAGTGTGTGCAGCTGAATGTGAAATGTGCGCTGCTGTTGCCCCTTTAGAGCCGTTTGTCGCCTATCCAGATCCAGGGTTCGGTCTCTGGTCTCTGGGCTTAGTTAGGGGTTTTTAGGGAGGGGGGGCTCAAACTGGCAGCCAAAGCCAACGCCTGCGCTTGATTCATCTGTCAGTTGATTGGGCGTTTGTGTGAAAGTGTTGAAGCAGAACACAACTGAGGCATGGGAGGCTGAGGCTGAAGCGGGCGATGACGATGCCAATCCACATGAACATCTTCTCTTACTGCTCTGGATTTGCCTCTTTAAGTTGAGTTTGAAACTTTTTCTAGCATACTTTTTGGGGCAGGGTTTGAAAATGATTCAGTTGTGAAGGAAGGACCGTGAAAAGCGGTTCATTTTGCAATCGTCCGATCACTATCCGATGATCATAGTAAGACAGATATCAGTATATATATATATGACAATTGAATATACATAATATTTCTACATAATTTGTCTTACGAAGCATCTCTGAGCCATTTCTCATATGAGTCTGCCTCCAATTTTTGGCCCTCTTCCTGATGATTATAGCACTGTCTGGCCTAATTTATGAGGTGTTGTTGATTATTCTGGGGATGCGCACATAAATATAACTGGGAAGCCTTTGCTGTGGGTGGGTTGGTGGCTGGAATGGTCGTTGCCCAAGTCTCTATTTCAGTTTCAGCTTTGGCTTCAGAGTTTTTAGCCTTCCTCTCCCAGGCGCAGCCCATAAATAATATTTGTTTAGAGATATTTTTGGCTTTAATGCTTGTTTGTTTCCTATTACGCTCGGCATGCTCGTTTATCATCGGGCTGTTTCTGCTGCTGCTTCAGCTGCAATTCTATCCTTGCCCAATCTGTGGATGCTGCTGCAAGTTTTGCCCTCGTTGTGCAGTTTCCCCACAGACATTCAATTAGTTAAGCTTTTCTGGCAAGATATTAGAGATTTTGCATCATCGTTTGTCCTCGGAGGGGTTATTCCCATAAAACTCTGTTCTAACTTTATCGGGAATCTAAAATTTAATCTCCACATTTTGCCTTCTTCATGTCTTCCCCAAAATATGTCATCTCTTCTGCTTGAAAACATTGTCAAAGCGTCTCCGTGTCACTTGTCTATTAATGCAGAATGAAGTAGACAACAGCTAAGTGAAATTTCCGCCAGCCTCCCCCCGGGCCCATCGTCCTGTTTATTCCATGGGTAATCAGAAACTAGCTGGCTATGCCATTGCTACCTGGCCACTTGGTGTCATTCCTCCTGTGATCTCTTGCTCCCCGTTTGCTTGCTCTGTTAGTTGACATTTAATGGCATTTGACACTCTCCGCAAGACAAAAGCAAAAACATCAGCAGAAAAAAAGTATGCAGAAGGCAAAATACACAGAAAATAGAATAACCGTAATGGAAATATTGCTAAGAAAATCAATATCCAGGCAGAGGCAAAAATAGACAGAGGAGATGGAGCAGGAAAGTGGCATCAGGCTGGTGCCAGAGTCCGAGTCAGAGTCAGCACTTGTCTAATGAAGTTGTTGTTGAGGGTGATGGTGAGAAAGGGGGGAAAGGACTTTGTGCGGGCAGAAGCAGAAGATGCTCGCCTCCATTCTTTAGCCGCCAGCAGGAGACAACTTGGGACAGCGTCAACAACAACAACTACAATGATGCACTTTATGCTCTTTATTTGATCTCCTTGTAATGTTTCTTTACGCGTGTTTTGTAAGAAAAAACAAGAGCGGAAGGCTAACTTTGGATAACCGAAGCTTATATACTCTTGCAGAACCATAAAAGGGAAAGAAAAGTTAGTTGTCAAAGAAGTGTTTCCTTCAGGTGTAGCAATAGGCAGCGAAGCAGTATTCTTTCTAATTACCTTCAAAGGCCCTACACCTGCTGGTCTGATGTGATCTAGATCAAACAACTATATCATATGGCTGCCATATAACCGATTGTTCCGGAATTTGAACTTTGGAGCATAACTTTTCTGTTTTTCATTCAAATTAAAAGCAATTCGTCTTGTATCCTTTGTATCCACTGTATACACTGTAGCCACTGCATCTTTTGCGTCGTAGCTAAAGAGCTCTGGGAGCTAGAACAGCCACTGCCTGCCTACCACTGTCTTAAAGTGACTACAAAGACCTTCCTTCTTTACCTTTCCCCTTTGAGATTCCAAAATTTGAAAATTGGGATTCCTTATACTATATCTAAGATCATGTAAAGTATCCCATATTCGATTGAACTCTTACAACGATTCCCAGCTTTCGTATTTGTTTTCCGCAACGATGTTGTTTTTCAAACGAAAGCAGTTTACGCAGCAGTCAGGAACAGCAGTGACCAGCTCCTATAAAAAGGACCACCTCCGCAAGTCAGCAATCACCAACACGCACACATATGTATATTATAAATATATATATATATATGTATGTGTGTTGACCACTTACACGCAGCTCATGGGTAATGCATTTAGCGAGGCTTAAGAAAACTACCAGAATGCGTTGCCAGAGTTTGGTTTATCCTCATTCCCCTGCTGATTTGCTCAGTTTTTGCGGTCAAAATGGCATGCAGGAGGCAGCTCCAAGTCGTTGGCAGTATGTCGGCCCAACCCCACCCCCCCTACACACACAGTACATGTATTTTTAATTAATTGCGTGTAGCAGCGGGAGCAGCAGGAGCAGGCAAAAGGACGAACATAACCGGACCAGGCTGGCCAAGGCATAGCATGTTCTCCCTTGCGGCCAGAGAGAGCATTTCCTACGGCCAGCGAGTAGTCATAGTAGTGCCTCATGATGTGGCTCGTTTTATACCCTGAAAAGACATATTTATAATAATAAGAATTCTGAAATCAATGGAAATGAAATGAATACTGAAATTATAAGGAATTTATAGAATTGGAACACATGAGCTAAGTTTTTTCCTCACACATAAAATGCAAATTTCAGAGTATTTCATATTCATGCTTCTCGTTCTTCTATCAGCTTGATCATATTCATATAATTTTGTACCCTCTCTCTCTCTCTCTCTCTCATTGTTGCTTTCTTTTGACATGGGGTAACCGAGGTCTGACCCGTCCTGACCGCAAGCCACCGCCACCACAGTCGCAACATCATTTGCGGTTAATTGTAATTAAAGCTCAGAGGCTCACAGTTGGTTGAACGCAATTCACAAGGCACACACTTGGCTCGTTTGTTATTGCACCCCATACCCGGATCTATCTACACCCGGTCATCTCTCAGCATGACCTGTGCTCGTTGTGTCATAAGCAATATACACACACACATATATTTTGAAACGTTTCACACACGCACACATCACAGTCACAATTTCTTCCCCAAAATTTCTCTGTGTTACCTTGAAGGCCTAAATCATTATGCCGGAAACTAAGAAGAAGAAGCCCCAATGCTGCACTCCCAGCAATGGCCAAGACACTGGCCGTGCCAACAACCATTTGGCCAATCTCACTTTGCCATCTGCAGCGCCCACAGCGGTGGCGGTCAATCGTGCACGGCCTAAGCCTGGTCGGCGGGATGCCACTGACTTTACGGCCAAACAGGAGGTGAAGCTTAAGGTGGGCGATGTGCGCCTGGCCCGCATGCAGATCAGTTTGTCCCAGCTGCGCACCGAAATGGAGCAAACCAACAAGATGGTCCAAGAGCTGTGCAGCGTGGCCAAAGTGAATGTGAATGCGGACAAGTCGTAACAGAAGTAGAACTTCAAGAAGCCGCGCTCCTATGTAGTTTGATTTGTTCTAAGAACTTGTAAATTCGCTGTGAAATATATATTCTAGACACAATAGCACTGTGATTGTGCTGAAAATTCTGTTCAAATACAAGGTGTGTTCAGGAAGTAAGGTGACTTCAAGTTTCGCGGGCAATGCAGCTTCGACGATAGAAGAAGATGTTGATTATCTGGGGCATCCAGAGTGAGTTTCTTCGTCTGCATCTTCTCGACCATCTTGGAAGAGTTTGTACCACTTGTAACTTAGAACTTGTAACTTACGACACTGTCAACATTTCAAGTGCTTCAGATTCCATTTTTCACAAAAACAAACTAAGCATGCTATATACTTGAAACTGTGAACATATGTTGTTGGGACTTTCATAGAACTTGAATCAAGAAATGTCTGAAAAACTGTCTCACATAATTGTATAATTAGTTCTAAAGAATCTCTCTCTCTCTCTCTCTCTCTCTCTCTCTTCTTTTGCAGTGCATTTGGTAGTTCCCCATGGTTGAACCGTTTCTATGCGTAGACAGCAGCGAGATGCAGGTTGGTTTCTTGCTTCACGTCGAACGCCTCTCAACCACCAACAGCAGCAGCATCAGCAGACAGTCTCACAATAGATTTTGAGCATTAACCCACCCCACCAGCAACAACAACAACTACACAAACAACTACAACAGCAAAAAATAAAATTATATAAAACCCAGCAAGAAGGCGAAACGCAAAGGGAAACAAGGTGAGACAGGCAAAAGTTGCATTCATATGTTAATAACTTTTTGTGTGCCATGGGACAGAGGAAGGCGGTGTGGGTGGGTGATGGCTTTATTTAAATTAACAATTTATTGCATACTTTTTGGCGCGCTGATGCACTTGAGCCTGCCTGCACGCCATGTGTGTGTGTGTGTGTGTGTGTGTGTGTGTGTGTGTGTGTATAAATTATGTCTGCCAACATGCAAAAGCCAGCATTGTAGCTTCAACTTAACCATCTTCGGCTTTCATTTCGTCGGTGTGGGAGTTGTCCTGTGACACAGGACTTTGCCACTGCAGCTAGCGCTTCGATTACGCGCCTGTGCTCGCGTGCAACTAAATTAGCACACATGTAATCAACTTTCTACGTACATATTTATGCACACGACGTTGTACACATTAATAGAGTTGCCTTACCTTTACATAAAATGAAAAGAAATCCAGAAGAATCCTATACTTTCCTTTCCAACTCTTTAAACAACTCTTCTAGATTTGAGATGTAGCAAATGTAGTTGGTTTCAAATCTCGCTGCACTCAGCAGGCGCTTTCCTTGAACCCTCAAAACACCACAACAACGCTTCAATAAAAAAGTAGCCGTTGAGTTTTTCTCTATCTTCATACTAAGGTACAAAAATTGATCCTATAAACCCAAGTGTTTACACAGTCATTTTTCCAAATCTCTAAAGATTTCCGTGATACCCGCCATAAAGAAGTTCTTCTTCATTTCCACACATAGGAACTATGGACTGCAACACACTCAAATTCCCCTAAAATTTGTAAAGCTAAGACAGCCACCAGAGTCTGACTTGTTGAGTGTTTGAACATAGATGGAGCTTTGGTGTACCGCTCGCCTTCATACAACCACTGACCTCGATTTTAACCCACTTGCCCTTGGAATTGGTTAAAGGCGGATCCTTAGTGTGGTCATACGTCTTAAAGTCGAACATGTATTACAATTTCAGAGTCTCAGTTATTGCCGTTTGCCGTTTTATACGGCGGTGTCACGGAAATCTCTTCCAAACGAACTCAAAATCTCTGTCACACAAATCTCTTTCGGCTGGTTTGAAACCTCTAGTATTTTTCTTAAAGATTTGGTTACTAAACAATCTTCCTCTAATCTAAGAGCACGGGTGCAAAAATGAAGGAACAACCATTGGGACTATGAGGGACTATGAACCGTGCCGAACTTCTCTAGAGCTTTCCGTGCCACTCCGATATACATCTATCGATTCTCAGTAACATTAAAAATGCTATCGAACTTTTAAATCACAACGAAAAAGCATTTATTGAGGGCCGCGACTTTTAACAACACGACCATGGGTAATGAAGCGTAGAATGGGTTTTGAATTGCTTTCAAACAGAGATGTGGTTACGAAATTCAGTTCGGGCGCGTAGCTGGGAATTAGCTTGGAATTGAGTTTGAAACCATTTATATAGTAGCGCTTGTTCTGTAGGGCGATAAGGATCACATATAATCCAGATTCATTTAATTTCTTCTTATTCTCACCTTTTCAAACGGGCAGTGGAGTGGAAAGTTGGATTTGAGACGCAGCTCTTCGGCTATCATCTTCAAGAGGAATTCTTTGTGGACCGCTGCCAGAGCTGAGCAGTAGTTCATTTCCATCGACAAATAGTTGGTTAAAGTTTTACCACGCTGCAGGCCTACGACGAAGACACCGTTTATTGAAGGCAAATCTTGGGCTAAGGAAAACTCAGCATTAAATTCCGAGGTATCATTTGAGGTGCGGTTGACTTCGCAATGGATATTGAGCAAAACTTCGGGCAAATGATTTTCGCATTCTATTTTTGTAAAATAAGCACCGATTTTGGACTGCAGGAGAGAATTGATATTGTTTTTTTTATTACATTTTATAACATTAGGAAGTCTTCTCCTCACCTTAGCCGCCACTTGAAGCAAGTAGTTGCTTATTAAAAAGTTCACAGCTATAAATCTGGCAATGTACATGGCAACTGTTTAATGTCAACTGATGTCCAACTCACTCTTAGTTTAGCCTTTTAATAATAATGATGTTTTAATGTACTTTTAATTAAGAACCACTTTTATACGACTTCCACCTAAAATTTGTTGTTTGCACCAAACTTTTCCAATTTTATCAAGCAGCCACCATATGCAACACGTTATCGTGCCTCAATTATCGATGTGCGACGCGATAGACAATGACAATGACAATGACACCATTGCAGAGGATATATTCTAATTTTGTCACTATATTTGTAACGCGTATAAAGAAGCATCTCCAACCCCATAAAGTATAGATCAGATCTTGATCAGCATGACAAGACGATTCGATGTAATCATGTCCATCTGTTTCTCTGCGAACTGGTCTAGTCTCTCAGTTTTCCATAGACTTCTTCTTGTTGTAAGCTGCTCAGATGTCAAAATAGTCCAGATGGGCTCACTATATCAGTTAGCTCCCATACAACCGACCGATTCGGAATGAACTCTTAGTACAGAAAAATTGATTATTTTTTATCCAAATTGAACCAAATTTGGTAAATGCCAGTTCTAGAAGCCTCTACGTCTGCTGAGGAAAGTTGATCCGAATCGGACCACTATATCATATAGCTCCTATACAACCGACCGATTCGGAATAAACTCTTAGTACAGCAAATTGGTTGTTTGTTATCCAAATTGAACCAATTTTGGTATATGTCAGCTTTAGATGCCTCCACATTTGCTGACCAAAGTTGATTCCGATCGGCCCACTATATCATATAGCTTCCATACAAACAGCCGATTCGGAATGAACTCTTAGTACTGAAAAAATGGATGTTTTTCATCCAAATTGAACCAACTTTGGTAAATGCCAGTTCTAGAAGCCTCAACGTCTGCTGTCCAAATTTGATTCAGATCGCTTCACTATATCATATAGCTACCATACAACCGACCGATTCAGAATGAACTCTTAGTATACCGGATTATCCTTTGCTTTTATCCGAAGTGTATCAAATTTGGAACATGTCAGTCTTAGAAGCCTCCACGTCTGCAAGGGTATCGAGACTTGGGTTATCCGAAGTTAGCCTTCCTCACTTGTTTAGTAGTACAACAGTAGCTAGTCTTATTTTGATGGTTTCAGCTTGAAGCAAAGTATTTAATAACATTTTTTGTAAACCAAATTTGATCTTAGCTTCATACCAACTTTAATGCTTATAGATAACCCTGCCCTGAATGAGGACACTAAAAGCGAGCTTATTTTGTATAAAATATTCGGTGTTGGTTTGAAAGCCTCCGTCGGGTGTAAAAACGGGAAAGTCCTGCTCATCCAGATACCAGTTATCGAGCGTATATTTGACATTCTGAAAAGATCGATATACTCGTGTTTGTATGCCATTTCACTTCAACTTCTTACCTTCACAAGGGGACATGTCAAATTCCAATTTGTATGCTTCGAAAAGCTCTTTGCATATATATCCAACAGACGATTTTTGTGTACAGTCTTCAAGAACACACATGCATCCATGCGCACACTATAGAGCCGCTTCGGTTTTCCACTGTTTAGTTTGTATATATCCAAAGTAGAACTTACATCCATTTGATCTATATCTCGCTTGAGTACCAATTGGCCATTTACATAGCTGCGATTTCTCAACTGGATGAGCTCAGATTGAAATGTCTCGACCAGATCCGGCATAAAATGGTTGACCGTAACATTATCGAAAATGAAGCGAAAGTTACGCGGATCTGAATGGGCGGCGAAAACGGAGAGGAGGACAAAGAAGTAGCAGGTGGACAACCAACCGTTCATGGCGAATGTTAAAATAGAAATGTTCACATAGAGGAGTTGAATTGAGGAATTTAAGTATCATTGAACAATTGAGACGATATTGTGGATATTTTTCAATTAAAGAGGGGTTTCAAGAGACCAATTATGTAAGCGTGGGCTTGATTATAAACATTTTCGATAAATACAACGAATATAATAGTGCAAGCATTTGTGTTTATTTTACCATAAAATCACGATAATATACAAAAAATTGCTTTGTCAGAGTTCAATGATTACAGTTATACATCACCAAGTTAAGGCATTTTCTTTGAAGGACCAAATCGGAATCACTTACTCTTCTAGAGTGCGAATATAAACAGAGTACAGTGAAGTGATCACTGCAAAGCACTAAAATTGACATGTTTATACCCATTTTATGCTTGCTTATATATATTTTCTAGTCTTCAATAGATGTTTTAATTACATGTTACCAAAGAAATTAAAATTCTTGCAAATTTCGATATCAAAATATGTAATTTCCCTCTTTATTGATTCGCCTTGTAGTACAGTGAAAGTGAATATTATATATTTGTCTATTTAACACATTCTCATACTTTAATGACTCTGCCGCGATATCGCAAGCGAGCAGCCAATGTCTTTCGATGATATAACTCAGTTAAGCCAGAATAATGACTTTCGGGTACATAGCTGGGCAGATCACATTCATCAAAATAATAATTCTCGAGAGTATAATTGAAGTGCTGAAAGATCACACGTTAGTTTTCCCAAAGCTAGAGATATTTCGAAACCTACCGCCTTTAGGGGACATTTCGGTTGACCCGACACATAGTCGAGAAAGCGAGCTATAAACACTTTGAAAAGCTTATTTTGTTGCTTTGAATTTAGAAAGTCGCAGATATCCATTCGGAGAGTATAGAGACGTAATTTCTGGTTATTTGATTTCCAAAAATCCAATGATGCAATTGCATTAAGCTCGCTGACAACGGAACGCAGTGCTATGCGCCCACTAATATAGCTGCGGTTATTCTGTTGCACCAGTTTATGGTCCAGGTACTCAATGACGCCCTCTTGAATAACCTTCAAATTGATTTCATCGAAAATCACACGAAAGTTGCGCTGCTCGCCGCGATCCTGTTTCGCATTGGCGCTGACCATGCAAATGCTCAGCAGCGATAGGAGAAGTGTATAACCAGTCATGGCCGAAGTTCAATTACAACTGAATGATTGACAATGGACCTAATGCTTGCTTTATCAATTTATTGATCAATTCAAACTGATTGTTTAATGAGCTATATTAGCCTGCCCTTTTAGCCCCTGATGTCAGGCGGCCAACTAGTTGAATGTGGGCTAAGGGTTTGCTCTTGTGATGAAATTGCAATTTCATGTCATACGTACAGTCTGGTAGAAACTCAGGGAGAACCTCCTCGTTGGCATAGGCTCGAGTCATGGTGTAGTTGTAGTTCTAGAAGGTGTTGCACAAGGTATTGAGGATAGCTTAAAGGTTTCTTATGGTTTACTCACCGCTTGAAGGGGACACTGCACTTTGGCATTCAAGAACTTTGCGTAGATATTATAAAATTGTCGCACAAACTTGTTCTTGTAGCGATTATCGAGTATGGCACAAAGATCCAAACGCACATCGAACATCCGCAAACGCGGCAGCTTTGGCCGAGCTATATCGAGAGAGGTTTTCACAGTGATATCGCGGAGATCCTTGCTGAACATTAGATGACCCGATAGATAGCTACGATTGCCCTCCTGTTCGACAAGAGTGCTCTGCGAACTGATCAACTCACGATCGTCTGTGGTAAAGTCGAATTTATCCACACGCAGTTCGTAGCCAACAGCCAGGCAGGAGTGGACGAAGCACAAGAGGCTACACAGTTGGAATAGAGTCATTTTGGCAATCAATCTATTTTCTCCAAACTGACGAATGGAATGATCAATTGTGGAAGTTGATATTAGCTGGGCAGTCATGCAATGCTTCTAATGACTTTTTAAGTGGACTTCCAAAATCGTTAACAGATATCTTGCAATCGTCTGGGCAACATTTTGAACAAGCAGCGGCTATATATATATGCAAAGAGTGAATGAAAAGGGGAAATAAAATGTAAAAAGGGAAACAACACCAACCGAAGCATGTCAACAGATATGTTCAGTCAACGACAACGTCATCATCCTGCTTAGGATGAGACTTCGCCTTTAACACCACCAGCGCAGCTCTACCACGGCCGTTCAGTTTCAGTTTCCTTGTGCAAAGTGAGGCAAAAATGAAATGCAAAGGACAGCAAAAGCAAAGTGAAGAAGACTAAATGTGAAGCAAATGCCCGTTGAGTGTAGTTCAAACATCACACCTTCTATAGACTCTGCAAACTGGATGGCCTGAACTGATGGAAGGGGCTGAAGCTGATGCTGGGAGCAACTGCAACTGCGGTCCCATATCATGTAAACATTGTCTGGTGGTTGGATATACCCATGCAGCTTCTGCAGGAGAATGTTTTGTGTGGATGAATGGCTTAGACGCCTGCCACTCAATTGGCAAGAGCCAGACGAGACGTTGGGGATTTTCTATAAAAACAAGAAACAAGAATTTGACAATATTTTGTGGGGGAAAAACTAACAAGAGTATACAAATTCGGGCTGGAAAGTATGGATGAATAATCAAATAGACTAATTTCAAATGAAAGATTTGTGATGCAATAAATATGTGATTACAGAATGCATAGACGAGGTGTGTGCAAAAACTAAGGTACACAAGGAAATCAAGGCATTTCTATCATAGAAGGATATATGAACCCTTCCTCTCACCTTTTGAGGTGGACCCTTGGACTCAGAGACCAACCCGTGTGGGCCTGGACCTCTTTCTCTCAGCCTTTTTGATGTCATTCAGAGCTCCTGAGTGATGCTCATGCGACTGATCTTATGATCAAAGTTCAGAATCTCTGGAAAAAACTTCGGTGACACTTTTCATGTCATGATTCCATTTTTCACAAAAACAAACTAAGCATGCTAGGTACTTGAAACTGTGAACATATGTTCGGGACATGTGTACCAACACAACAACAACAATTACAGCAAGAAACTTGAAAAGTTTCCTTACTTTTTGATCACACCCCCGTACATATGGAAATAAATGGAAATCTGAAATGTAAAATTGTTCGCATATCTTAGGGTAATCAAATATCTCCTACTCCTCTTCAATTCCTTTGGATTCGGAAATGTTTTCCTTGAATCTTAATGCCTTCGCCAGTCACGCCTCTTTTAAAGTTTTGGTTATTTCTTTTTAGGTAAAATCCAACTTTTAGTATTTTTGGCCTTTGGTTTTCTTTGCACTAGCAAATGGGGTAGTGGCAGTGGCGCCATCTGCCGGCTTGTTGGCGCTGCTATCTGCAGCAGCGATTTATTAACAGTTAGCTGCTGTCGTATTTGTTGTTACTGTTGTTGTCGTCACATTTGTATTTGTTGCATTTCGTTTCGCAAGTAGCCCCCGAACAAATTTATTGCCTGCAGCCACATGATGAATGATTTTGATAATAATATTTTGTTATTGCTTTTTGCCCTGTGGTGCTGGTGCTCTTTTGTGTTTGGGCTTGTTTCAGTTGCTGTTTCTGCTGTTGCAGCAACTTTTTTGGTTGCGTTTTCAGTTGCCAAAAATTCATTCGCATTGCTGGAGCCAAAGTCTGCAAGAAACCAAAAACTAAGAACGAAAATGCTTACCGGATAAGGGGGGTGAGATGGGCGGATGGGCGGAGTTATGAACTCTGGATAGTTGCTGCCTCCTGCTGTTATAACCTGAACTGACGAAAACATAAACCAAAAGTAATAAAGTAAAGGTTGTCATAAGAAAACGCAGCAGGCAAAGCGAATGGAACTTTCAGTTGCGGAAGCAGAAGGCGCAAAGGGGAGTGAGAGAAGTATATACGTCCATATACATCTAGGATATAGAATGAAATATATAAGCAGAAGTATATACGTATATGCGGCAGGAGTATGTCTGATTTGGAGCTGAACCTATAAGATTTCGAAAGAAAAAGACAAGTAAGAACTCTGTATAGTAGACTGCTACTGATCCACTTTGGTCAACTGACTTGGGGCCTCCTAAAATGAAAATAAGCCATATTTGTTTCCAGCCTGATCCTGACTGATTTGAAATACAAATGGAGATATAAATTCTTAAAACAATGGCTTTGTTGCTTTCAACAGCTTTCCACTTAGCTGTTGCATTTGTTTCGATCATTATGCAAATTTCAGCAATTTCCATTCATAGAACCAACAACCATCCAGAGCCCAAGACCAGACCAGGCCTCGCCTCACTCTAGTGTGGGCTTACACGTAATTAGCCTTTGTGCGAGGCTCATTGCATATGCAAATTGCAGCCTATTGGTTTCCCATTACGTAATTAATAATTCAATGCAAATGCATGTCAATCATACGCACGAACAAATCACCAAGGCACGAAAAGCAGAAATGAACCACAACAGACTGTACGAGGAGGAGGAGGTGTGGGCTCCATCTGATTGTGCCGCAATGATGATGATGATGACGAGGATGAATAGTTATGGACTGATGGGAAATGTTGTGGTTGTACTCACTTGAGTGGGTTTACTATTTTAAGATTCAGATTCATTATAAACAAGCTTCAAACTAAGCAAATGTAAAGACAAATCAGCTGGGCTGACTTTCCTGGGGCTTGGGTTTAAGGTGGTTTAATAGAGGTTCCATATCATTTGCATAGTCGATGTCTTTCTTCATGAATATATAAAAGGCCTTAATTGGCTCACAAATTGTTTTAATTTGCTGCCACTTTATTTTTGCCTTCCGTTTGTTCTGTTCCTTAAGGATGTCATATCTGAAAACAATAACTAAAGCTGCCTTAAAGCTCAGGGAATATTCCAGTGCGAGACAAAAACTAATCCCAGAATCAGCTTCAAAACAAGGCCAAAACCGTTAAAGCTAACCAATATTTTTTTCAAAAATTTATGATGATGGAGTTTTAAGTGATTTTTAACGAGACTTTGTGTAGACAATCGGGCGGGTTAGGTGGGCTATGGAAATATGAAAGAAGAACAACAAGAAGCTAACTTCGAGAGCATTTCTAAGCAGATTTAACAACTATTAAAAATTTAAATTGGTGATTTAAATCGACACGGGAAGAGAAGCTTGCTGGCAAGGCAGGATGCCTGTGCGAACATTTATGAATTTATGTTGACTGCACATTTGGCCACAGCATCATGGAGTGGGTTCAGCAAAATGGAACCCAGCTAGGTCCATACAAAGCCATAAAGTTAACAAAAGGCACATTTAGCTGCTGCTGCTGATGCTGCTGCTGCCGCTGCTGTTTCTGTTGCCAAAACGCAGTCACCGGCGCCGCACCTGTGCATCCAACTGTAAAATTTATTGATTGAACAAATAGGCTCCGCCAACGACATCCACATAGACATGGCCACCAGTTCAACGTGAGGGGCAGAGCGAACCCCAAGCTGAGAGTTGACTTTCATGTAGGTGTGGTGTGGACTTTAATGAGCGGCTGAGGGAGCAGCCATCTCGCAGTTTAGGATTATGGGTGGAGAATCGAATACGTAACTCATATTGAGATGTATTTAAGTGTTGTCCAATATCTTTATCATTCAGTTGCACTTCTCCTTCAATATCTATACAGCTTGGCCCTCTTGTTTAATGCATAATTGGTAGCCGCTTGGTGGCTTGTCTTATGCATAAACCTGCCAAAGTTACGACTATAGATGCTACATATATACACATACACAGCCATACAATTGCAGTTACACAAACACATGAACAAGCAAGCAAGCACATGTACAAGAGGAAGTGCAAGCAAAGGAAACCGCATGCTATGCGAAAACCAAGGAATTGCTCCTTGAAACAGGGGCTTAGTCCCAGAGGGTGCTCAATTATAAAGGCGATACCAAAGCATCAGTAGTCAAATAGAAGTCCCATCAATAAGTTTACAAATAATATTCGAATTTTCGTATTACGAACTGTATTTATAATATACGTTCTTATATCTATAATCCAGCTAAGTGTTTAACCTAAAGTTAAGGCTTTTAAGCCGTTTTAGGCTTTGCCTAAGCTCCTTATTTCGAGTGATTCTTACTTGAATAATTCTTGGCTTGTTTCTGTTCCTCTACACACATGTCCAGGACTCTTGCTCCATTTGCTTAACGGCTCATTGCAGCCGAATGCCTAAGCCAAGGCTCGCTGGCTGTGGCCATTGCTGAGGTTGAGGCTGACCACCTCTTCAAATTCCAAATTCGAATTACGAAATACTAAGGTGGCGGCAATGGTCACCGCAATGGAAGGGAACGCATATGTCGATTAACATTAAAGTGCGTTTGCCAAGTTTCGGGCTTAGAGAAGAGCAATGGAATGAGCAATAGAAGAAGAAGAATAAGAGACAACCACAGACGCAGAACATTCAAAGCTTTTATCATACGTCTTAAGAAGGTTTTATAATAACTTAATTTAAATAGAACAGCATCAGGGATTCGACTCGAACTACCTAAGGACAACAAGATGTCATACTAATAAAATCGTTAAGAGGAGTATATCGTTATATGGCCCATGTTCAGATCACTCAATGATATATGAATTTTGTCAGGAAGCTTGCAACGCGTAGAAGGAAGCCTTTCCGGCTATATAAAGTATATATATTCTTGATCAGCACGACAAGAAGAGTGGATATACCCATGTCCGTCCGTCCGTCTGTCTTAACCCAAAGATCTTAGAAGCCTTAAGAGCTACAGAGCTGAAATTGTTACCAGATGGTTCATTTGTCTGCACGCTAGATTCATTCAGATCGATCAACTATATCATATAACTCCTATATAACCAATTATTTTCGGAATGAACATTTAGTAGCATAACTTTTCGGGTTTTCATCAATATCAAACCAAACCAACCAAATCAATAAATTCATAAATTCTTTAGACGTTAGTATTCCTTCATCAGTAGCCTTTTATAAGCACATATTAAAAAATACCATTTGAAATATTCCATGGCAAATCGCTTCATTTCAATTCTTTGCGAAATTATAAAAATATTTATGGCCGGCAATGACATTAGCCCCTTCGTTCGATCTAATTGTGAATCACAAATTCCACAGACTGCGAATGTCAACGCATTTTAAATACCTGCGGCTGGTTTTCAACGTCACTCTAATACGGTTTCGTAGTCATGCCGCATTCCAAAATCCAAAAACAAAAACAAAGGGCAATAAAATTTTGCATACGCTGTTTTGTGTTGCTTTTGTTGTATATATTTAGCTAGCCCAGGCCTATGATTCATCCGTGACAGCTGACAGCCATGCATAGATATGAATTAAACAATAACTATATATATATATGTATGTATGTGGCGATGCCATCGACTACGTGTGGAGAGACAATGGGCAATGGGAAAACACCTGAGCTTGAAGCTGAGCTTCGGTCGTTTTTTTTATTAGCTGTTGATGAAGCGAAGCAGAAACAGAAGCAGTTGACAAAAAGCCAACGAACGCACGATCGTAAGAATAAATGGGACTGGAAGATGGGGGAATGGGAGAAAACTGGAAATACAAATGGGGAAGCATTTCAGCTCTTGGAGTAGATATTCATCGTTATCAGAATTTCTAAAGATTTTGATCAATTTCATTGCAAATGACCTCTTGTTTTATCCAGCTTAGAGGAGCTGAAACTATGCTACATACATCCCCTCCTATAAGCCCCACTGAAATCATTAGTATATCTTCCCGATGAAAGATCAATTCTACATTTCAACTGTCTGTTTCTCAATTCTAATTAAAAGTTTACTTAGCAACAGGCAGCCTCTACTCTAATACAATGTTTGCAGATCGGCGGTTGCTATTTTTGCCACGTCATGCTGATCGAAAAACACATATGTATGTACTTGCTAAGAAATGTACATACAATGTACATAAGCAAATCGAGGTCCGCCGCACGTTTCCTTTGCTTTTGGCTCCGCTCCGATTCTCTATAGCTGATGCCTTGCCAACAATTATGACAAAGTTATGAGACTCTTGCTTGGGGAAGCACAACAAACACATAACAACAACAAAAAAGCCAAAAAAAAAACCAAAGCATGCAGTACAAATACATACTATGTTATAAATAAGGCCGAACGGGGGGCATACCATTACCCTAACCGCGCTCCGCCTCCCGCTACTCAAATAAACACCCACCGACCGACCGACTAAACACATTCGTCGCGTAACAATTGAAGATGACGCGCGCCTTTGTCGTTGTCGCTGCCAGACGTAGTGGCTCGGGCTTGCCTGAACGAGAATGAGAATGCTTGAGTGAGTGGATTGGTGTAGTAGTGGGGGGGGAGTAGATATAATGCAGTGACCAAGGTGCGGTCTGTGATGGCAATGGCGACATTGAACACTCAGCAAAACGAACGCTTTTGATAAGGTTCGTCATCATCATTGGAAGCGTCGTCGTTTCATAGCGTTATGGCAATTTTAATTTATGCACAAACACAAACACACAGAGCACACAGAGCCACAACTCACGCAGAGCAAACACAAACACTGAGCAACAATCAACTTCTGTTGCTTTTGTTGTTGCTATTCGCCTCTCTCATTTGGAGCGCATGCTTTTTTTTAAGCTCAACATTATTTTATACACTAACATACCCTATAGTTGACAAGCATCAGAAGTATATAGATTTTAGAAACTTGAAAATTCTTGATTGGAAACTTTGCTCAAACTCTGGACTAATGGCCAGAGGAGATAGGATCAAGAAGCAAAATAAAGTGTGTGTATATATAGAGCATATGTTGCATTCATATAGTGTGTACATAGTTCTTGGTTAAACACGTGTTAAATTGTTTAGAATTGTTAACGCACGCAAAATTCGGACAAGAACAAATCGACTTGCTTCTGCAGAGCATATTCAACGTCTATCACTCGCTCTCATATGCAGGCGAAATCTTTCAAACTTGTTTCACACTCTCTGCTTTGTACTATGGACCGCCGAAGCCGAAATTTGACTCAAAAAAGCAGTTTGCTTTTCGACTTGTTGAATAAGGATTAAACAGCATTTGGCATGGTGGCTGACAATGGTCCATCAATGGCTCGTATATATGTATAAATATTTGTACTACGACTATGTCAATCATATACATTTATAACCCAACTTTACACGTAATATTATATTGCATTCCTCTTGACCAAATTTGACCAACCAAATTTCAGTTGCGGCCCCTAGTGCAATTGTTAGTTTTATTTGCACGCGTTGCTCACTTACGTGCTTTATCTCATACGCTCTCTCTGTCTCTCTCTCTCATTACAGCCAGCGAAGACGATCAGCCGCTGCAGCTTTATGCCAGCGTCAAAAAGGCTTTGAAAGTTGACAACGCGAGACGCTTTTTTGGCTCGCTAACGGCGCGTGTGTAGTTTTTCGACCAAAAGACGACGGCAGTTGGCCTGGCCGTCGTAGTGCTTTGTGTTTTTTTTTTTGTTGGTGCTTACGTGAGTGAGTTCATGCTCATGCAAATTGGCCGAAATGCAACGCACCAACATCGATTTTGAACGTCAACGTCATCTGGCCAATTGGCTGGTTAACAGCAGTCCGCACATGGCTGCTGCAGCGGCGGCTGGAGCGGTTACACCACCCACCACCACCAACACAACAGTAGCCACACATACTGCATCAGCCGCAGGGGGAGGAGGACAAGGTACGCCCGGCAACAACAGTGCAAATGCAGTAGCAGCTGCCTGTAACGGTAAGCAAATAGGCAGAGATCGTAAGAGCAGGGCTGGCTCTGTGTATTAGAGTGTGAGTGTAACAACAGAGGGAGGCAGAGAGAGAGAGAAAGAGCTTGTATGTAGTTTTTGCTCATTGACGTGCATAGTTTTAGTTTTGCTGGCGGGTGGCAGAGTTGACTATGGCGAAACTGTTATTTATTGTAGGTCACAGCTTCAACGCCAACCAGTGACTGTGAATTTGATAAAAATATGGTTTTGGGAAAACTTGAAATTGCGAAAGAGCTTAGCATGAAGTTTTCCAAATTTGTAATGCAAAAGTGTGATAGAATTTTAATATTTACATGTTCAAACGCAACAAAGAAGAATACTTAATTTGGTTGTTATGGCGATAGGAATGACAGTAGGTGACAATCGAATTAGTGCAATGTGGCTAAATATTAAATATTCTGTGATCGGTTCTATACTTTGTTTTCGTTTGCTTTTGTAAAATTTGAGAAACTAACTGTGGTTTTTGTCTGGTCTCTTGTTTAACTTCACCTATTGCCTTTGAGATTTCAAAATACGATAATCGCAAATATTGCTCAACACTAGTAGCGGGGGCCTTTTGTTGTTGTTAGTTTTGCCGAAGCTGAAGCGCGCGCGCTCTTCGCGTAATTTCACACGAAACGTGACGATGACACACCGCACTACGCGACGCACCCCCCTTTTTTCTTTAGACACTTGGCACAATTCGCTTTTCCCGTGCTGGCGTTTTGGTCTTGTTGCAATTGATATTTCACAAAAGATAAGCTTAATTTCAAAAACGTTTAGCTGTTTCTTCGCACTGATTTCAGTACGTGTATGTATTTATGAAGTCATGCACACAAACACACACGCTTATATATGCACATATATAAAATATATAAAATTAAGCCAAATGTGCGCAATTAAAGTGAGTAATGCTCAGTCGGATTGGATCGGGTCGGTTGGCAGCGCCAACCAAGCGGCAGCCAACCAATTCAATCCAACATCAATCCCCAATAGCCCCCTACCACCACCACCATACCCCCCTTCCGCTAACACTGCATACAAACGTACAATGGGCAGCAATCAAACAAAAAGCAATCATAAATCGCTATATGCGATATGTTGTTTTGTTTTAATTGCGTCCGGGGCTTTGGCTCTGACACTGGTCTTGAGCTTCGTTCATTGAAAATGTGAAGTGGTTTTTTAGCTTGGGCGACCGTCGATGTCGTCCGATAACATTACGTATGAGCATAAGCAATTCTGTGTGGGTGTCTCTATCCGCTTATCGTCCACAACAATCACAATTCATTCGCTAACAATTTACAGTTAATAATCAATTTCGCAATGGTTTCACCTTGTATAGATGTTTTGTTGTTTTATTGTTAATGTATGAATTCAGGTAGTATAGAATCGACTTGTCCGAACTGTGACAGTGCTATACAGATAATTTTCCCTGTATTATCCGAAGCGCTAGAACAGAACAGCTTCAGCACTGTGTTCCTCTGCATTGTTGAACTTGTACCACAGACAACCAATCACGCACGCAGTGCCTCGTTTGGCTCCCAGAGCTCTTTAGCTAAGTCGCAATAGAAAATGACGCAGCTGCGGAAGGAGCTCACAAAGCAGAATACAAAATAAGGCAACAACAAACAAACAACATGCATACGCATGCTGATGCTGTGGGATTTCCTTGCCCTGACAGATTCTAACGGTAGTTTTTGTGGTACTGCTGCCACCGCTGCCCTATAGGGAACATTTTTCTTTCAAATTTTGAGAAATAAATTTCTTAAAATTATAAATATATTGTGAAAACTATAAATTATTTCTCATATTTAATATTCAGAACGATTTGAAATTTTCTAGAATTTTATTCGATTATTTTTCTGGTTATATGATTGGTTCCCAAGGACTTATGTTGTTCCTCAGTGCAACAGGGTGCAATATAAAAGCGAACACAACCCTGGCAAAAGTATCGAGTATCGACTATCGATGACTTGTCAAGTTCGTACAGACACGTGGCAGTTGTTCAGTCAATCAGCTGGTGTTGAGAACATTCGATCTGAAAATCAGCTGACCTTGCTCTCCTGCTACAGAGTTCCTAGCGACTGGCGACCACTGTAGATGCGTGTGTATGTATGTGCTTGTGTGTGTGCGTGTGTAAATTGCATTTGACATACATATAGTCAAGTCATCGTTAACTGAAAATTAGCTGCGCTTAGCAACAGTTTAGTTTTTTTTTTTGTCATTCGTTTGTTTCGTTGTGACCGCGACCTGTGTGGGTCGACTGCTGTCGAGCAGCCGCGCCTCAATTAGACTTACACAAATGAATGCGCATGCACTCGTGTTTGTAATGCATTTCCCCCATCTCTTCACTACTTCGTCGCAGGTGTACCAGCGGTTGGACATCATCACGGGGGCCATATGGCTGCAGCGGCGGCGGAAGCACGCAAGCCCAAACTGCGTCGTTTCAACTCCCACGACGCGAGCTCCAACATGTTCTCAGTGGCGGACTTTGAGAATGCCCGCCTGGCTCGTCGTAACGAGATTGAACTGGAAAAGCGGCTTGCCCGCCGTCTCAGGAACAGTGCCAATGGCAGCTTTCTGTTGGCCAGCGGGGAAGGCTATGGCGGTTTCTATGGAGGCGGCGGTGTAAATGGCAGCAGTGATTACTCCACTGGGGACAGCAAGGCGTCCAAGTGCAGCAGCGGCAGCGAGGTAAGAGAATGCGGCATGGTGAAATAAAACTGCAGCTAAACAGAATTAATCCTAATCCCTTAACCTTAACCAACAGGAGCCGCTACCCGCCGATGTATTTCTCGAGCGTTATTCGCTGCCGCGTGTGGTCCGTCTTTTTTATGCCTCGAAAAGTCATAATGAGACGCTGCAGTCCACCTCATCGCATGGCTCCTCAACGGCTGCCTCCAGCAGCTCCTCTACGGGACCCAAGTTGGCAGGCAGCAATAGCTGTAGTCCGGCAGCAGGCACTGGTAATAACAATGACACCAGCACCGGCACCGGCACCAACTCTTCATCCAGCGCAGGCAGCAATAATAACAACAGTGGAAGCGGAGGTGGCCTCCAAACCCCCTCGCCCAGTCATGAGGAGCTGTTCCTGCTCTACAGGCTAGTGCGCCAGCGTCACATCTATCATGGACACAATGCCAAATCGCAGGCAGCGCAACGCAAAAAAACAGTGCTCATTCCGCAAGAGTTTCCAGGTAAGAGATTGTGTGGACTCAGAATGGGAAGTGGGACAAGAGATGAGAGGCAAGTCAAGAGAAAAGAGAAGTCAAGAATATATATATTCTTGATGAGTATGATAAGGGGAATTTATATAACCATGTCCGCCTGTCTGTCTGTCCGTCCGTCCGTCCTTCCGACTGTTTCAACACAAAGATCTCAGAAATCTTAAAATCTTACCAGATGCTTCGTTTGTCTGCACGCTGGTCAAGATTGTGATTACAATGTGAATGGTATATAAGCTTCGGCTAGCCAAAGCTAATCTTCCTTTCTTATCTTTTACATTTAATGAAAGTTACCCGATCGTTGCTGATGAATTTTGGACTCCGATTCCAATAGTACGAATAGTTTGATGTTTTCATATTTTTCCGCAATCCCCCACTTGGCTGAGACTACTCATATTTCAACAGGTAGAGTTAGAGGTGTGATATATATTCTCATTCTCCTGACTCATGGCTTGCTTAATTACTTAACTGACTCACCTGGAGTGCCTTGTGGAAACAACTTGTCATTGTAGAAGTGCTTACACTTGCATGAAGACAAGTGGCTCTGTTATGCCACTTAGCCCCGGTCATAGTTTTTGTAACAACCGAATATGTACTTATGTATTATTCCACAGTACAACTTGAAAATGTACATACGAGGGGTGTTCAAATAGTAAGGAGACTTCAATTTTCGATTTCTTGTTGTTTTTGTAGTTGTTGGTACTTACTTAGTTTGTTTCTGACATATAAAAAGAGTTAAGTCTCCTTACTCTTTGTCCACACCTCGTATATGCGTGACAAAGTCACTGTGGCAACGCGAATCCCAATCGTAACAATTTATTGCTCATCTCCATTATGCAATGTGGTGGCAAATGATGCTGCTTTTGTGATAATGATGATGACGATGGATGCTGCTCCAACGCTTGCTCCCCGTGTGGCTGGCCATTGTTCTATTTGTCGTCGTCGTCGCCGCCGCCGCCGCCTTCGCACCACACACGCCATGTGACTTTTCACAGCCATTGGGCTGCAGTTGCAATTGCAATTGCAATTGCAGGCGGATCCGCAAAAGTAAACCAACGTGTGTAAATATTATGCAAGCGTTGTTAACTTTGAATGCAGCCCAAATGGTATATGACATGCCAAGTGCAACTGATTACGGCGCAATGGGTTAACACATTAGGCGGTTATGGCGGGGCATTTGCATTCCTTGTCTGACATTCCGTAATGAAATACATATGTACGAGGGGTACTATTTTTATATGGGGAATAGCAAATAAACCATTTGCCATAGCAGTTTGTCCATGCCTCTTGAGACACCTCCAAAACATGGTTTTTGAACACTTCAACTGCTTCTTGGGGGCTTGCAAATCGTTGACCAGTTTACCCTTGATATTCGGGAACAAGAAGATGTCATTGGGTGCCAGATCAGGAGTGTATGAAGGAAGAGTCATCAATTCGATGTTTTGACTGTTTTGACCCCTCATAGTAATCGATCATTCGTTCTCATCCGCAGGCTACTTTTCATTGCTAAGTGAGAAGGGGCTGCCCACAGCCACACAATACCACACGCTAATGCAGCTGGTGCGGGAGCGCGTCTACAAGTTCGTGTCGGTGGACAATATGCCGGCCTTTACGGAATCGCCGCCGCCCAACAGTAGCCCAACCCATGAGGGTTGCCTGCCCGTCAGCGGAAAGCAGCAGCAGGGCCGACCACACTATGTGAAAACGACGGCGCGAGGTGGACAAGTCTTTCGCCTGCTAGCTGTCTTTGAGGATGGCAAGCAGGATCATCAGAGTCAGGCTGGCGGAAATATGGCCTGCAAGCAGGCATCGGCTGGACATGCCGCTGCCCAGGGCAAGGAGAAGGGACGCTATGCCCAGTTGCTGAACGAGAATCGTCAGGTGCTGTACGTGCCGCTGTCCACAAAGGGAAAGTTCTACGAAATTGAGCCGGGCATACCGCAGCTGCTGCAAAAGCTGGGCGATGTCCAGCGCAAGCTGAACCCGGACTGCGTGCATCGCTTAGGCCCTCTGGTGGCGGCCTGCAAACAGTTGCCGCTGAATCTGCGCTACATTTCGGGCGGTGCAGGCGCTGGCAGCGACATACCGGAGCAGCTGTGCATCAGCCAGTTGAGCAAGGAGGATGTGGTCATTGGCTGTCCCATCGACGATGGGGAATCGGTGCTGCAAGGCCAAACACCGCTGCAGCTTCGCAAGCTCTATCTCACGCGGGAGATGCAGCTGCTCAAAAGCTATCTGGGCTTCGATTCCAAACAGCGCATGCTGGCCAACCCAAATGTGCAGAACATGCTAAAGTTCTGCCAGTTCAATTGCGATCAGTTCTTGAGGCTGGTGGAGATTGAGCAGCGATCGGAGCAGCGTTCGGGCAGCAAAAGTCGCGATGGCCTGAAAATACTGAAGCCCTTGCATTTGCCCAAGCTGCTGAGGCGGGAGAAGAGCAGCATGGCGGCTGCCCATGAGAAGGAGGATTCCATCATATTTCTCAGCAAGACGGATCTGGAGCATTTAGAGGCAGCCGCTAGCGCCAGTGCCAGTGTGGAGGCTCAGGCGCATCCAGGCTCGAATAGGATAACGGAGCGCATGAAGGTGTTCCAGTCTACGAAGAAGAAGTGGTTCCGCAAGCAGCATCAACAGAGGGAGGATAAGCAGCAGCAGCAGCAGCAACAGACGGACCAGGAGCTGGACGTGCAGGCCAAGCGCATGAGCATGGAACGATATACCGATATGTCGAAGCTACTGCAAGAGCGCTTCGGCCAGGCCGCCACTGAGGGACAGGAGGACGATCATCTGGATAGCGATACGGAGACAACCACTTTGACCACCACCATAGATCAGCGCAGTCCCAAGCCCAAATCCCTGGACACCTTGCTTCAGAAGTCCATGTCGCTGCAAGATATTGAGCTGCTGAATGGCCAACGGCCAGACCTGCTGCACAATGCAGACGCCATCAGTGAGGCGGGCACTGAGCTGGAGGATGTCGAGAATCAGGCGCCACTGCCCCAATCCTTTATTACCGAGAAGCTCTACAATGAGTTCCATGTGAAGACGCGACAGTTCAGCAAGTCTTCTTCAAATCTACATCAAATGCGCCACTTTTCTCTGCCCCAAAAGCTTCAGCTGCACGATATCGCCGCCGAGCAGGAGCAAGAGCAAAAGCTTTCTCTGGCCCAGCTCAAGGCGCAGCAGCATCTAGTCGGAGTCCCCATCACTGGCAGGCGGGCTGCTGGAGGCGTCTGCTTGCTTGGTGGCCTGTCGAGTCTGCCTCAACCTATGGCTCTGCTGTCGCCGATCTCGTTGGTGGAGGATGATCTGCCCTACTCAAGTGTAAGGGATTCCCTAGTGTTGGATAGCAGCAATCAACCAGCGTCGATGCCTGCCTCAACCACTCTGGACTATACAAAGGAGAATATATATGCGGAGATTTGCGCCTCGCACACTTGCGACACCCAACTCACCCAAATCCTTCAGGATGATGATGGCGACTATGCCTCGCTGAAGTACCCCTATCCAGATGCAAATCTCGCAGCCCCACGAAGCCACCCTGGACCGCAATCCATTAGCCGCGTTGAGATCAATTGCACACCTTCGAACAGGGCCATCAGCTATCATACGGTGTATCTGGGAGAGGAGCCATTGGGTGAGCGGCATGCTTCCCACGTCACCACCGTACAGTTAGCAGGTAATGGGGTGGAGGGCGATCTAAAAGAGGGGGACAACATTTACAATACGCTCAAATGATGATTCATGTGATTCCGCCGCCGGCAGCGTAGATTAGCCGGCGCCCAGGGGCTATTTTAGAAACACTGATCCCAAAAATTGGTCAGCAAGTGTCCGCCTCACCAATTGTGAGGCAACAAATTAACAAATTTTACCCAAAATAACAAAAATGGTTTGAAAAACAATTCAAATTGAAAACTTTATTAAAGCGGATTTGTTGTTGCCTCACAGTGGGCTGAAACTTGTTGTGGCCATGGCCAAGGGAGTAGACTTTCGAAGCAAACTGTGACACACAAAAGAACACAAACAAACAATAAAATAAGCAAAAGCAAAGAGTAAATATTAGAACATGTTGTTGTTGTGACAAAATAATCAATTATTTTTACACGCTCATATGTGAAATGCGAACAAACAAACCAGGCATTATAATAGCTAAAATATTATTAATAACAAGAGAGGAAGGCTAACTTCGGTTAACCGAACCTTGTATACCCTTGCAGAACCAAGCGGTCCTAGAATGATCAGAGTAAAAGCGAACACAACAAATGCTTTTTGGTGGAGCGAAGACCGTTTTTCTAAAGAGCCGAGGTGAACGGTTACACTCTGTCTCTTTGCTCAAAATGTCAGAAAAGGCAAAAAACGCTGTTTGGCTTACATTTATTGTACAAAGTTTTCATATATATGTCTTTATATGGGAGCTATATGTTATAGTAGTCAGATCTTTATGAAAAATATAAGCAAAGAGAAGCCTACGGTGAAAACTCCAAGTCGATAGCTTCAAAACTGAGAGAGCACTCTGCAAGGGTATAATAATAAGATTAATTGCAAAAAGTTCAAGACACAGAAACAGTGAATCTGCGAAGCGAAAATAAATCTCTGTCATATATATTAAGATAGTTTATATCTATAAAGATTTGGTAGTATAATGTAATGTATTTTATATGAGGGAAAGAGAGAAATGGCGATGGAGACGTCCACATGGGCGACGAAAAACCCCTAAAAATGACAACTCAAATTGTACTATTGTATTATTATTATAATAATTATTATGATAAAACCCAAGTGAAGACAAGCAATTCTTATTTGTATATAGAGGTAGGTCCTATATGCATAACAAAGCATCTATCTATCTATCTACATATATATATCTAGTATCTAGCCCTACTCACGCATCTCTGAAACTGAACATTTGAAAATCTTGCAATATTATACAATTGGGTGTACATTACTTATACGATATATATATATATATAAGTTTATACACACATACATGCATAATTATAACGTAAACGTATACACACATACATACATATATAATTATACAATACAATGTAGAAATCTTAGCGCAAAACCTAAGGTATTATTAGCTCGTAGGCGAAAACGAAACAAGTCACAGAAAGTAAATCAAATCAAATCCATCATAAGACAGTACACTGCTCGTACTCGCTCGTGTATATATATATATATATAGGATATGTACCACGTCGTTACATATTATGAAATTTTTTAGGGTACTAAAATGCCCAAAAACCTTTAACACGGATCTCTCGTATTCTCAAAACTGAATCGCTGAATTGATGACGTTTTGTATTTTATAAAAGCAAACGAAAAAAGTGTGGCATGCTGGCAAAACCTATGGAAATAATCGTTGTATATAGTTAAATAGCGTATATATATATATAAATATATATATATATATATATATATATGTCCGTAGTGTCCGCTTTTGTTTGTAATCTTTCGTTCACAAAAACCACAGCCTAGCTCTTAAGTAACTTCTAGTCGTCACTTCAGAGACAGAGAAACAGACACATGTCCCACTTTTTATAGACCCTTCGGCCTGACCGCAAGGTGGTAAACATTGAAAATTTATCTGCAATTGGTTAAAATACAAAATTATTTAGCGAGAATTTATTAATTTTTATTTTTAATTTAATCAATTTTGTTTAGCATGTAGTTGAGACTTTAATAGCCATTTTTTTGAACGATAATTATTATTTTTCTTTTAAATTTTGTTAAAACAATTGAATACATGCATTATCTTTTATTTCAATCATGCAAAACTTTGTGTTTTTATTTATTTAAGTTGAATGTGAAAATATTTATAAATAATTTTAGAACGTGGATGAAAAAAATAGGGAGACTTTTCAAGCGTACGATTCTATTATCGATTTTTTGTTGTTATTGTTAGATGATCGATTTCTTGTTGTTATTAACTTGGAACGTATATCCACAGATTCCAGTACATAGCATACTTAGTTTGTTTGTGACAGATAGAAAGGTTACATTCCATTGTTACAATTGGACTTTGGTCATAACGACGTCATAACCATATACTCATGATTCGTCACCAGTTATGATCCTGAGCTTCTGAGTCGAAGTGCCCATTTCAAAAGGTGAGAGGGAGGCCTCATATACCCTTCTATGATAGAAGTGCCTCGATTTCCTTGAGTTCCAACACAACAACAAAATCGATAATCAAATCCTATTGAAAAGTCTCCTTACACCTCGTATAAAGGTTTTTATTTGGCAAGCTTGAGGTCAGTAGTGAGTGAAACACTACGATTGCTCCTCGGTTAAACTTTTGATGTATTTTTCACAGTGTAACAACAAATAGCAAATAATGGAAATTTTCATACATGAAGCTGGCTCTTTGGTCAGACAGATCCATCACAGATTGCTTCTAAAATATGAGGAAAAGTCACAATCAATCTCATAGAACTGGTGATATAAAAATACTCTTTAAATCGACAATTTGGTTAATTACAAAGATTTCTGACATTTAGACTGATTCATTGATATAAAGTCTATGTTCAAGTTATCCAAATTTTCTTAATCATTTTCATTCATTTGACATTCTTATAAGAAAGAAAGAGATTTTGGACTTCTTCAATTTGGTCTTTTTGGGATATCCTTATCCTTACAAATATATGTGTCAGAATAGGCTACGGGTATGTATACATATATTAATCAGATGAAAATGAATAAGCAGAACCTTGTATAAACTGAAGCAATACTCACAAAATAGCTATGATACTAGTTTGTAAAACAGATTTTGCAAATGGGCAAATCATCCTTAAAGAAAGTAAATAAATAAATAAATAAAGAATATGATGATTATAACACAAGCGCAGTCAGTGTGTGATAGTAGCTAAGTTAACCAAAATATGAAAACTAACTAACAAGTAGAGAGTTGTACAGAACGAGGCTCTACAATATGATGATATGATATACTCTATATGGTATACTAGAGTTATGGCATATGTATATATGTATGTAGTTTTGGTACTGAGAGTACTTAAATGAACACAAAAGAAAACCAAAAGCATTTCATAATCGTAGATACATATATGTATGTGTATAGGATATGTAGGAATATAACATTTAAGCCAGTGAAGGGGAAATGGAAACAGTAATATGCTCCACTCTATTGAGCAGTCCCACAGTCAGAGATGAGATGAGCTGAAATGAAATGAAATAAGATGAGATAAGATGACAGAGAGCAGGTGATATGAGGCAAGACCTAAGCCAGCATGAGATTTGTATATCGATATACATAGTATATGTATTTAGTAGTCTATATATATATATATATATATATAGAAATCTATCTCTAAGTATGATTAACAAACAACTACCCGCCAGCATATTACAAATTGGTGTGATAACAAAATGAAGAACAAAAATGAAAACCCACACACACACACACACACATACAGTTTTTGAATTTGCTTTTAGAGCACCCTATATACCTATATACCATCTATTAGATATGCTTATGTAGCATTTTAAAAACAAAACACACAACTTTGCTTTAAGGTGAACAAACAATATTGAATGTCTTACATATATGATATACATGCATACATTTATGATATTACATCTATGTAGTGGTAGTTCTTATTAGCTAACAACTTTTTGAGCAAGCATTATTCAGGGACTTAATTTTCAAAGAAAAGGCACAATGCAAACCACATACATACACACACACACACCCATATATATATATATATAACACACAAGTAAAATCGGCCAGTTCCAGTTCGTGTGGTGATGGTGAACTGTGGACTATCTACAAAATGCCGCCCTAGTAGGCCTTTTATAAAGCAGGATTAGAAAGAGGGAGACATAAAGGATAGGAGAACATATAGAAAGCAACACAAATATTTAAATACAAATACATATACAATTTTATGAAAGCAATAAACATTTCATTTCAATCAACAACAAAATACATATGCAAGTCATAGAAAAGCAATAATCATTTCAATAACTTCAACATTTCATCACAACTTCAACTTTCACCACGTTTGTTAGGGATGTTTGACAAAATTTCTTATAACAAAAATGAAATAAAACAAGAGAGGAAGGCTAACTTCGGTTGACCGAAGCTTATATACCCTTGCAGAACTGTAATTATTAAGGAAAGTTAAGTAGTCCGATCCTTATAAAAGTTCATCAAGGGAAGTGATGTAGTTGTCCGATCCAAATGAAATTTGGTCAGCTTGCGTAGAGGCATCTAAGACTGACATATGCCAAATTTGGTTCAATTTGGATAAAAATCAACCAATTTCGCTGTACTAAGAGTTCATTCCGAATCGTTCGGTTGTATGGGAGATACATGATATAGTGATCCGATCTGGATCAACTTTGGTCAGCTGGCGAAGAGGCTTCTTAAACTGACATATACAAAATTTGGTTCAATTTGGTTAAAAAACAACCAATTTCGCTGCACTAAGAGTTCACTCCGAATGGGTTGGTTATATGGGGGCTATTCGATATAGTGATCCGATCTTAACGATATTTACATATGAGCAGCTTATGGCAGAAGTAAGGAAACGGTAAAAATTTTCACTCTATAACTTCAAAACTGAGAGACTAGTTTGCATAGAAACAGACTACATTGACTCGGCTTATTATGCTGATCAAGAATATATGTATATACGGTTGCGATGCTTCCTTCCTCTATCCCTTATAAATATCGTAACAGAATTATAGCATCCTCTGCAAGGGTATAGTAAAAAACCAAACCAACCGAGTCTGAAGACTATAATTGGCTTAAGAAAAACTATCATATACAAGCCCATAGCTAAGTTCTGATTCCGATTGTTTAACTTCTGCCACTTGAATTCAAAACACAGCAAATTGAATCGCCTTTCAAGGGGTACACATACACACATATACTCACCCTCACGCAATATACAAATAGATACCTACCATATATGTATATCATAAGTAGTCTTGTGTTTTCGATGTCTATGTTAATCCTCGTAGGCATTTTTTTTGGCAAGTTAATAATTTTAGAATTCGAACAACAATTAGTAGTGCAAGAAAGTCACAGCAAAAATATACAAATAAATATATAAATAAATAAATAAATGAATAAATATTTACGAAAAAATTAGCACTCGAAGTGGACATATTATGAACTGAAAACTGAATGTTGAGGAAATAAAATTTAGATGAGGAAAATAGCCCAATCAACTTTTGGGCAAGACTGAAAATGATAACAAAAAATATTAAAAAAATTGAAAAAGAACAAAATAAAGTTGGTAAATGTTTGGTAAATGGGTACACATTGATTAACTGATATTATGATATGATATTATTGTTGTAGTAGTTATGTGAACGAATCCTTTTTCTAAATCAGCTGAAATAAACAAACAAATATAATAAAACAAGAATTGTAGTAGCTTTAAAAACGAAATCGGAGCAAAATTCTTTCTAACACAAATAACTTTAAATCAATCAATCAAATCTTTGCTATTCTGAGGATATTACGTATATAGATGTATGTGACTAGATAAACGAAATGGAACAAACAACATTTTGGCAAGCAAAAATATAAATGAAAAATACATTATTGACAAAGAACAAACAAAATACATGATATATATGAATAAATCAAAACATTTGCTGTAGTGATTATTGGGTGGGAATTAGTTACTTTGCCAGTAAATTGTAATTCCTTGCTTTGTAAGTGCTTATCAGCGGTGGTGGTGAATTCAAATTACTCGATAACGATAACTTAAGCAGCTGGTCTAGCTTAGTCAAAGGCAAAGAGATATGCACTGGCGCCATCTGTTGACAGGCAGTAAGAAGCACAGTGCGACAAAATATCGTATCATTCACATACACATATCGAAGTCATTCGATTATTGAAATTCAAACGTCCCATCATTGGAGTAGTTATCAATTGCCATAGCTTATTTATATCAGATCAGATCAGTTGAGACTTTCCTTTACAATATCAAAGAAATAAATGAAAAATCAAACTCAACCTCGAAATATTTTTCATATGCATTTCAGTTTTTAATTTTTTTTCGATTTATATTTCTGCACATAGACATACATACTCGTACAAACTAATCCATAATGTTTTTAATTCTTTTTATTTACTCTATTATTTGCTGCTGTTTCTGATTTTTTGTTGTTTATGTTAAAAGAGACAAGCTAAAATTTTGGAATTTCGAATTTTATCTCGCAATATTTTAAAGAAAAAATATCTTGCAAAGTGAAATTTGTTCGACAGTTGGAAATATGTTTGAAGAATTGATGAAAGCAAGTTGTTGCTCAATATTATGTCCAGGGCCAGGGCCAAAGCGGCGTTACATTTATCCAACTGAAGATTTTCTTCTTGTTATTCTTATTATTATCATTATTTTTTCTTTGTCAAACTTTGTTTATGTTGGTTTTTGCTGCATCTAACACATGCCAAATGTATTTGTTATCATATTATTTTTATTCGGATTTTGTTTGCTTTTGTATTTTCCTTAGATTAGTTTTCATTTGTTGTTGTTACATATCTAATTAGTTAGTTAATTATATCGTTTCTTGAACAGATCTTCAGCTTTGGACCAACTGGACGACGCTCGCTGCCCTCATGCCCACACGCGCACATTCGTAGTTACAGGTTTGGTTTACAGTTATTATTAGTATTATTATTATTATTTGTTGTTGTTGTATATTTGATTTAACGATATGTTGTGGTATACAAACTTTTATAATACCCTGGCTAAGTTTTAGGTTTAGGCTTTTTTGGAACCGCGCAAATTGGCATAAAAAATGTTTCATAATGTGTAACTTAGGGTTTGGTTGGGCTTCAAGGAAACTTTTGGGAGATAAGACATTGAAAGCTTTTCTTTATGGGCTGGAAATTGTGAAAATGGAAACAGTCAAGTTTCGAATTTGAAAAATTCTTGAAATTTTTAATAATCGAATCAGAACATAAAATAAATCAATGAATTCAATGACTGAAGGCTTTTATATATAGTATTTTCTTTTAAGCCTTCTATATATTTATCAAAATTTCAAATTATTAATTAATTTAAATGTAAAAAAAACCCCAATTTTAATAGCTTATTGAACTAATTCAAAGATTTGTGTTAAGGGGAAATAAATAATAAGAAAACCCAAGCATTATCTCTAATTCATAAGAAATTCAAACTAAATACGAGGTTTCCTATTTACATTTAGGGAACTGTCTACACTAATGTCAATAGCTGAAATCTGGCAATACTAGATTGAAGTTTGACATTTTCTAGCATCAACGTACTCACAACGTTTTGATGTACAAGTGCTATTTGCTTTGTTTACAGTGAGTTAAGAAAATCAGTTTGGAGAGAAAATGGAAATCTCAAGAGAAGGTTTTCGTTGGATTATCTCAACAAGAATGTGTGGATGAAGTCAGCTCTTTGTATGGCGATAAAGTAAGATCAAAAACCACAGCATATCGCTGGTAAACCGAAGTCAATCGTGGCCGTAGTTCGGTCGCCTACAAATTCTTTGAATGTCCTCGTCAAACAGGTGAATTTGTGAGCAGTTAAAACATCGAATGGATGACTCATCCTCCGTACAGCCCTGTTTCATACCCAATGACTTCGCCTGGCTACCGAATATCAAAGGTCAACTGCTTGCTCAACGATTTGCGAGCTCCCAAGAAGCAGTTGAAGCGTTCAAAAACCATGTTTTGGAGGGGTCTCAAGAGGAATGGAAGAACTGCTCTGAAAAAGAGTTCGATTATTTGCTATTTCCGTAATATAAATAGTACCCCTCGCATAACTTAAATTATATAAGGAAACGAAGAAAACAAGATCAAGTAACTTAATATTCCTGTCACATTTCAAGAATTTTTCTTCCAACAATTCGAAACTCAAGAACTGATTGCACTTCCATGACAGTTTTTCTGCATCGATTTTCATTTTGTTTTTCGGTTTTGTGGCACATTCAAAAGAGAGATAGAGTGTGTTTATAATTAGTACATGCATACATAAGTAGCTACTGCTTTATTCTTTCGCTCTCACACACACACATACACACACATACACATATCCGCACACGCAAATCACACCCACACACAGGCATACAGTAAAATCTAGACATGAAAACCTAACTAAAATCGTAACTAAATTTCACACACGCTTTCTTTAATGTTGAACAACTGCGACCGCTTCACTGCGTCTGCGATCGCTTCACTGGCCAAGCTTAGCCGGACTTAGCACCAACTCTGGCTCGAGTTTGCTGGCTGCTGAGCCGGCGGATGACGGGTGTGATTTTTGTTCCGTGGTAAACGTTGATGTTGATGTCGCCGCAACAGCAGTGGCTGGTCGAGGCTGCAATATGCTCATGCTCAGACTTGTGGTTGGACCGCTGCTGCTGCTCCTGCTGCTGCTGCTGTTCTCCAGCACCTGGCCGGGAATGCTGGCCGTGGTTGATTTTGGAGGCGCTGGCAAGGGCAGAAGGCTGATCGTTGTCGTTGTGCTGGGCATGGCATAGATAGAGCTGGAACCAGTAAGCGACAGCATGCCCAGAGGGCCCCGCACAGTAGCCGAGGCGGAATATGTGTGGGGCAGGGCAGGCGGTAAATCATAGTTCATGGGTTGCGATTGCGACGTGGGCAGCCGGCTCTGCAGCTGCTGCGAGCTGCTGCTGGTCGTGGGCATTGTCTTCGGCGTGGCGCCTGTAGAGACACCAGGACGCTGTTGAGCGGGCGCTAGAGCTGGAGTTGGAGTTGCAGCTGCAGCTGGAGCTGGACTGGTGAATGCTGCTCCAGCTGTGCTACTGGTACTTTTGAGTCTTGGTATGGCGCCCGAGCAGGGCTGAACAGTTGAAGCCGTCGAGGAGGACTTCATAAGCGAGGTTTCTTCCTCGACTATCCCATCTAAGGAGTCTTTGACGGTGGAGGAGGAGGATAGTGACTGATTGGGAGTGGCCTCCTCAGTCTGCTGCTTCAGCTGAAGATCCATCAGCTGTTGCTGCTGCTGGCGCTGTTGCTGCAGGGCCACCCTTTGGCGGACCAGCTTGTTGTCGGGTCGCTCATCTACGGTGCTCAGCATGGTTGCTGTTGTGGCTTTGGTGGTACTACTCGTTAGGGCAGTTGTTGTAGTTTCTGTACGTGGCTTCCGTTCCTTATCCCTCCGGCGCCTTAGCGCCTCTTCCTGCTCCTCATCAGTCAGCTCGCAGACATTGAGCGCCGTCTGCAATTTTGTCATTTCCAGAGGCGCATCTGCCAAGGCGGGAAAAGAAGTGGGGAATATGAATATGAGGATGAGGATGATATCGTTGATATCTCTTACCAGTCAAGTGTTCTCCACTGTCTGGCTCATTGATTATGGGCACCACTCGATTCATGGCCGTCTTCTGTTCGTTCTGCATGAACAGCGATGTGGTGGCTATTTGGCGCAGCGCCTCCATGCCTTCGTTGAGCATCTTACTCTGACTGCGCTTATGCGCAATTGGGTATTTGGGCTAAGGATACAGAATGGATAAGACCCATAGCAATGTAGATGTTAGACCATGTCCTACCTGAACATTTGGACCACGAGCTATTGACACCCGTTTGCTTTCGTTCCTCAGCAATGAGGTCGTATGATCCGCATCAATTTTATTGCCATTTTTTTTGCGCGTCTTCTTGCCGGATGAGATGCAGTGCGATGGACAGATGCAGAAGAGAATGCGTAAAATGCAACAAATCAGGCCCAGTCCTACAAGGGAAAGAATAGGTCTTAAGTATTTGCCATAGGCAAGGGATATGAACTTCATTCAATATTGCCTATGAGGGAGGGCCCTATAAGTCTTAGTTCCACTGTTTTGAAGCCCTTTTCGCCGGTGCCCACAAAGGCAATGACCAGGCCCAGGGCCACAGTGCCCAGGCCCACGTACAGAAAGGCATTGGCAAAGGTGCTGGGACCGCGCAGTACGCCCAGGAAATCCTCATCATCCGAGGAGCCACCCAGGGAGGCATCTTGTATCTAAGAGGAGGGGGAAAAGTTGTGAGCGATATTTCAGTGAGAAAAAAACAAGAAGAAGTTGATGAAGTTTGAAAAAATCTTGATTTGAGTAGGAAATTTCTGAATTCCAGAATGTTTTTTGTAAGTCTTGGAATAGTTATATTAAGAATGTGTCCTTAAAGTGTCCTTTAGTTGTCTTAATATAGATATTATAGGACTTAAAAGACTCTTGAATTAAGAAATTCCAACTTGAACTTGAATCAAGATTCTTTCGAAGTTGATCAAGGTCTTTCTGAGATTGTAAGGGCATGCAAAGCGGACTAAGTTTCCAAGGCTTCCAGTTTTTAAGAAGTTTTTCCTAGAAGCATACTACTTTGAAAGCAAAATCAGTTTTAGAACTTAGTTCCACTTCAAACTCAAAAGAAATGGAAATGAAAAGCTTAGACTGGTTTGTTAAACAGGAAAATTAAAGATCTCTTAATGTGTTTATAAGTCGGGTAACTTATTTGATATTATTATAATGATTTGTTATTCTGTCTCTGTGAAAGTTTGGCTTTTCAAGTTTTATCTACAAAAAAAATTGAAAATTTTGTACTTAGGTTAGATTTGAAAATAGGAAAACTGCCAATCTAACACTCAACCAATTTTGAAAAAAGCCTAGAAAATTTGTATTTGTTCGCCCGAATTCAGCAAACATAAGCGCTTCCTGGCATTTTATATCAAATGAAACTCTTGTAGATTTATGAATTTGATAAAAAGCTCTGAAAAATGCTATTCTTAGTATCTGAGTATTCTATATATCCTGGCCAACCTAGCTAAAAATGCGCTGAACAATGCTGGTAAACATCGAGTGAGTGCAAAAGCGAGAAAGTAAATGTGATTTTGTGGTTTTGTGATTTGCTTAAGTGAAAAATGGTGGAAAAGTGTCTTATCATACTACCATATAGCTTTATTTGGACTCATTATATACACAGATTGATTATAACTTTACATGTATCATCAGGGCAGCAGGGATATACTACGTGTGATCTTGGACTTACGCGATTACGCTTAACCCAGCGTCGATGACAGGTGGCCTGCTGCTGTTGTTGATCCTGAACGCTGCAGCGGCGGCCACGTTCCAGCCAAGCGGCCCTGCCTTGAGCACACTGAGTAACGAGTAGCGAGTAGCGAGTATAACGTATAACGAGTAGTCGGAGCAGACGAACAACGACGACGACGACGACAACACGCACACACAAAGTAAGTGGGTGGGTGAAGGAGGCATAGAAAATATACGTATATATACAAATTCAGTGATTAGTTCGGCAGTGTGTTGCAGGGCTTCTCGTTTCAATTGGGGGGCAAAACACATCATAGTAGGTATAACATTTTTTGGTTTTCGTTTTCAAAAAGCATACAAAATACAACTCATGACAAGTGTTAACAACTAAATGCAAAAGCAATCAAATTTTCAAATTTTCAACATTTCAAATTTCCAATTCAATCAATTTTTGCCTTTTTCCATCAATTACGACATCAATTACATAAGGAGTTTGGTAATTTCGAGGCATAAAACACACACAGAGATATGATAAGTAGGATTGTAAACAGTTAGAACATAAAATGGATCAAAATAGAAAGAACATGGAAACATTGAAACACAAAATACTTGGAAACACAAAATCATAGAACATAGAACTCCATAAAGGTTTGGGTTAAGTAAAGAGAGCACAAAGGCAAGACACAATTTGAATTGTTCTATATAATAGTATAATGTTTTTGAATATGTATAAAATTGTAATTGTAATTCATGCCCGCGGGAAATCTGAAAAAGGTAAAACGTTTTGCATTCCCTTCTCATTCCTTAGCATCCATCACAGCCTTAGACATGCATTTCTATCAAATTAAAACATGAATTATTTCTTGTTATGTCAAGATCAAATGAATGTTCTTCAACTTTGTGCATGGATTTCCAGTCACTGTACGAGTATATAGATTTTCCACCCCACAAACATATTCGTGCTTATTTATTTACTTTTTAAAGTAAACTTCTTTCACAACTTGCCGAAAGGCAAACAAACAAAGTCAATGTCACTTCAACTGGCATATAAACAAGTCTCATTCCCACACACCCACACTATGACACACTGCACACGCGTGCTTGTAGGACACATTGCAGAGTCGCTCGACATTTAGCAGGGCGTTCTAATTCAGACTTTAAAGAGGAAGAACCCAAAAAAAACAGAACTCTCAATAGGATGACGTTCACTTTTACAAAAAGAATAGACAATATTGTCAGGGACGGAATGAGCCGATGGTTTCAGAGTGTAAGAACATATTCAACTTGCATGTCTGTAGATATAAAAACTTGACTTACTATTTCGATCATTGTATTATATTTTAGATATGATATTTCAAAGGCATATGTAAAAAGCGTGGAAATAGGATTTCTACATCAGGAACAACGATGAAGTGAAGGCACAGCAAGGATACAAAAACAACCACAATCGTCGTTGTCTTGGGTCTACGTTCCGCTACCTGCTCGATAGGCTTGTTGTCTATGCCTTTGTTTCAAGGTAAGTATTGCCATGGATTGTAATTGATTATAATTTTGTTATGATATTTGAAAGACATATGTAAAAATCAAGACGAAGTAAACACAGCTTCTGCCACAGCGAACACACAAAACCAGCTACAATAGCTCTTAGTCGTTGTCTTGAGTTAGGATCCCGCTAGGCCTTTCGTCTATGACTTTGTTTCACGACATCCAGGCTCATACTTCCCAGCCATTGACGCAGTAATTATTTGTATACCATTAGCTTATACCCTTAAATTTGTCATAATATCATTATGGGTGCATATCTCAGAGGGTATCGAAACCTTGCTAATTCAAAATAATTAGGGACAAAACAATGAAACAAGTGAGAAAAAGAATCTTTGTCCGATCTCTTCATCTGCTTGCAATGCAATGAATGGAAATGCAGCCCTGACACAGCAGAGAGCGGCCCCTGTGGCGGCAGAGACCTTACTAGTTCGCAGACTTCACGCTAGATGGCACCAATAAAAGATTACTTAGTATGAAAGTACGCAGAGCTCACTATAGATGGCGCTTGTCTGCCTTTTATAAAGTTTTCAATGACCGATTGAAGTCATGCAAAAATCCCAAAAATACTACTTGGAACTCCCTGGCCTAAGCTATTCCGTTCCTGCACTAAGTCTGCGGTACTAACTATGCTGCGTGTCAGTAATAAGGCAAATAAAACGACACACGCCGAATGTGTCCTATATACACGACAGAGAATGAAGACTCCAAATTTATACATATATATATATATACATATATATGCATAGGTAAAGTATCATATATACTATATGCATGTATAAAAAAAAACCAGCCCACGTAGCAAAAGCTCGTCACACTTTTGTTTTTGCTTTTCGTGTGCAAAAAATGATATGAACGTTGTGGAAACTCGCAGCCAAACGGACTTGTAGGAGACTATCGATCGGTGCTCCACATAGCCGTATAGCTAAAGCCTTAGCTGTTTGTTGTTGTTGTTCTTGTTGTTGTTGCCCTTGACTTAATGTGGGGTGTAATCAACAATTTGCGACGCTGATTGACGAACGACAAAGCAAAAGTCGTTAGCCAAAAGTCACACGTAGAGTGCACCACGCAGCGAGGTGGACTTGAGAAGTTCCGTCTTCTACTTTTACAGCGTTCGTGGTCAAAGTGTGGAGTGTTTGTTAAGCAATTTGCTAACGAATTTTTTGGCCAAAGTGAAAACGCAACTGCGCACGCCATGCGTTCATTAAACTTTCACCTTTTTGGCAAACCAAAATGTAAAATAATTTGCCAAAAGCTATAACAGTCGATAGATAACCCGCGGTCTATTTATAAAATGCGAACTTCGCAACCAACTAGCACAGGTTGACGCATTGTAGGTCCCCTTCATGCCACCCCCTTGTTCCACGCAATGCCAGCACACGCGGCGAGCGACCAAATCGCTAATGAACTACGCACACGGAAGCCGAAAATGCGGGAAAAGAATATAAAGCCAATGAAAATGAGCCCCCAAAAGCAGGCAACAAAATTTTATGTTATGTGCTATTTTTTGGTCTAGAGCGCGAAGGGCGCAGGGCGGGAGGGGAGGCGCTTGATTTAATGGCAAATCGAACTATGGCTAACAAAAAAAAAAAACTTGAAGTTAAATGCACTGAAAAGCCTTGAGTTCAATTTTCCAAGTTGATTTTTTGCCAGACTTGCTTCGAGCAGATGCTTGGAGATTTTGTTGAAAAGTTTTTAAGAGGCGCGAAACTGCTTCAACAAGGCTAGAACAAATAATCAGAAAAATATATTGTAAATATATATAAATTGTGAAATTATGCTTTATATATCATGTAAAGCTAGTTACGAAAATTTACATTGTTTTTGTAAAGGAGAAAAAAACGACCGTTTTTTCAAGAATTTACATATTATTTGTTTCCAATTTTTCGACAAGAAAATTCAAGGAAAATTAGAAAAAATGTATAAATCCTTTAAAGCTTATGAATTTACATAGCTGCAATAATTCTGCATCTTTAGAAGTGCAAATTATTAAAATCTTAGGAGAGACACCTGAGATATGAGGAATTTTGGAAAACTGCCGAAGGTAACACTTTTTCAGAAGTGGCCTGGCAATTTTGATCATTACTCAAAAATGCCTTTACGGATTTTGAAAAGCTTTACGGCGTTTGAAAACTAATTTTTATATCTATTTATCATTGTAAAGTAATTTTTTAATTAGCTCATTAATACTAAAGCTATATAAGTTTGAACCAAGAAAATGTTGATTTTATGTGCAATATTTTTTACAATTTCTTGACTTTGAAATTCATTAAAAATTCGAAATAAATTTCTATAGTAATCCAAAGCAATTTATTTAGATAGCCGCAGTAATTGGTCGTCGTTTAAAGTATAACTTATTAATATATACTTATATATATATATAAATTTTCAATTAACTTCAGACATTCTCAGCCTACCTAGCAGCTGGCCTTAAGCGGGAATTTCAGCACCTTAATGTCTCGTTGTCGCTTTCATTGTGTCAGAAGTTACCGAAGTTTCACAAAGGCGCAGTAAAATGTTTTCTCTTTATATAATTAAGTTAATTGCTGGCTTCTAATTTTGTTTTTCTTCAGGTCTTGATTACAGTCATTGAGCCAGCACATCGTGTAAATAATATTATTGTACAATAATAAATTGTTTTGCCCTGGCAATTGTTTAACGGCGCCGAAAATTAACATGTGCTCCCCGGTGTGGGCCATTGGGACGCACAGGAAGTGTAGAACAATAATGACAGCCATTTATTTATGGCCAAGGGGCGGGCGGGACTCATTGATTGTTCAGATTACATGTACGTTTGTATGCTTTGGCTTGTTTGTGTTTGTACATATGTGTGTGTGTGTACATGTACATGTCTAATGTGTGTTTGATGGCGCTTGTCAAGTTGTTAAGTTGTTATAAATGCTCGACAGGAACTGTATCGGCCATAAGTCAAACATTATTGAATGCCCAGGATGTGTTTGAAAGGAACGTTTTATGCCTGCTTTATAGTCAAACGATGATTCCTTTTTCAACTATTCCAACGTGGCAAATCAGATAGACAAGAATCGAGTTAGGAATCACTAGACTAAGGCAGAAATTTATTATGCGACTTGAGTTGAGAGAATCAAGTGCAAACTGCACTTGAAAAATCAACACCAAAAAGCAGATGAACAAACGAAGATAAAGCAGGACAGGTGAGCTCTTGCTCAAGACCAACGATAGGTGGAAAACACAGCAAAGTGTGCTGGCTGGCTGGCTAATGAAAAATGCAGTGGCAGCCGCAGCTGGAATGAAAATACCAAAGAATGGGGACGAGTCTTGAACAATGCTGCAGCGCCGGCAACCAGTGGGGAGGGGGGAAACAGGGACAAAGACATTACAGGCAATTTCACTAAATGACACTGAACGCTGGCCCAATCCTCTCAAAGTTCCATTACCCTTCCCCCCTTCCACACTCACTCACCGCACCATACATCTTTTGTCTTTGGCCAGCTCACAGGCCTGGGGCAACAACGAAAACAGCCTCAAGGTGTTCAGCATCAACAGAAGAAGCAGCATCAGCATCAGCAGCTGCAGTGGCAGCGGCAGCGGCAGCATCGTATGAGGCGAATCCTTTTCCATATTCATGGCCTAAAAAACTGGCACATGGCCAGGGGCAAGGGCACACATACATACATATTTCCAAGCAGCTTTTGCTATACAAATCAGTCCTAAATATCAACCAAAAAACGTTCACAAAAACCAGCCAGTTCATTAGACTGAAAATTTCTATTAAATATATGACTTAGGTCAGGTCAAAGTGACCGCAAGAGGTGACAGAGGTGTAACACTATCAAGAGGCAGGTCAAAAGCAGTTCGAAAAAGTTAGTAAACTGAGGCCAGGCTGCTCGATATATAGTTAAAACTTGATATATAGAAATGCAGCTTAAGGTTTTATAATGAAACTTAATTTGATATTTAATGCAGGGCGCGTAAAACGCACAAATCGATAAAGAAAAGAAGCCCCCCCTTTGCACGTGCAACACATGGGAAAACCTATTCAAGGCCATTTTTTGGTCTCAGAAGAATAAACTCTCGGCAGCCGCAAAGAAACCAAGAAAGACTGACAGAGAGGGAGAGAGAGAGTGGGCAAGAGAGAGAGGGAAGAAAGCCATAGAAAATCTGCCCAACAAAACAATTTAAAGGCAATGCCACAAACACAAAGTTTTTGCAAAAACGGAATAGAAACACCAAAGCAGGATATACAGACGAAGAAGCGCGCAAAAAAGTTCACATTTAGGCGAACAAGATATTGTATAATGAAATCACACTGGAGACAGGGCGGTACGAGTACGAGTACGAGCGACGACTAAAAACCACCGCAAATTAAACTCGTTTTGCGGCTTAAATGTGTTTGCCAATGTGTTCGTGCGTCGCTGTATGTGTGTGTGTTTTCGCACAACGGAAGCACACATTTCTTTTGGCTTTCCTTTTATTTAAGTTTTTTCTCTTGGAGCACTTCCGGCCATGTTGGTTTTAGGTTTTCTTTTTTTGCTAATGAAAATGTCAAATGGTTCAACTAAATGGAATTGAAACGAATCGCCTGTTAATTGAACGCATGTCTCTGCCTCGCGGTGGAAGTAGAGCGAACGATTTGCAGCACTGCCAAGTCGCCAGCCGCCATCGATCAATGGCTGACTTTCGCTTTTGCTTTCGCTCAATTTCATTTTCACTTCGCATTCACATGCCTTATGGCGGCGACAATGGCAAGCGGTGCCATAAATCAACTACAGCGCCAAAAAATATGCTACATAATTCGTGAGCAATCAAATTCTGTTAACAGCCGCTCCAAAGCAAATGTATTGAGAGTGTTGTCGAAGCCTGAATGCTCTTACTTGTAGTGTAGAGGAGCAGCAGTTGTCTGCATCTATATAGATATATAGGATCGATTGGTTTTGCAAGACCTTTTCATCAACATAACCTGCTGGTTTGTTGGTTTATTTGTTCAAAACTGCTCTTGAAGAAATGCCAGCTGATGATTACACAGCTTTTGTCCATACTTCGGGAATACAATTCATGTGTCCAAATGATTTCCTTCGGTGCAGCCAACGTTGGGCGAAACACTTTCATACCCAAATTCCAAGTACCAGGGCAGCTGCTGGTTAGGAGTTTCAGCGACAAATTCCATTCAATTATCCTTTCGCCAGACTTCGATACAGATTAAGGAAACCACAAAGAACATGTTCTTGTTCTAGAAGAATGCTCGTCTATTGGCCACTCTCGGTGCTCACTTAGTGACAAAGTCCTGTCGCATCTACTTGGACAAGATGAAGCTGACTTTTGCAGCTGCCAACAAGACCTTCTACGATGCCGCTGTGGTGCGTTTTGACGTTTAATGTGCCTTTGGCATACTAACCAAGCCTGTGCCCACAAGAGCTGTGCCAAAGCCTGGTGTTGTCCAGGTGATGGACAATGACAATGTGCAAGTGCAAGTCGAGGACATCGATGTGTATAAGGCCAGATAACTGCTAACCAAATATCAGTCAGAACTTAGCTCTGCTGGCGATGATAAGGCTAAGGCTAAAGCTGCCATTGCCATTGAGGTTGCTGAAGCTCTTGTCAAAGCTATTGAGTTATCGACATATGTATAGCGATATAATGAGTTATTGATATATGTTTATCGACTTATTGAAGATCTCTCGAACTACAAAAAACACAGATCAACAGGAGGAGGCGTAGCTACGCACGCCTCCTTAGCTAGTTTTAAATAATTTGCGGTTTAATTGGAATTGGCAAACCAATAGCTTACATACTCACGCTCATATAAGAAATCATAGTTATACAGTTTAATATTATCATATAAGTTTAATATTATCATAAAGAGAGTGTGGGAAAGCCAACTCAAGAGTTTTTTGTGCAAAAACCAAGGCAGGAATGGGGCTGGGCTAAAAATGGGCGGGTGAATAGTTTCTGTTCCATTCGATTGCATTTCATTGCATAGCAAAGTTTTTGTTCGTACAGGAGAGAGTGGGGTAAATGGGGGTTGGGTAAATGGTTGGAGGAAATGGTCGATGGCAACTGGATAACTTTTTAGCCACAAATGGTAGGAATAGTAAGTCAAGTTGACAGAATATGCCAAGTTAATATGTTCAAACGGGTTTACTGTAGTTGATTTTTCCAAATGCTGGTTTGATGCGCTCACAACGATATGCCAAGATCCTTAATTTACTGCAGTTTGTGTTATATGTGTATTGGTTTTAAGACACGAATATATACAGGCGCGAGTCAGAAGAATTACCTCGAAAAGTCGTAAATTATAAAAGATTTGTATGGTTTGTTGGTTTGTTGCTTTGATGGAAGACTAGAGCTTTTGGTTTCATTAAAAGCCCGGCTTTGTAGTTGAGGAGGGTTGTGTAGGTCTTAGGTTCGGTTTGTGGTGACCTTTGAACCTGTGTTCTTTGCTAAATTTCTACTAAATATGTTTAGGTTTTGCCTCATATATGTGCAGGATAAGACAGATGATCTATTTCACTATCAAAATCTCATATTTTCATAAACAATTTCAATTTCCTGATATTTTCATCACAAAAATCGTAGAACTAACTTTCCTGATAACTTTCTTTATATGATTTTGAAGACTTGAATCCCTACTGGCATATTTCAAGAAACGCCGCCATATTTATACTTAATTTCTGGTTAATATTAGAGTATTTTTATATAAGTTTTAGTTCTTTTCTTGTGCGAATTAATCAAAGGGCTTTTAGCAGTGCGATTTTTGATAGATTTGTAAGTTTTCATTGTTAAACGCAGGTGCAGTTTACGCTGGCGTCATTTGTTAGTCATTGTTATTGTTCTCAAATTTCAATTGAAAGCATAGTTTTGGTGTTTGTACAGGCCTGGCGCAGGACATTGTTTCCAGGGCAAGGACATTGTTAACATGTCCTGGCGAGCCACATGTTAAAAAGGTGAAATTAACACAAAGAATGTTGGAAATCAAAATCAAATATGTATTTTCGTTTATAATTAAGCGCATGCGAGGCAACGCAGAGACAGGCAGAGACAGAGACAGAGAGTTGGAAAGAGATTGATGGATAAACAGCAGAGACAGAGATAATGCAAGACAATACAATTAAGATGCACATACAGACAGGCCTCGAAACAAAACAAGGCCAACAATTGTTTAACCATAAAATATTAGTTGAAGAAAATAGAGCAGGAAGCAAAACATGCAAGAAAAATTGTTTTTCTATTTCATTTTGTTTTCATTTTTTTTTTTTGTTTTAGTTTCAGTTTTCCATTCAATATAGTTGGCAGACACTCACACACTTACAGAGGCATACAAATGCACACTCACACTGACACACACGCACATGTACTATATATGTATGTGGTAATATATGTTTAAAGCTACTAAAAACCTAGCACGGGCCACAGCACAGAGAGAGAGAGCGAGAGAGAGAGAGACAGTTACATATATATGTATATATTTATTGAGAGATAGAGAGTGAGAGGCGATTAGCGTTTAGACACAATTTTAGACACCGATATATGTTGTTAAAGAATTGGCAAATTATCCAACTTGCTGATTTTAGACTGTACCTAATTGTTGTCATTGAATTGATTTTAATGTTTTGACTCAAGCGTTGCATACTTTCAGGCGTTTCGGTGAAAGAAAGAGAGAGAGCATGATCAATTTTGTAATTCAAATGGCGTTCACCTGCGATTTGGTATTAAAAATTAAGGTGTATCAGTGTGTGGGTGAGGGGAGGGTGCAGAGCGTGTTACGCAAAGCGAAAGGAAGAGAGGAGAGGACAGAAAAGAAATACAATGAGAAGATTATTGGTGGTGTATTTTGTTGTGTGTGTGTGTGTGTGAGTGTTAAAAGTAAAGTCTAAGTCTAACTTTAAAGCTGGATTTGAAACGTAAAGTTAACAATGTGTGTGTTTAGGATATGTATATAGATTTTTGCCAAGTAACCAAAAAGGCAAATGAATAATAGAGTGAACCAAAATCTCTTGCTTCTGTCATTTTGCTTAAAATACGCAAGGTTTACTTTTAGAGCTCACAAGATTTATAAAAAAAACACATGGGAATACGTAAGTAGGAAAAAATTTGGGAATGCAACTGAGCAGAGGTAGAAATGAGCTTTCATTTTTGTCTTTGTCATGATCTTTTGGTCAGTTTAAGTACTTCATCGTGCTCTATGTGGAATGGGAATGGGAATGGCTTTAGATTCTCGTATGTGTGATCTTGGAAAGCGACGCTTTCGTCGGAGTATTTATACCCTTGCAGAGGCTATTATTTTGTAACGAATAGAAGGCAACCTCTCCGACCCCATAAAGTATGTATGTTCTTGATCAGCATGGCAAGACGAGTCGATATAGCCTTACATATGTCCATTTGTCCGTCTGCTTCTATGCAAAACTAGTCTCACACTTAACCAAATTAGGTACAAATCAGTTTTAGAAGCCTCTACATATGCTGACCTCAGTTAATCCAGATGGGATCACTATATCATATAGCTTATATATAACAGACCGATTTGGTATACAGTATACAGTATTATTTTTTGGTTTTCTATTCAAATTAACTCAAATTAAGAACGTGTCAATCTTAGAAGCCTCCATGCCAGCTGACCGAATTTCAACCTCATCTGCAAGGGTATGTTATCTTCGGTTACCCGAAGTAAGCCTTCCTTTCTTGTTGCCATTTTACTCCTTGTACTCCCTGGTGCTGTATTTGGAATCTTAGAAACTTGCAGTGTTTTTTTATTAATTTGATTTTGCCTTTAGAAGTGGACCCAGCCATATTATAAGCAAAACTTTAACTACGAGATTTTTGCATTTATTTTGTTCCGAATTTTGTTTAATGTCAAAACCGCCTACATATTTGGAACATAGGAATAACTGCTGCGTCAAGGTCTTATCTTTATTTTTGGACTTCTTTGTTTCAAAATGCTGAAACGTAAAAGTGCATATGGAGTTCTGATGGGGCGGGCCTAAGTATATTATGTACATTTAATTTGGAGCAATGTGTGGAATGAAAGATTTGTTAATGTTGGGTTTTTTTTTTATATATTTTCTTTGCGGGGCTTTTTGCTTATCGGTTGAGAAGCTTTTCAAATCACTTATGCATGTATTGGGCCGGCTTTTGCTAAGCTAATGGACTACCTACAACTTAAACAGCTTACGTAATATCGTATTTTAGGTTCGCTTTTGGCAGATATTACGACATAACTCCGACTTACCCAATATGCTGGAAATAGGCAGAGTTTTTACTTATCTTGTTAATTTTTTTTTCTTTTTGTTATTAAAAACTTAAATAACCCAAAGACTATTGGGAGAAAACTCAACCCCCCAAAGCATTTTTAGCCAAAATCTGTATTTCTCTGTGGATATTTTAGTTTAGTTTCTTTGTTTTTCAGTGCTTGCTTCAACATGTGAATGTTCCACAAAAATATATACGGGCAATATATTATATATCATAGCCGGACTTTCAATTCGAGTTCGAGGCAAAGTTTTCGCTTTGACAGCGCAGGATTTGTGCCTTGCCAAAGCGAAAATTTGTTTCATTTTCCAAGTTTTTGTAAAACATTCAAAATGCCTTATGTTGTTTTTGTTATTGTTATTTTTTTTTTTTTTTGTGTGGAATTTTCTTTGTTTTTGTTGACTTTGTGGAACAAATTTCGCAATTGAATCAAGTTGAGCTCCTAGATCGAAAACGGGAATGAGAGGCAAGTAAGCTTTACAGAATCATTTTGGGAAAACTTGATACCATTTTTGATAATTATTTAAATATATATATATATATATTTTTTGTATATTTTAAAAGCTTTGTGTTTTGTTGTTTGTTTTTTTTGTTGTTTTTGGTGGTTTGTTCTGGTTGTTAGTTAATGTGGCAGACTTTCTTTTCATTTATCTTTTTTGATATCGTTGATTGATTGATTGATTGTTGTTGTTGTTGTATGTGTAATGTGTTGTATGTATTTGTGTTCTGTAATGACTACAACGGAATAGTATGTATGTGTATGTAGAGCTAACGTATGTGTCAAGGCTAAAATTAACTGAAAATTGTTTAAATGAATTGCTAATTAAGAGCGCACACAATATGAAGTTGTTCTTGTTGTTGTTCTTGTTGCTGCTGGGCCATAATCCGCTAATTAGCCCAGTTTGTGGCCTTCTACTAAACCTGTTGCCAATCGCTGGACATTGTTGTTGTTATTGTTATTGTTGTAGTTATTGTTAAATACTAATTAAAATGCCCTCAGATTTGCATATGCAAATACATGACGCTAATTTATGATGAATAATCAGAAGCCGGAAGCGAATCAGAGCCCTGGCAGGGGGCCCAAACTTAACTGTGCGTGGGGAGAACAAAGTTACTTCGTTATATTTATGACAGCTTTACAATAGGCTTAAGACTGGCTTTATTAAGCTTATTATTTATGGATTCCTGCAGCGAAAGGGTCTTTGTTATATATATTCAGATATTTCATAAAGAAACAGCACTCCTATCGCTCCTATTTGCTTTGGCAAAACCTCTCGTTTTCTATGGAACATTGAGCTATATGAGCTGTACAGCGGCATTTGACTTGGTCAGACGAATGAACACTACTAGATTTCGCTGAGTGGGTCATGTCCTATATATAGATGAAGAAACTCCAGCTTGGAAAGTACTCAAAGAGGTAGTGAGACACAGAGGTGAGTAAGACACCGACTATGTTAGAAGGACTAAGTGACTGAAGCTCTCACATCACTTGCTCTTACCAATTGGAGGAGAAGCGCGCAAAGCACAGGCGCGTCAAGGCGAATGGTGCACAAGGCAGAGACCCAGTAGGGTCCCACATGCTACTACTAACATCACTCCTGAAGCTGCCCTGATGAAAAAATTGTCAAGCTTCCACATAACCCTTGGTACACAAAACTTTCTTTTCTTTTCTTCCCAATTGAACTATATTACGTACGTGTCAGTTTTAGAAGTCTTCTCGTCCATTGACCAACTTTGATGCCGATCAAAAAACTATATCATATAACTCCTATATAACTTACCCATTCTGACCAAGCACTTAGTAAGTAAAACTCTTCTGTTTCTTATACGAATTCAACTAAAAATTTGCTATGTATCACTTTTGAAGGTCCGCCATGTCTGCTGACATATATATATATATGTATATATATCGTATAGCTCTCATATAACCAACCCTTTCAGAAGTTGGATCTCCTTGGCTGCCCATCCTAACTTCTTAAGGCAATTTCCGACTACCTTAAACTCAGAACTCAGAAGGTTCTTTTAAAAAATGCTGTCTCTAAGTCCCTTAGGGTTACATCAGGGGTTCTGCAGGGTAGCCACCACGGTCCACTTCTTTCACCTTATTTATCAACGATCTACCTCAGGTACGATCCCCTTCTCATGTGACGACGTTAAGCCTTGCTTGCCCTTAAACGATTCTTCCTCCCACTTTAGGCTGCAAGATGACTTTGATGCTTTTCAATCATGGTGTTCGATCTACCTCAGGTACAGTCCCATTCTTGTGTACTAATGTTCGTTCGACGACGTTTTACTTTGCTTGTCCTTCAGCGACTCTTCCTCCCAGCTTAGGCTGCTTGATCTGATCAACACTGCTGATGCCTTGGGTGTTCTTTTAGAGCCTAAATCACTTTTCAGCATTGTAACTTAAACTATCTTCTGCATGAACCTGTTTGGGTCTTGTATTTTAACTATAATTGTCCCTTTATCTCCATTAATAACTCTCTTGATAAATTAAACTTATATACTAAAGCATCTAGCCAGTAGATAATGTGAATGGGTTATGGTTCGTAGTTTTCTCTTTCATTGAAAGTGAGCGAGCGAGTCCGCGTTTTTCTACCGTCTTCGCGATTCGTATCGCACGTTATGCCGCAGCGCCCCTAGGCCAGTTGGGCGGGTCCGTGGCTGCTTCTAGCCTGGGCTTCGAGCGTAACAATCCCCGTTTGTTGTTTTCACGCAAAACGCATTGTACGTCAATGTCCCTACCCAATTCAAAAGCTGCCTGCAAAGGGTATGTAAGCCTCCTGCACCCGAAGGTTTCTTTTCTCTCTTGTTCATGAATTACTTTTAGTCCTGTTTATATTCATTCAGCATGTGAATTTACTTGTCCTGGCTAAAAAAAAACAACAAAGGGCAACCAACAGCCACATCAACAACAACAACAAATTCGAACATTTTATGCGCCGCTCTTTGCATTAGCCGTTAGAAACGTAAACTTGATGATGATATTGACTTAATCTGACAATAATAATGGCACAATGATTTGTTCACACGTGACCCACGCCCGCTCCAAGTTGCAAACGAGCATTCGGGCGGGCTGGGCTGGGCAGGGCAATTCGGACAGGCAGCAGTATGGTCCTACTTGTGGGTCTTCTGGTTGGGGTCGTTCAAATCAAAGGCAATGAAAATGCTTGTAAATATTCAATGCAATTTGGGCGAAATGTGTAGATGTTGTTGTTCCCCCCGCCCTGCCGCCTTTGCAGTTGATAAAATATTTAAAGTATCCTCAATGGGCACACACACACACCAACATAAAAATATTTTAAATATTTTATAGGCTACGGCGTTCACATAAAAATCATAGACAGATTTCGAGGGGGGACAGGAGAGACAGACAGATAAAGGAAAGATTTAAGAAATTCAAATGCAAAAGCAGGAGTGAATTATTTACAAGCATTTTCATTGGACTTTTCAAATAACGAACTGCAAACGAAAGACGATGCGATGGCAGCGTAACGTAACGTAACGTAACGTAACGTAACAAGTGTTCATTACGTGCAGTACAATTACGTACAGTACAGTATTGATTACGTTACACACAAGTCACACAAGACACACAAGATACACGTGATGCGAACGTAACGTTTAAACGTAGCAGTAGCATAGAGATAAGATGAATGGATTGGATTGGATTGGATTGGATTTGTTGTTCAAAAAAACTTACTTCCGGCGGTGGTGGAGGCGGCGGTGGCGGTGCCGCTGGCGTCATAACGTATGTATTTTTCTATGACAGTACGTAGAATTTTTTTTGTTTATTTGAAATCAAGAAACATAAGGATAATAATAATACAATGAAAATATATTGCGCCTAGTTTAAAAGCGATCAAAGTGAATATAGCAGTGTGTGTGTGAGTGTGGGTGAGAGTATATGTGGGGGTGTGATAGAAATTAGTAAAGTGGACGGCGCTTGAAATTGATATTTGGAGCAGTTGGCAGTTCCACCAAAGATCCAAGCATCAGTTTCTATATAAAACTTTGTGTATCAAATTATAAGTAAATGTGTTAAGAGTGCTTTTATATTTGTTTTTGTATTTGATATTTCATAGCTCGTTTTGTTCTATTTTTTGTTTTGTTTTTTTAATTGATCAAATTTAAAATTGGAGTTTTTAGTGGAAAATAGTTAGCAGCACGATTTTTACTAAGAGGTGCAGAGAGCGTGTGTGTTAGAAAGAGCGCACTATATATATAGTTATAGATGTTTTCGTGAAGAACTACTACACACGTCTTAGGGGGAGAGAGTTTCAAAGCAGGTGCGAAAGTGGGCGAAGGTGAGAGTGAGAGTGCAGAGGATCTGGGAAGCTACAGATTGATAGCTAGATTGAACTGTGAGGAGGCTGGTATATATATATATAGATATAGATAGAGAGATAGAGAGAGAGATAGAGAGCTTGGTATAGATTTTGAGTTAAATAGATAGAGACAGAGATAGTTAGAGTTAGAGTTAGATAGAGTTAGACAGAGCTAGATAGAGTTTGTGTCTACGGGAAATATTGTTCTGCAAAAGCTTGAGAGTTTTGAGAATTAGGTGTGGTTTAAGCTAATTGTACAGCGCATTAAGTCTATATATATATGGAGTTGGGCTGGCAGAGCGCGCTTTTCACTTGAAATATGTATATGCTATATATACTAAGAGTTTAGATCTAGATTAGATTATCAAAACTTCTACCAAAAGAGTTCTAAGAGTTAGGCATACTAATCCAAAAAGCGGGGTTCTCAGAGAGTACATATAGAGTATAGTAGAAGAAATAGAACCTGCTATTTCTAGGGGAAACACTACTAAAGTAAAGGCTAGAGAGACTAGAGGTCGCTTTTGGATTTGATCTAGTAACAAAACCATGTGTCTTTGGCTCTATTTTGGAAAGATAGTTAAAGCGTAAAATAGTTAGGCAGAGATAGAGTTGAAAGGTTTGATTGGGTTTGGTTAGGTTGGGTTGGGTTGGATAGGGTCTGGAAATAAGAACTTTTAAATGATTTGTCCACATTTGACGGCTTTTTTGTTGCGCTCATTGTTTGTAAAGAAGGGGCTTTGCTTTGTTTTTATTGTTATCATTTTGATTAAGTTTAAATTTAGTTTAAATTTGTTTAATTTAGTTGTTTTTATATAAATAGTATTACCCATGACTCAGGTGGATAACGAGGAAATGGAGCTATTTCTTTAGTTGCTACATTACTAGGCAACTCAAGTCTTCCACCTAATTTTCGTAGCTTTCTTCTTCTCGCCACCCGAGATTTCGATCTTAGCATCAATGCGGCCTGCATCTTGTTGTTGGTTGTGTTTGTTACCGGTCCAGAAAGGTAAGGGGGTTACGTCTACGTCTACGTCAAGAATCCGTTAGGTTAGGTTAGGTTAGGTTAGGTTGTTAGTATGAGGGTTTCTTTTTGACACAGGTTACGTTTTAGGAGCTTAGAAAACGTCCAAAACTAAAAGTCGGATCAAGTCTCAGACTCAGACGAATGGGGGGCTGCCAGTGTTACCAAAATAATATGATTTCGATTTAGAGTTTCAAAATTTTTAGAGAGGGGGGTGTGTTACGGTTACTCTTCTTCTTCTTCTTCTTGAAATAGGCACACAGAGTTAGGGAGTTTGTTATAGTTAAAGAGAGATAGCAGTGAGGGGGGGAGTATATATATTGTTTTCAAGTGTTGCTTGTTGTTGTTGTTCTTGTTGTTGTGGAGGAGCGAGATAACTGCGTCAGACAGGGGAATACTGCTGGCGCAGCTGAGTGGCGGGCTGAGGATGGGCTGCGTTGATCTCCAGTGGGTCGGCTGACAGAGGCTTCAGCTCTAACTAGTAGCTCCGTTAAGTCGTTAGTCGCAGAGGTTTCCAGCGCTGGCACTGCTCCACTGCTTCTCCTCCAGATCTGCAAAGGTCCCAGCCGTCGTCGATGTTATTGCTGCTGTTGTTGTTGTTGTTGTTGTTGATTCGCGTAGTAGACCAGGTCTAATTTCATATATGAGACAACTAAGCAGAGTCTATAGAACTATATATGTAGCTAGTTATATATGGCAATGAGGGGGGCGGTCGTGGCCTTGGTTTGATTGTGTCTAATCTTTATTGTATTGCGTTACGTAACGTTACGTAACGTACGTGATGCCTTTGCTACGTGGCCGTGGCAACGCTGACGTTAGGCTTCGATTTCGTATTCGTTGGCGATTTCATTTTCGTTTGGATTTTGGCATTATAATTTATAAACATTTATTACGTTCAAGTCAAGCGTAGAATTACGAGATGACCATTATTAGATTCTGAAACTTTTGGGCTCCTTAGTCTATATCTAACACTAGATCTAAGCATGGCCTAAGTTAACTAAGTTCAAGGCGTGTAGAAAAGTTTCATTTATCGTTTTTATATTTTTTATTTTTTTGTAAAATGAGAGAAGGCAATGTCGTTGTTTTAAATTTATTGTGTTAATTATTCGTTAATTATTTGTTAATTATTTTTAATGTTCAATCACATTTGGTGCATTTGTTTTTCATATTGTTTTCCTTTTCTTTTTTTAGCATTAAGTAGAAAAAATATTTAAAGCTTTTATTGTTGTTGCGCGGCATTCGAATTCGATTTGCACTATTGCTATAATTTATACCACAATTCTTAGCTTTAGTTATTCAATTTGATCTCCTCGCTGTCGTATCGATCTAAGTACTATAATTATACACTAAGTATTGCAGTTTTCATTTAACTTTTATTCATATCACATTGGTTGCAGTTTTCTTTTGTGTTTTCCTTTGTTTTCCTAGTTTCTGGTTTTATTGTAGGTTTTATTCATAGTAACTTTTTGTGTTTGTTTAGCTTTGTATGGCGACGCCGCTGTGTAATCAATACGGAATTAGAATATATTGGAAGAACATACAAATGTCAGGTGGAAAGGTCGAAAAATTTAATATGCGAGTTGATTTGCTTGCAAGCATATATTTATTTATTCATTTTTTATTGTTTATGGATCAAATTTAAAAGGTTTTTCATTTGTGTTTAATTAATTAGAAACTCTGGCTTGCTTTATTATTTATGTATAATTGTTTCGTTAATTTGAAATTTCGGTTTTATTATTTATGTATAATTATTCGATTGATTTGAAATTTCGCCTTAAGACTTATTTTACTTCGAGGCGTTCCATTTCTATTAAGGGAACTGGCCACACTTATGTCAATAGCTGAAATGTGGCCACACCATAATAAAGCTAGAGATTTTCTAGTTTAAACATACTCGCAACGTTTTGATGTACAAGTGATATTTGTCTTCTTTACAGTGAGTTAAGAAAATCAATTTGGAGAGAAAATGAAAACTTCAAGAGAAGGTTTTCGTTTCACAACTTTCGACGTGGTTTATCTCAACAAGAATGTGATAAAGCTCCATCAAACACAACAATATATCGCTAATATAGTGAATTCAATCATGGTCGTAGTCCGGTCGCCGCCGGATCCCGTGAAGGCCTTATAAAATCGGTGGTTGTGCCGAAAACATCAATGCAGTGCGTGAACTGATAAGGCAAGATCGTCATATGACGTAACGTGAGACATAGGCATCTTTGCACATTAGTTCCACTTCAATACATTTCATATTTCGATATACATATATCGATAATTTAGTATATCGAAAGACATTTATCGATATACACATATCGATATGTCTAATATATCGATTATTAAATATACCGATAGACATATTTCAATATCTCGATAGGCACCATATCATTATAGTAACGTAAAATGGTCAATTCTGCCAAACAATGCCAAACAATTATTCGCTGGAATTTGCTGTTAACATAGAGAAAACAGAGAGAAAAAGTCTTCATTCTTCTGATTTACTTTCCATCTTCTGAATATACAAGTATATATAGTCGGTCCTATGTACTTTTGAAATGGAAATTGCACTTTCGTTATTGAACAGCTTGAACAGATGTCAGTTCATAAACCAAATTGCTGATTTATATAAAGAGGGGCTGAGTTCAATCCGGGCCTAGTTTCATCATTGATGCAAATCAATTCGCACTGCCATATTCACATAAAGTGCTTTGTGCATTCCCAAGGGTCCCCTGCCCCTCTCGCGCAGAGTTAAGTCCAGTCAAGTGCAAAGTTTCCAGGCCGTTGCAAATCACTTGCGAAATCTTGCAAGGCAAAGCAAAAGGCAAACACATAGCAAATATTTATGGCTTACTCGTATAAGTCATGTTTCTACCATGTCGTTCCGCTGCTCAGTCATAATTCAAATGGCAGCATGCAGCAAGGACTTGTCTATGTAACACGCAGGCATACACACACACACACACACACACAAACCCACACACTTATAGAATATGTGGGAGCCTTTACAAAAGCGTTAGTGTTCGCGGCCTCAAATCAGAAAAAGCTACTGCTAGTTGCAAAAACTACTGCAATTGGAAGTATCACACTGACAGATACTGTGCAATTTCCAATGCAGTTCTAAGAGATGGATGAAAGAGTATGATGTTTTTAGATTTTGATATATCATTTTGTAAAAGCTATAGTTGTCCTTCGTTAGGAACGTCTTCTTCTGCATAAACCTTAGCTTTCTTTAAAGAAACTCAGATGGATTTGCTTAGTCTGCGCATACTTATGTTAGCCCTAGGACTATGAAGTATGAAAAGTTGCAGAACAAACTGATGCAGCTGCTGGTATTCATATGCAAATATAGCAGGGGAGTAGGTGGGCGGCACTGCGGTAGGGCTTTTGTTAGTTTTAGGGGCCGACTAAGGAGGTTGAGGAAGTGAAGGAGAAGGAGACCCGAAAATTTCAATAATTCAACAGCGCAAAGCGGAAAAAGTCACTCGTTGAACGATGCAGATGAAATTTTAATGAAATACAGATTCAGGCACACGCACATTCATACAAAATGCAATACACACACGTACACACAGGGAGATGATGGATGCAGTCAGGGTCGTTAATAGACATACAGACACAGCTGTAGCTGACAAAAGAGAGAGGCGGACCCCTCTAAGAGATGGCTACAATTTCTGCAATTAAATGCAGACAGGCGATGACTCTGGCGTTTTATGTGTGTATCTGTGTTACGCAATGCTATGTTTTCCTACACATGTTGCAGTTGGCAGCCAGTCACAGACGACAATATCCTGCTGGGCATAAAAGCCAGCTACGAAAATTAATTTTCTGGCTCTCCAAAAGTGCCACTTCTGGTGTAAAATTCATTAAGTCGAAATTGCCTTGTTTTTTTACTATTTATTTAGCCTTCTGCGTTTTATGGCCAACAATTATTGTGTGGAATAAAATGACGAGCGAATTGTTATTAAAAACTAGCTAACTACTACTAGCTCCTCCTGTTGATGTAAGTGTGTTGTTGTGTTTGGTTTTTGTAACTATCTTGCCTTACAAAACTACCAGAAGTTTATGTTTGAGGATGTGGAACGTCGATAAAATGTATCGATATTTATGTAGATAGAAAGATATCGATATACATGTATCGAAAACTTAATATATCGATAGCTCAAGATATATATACATACATATGTCTAAAACTCAAATTATCGATATATATTTATCGATAACTCGATATATCGACAGACTTGTATAGATAATTATTAGCGTTAACTTAATGTACCGATATGCAATTATCGATAACTGAATATATCTATACATATATAACGATAACTCAATATATCGACAGACATACATCGACATTGTTCGACATTTCAACGCAATCGATCTATTAGGAGCAAAAATATAAAGAATTTCCCTTACCCTGGTCCTTATCATTATACAGTAAAAGTTTCATATCGATCGGTCCAATAGTTTAGGCGACTTTCGGTTCATTCTTTAACGTTCCAGCTCAACCTTAGCATTTCAGCCATCGATAGCGGGCCAAAGTAAATGTTGGCATAAAAGCAAAAGTTCACAATGCGAAATGCCCCTAAAGTGGGGAATCAGTGCATAGCTCAACACAGCCAACAAAGTTGAAGTTCCTGCCTCGGCACATCCTACCCCTCCTCCATAGATTAATTAATGTGAAATGCATAGCAAAAGCCCGAGCTGAGCCACATTCTCTTGAATGGCAAAGCCCATAGCTACTTGTATTTGTATTTGTATTGCCAATTTTGGCACAACGCCCGCTGGCTTGTTCACATGTCAACTCGGCGGAACTGTAGGGGCGATGTGAGCAGCAGGTGGCGCCTTGTCTACAGGTAATTAAAGGCAACAGCGACTGCCTCGCAAAACATTTGCATATGTATGTATGTATGTATGGGGACGTGCTGTGAGAAATGGCAAGTGTAACTGTCCTTGTTGGCGATAGTCGCAGTTGCGATAGGTATTAAGAGAGCGAAATAGAAAGGGGGAATCATGATATTTGATTGTTGACAGCCATTCAGCCGTATAAGGGCAGGCTCAGCGTGTGTAAATGTGGTCAAATTTGCTACGTTAATTGAGCAAGGCTATTGAGCCACTATAATTGAGGATGTTGATATAAATACTATTTAGTATTGTGGCCAATTAGGTCGTTAATATAAGACGATTATCTAATTGATGTCAAGGTGTTAGTAAATAGTGAATGAGTGAAGTGCAAGGAACACTGGTTGCTCTCATAGGCCAAAAATCAAGAAATCTTTAAAATTTATAAACCAAAACTAGTCTTACGAGCTAGATAATTGTCCCAAGTTAATGATGGCATACTGGTTTGGTCTTGATTCTAACGGTTCTTTCTATAAATTGCTTTAGAAGTTGACCAAATGTTTAGTTGCTTTCAAGAGCGTCAAATTCACACTGCAGCATGTTAGTTTTGTTCGTTCTGCTGTACTAAGAGTTCATTCCGAATCAGTCTGTTATATGGGAGCTATATGATATAGTGATCCGATCTGGATGAACCTTGGTCAGCAGACGTGGCAGCTACTGAGACTGACATTAATCAAATTTGGCTCAATTCGGATAAAAAACAACTAATTCTGCTGTACTAAGAGTTCATTCCGAAGTAGTCAGTTATATGGATGCTATATGATATAGTGATCCGATCTGGACCAACTTTAGTCAGCAGACGTGGAGGCATCTGAGACTGACATATGCCAAGTTTGGTTTAATTCGGATAAGAAACAGCCAATTTCGCTGTACTAAGAGTTCATTCCGATTCAGTCTGTTATATGGGAGCTATATGATATAGTCATCCGATCTGGATCAACTTTAGTCATCAAATGTGGAGGCATCTGGGACTGACATATGCCAAGTGTGGTTCAATTCGGATAAGAAAGAACCAATTTTGCTGTACTAAGAGTTCATTCCGAATAGGTCAGTTATATGGGAGCCACATGATATAGCTGGCCGATCCGGATTAACTTTGGTGAGCTGACGTACAAGCTTTAAACACTGACATTTACCAAATTTGCTTCAATTTGGATAAAAATCCACCAATTTTCCTGTACTAAGAGTTCACTACGAATCAGTGTGTTATATGGGAGCTATATGATATAGTCGTCCGATCTAGACGATTTTGACATATTATAATCTTACTACATATAGAAGCCTATGACCAAAATTTCATGATGATACCTCCATTAGAAGTTTATTTGGCCGCTGTCCCATTCCAGCTCAACCAGTGGGAAGTTCAATATTCACATAATATCTTGCTTGTTATTTATATTTTAAGGCATATCAGAACCCACTTTTACACCTGAATATCTCTCCATATAATTAAGTCGTAAATTAGTAGTAAAATGTACAGATAACTAAAACTTCTTCTTACGATATGCAGCCGACGATATGCTTGGCCAACGAGCTCTTTTTTATGTCTACATAAAAATGTCAAGAGCAATTGAGCTTTGTGGCTTTCAAGAGATATAATTTGTGTCTTTTTAAATGCTTTTTATTGTCCATGTCGAGCAGGCACATACACCATGCACACACACACTGACACACAGAGAGTCACACATGTAAGATAAATGCTTGCTAAAGAACCATAAGGACAAAATACACAAATAAATCGAGCTGGGCAGAGCCAAAAATTGAAAATGAATTTAAATGAGGCTTTTTGAAAAACGACTACGTGTGTGTGAGTGCGTGTGAATGAATTATGCAACAATTTTTCAATGGGGAGTCGCCGCAAAGTATGCAATAAAAAGCCAAAAGCTGTCGCTTCAGTGCCAACGAGAAATCGCTGATGGCCACTTAATTTGTGACTTGTCAATGGGCGCGGACCAGCACGAGCAATGAATGAAAATTCTGATGAAGTATGGGGAAAAACTGTTATAGCAATATGTCAGTCACAATTACGAACAACAAAAGAAACACAGAGCCACAGCGAGCTGGTGGACATTTGTGTGCCTCCGCCTGCTGACAAACAATTACGAGAGAAATAAAACCAACCCAAGTCTCCCGAGATAGGGTAGAATCAATTGCAGCGGAGGCCGTTGTGCAAGTGGAAGGAAGCAGTGCAGCTCGATTTGGCAACTGGCATTGGCCTGATGGCGGCGACAAACGACAGCCACAGGCGACAGTTTGAGTAATTATTGAGTCTGCCTGCTGCCCAGCCTCAGTTTTGCAATCGCTGTTCGCCATTGTCGCACTTTTTTGGCAGCCATGGGCTTGTAATTGAAAATTAAATTGTGATGCCTCCACCAATCCAGCCCCAACACCAATGAAAATGTATGGAGCAAATCAACTAAAGGCTGTGCATTTGAGCGTTAACGATTTGATTCATGCGATTCGATTTGCAATGGTCATCGCTGCCACAATCAAGTCGAGCAAAACGGCTGAATGGTCAGAATGAAATTCGCAGATTTGTACAAGACATCTGACAAGGCCAGCAGAAACTAGTTAAAATCATACTGAGACAATTATAATCAGCTCCCCTGCTGATTGCTTTGAATTATGCATAAAATGTGCAGAGCCTGGGGGACTTTTAGTAGTTGGGGAATGTTGAAGCTGTCCAAGGCAAAACAAGTAAGAAAGCTATAGTCGATGTTCCATTTATACATTTGCAGGAATACTCTATATAGAGTACGAGTATAAACAGTGCTGGAAAATGCATTTCCTAGTGCTACATAACGGAGAAGCTTATCTGTGTCAGCTCTGCCATTCCTTAACTACTGATTTTTCATCAGATATTTTTAGAACAAGATTAGAAGTCACTCAGGTGTCATGGCATAGTTCTATGCGAGCGAAAGGCAAAAGTTAACAGGAGCCTTTGTCGCTTTGAAGATGAAAGAGAAAGTTTCCCGGGAAACAATAAAAAATCACTTCATTCCACGTGTTCAACATCATCGTCTGACCCATAAAAACCATCATAAATAAGAATTTTGCACTTCCTATGTCCTTGTTTCCCCTTCTGCAGCGAGGCAATTAATGCTAATGCATATTTGCTTATCTCTAAATGTCGCCATTCTTTTCCCTCACTCTCTCTTTTTCACTGTCTCTCTCTCTCTCTCTCTCTCCTTCTCTCTCTATCTCAGTGCTAATTCATAAATTTGTTTTTACGCCTTGGCTGCCGTTTTGCTACCTTTATAAGCAGGTTTTTTCTCGCTGTTTTCATTTCATGACGTTTGAAAAACGCTGGCTGGCACAGAGCGGGGGAGTGTGGGTGTGGGTGTAAAATTTTAGCACACTTGGCGTCCGCCATTTTGCCAAATGCCCGCCGCACTCCCCTGTCCTGTCGCGCCAACTATTTTCCAGCTAATTTACTAGCTGTTGTTTTTGTGCGAAGAACTGCGAATGCGACTCGAAGCAAGTCTGGCTTAGGTGTAGCGCCGAGAGTGGAGAATACAGAAGAGGATGAACACGAGCAAGAGCCAGAGTAAGTGGCGCTGCCGTGGGTGTGCAGACGCAGACAATATAATAAATTTTCAGCCACCGTCATTCGCTTTTGCTGTTTGCTTTTTTGTGATTCAAACATTTCTCGACGACTTTCGGTTGGTTTTCCTCTTTTTGCTTCAAGCTTCCGTTATGGGAGCTCGACTGTGATTTTCTTTTGTGCGCAGTTTTCTGTTTAATTTTCTGCAAGTCTTTTAATACACTGAAAAACACTGGCATACGGATTTGTTTGGCAAATTTGTAACAACGAACAAGAATTGAAATGAGATAAAAGTTTATCATATGAAAAGTCCTTTACTCCCAAAGGAAGCTAAGGCTCTAAAATTCTCGGAAGAGTATCTCTGTTTCAGTGTTTCTTTAAGCTTATTTTGTGTTTTAGTTTCTCGTTCTTGTTTCATTTTGCTGCTGCTTATGCAAGCCAAATAATTGCACATAGCCAAGTTTTTTAATATGCTGTTTTTCATTCATTTCCGCCCTTCACCACACCCACCCCACCCGGCTCATCAGTCACGTTAAGTTGCTTTAAGCTGTGGTTGGGGAATCTTTAAAATTTGGACAGTTTCACCTTCAATGCTTCTGCTGCTGCTGCTGCTCTGCCATCAGCTGCATCTCGTTTTATGACACACTTTCACATTTTAGTTTTAGTTTGAGCTCTTTTTTTTGCCTTTTACACAACATTTTTGGCAAATGGCGCCGCCAAGTAGGGGGCGGAAAAGCCTTGCCAAGCTTGCTTTTACTTTTCTCTCTTTTTATCTCTTTTTTTTTGATGGGGGCGTTGCATTATCAGGCCGATACAACGGCACATTATGCGCTACTGATTTTTCAGGTTGTTATTGTTATTGTTGTTGCTGCTGCTGCTGCTGCTGCTGTAAGGAAGCAAGGAAACTGGCATGTTTTGCAGTCAACTTTTGAGGGCGGGCTGGTCAATTGAGGCTTCTTGGTGTTGGCTTTGGCAGTTGTCATGCTGTTAGAGTGCCATATTAGAGATGAGTGCCACAAATTTAGTGACGCGATGGAAATCAATTGAAATATTCGTTAGATACGGAGATATGGAGAGAGAAAAGAACTCTTCTGAAAATGCAAATTAAATTTCAAACAAAAAGATCGGACGTTCTTGGTTATAATGTGAACTATTATAAATTCCATCTAGATGGCTCTATCAAGAGCAAAAAACTACAATAATTGTCAGGCTGAGAAGTATAAGTTTTCTTTCTCTAAAGTTCAGAAAAGTTTCACAAAAATTGAATTTGAGAGAGGTAGTCACTTACACAAAAAACAGGGAGCAACACGCTTTATTTCTACAAGCAAGCACTTTCCACATATAGTACAAGCCCCGCTGAACATTTTCCAATACAAATTATTTCACAAAACAATTTTTAAGTATTTTAAAATTTCATACAAAATTGTGTTTATGTACGCACGCGTTTGTCGATCAAACCAGCTGTAGCTGCTGAGCTTCTGTTATCTTGGTATCTTGCGCCTATGTTAATATTTCTGGTATGTAACATTGACAGCTAATGTTATGTTAACAGAATTGCATGTGAACGCACGCGTGCGTTTCTCAATTGAAACAGATCTAGCGCTTAGCTTCTGTTATCTAGACATCTTGCGCCTATGTTAATATTTCTGCTATTTAACATTGACAGTTGATGTTATGTTAACAGAATTGCCTTAACAGTTCATAAATTTTAGAGACTTTCGCAAATATGTTTTGGCCACAAAACGTGGTCATTGGCCACCATCAAAAAATACTTTGAATATTCCCATCTCTAGAACAAATTCCTCAATTTCTGTTGTGCGACCAAAAGTTTTGCGGTCATCCGGAAAGCGTTTCTCAGCTGCTGTTTCTTAAGCTCAGATTGCAGTGTCAATATTTTTGGCACTGCTATCAAACCCAAATCTTGGATTGCCTACTTTCTAGGGGGCGCCCCAGCAATTGCAATGACGTTTAGTTGTACATAAATATCAAGTGTTTGGCTATAAGTAGTATATATATATAAAGTATATATAGTATATATGTATATAAGAACTTCACATTCAAAAGCATGCACAGATAGACGACTAGAAGTGATGCAGTTGGACTGCTTAAAAATACATATAGACACACATCCTTATGTAATCAAGCACATCCAAAATGGGTTTAGGACAACAAAAGAAAACCTGGTAAGATTAGCTACTCCAGGCTAATGTCGCTTATCCTTATTTACCTCGATGTGTTCGCAAACGCAAATGCCTTCCTCGCAGTAGGCGCAGATCTGCCACTTGCGGCCGTGTCCGTTGCCCAGACCCTTGAATAGCAGTTGCGGCTCATCGCTGAGCAGCGGCTCGTACTGCGTCTGCTGGGCACTGAACTGCAGCTCCCTGAGCTGACGCTTGAGGCCACCAGTCACGCCATCCGATCCGCCCTGCTCGAAGGCATCGCTGCGTCGCATACGGTAGACGCTGCACTTGCGCTCGAGGGGTCCGGCGGGCGGCTGCATGATGGCATCCTCATCCTCGGAGGCCAGCAGCTCCGGCTCCTGCTTGGCCACATGCCCCGGCGAGGCCATGGGCGTGGCCGGCGTTACAATGATGGCATCATGTGGGTGCGACACAAACAAGGCAGCTTCAGCTGCCGCTGCTGCCGAGGTGCTCGGCATGGTGGTGGTCGTTTTAACGCCGACCGCAGCCGATGGCGTCGCGGGCGGAGTGGCCTCTATGTCCTCGATATCCCGCTCCATCTGCATGACCAGCGGCAGTGTGGCCGTCGCTGACTTGTGCAGGCGTGTGGAAGAAGGGAAGGCGGCAATCCCGCTGCCGCCACTGCCAGAGTGCCGATGCACTAGCTTCGGTGAGACGCGTCCGTGCGACGAGGCGAACTGCTGATACGGTGTCTGTGGCGGTGGCGGCGGCAGTGGGGCAGCAACAGCCAGGGCACCCGCACCCTGCATATGGCTGTGATGCAGATGACTATGGTGGCCATGGGAGTGATGCTTGTGTGAGTGCATACGCAGCTGAAGCACAGATTGGGTGTCGCCCTCATCGATTGGCAGTAGGAGCTTCGATTGCGTTGTATAAGTGGCGCTCAGCTTGCGGCCCTGAGCCTGTGGAGCCCTTAGATAGTTGGTCGGCAGCTGGTGGAACTGTCTCGACTGGCTGCGTGTGGGCGTGGAAGCGCCGCCACTGCCATGATCGCCGAGTCCAGCTACAACGCCAGCGGCCTTCGGTGGATGTAGTTTCGCTTGTAGTATTTGGTTCTTCTTCTGCTGGCGCTGGCGTTGACGCGCCTGGCGCGAGGCCAACGAGGCGCCGCCAGCAGCTGCATACATATTGGAGGAGGCTCGATAAAAGGAGGCTGTTGAGGCTTAGACTTAGGCTTAGAGTTTACGATAACATACGGCTCAAAAGGTACAGAAGAAGTTTCTCATACTTAGACTTAACTTAATTTTCCAGCAACGAACAGGCTTTAGATGAAGTCTAGCTTCATTTGAGAAGATTCCAGAATTTGGTTAGAGTGAAAACTTAAGCTTGACATTAATTTTCAATTTTCGTGATGTTTCTTAACTCATTAGAAGTCTGACTCAACTCTCAGTTCGTTTTAGTTCGGCCTCTACTCTTCCGACCTTTTAATACTTCATTGACTATCAGAGCTAGGCTCTGTTTCGTTTATTCCTCAGCTTCAGCTAGCCTCGACCTCAGCTTATCAGAGGCTTCCTCGCTTACGTTTAGGCTTTTTTTTAAAGAATTAACTTTGATATTATCTCGCTTTATAAATGTTTTGTATTAGCTAAGTTCTTACTGCTCCGCTCGGCTGTCTATATACGATTTAAATTCTAAATTTTCTGTCTAACCTCACTTTTAGTAGCACAAACTGGGTTTCTCGATAAAAAGCGTCGTGTGTTGTAAAATCAATTAAAAAACTGTCTTAGCAAAAGATGTTTCTTTTGGTTTTCTTTGTCTGTCCCTGTAAATATGCCTCCAGCAGTTATCTGCTATATCTTTGCTATATCTCCTCTATCTCCCTATCCTTGTGTGTGTCCTGTTCTGACAAAAATGATTGTACTTTGGATTCCTTGCTTAAGCTTTAACAGAAACGATATACCTTAAGAAACTGAATTGAATTCGTTGAACTGAAACAATTGAAACCATGGAAAGTAAATGTCTTTAACTTGAACTTAGGCTAGGTCGGGCGGGGGGGTTATACAAAAAATATGCCTTGTGCATCTTGCGCAGTATCAAAAAATATGTTTCAAAAAATTTGTTATCGCTGTCTAGGTTCGTCTATTAAAATATGTTCTTTCTTTTTTTCTATTATTATTATTAATATTATTTTAACTCCTTTTTTGGTTTTTACAAATATTTTTTTGAGTTTTTATAAACATTTAAAAAATATGTCAAATTGTTGCATACATTTCTATATTGGGCGTATTGTCTGTGTGTTTTGGTTGTTGTTTTTCTTGTTTTTGTTTTTGTTTCGTTCACAAAAATAAATTATTAATAAACATGTAGCTGCCGTTGTTGTTGTTGTTGTTTGTATTTATAAAATTTTATATTTTTGGAGATTTTTGTTTTGTTTTCTTTTGTTTTCTTTTGTTTTGTTTTGTTGTTGTCTAACTAATGTCTCTATTAGGGTATAAAAAGCACCTAAAACACACACATATACACATTTAAACACATATACATATACATATATAATTTAACTTGCAATTTGTTTTTCAGAAGCACATGGAAATTGTTTGATAAATATCAGCTATATCTAGTTTATAACATTTTGTCAACTTCTCATACATAATACACACACACACACATTTAGCACCTTATTATGCGTCTCACTACATTTTCCTATTGATGTCCTTTGTTCTTAGCCTTTGCCTGCGTTGATTTAGATTTAGAGTCTGATCTTAAACATTTTGTGGGAGATATCTTGGGTTAACATTGTCGGATATAGATGTGTGTGCTAAGACTGTTATCTAAAGCTTAACCTTAAAGACGGATTTACTGCAAGGAACACCAGAATAACACATATATATATATATATATATAACTTTTTTGTATGCAATAATGTTTACTTAAGATTTATGCTTTAATTTAGTTATGTAGAACTGTAAGATAAGTTGAAAAATAGTAAAATTTTATAAGTTTAAATGCTGTAAAAAAAAATATACCAAACGTCGGCATTGCAAAGTTCTCAGTTCAGGCACGCCCCCTAGAGTAAAACAACCTTTAAAATGGAGAAATCAGCAGATAGTTCATATTCCCCATGGAAAATATGAATTAGGGAGTTATAATCTTTGATTTAAGAACATTTTGATAGAGCTTCAACGTTGGGCGGTTTCAAGTCTTGCAGCAATCAAGCGCTTTAGTTGAACCCGAAAACACCTCAAAAACGAAATCAATCTAGTAACAGTTGAGTCTCTCTCTATTTTCTTACTAAGGCACAAGAATGAACCCATAAATTAAAGAATTTCTTCAAATCTTTGCGGATATTCGTGACACCCAACATAAGTTGAAGTGTTCGCACATGACACCATATATAAAATTTCTTAATATTGATCGAAAATCCTGAAGCTAATCGCTGTCAGATGCGTATGAGTTACATTTTCAATCAGCTCTTCAATTCAGCTTGATTCTTCTTTATAAAATCCACTTATTAGCTTAATATATATATAAAAGAAATACTTAAAGTTATTCAAATATCCACATGCTGTGCGTATCATTATGAGGAGTATCCATGACGGGGAGTCCCCATGCGGAGTATCATTTATTAAAGATAAAAATTCAAATTCAAATTCAAACTCAAGCAGAAAGTTGTACTTTCTCCATTAATCATTCATCAGCCAGCAATGAGTTTGAAAATCATCTTAAGGCAGGTCTTTATTTTCATGCCATTGCCATTGCTTTTCCATATCTATTTCCACCACCAAAGAAACCTCTGTGCCCTATGCCCCGCCATTTTTGTGTGTGGAAACTTTCCATCCAAGTCCTGCGCCACACATTTCGCGTGGCCATCAAAATTTAAAGTTCTGTGTAAAAATCAGTTACGTTTACGATGCGCCAACAACAGACACAGACAGGACGACAGGACAGCAACAACAAAATTGTGTAGAGATATCATATAAATATGCATATATGTATAGCGTGTCATTTTTTCATAGCATACTTTCAGGCACGCGGTTCAGCTGCACTGATTTCGATTGGCAGGCAGGCGCAGGCCAGGCAGGCCAGGCAGGCAGACGCCAGTCAGCAATGAACATTCTTGTAAATGTTATTGCTGATATTTTCATGTTTTCCAAAACACTCTCTTCCCGCCTTTCTATGCATAATTTCATCTCTATTTTTTACTTATTTAATGTTGCCGCCGCCTGGCATGCAATTTTGTCGTAAACACGCAAATTACAAAAACGGCCAGCGGCCACAGGTCCTCCGTTTGCCTTTTACATTTCCATGTTGTTATTTTTGTACCTATAACCTTAACATTTGCCATGGCATCGTAATGCTTTTGATGGCAAGGGACCAAAGCCAAACCGAATGTATTCAGGGTCAGAGTGTAGCTCCTTACATGGCCTTTCCAGACCCACCTACACAATTACACCTGCTTCATATTACTGTTATTTAATTTCCGCTGGCGATTTCCTTCTTTGGCCTTTCTAGTTCTGTAATTCATTGAGGAATAAGTTGAATTAAAAGCGACTTCTCTTTTCGAGTATTTAAATGGACTCAATCAGTCAAAGCTGTCCATTATATTTGAAGTCTAAACTAGGTCTTGCAGCACTAATCTAAAAGGTCCTCTTAGCTATTTCTATGCGAAAGTGAGGAGGACTAAGAAGGGGCAGCAATAGCGCTACTTACATTAGCGCAAACAGTTTCGTGTGTTTGCACGTTTATAACAATTTGTATGCCCTTAGATTTTTTTGGTGGCAAAAACACGCACTCAAGGCTAATTAAAACTCAGCCCAGGCAACGCCCCAAGGGCCTAAAGAGAGTTGCGTTGGCAACTACATTTTGTATGAAGTACGATGACGATTATGAGTGTGTGGCAATTTTATTTAAATGGTGCTTAAAATTAAAGCTTATAAATAGTAATTAGTTTAAAACTCCATTACGGTGCAATTAATTCAGTTTTGAGTGGAACAAGCAAGGGTACAAAGTGCTACACGGAGCATAACGCAGCGTAGAATTAACACTTGTTGACACAGAATTTATTTTGAAGTTTAGTTTTTTAGCAAAATTGGTTTAAAATAGAAGCAAAAGCCAACAAGCCAACAGTATGGGCATATAATAAGTAAACACTGTAACACTCAGTTGCAATGTAAACACTGTAACACTCAGTTGCAATGTATATGTAAGTACACAATTGCCCAAGCATTCTTCAAGTGCTAAGGTAATATGGTCTCACACATAAGCAAAGCGCTCCGGGCGTGGGAACTGCAATATCAGCATATCGGATTGCCTAGGATTGGGGGACAATGCCCAAAGTCATATTATATACACATACTGCTACTTGTTAAAGCAGCGAATATATCATATATATCATATATCGCTGGTTGCCACAAAACCGAACACATCGTCTGTTCTATTCTTGTGAATCTTCCACTCATTATAAGGCAAGTGTTACCAGAAAACATATTCTGAAAACAATTCTAACAAAAACACCTTTTGCATGTTGACCACGAATTCACAATTGTGTGCGAAAGCAATGTCAACCTGGTTGACAGCAATTAATACGAACGCTCGCAATATTAAATGACATTTTTGTGGGAGCAACGAAAAAATCAATACTAAAACTCGAAAGAAAAGTATTGCAAAAAAGGGAAAACAAGCCGTTGTGCTAGGCGTTGGCCAGAGGCATCAAATGCCAAGTAATACAAACATGTCGTTAAATTATGCAAGTTAGGTAATTACGGGCACATTTCAGTACGGCTCAGCTCAGCTCGGTTCAGTTCAGTTCAGTAGTCTCGCAGTCTCGGCTGACCAAGACCATTATATGTAGTTAGAAAGGTCCGCAATTGTTTTGCGGCAAGAGCACACACGCCCACGCCCACGCCCCACACACACATACATTCATATGCACATTCACATAGAAACGCCCCCAATGGATGACTCAACATGTGCTTAGCGTTACGCAAATCGTGTTGGCCACTGGAGATATAACATCAAAAGTCTGCTGCCAAACGGCCTCGGCTTACCATTCAGAGGCAGACAACGCGGCGTATACATCATGTGGCCGCCAAAGGAGCAGTCAGAAAAGGTAACACAAAACACACACACACACACACACACACACGTGCTCACATGCAACGAATCGCCTCGGCTCGCATCGCTTTATTCATTCATGGATCATGAATATAAGTATAAATGCCAGCACACACATGCCCAACCCAAAGTGATACAGTGTATGTGTGCTGCGTGTGTATGTGTTTGTGGGTGTGTGTGAGTGTGGGTGTGTTTTGGAGGCATTCTGGAAAACATATACTTTTTGCTATTTGAGCTGAAGGAAATTGCTTATGAAAGGACACATCTGCAATAGCAAAGTATAAAGGCATTCCAACTAAATCAGAAACACTTTTACACTAGATCGTTATGCGAGGGGTACTATTTATAGTAAGGGGAAGGTCCTCCAAAATCGGTTGTTGTGCAAAAAAATATCGTTGCAGTGGGGGAACAGATAATGCAAGATCGTTATATGACGTATAGTGAGATAGAGACACCTTGGCACATTAGTTCCCCAGACAAAACACATAAGAGAGATTGGTAACCTTTTTTAATCAAAAACAGGACATAAAACTACCATGTTATTATAAAAGCGCAAGATGGTGGACTGGACTGGATCATTCATCCCATATGTAATGCCTACTTTTGGGCGTTTCATAAACATTTGGATTACAAATTTGTGTACGAAAATGTTTCTCGAAACACACACAATTAAGTCATTTATGCTACAGTTTCCCCATGTGTGCAATATGCACAAACGCACACACAAACGCGAACATATCAGGGAATATGGAAATGGACCTGCCAATGGCTGTCTGCACAGACACAATCACACACAGCCACACACACACACACACACAAACGGGCCCACACAGATGACAGCTGCGCCACTGAAAGTTGCCTACGCAGCTTTCACGCTTTCATTTTGGGCTGCTTTGTTGTTGTATATGTATGCGTGTGCGTGTGTCTGTGTGTGTGTATGTAATATGTATGCTTATTGTTGCTGCTGAGATTGAAATTAAAATTTAAATTTATTTTGAGTTGACTTTTGTGGTTTGGCCAAGCGGCTCGGGCTGTCTCTGTTTGTTTCATTTTAACATTTTATGGTGGATTTTTGGGTTGCAGTGGAGGAAAGGGGAAAGGGACTGTGAAATGCTGGCTGGCAAATGTTATTAGTCATTTTTTAAAGCTAATTAAGTGGGCGTTTACCGCTGTCGGCGTGTGGTCTGCTCGGGAAATGGCATTGGGAAACCAGAACAGTTTAAAGGTAAACTTGAAATACAAAAATTCAAAATGAAAACGAAAAAAAAGTGGAAAAGTGGAAAAGTGCAAAAGGCTGTAGAGACAAAATCAGGCAGCTTGTGGGTTCAACTAGCATACATATAGACATATATTTATTATCAATACACTTTGGCGCCTGCTGCTACACACGCACACACACACACACACTCACAGTCACACACACAGATTTTGAGGACACAAGGACGCTGCGGCCCAGGGAAATTTGTCGATAAATGTAATTTTTGCTACCATTGTGGTGCGACTACAAAAATGTTATTGAAAATTGAATTGAATTGAATTGGAAATTGAAGGCTTGATAGTCCATGGCGGATATATGCATACAATATGTGGATTTTATTGATTATCCAGACGTTCTCCAAGTTATATGAGATGATTTCCTTTTAAGGAAAACATGTCAATTTGATGAAAAGGCTTATGTCTAGCAAATGCTGAGGCGGAGGTGGAGGTGGATTAGGATTGTCTCTTAATATGCAGCTATGCATATCAGTTACCCTTCCGACTGTCAGACCTCCTCTAGCTCATCATTTCACTTAGACAGTTGGCAGTTTTCAATTATTTTTGAACTTGAGAATGAAATTTATAAACATTTTTTTAATTAAAGTGTTAGAAACGAAGAGTGATTTGTGCTTGGCATTCAAGGCTCACTCAGCCTAGAAAACAAGTGAAAACTGCTTGTCAAAATGTAGAAGAGGGGGCGTTTCCTATGATTTTACCATTGAAAGAAAAGCACTAAAATTTAAGCCAAGGATTTGTGTGAGCTTTCATTTTTCGATTAAGAGAAATTGTACTTCAAATTGTTGTAGTTGTTGTTGTTTTCCTAACATATTAAAGATACATAATCGAGTGCAATTCCTGCCATATCTCTTCCACATTGTGCTGAACCAATCGGGCGTATACATAATATCGATTTGTAATCATTTCTGCTTTCCTCTTAATTGAAAGCCATAAGCAAGCACGATGCGTAAATGCAATGTTGCAGAGCCTGGGCTACAGATTAAGACAAAGCACCGCAACAGGCAACACTAACAACAACAACAACCACAACAACAGCAATAGAAAAAGCAACAAAAACATCATGTAAATTACAACACCCAGCCAGTGTTAGTGGAACTAAAAACCCATTCACTCCCATAAGAGGGGCCACAACAACACAAAAAAAAACAGAATGCAATGGAGCAACGGAAGCAACGGCCACTGCCAGAGACCATTAAAATCAACCAGGAGGGGGGTTGGGATTGGGGTAACCAAAAGCCATTTTTACCATTTTGCCCAGCTTTAAAGCGCACACACTGAGCTGCCCCCCGTTTTGCAAATGACATAAACTAGAAGTAGAGTCGACAGTTGAGAGTCCGTCCGGGCACGCTTGTTTATGGCTTTTTATGTGCCACTTAATGGCTGCAGCTGGTCTGGGGAAAGGGTGGCGCCGGAGGTAGGGCAGCCGACCAATTGAAAATGTGCAACAGCTAAAAAACTATTGCCCTTTTCATTCTAATTTGAATAAATATTATCAGAGCCGAAGAGACTAGAAGAGGAGGAGTTGGAGCATATGTGTGGAGTCTTCAAGGTTAGAAATGGAGTCCATGGAACTGTTATTTAATCCTATTGAGCCACAACATATGGCAATATTTACAATGTAAATAGTATTTCATCTTCGGCAAGTCGAAGCTGTGGTCCTTGCTGTTCATAAGCTCGACCAACCTAGTTTCGCAGTCCTCAATTGAATTCGCTTTTTTGTCAGGAAGAAAATTTGGTAAGCACAGAAAATGATGATATTCATTTGATGCTAGATCCGGACTATATGGTGGATGCATCCACACTCCCTAAGTTTGGTGATTCGTCATTATTGATGTGTGTGTTCTAGCTTTGCCCTGGCTGGAAAACCGTTTGAGCTAGGTTCGTTTTCTCACAGCATTGTCGTATGGGAGGTCTGCCAGTGCGAGGTGCATCCTTACCGAATATAGATATGATTGAATATGAAAGTATATAATGTAATTGCTATAAGTAAGGGTTCTTCAAAAACTATTTCACTCTTGCATAAAATATGAACAGCTTCTCTGCTCTTATCACTCGATTTAAGGATATAAATGGAAATTTCATTTGCACAAAATTCTCACAGATATAAAAGGCTGGCATAATATATTAGGTGGAAACTTGCAATGTAGAAGACAATTGCAAAACAATTCCCATTTTTATTTTTACATTTTTCCCCAACTTCCACTGGACACAACCCCCCTTACCACTTATAGTTCTACTCCGCCCACTGTAAAGCACTTGAAGCTCGGACTATCATTTTGTCTCTCCCACACTCTGCTCTGTTGACCCTCTTTCTGCATGAATGTTGTGTGTGTGTGTGTGTGTGTGTGTGTGGGTGTCGAAGTCTCAGAATTTATATTTTTGCATCTTTTGCATTCTCAACATTTTGCTAAAAAAGAATTTATTGTTCTCCTTTTCCGTGTACGAGCGCAGTATTGTTCGATATATTGAGGTCAGCTTTGCTTTTTGCTCTTTGTTTTTTGTTGACCAATAAAAAATGAGGTTAGTTTTGTTTAGACAAAATGGCAAAACAAAAAGCTATATATATATATAAAGACAATGTGAGGTCAGCATAAAATACCATGCTTGACATATTGACACACTTGGCGTATGATTGATATTTTTTGCCTTTCATGAACCCTTTTCAGATTTCTAATTAATACAACCAAAGTGGTGAATGGGTTGAAGGCTTGCCAGGACTTGTTGATTCAGGGTTGCCTCAGCCACACAGTGTTCCACAATAAATACAATTCACAGGATGACAGACAGAATCAACCGCCCCGATATACAAATATAAAGACAACAACAACAAAAACAACAATAAAAGTGCAGAAACTGAACTTGTCATTGTCATTGTTATCTATTCACGGCTGTTGCCTTCCGTTTCTCTTTCTCTCTTGCCTTTCCCCACACAATCCCTACCGACAATGACAACATGTCAGCCAGCGCATTGCCATCCAGGTGAAAATCGAAGGGAACATGAACATGTAATGCCTTATGCAAATGTGTGGGAGCAAATACAAAATGCAAACACAAATGCTTCACTGGAATATTATTTGTATTTGTCAAGGCAAAGACAAAATCCTAGATAAAGGAGATTCAACTTTGATTGGTAAATCTCTTAGACACTATTGCTTTAATAATGGAAGCCAAATGTCAAGTAAAATATCTCGCATATTACTTAAATTTGCAGGATCTGCTGATACTCAAGGGACGCGTTTGGTTTTTTATACAAGCAAGGTGTTTCCCCTTCAGGATCCTTTCAATATTCATCAAACATGCCAACCAACTATGAAACATTCTTCAAGCAAATGTTAATTCTCCTTCTCAAATTCACACACACACACAGATACACACCCACACACCCACACTGTGAGCAATGTTTGCCAACTACGACAACAACATGGCAAACAAGCATTTTGGGGCTAACCGAAACTTGTGCTTTAGGAGCTTAGTGAATAATTTAGACAAAGTGTCCCAGAGATATGGACCAAGAAATACCTGTGAAATGAAGCTGCTGCCTCCCTCCCTCCCTTCACCCTCAAGCAGCTGCAGCTGACCAGTGTGTTATGGCTTAGATTTGCATACATTGTTGTTTGTGTCTGTGTCAATGACTGTATCTGTGTGTGTGTGTGTGTGTGTGTGTGAGTGCAAATGAAGTGCAGTTTAAGTGGCATCAACGTCATTGAAGGACCAGTACGAACATCAAGCATGACGAAGGCAGTTAGACTTGGGCTATGTTTAGACAACGCAACGTGATTTCGACATCGTAACCATATGCTCATGATTCTTCATCAGTTATGACACTTTTGAGCAAATCAGGAACATCATTGACGTCATTCAAGGGCTCCAGAGTGATGCTCATGCGACGATTCTTCCCATCAAAACTCAGAAGTTTTGGAACAATCGAATTTTTAGAGAACTCGCTCAACAATCCTCTCGTCTAAACATAGCTGAAACTGAGACGCCATCAGCCGTGGGTGGCGGCCCCACCAAGGGGTAGGGAACATAAACCAATTAGTTTGAACTTTGGCCTGACACATGCCAATTCATTTTTTGTCATTAGCCTGGGAGACCTTCATCTTTCCAACTCTTGGACATTTGAACATCCTTCGACATGGCCACAATTTCTGTGTGTCTTCTTCTAAGCCCTGTTCAGGCCTTGCTAATTCTCGTTCCCTCATTTGCATTTTTGCATTTGCGTCACATTTTTAATTATTTTTGCTAAGAGAATAAAAAATTTTTATTCTATTTTAAATGCAGAACCAAAGCGAGCGCACACAAAGCTCAAATCTTGGGAATGCAAATGAACAAATGAATGACCCTGGCTTGTGTTTTTTTTCGAGGGCAGCCGGGAGCACTTGAGCTTGAGCCTGAGGCTTAAGATTGCCGCAGCCTCCAGTCTACAAAAAACACTGCCTAAGTAGGCGTTTGAGTGTTTGCTTCCTGCCGCCGCACAACAACAGCAGTAACAACAATGTCAACAGCTTGTGTTTGTGTGCATGGAGAGGGGGGGCCGGAGGACGAGTACCCTTATAAGTATGCCTACATCTAGTAGAAAACTGCTGAGGCAAGCTCGAGTCGAGACGAGTCAGAAATGAAAACAAAAGCAACACTTAAAAGTTAAAGTAAACGGAAAAATGGGCAATGCAGCAAGACAGCGAGACAGCAAGACGGGAAGGCAGCAGGTGGACCATGTGGGGTCAGTATGGAAATATGTACTCGTAGGCAAGAATTGCTGGGGTAGCATTCACTAACAGGATAAGTGAAGACTGGATATAAAGCTTGATAAGCAGCCAGATGACAATGTGATGTGATGGAGATGCAGGAAATGTTTAATTAGATTTGCAATTTGATCGCACTGAAGTGTCAGTTCCAACAGAGATCAATGGCATTATGTGCTGAGGCTTCCTTGGGGCTTAGCTTTTCTCAAGAAAATCAACAAGGTCTGCTTGCTGTAGTCTTATTATTTTACTGATTCTCTTTCTCTCTTCTTAGGGTATTCAAATTCGTGGTACTTTCTCACATATTCTCTGACTCAAGTGCTTGGGCTGTTGTGTTTGTTGTTGTCTTAGGCTTAGGTTCATCTCTCTTTCTCTTGCCAGCTCTATCCCTATCCCTATGCCTTTATCCTGGCCTGGGCTGGGCTTAAATGCAAATTTAACTTAATAAATGACAGGCCTGACAAACACACACACACACACACACGCGCGCACACAAACAAATTCAGCCTGAGGCCATAAACAACCTTAAGGCTATGCCGGCTGATTCATTATAAAACATTATCCGGCCACCCACCATTCCCTGCCCTGCCTCATGTCCATGTCAATAAGCGTAAATTTGCCAAATACAAATAATCTTTCTGTTTGTTTTCTCACTAAGCTCGCAGCGGACTTAAAATCTCAGCAAACAAAGCTTCCCCCAAAAGACAGTAACCCAGATAAATACATGCTGAAAACGCCCAAAAGTCCTAGAAAGATGTTGCCTGAGCTTCAGCCTGGGCAATGCAAGGCATATGCAAAAAACAAATTCAACAACTAATAGAAGGAAACTGAAACTGCATGAGGCCGCTGCCAAGTTGTCTCCGTCACAGTTCATAGATTTTTATGGCCACTCCAGAGCTTAACACGCCAATGCCCATTGCAAAGTTGGCTAAAAGTTTGCATTGCTTGATTGGCCGTGTTGTGATTTAAGCTAATTGCAGCTTCAGAATGGAAATTTTCAAATGGCCCCTTAGATTATGCATTCATAGCATTCATGGAGCACTTAAAATGGGCGCAAAAAGTGTTGTCTAATTAGATTGAAAGGTTCTAGTGTGACCATATCATAGAAATTTCTTCATCACATCGCCTTGGCTGCGAAATCATTGTCAAACGTCAAACTTTTACGTCGACTTGCTGTCAGAACGACTTCTCCACTCCGAAAAAATTGTGATTAGTTTCAAGTAGAATTATTAAACGTTTGCAAGCATATGGATTCACTGGAGAACAAAGAGTACCGCGTCACCGTATATCCAAACACGATGGCCAACAATTATTTCCTGGTCATCCGCACCAGCAACGGCTACTGGACTCGAGCGGCGGGCTCCATCTTTACTGTAGGCCAGGAATGTCCTCTCTCCGAGCGCGCCAACAATTTCACAAGCGAGTTCCTTCTGGAGCAATGTGCCGACTCCAAGCGCTCAGGCATGGACTCCAATTGGTGGGTGATCAAGCCCGAGTTTCGGTTGTCATCCAAGGAGGAGATTAGCGCCATGATAGCGGCCGGGCAGCGTCCGAAGGATGCTGGCTATGGGGAAAAATTTCTGTTCGCCACCAAAAAGGAAGATGATGATGAGGAGGCAGAGCTTAAGCTGAGCGGGCCGGCGGACAAGGCAGAATCTTCGGCCTCAGATCTGGTAGAGGTAGGAAAGAATTTGGAGAACATGCCGACTCAGGTGCTACTCCGTCAATTGGAACAGGAGGGAGAGCAGGGAGATGGGGTCAGCGAGGCGGCGAAAGCTAAAGAGAAGGAAAAAGAGGAACCCTTGGCCAGCAGCAGCAATCAACGCCGTATTCTTAGAATTACGCGCACTTTCAGGGGCTCCGACGGCAAGGAGTACACCCAAGTGGAGACAGTGCGCCGCCTACCGGTCATCGATGAATACAAGAAGATCAGGAGCACCCAGGATGAACAGTTCATCAAACAGTTCGCTACTTTGAATGAACAGCAAAAGGAGGAGATGAAGCGGGCGATACGGCGCAGGCAAAAGCAGCCGCGTCGCAGTAAGCGCAACCAGGAGAAGGCGCGTCTGCAGCCTGGCAGCATGCCTACTTCTCTGGGCGATCCCAAGGGCAATCTTTCGCAGTCGAATCCGTGGCTGGGTGTGGATTTGGACAACAGTGACATAGAGGTTGAGAAGGAACCCAAGGTGGCCATCGATGACACCAGTGATGGCACGATGGTAACACGAAGCGGCAAGGTACTCAAACGACAAGGGGATGACTTCACCTCGAAGACTTCACCTCGGCGTCGCACCGATCCCCTCGTTGTCCTATCCTCAATCCTTGAGCGCATTCTTAACGAGCTGCGCTCGATGACGAATGTGGGGCCATTCCTATTCCCGGTCAGCGCCAAGAGGGTTCCGGACTACTATCGTATAGTGAGCAAGCCAATGGACTTACAGACCATGGGGAAGTACATCCGCCAGCGGCGCTACACTGGCCGCGAGATGTTCCTCGAAGATCTGAAGCTGATTGTGGAAAACTCGACACTGTACAATGGATCCCAAAGCGCAGACACCGTGGCTGCCCAGCACATGTTCATAAAGTGCTTTGAGTTGCTCAGTGAGCGGGAGGACAACCTTATGCTTCTCGAGAGGGCCATCAACCCGCTCCTGGACGACAATGATCAAGCGGCCCTGTCCTACATATTCGAAAAGCTACACGCCAAAATCATACAGCTCCCCGAAAGCTGGCCCTTCCTGAAGCCGGTCAACAAGAAGCACGTCAAAGATTACTACACCTTGATAAAGACACCTATGGACCTGGAGACGATTGGCAAAAAAATTGATGCACACCGCTACCACTCCCGAGCTGAATACCTCGCGGACATGGGGCTGCTTGCCAGCAACTGCGAGCAGTACAACGGAAACGGCGCACGCTATACAGCGTTCGCCAAATATATCGTGAAGTACATACACAGCCAACTGGAAGAGTTTGCTGAAATGTGTGCCCAGCTGGAGGAGCGCATTAAAAAAACCCAGGAAGAGGCGTGGGCCAATGCCCCGGAGCTGGAGGAGGCCTGGGAATCCTGCAACCGTGCACGTTCGCCAGGCGACGATAATGACGAAGATTCTGAGGAGATTTGCGTGGATGACATTTTGGGTCTGGGTGAGCGTATGCAAGCATCTAACGAGGCTATCAACTACATTAATCTAATTAATATAAAAACAGAGATTCCCATTGAGCCGGAGCACATCGCAGATGAATCCATGAATGTCGATCCTAACTACGATCGTTCTGAGGATGAAAACGATGAAGTCGACATTTTGGGTCAGGGTGAGCGTATGCAAGCATCTAACGAGGCTATCAACTACATTAATCTAATTAATATGAAAACAGAGATTCCCATTGTGCCGGAGCACATCGCAGATGAATCCATGAATGTCGATCCTAACTACGATCGCTCTGAACCAGGCTCCACCCAGGGTGCCTTTTCCGACTTCATGTCGCAGGTGCATGATGACAACGGACAGTGTAATCCACAAGACTCGATGACGCATGATGATGACAATGGCGATATGGCATTGCATCGTCAGCCGCAGCTCCCGCAAGATTCGCAGGTATCTTTATTGGACGCAACCAATAAGTCAGCCCCACCTACAGACTATCAGAAGACTATCCAGAAGTAAGAGCAGCTGCACCTGCACTTGCCCTTGCACCTACAACCAGATCAGCACCAGCAGTGCGATAACGATCATGCATGCACGATTACCTTGTAGACAGAGCAAACCATCGCCACCAATCAAGAAGTTTGTTTAATAAATTGAAATGTAAAAAGAGAAATAAAATGGTCATCGAATTGTGAGAATCTTAAGGCTCAGCACGATGAGGCTCTTACCATCGACAATCATCAGAGGAGACTAAAAGGTAACAAGGCTTAACCAACCGGATATGTTCAGCTTGTGGAAGTTTACATGCCATTCACATTGTGAATATATATCCGATTCTATAGTAGTCTGATCCCCATTAAGTTTTATTCAATTTCGATAATGATTTGGCTGAGAAAGAATAAGTATTATATAGCTGTTCAGTCTGAAACATTTAGTTCTATGATAGATGATAAACTTGACCGATTCAGCAGATATACAAAGTATCTGATAATGATAATGCTTTGTTCTATCACACTTTCAAGTAATGGTAACATATCTCCTAAGTCTTTCAAGTCCTCCAAAGTAGTCAGTACCATCACATAACCTCAAAGGACCCAAAGTTGCCTTAAAAAAGTTGATCTCTGAATGGCAAATGGGGCGGCATCCTGTTGGAAATATGTCTTCAGTCGCATTCCCTTAATTTGCGACCCGAGCTGCATCACTAACAGAATATTTCTATAAAACAGCTATTGATCTTAATCTGGTTAGACGGACGAATAACCAGACGTTTCACCTCCTCAAGCTGATCACGAACATACGCATCTATGCACCCACCATAAGCGATATACCCTTCTGTGAATGGCATAGAAAGTAATCACTCTCTATTGTAATTGCCAAAAAGCAAGGCAGTCTGAAAAACAACATTACAAAAGAAGAGCAAGAGGGATAGGGATAGGGAAAATCTAATAAGTTAGGAGGCAGGCAGCAGAAAGTAGAAAACTGCAAACAAACTGCGGCGCATTTATCTCAACCGCAAAAATGTCTGCCATATTTCATTTTAAATGCAGCACCTGCAGCTAGACATGGGCTCAGGCAGGACCAAGGACCAGCCAAGCCAAGAAAAAAGCACAAAAACACTCACACACACATACATACATACATAGCACTGCTGAAAACAAAATGTCAACGATGGGAAAGTTTAGCGTGAAAAAGAACAAGATATTTTGGTCTGGCAGGAAAAAAAAATAATATAAAATAAAAGAAAACTCGGACCGCAGCGGCAGCTGTAATCAACAACATCAGCATAAACTTCAACAGACAAGCAGCACCAGGACGAGCCGAAAGCCGAAAGCCTTAAGGCAAATATCTGTATATGAAATGGTGAGGACTTGCTGAAGGTCTTATCATTTTCTAAGAGCTTTTGGTAAGGCCATACAAATAGGGTTAAGAAATATATAGAAAATATATAAGAAAAACAAGAGACTAGGACTAATTTCTTGACATTGGCAGAGTTACAACTTATATATCCGTAACCTGCCTGAACTTTGACAAAACTAACTAGACGCATTTGCACACTTTCCTCTACTAGTAAGGGTATCTAAGCATTGGTCTTTGTGTTCCGCAGACAGCCGTGCGGGGGGGCGTGGCAGCTTAGACATATCTAATAACATTAAGTAGTTGGCGCTTCGTTTGAATTATGAGCACGTCTCGCAAAGAGGGCAGCCGGCGCGCTTTCAGCCGCGCTATTCTCCTCACTTCCAGTGATTCTCGTCACAATTTCCTAGTCCTGGCTTGGCTTAAATTTCTACTTTACACTAGTTCTCCCATTTTAGCTAAAATTGAATTTTGAAATATGGCAAGCAGACACGAAACGAGGCGAATGAGCCTTGAAGGTCACTCTGGAACACCTCGTTTCGAAGTTGTGCAATAGAGCGTAGGCGTAATAATTCAAATCTCAACAAAAAATATGACTTCACATTAGAAAAGAATCAACTTTGCTTGCTTAAAGTCGATGTAAGCAAATCACTGTAAAATAAACTCATTAAATTTCGAATTTCTAACGACGTCGAAGAGCCTACTAAATGCCGCAGAAACTTCTAAGAAATCTGAATCTTCGAACTCAGAATGTGTTAGATTTTTTAGCTGTTTTGCAGTCCTTGCCATACCTCCTTCAAGTGACTCGCAAAGGCCAAAGGTAAAAGTCAAAGTGGGGGGGTGGTGGTAAGCCATTCTCGCCCGCCACCTTTGGCAATGTTCAACACTTCAAAAACAGGCACCTGAACAAACTTGTCTCCTACTGCAAGCTGCAACTGCAACTGGCTGCAGACAAACGACGCCAGAGCTACGCTGGAAAATTGTGAAAACTTTCACACAAGCACAGGCTTACAAGTTTCTCATATTTTTCAACAAGAGTGTGGCAAAAGCAGAAACTTTCCGAGTCTAATTGTGAGCCTGAGTCTTCGTAACTGAGGCTGTCCTAATTAAAATGGCAGGATATTAGCGTAATTGCCTGCAAATGATATATATATGGCGAGAGCAGCTCACATTCCAATACAAACAAGGCACTGCCATATACACAGATATGGCAAGTCAGTCCAATTAACGGACAACAATTTCAATTTCAATTCCAATTTCAATTTCAACAAATCGCTTCATTGCATTCGACAAAAAAAAAACGTTAATATATAGTTGGTTGCCTGATTTTATCGGCATATCAATGTCACCCGCCTTTGTGTGGGTAATTAACTTATTTTCAATTGTGACCAACCTTCCCTCACCCGCTCTCTTCTATAAAAACAATATAATAATCACTTTTCACGTTCGCTCGTATACATGGTTGCTGGCCAATATCATTTTTCACTCTGTCTGCACGGGGAGGCTTTGTTTGCCTTTTTTTTTCGTTGCTGGCGGGCGGGCGAGGGCGAGGGCGAGTAATGCTCTGCCTTCTCATAGGATTATGCATCATTGTGTTCTTTTTGTTGTTGTTGTTGTTGTTGTTCGTTGATTTTGCAGTTTATTTATTGCTGACTTTTGTTTTTTTATAATTAAACATTTGTTTACTTTGAGATACTTATATGGGAGCACGAATGACTAAGAAACAGTAATTCAATGTTATTTGTTTGAAGAACTTGGGGGAAAGGAAAGGATTTCATTTGTAGCATTCCTCTCTTGTTAGGGGAACTTCTGGTAGCCGAACCTTTTATACCCTTGCAGAACTATTAAAAGGAAAGAAATCTTAGTCGTATTTGCTTCAGCTGTAGCAATAGACAGCGAAGCAATCTTCCTTCTAATTACCTTGGAAATTCACAAACTTTCATATGCATATACATACATGCAACACATTCGCCTTCCAAGAAATCTGTTTGTGAGTGAGGGAGACAGAGCACAGGGCTAGCACACAAACTCAGAGCTCGCAAAGAACAGTCTGTTACACTCTTCTTACAAACATGACCTAAAACACCAAACACACTCGCTATCTCTCTCTCTCTCTCTCTCTCTAAGCAGCAGACTTCGCTTCTAAGCAGCAGACTTCGCTTCTAAGCAACAGACTTGTAAAGTCCGCCTAGCTTCAATTTTTGAATATTTACAACAATACGAAAGGGCCTTATGTCAGCTATCACATTTTCAGTCGTTTCAAAATTGGAATTCACATTGAAACGATAAAGTAGCCTTACATAATATGGAGTTGTTAAGCAGCAGGACTTCTGATGATTGAGCCTGACAGGTCATGAAACAGCTGTAAAGTCAGACTAGCTTCAATTATTGGTTTTGTTATCAATTTTGTGCTGCTTTCAAATACAGTGAGATGAGGCAAAATCATGGAATCCAAGGGAATTCTAAAGTATTTCAATGGCAGCTGAAAGAACAAAAGCGCAAAAGCGTTCAATCACGACCTTGAGCCTGCTAAACCATACAGTTAAAACCTCTGCAAGGGTATAAAATATGGGCGGCTACTTGGCGAAAGTTTGAAGATTTCGTTTATATTTGGCAAATATATTTTTTTATGTTTATTTAAACCGAAACTAATTTGATTTAATTAAAATCTTTTATATATTTAGAGTGTTGTTTGTTGATTAAAATTATTTGTTGATATTTATGAATTAACTTTTATAATAAATTTAGATTTTAAGTTATTTAAAGCTTTGTTTTTGCACATTTTATTTGTAAACGTTTTTGTTATGAATTTTCGTTATTAATTTTGAGTTTTGATTTGATTTGATTTGAGGTTTGATTTGTTAATTTCATTACAGAATACCAATTGTTTATGTAGTTTATTATAATTTATTATCTTTATATGATTCAGGTGGAAGCATAATTATGTTGGAAATCAAAATTTATAAATTTATAAATTTAATTTTTATTTCATTCAGAAATTTCCTTTGTAAAATCAAATATTTATGGCCAAGGTTGCTTGGGGGATTGCGGATTGGCATTATATGATTGTGTTATGATAATTACATATGCTCCTGCATATATGCAATTTTTCGACCTTTAAACTATTTGATATAGATATAGCTAGCTGTATGACATTTGTATGTGTGTGTAATGAATATGCATTCTCATGTCAATCAAATGAATTGACAGAGAAATGCTTAAATATTCTTCCTAGTTGTTTATTGATTTGGATTTGGATTTGCTTTGCTTTGGTTTGGTTTGGTTTCATGTTGCTGTTGCTGTTGTTGTTTTTGCATTTGCCACTCATTCAAATAACATTGAGGTGATTATTATCATGGATTTTATAAAACTTATACAGGATTTCATATTACATTTTGCACTGCAATTTCTCATTATTTATTCTGCTTTCTCCGTTTGCAATTCCAATTTCGAATCCGACTCCGACTCGCCTTGGCAGCCATTAGCCTATGGATTAATATTAAGCGGAATTCGTGTGTGTGTTTGTGTGTTTATTTAATGATTTTTGTAATCATTATTATTATTTTTATCATTATTATCATTATTATTATTATTATTATTATTATTATTGGTTGTAAGGCGTGATTTTTTACAATATTTTTGTAAGGCTTCACTTGCACAGGGGGAATTCGCGAATTGAACAATAATTTTTTGCAGTTGCACGTAGAAAAAAGTGTAGATGTGGAAATTTTGTATCGCGACATGTGGAGCCAACGGCTACGGCTATGGCTACGGCAGTCCCTTAGTCCATGTCCATTAGTCCCAGCTGGTTGGGTCTCCGTCCTGCGGTTGACGGCGACGGCGACACTCGCGCGCGATTTGGTCAACAACAAAAAGACGACTGAGGACCCACGCCGAAATTGAAAGCGAATTGTGTGCAAATCCCAATTCCAATGCTGATGACTGACTCCGGCCTCAGGTTGTGAGGTTGAACGAAATTGAAAGGCCTGCCCCGAAGTGGGTCGGCCGCCGCTCGACCATTCGTTTCGTCGTGTCGTTGGTCGTGTCGTCCTGCATTGCAGCAGGCGGTGGCTTTTGTTTACATGCGAAACGAAGACAACGACGACGGCCAGGCAGCACGAACCACCAGGACACTCACCACTTTCAGTGGCAGGTGGAGCCAGAACTCGGGCTGCTCCTGCTCCCAGCTGAGCGCGGTGCTCACCTAAAAGCTCGCTCTGGCAAGACGTTCAAAACATCAGCTGTGCGTGGGCGTTGCGAACAGCTGACTGCAACTATTATGCCCCGCCGCCCTCGCTTCCACTCTTTTCAATGCCTTGTTGGCCTAATTTGAGCAGAAAGCTCTCCGCCGCCAGTGATTGTGTGTGTACGTGTATGAGAGTTGTCTGTTATCCTAGCTGACATTGTAAACATGACCAAAATGCATGTTCCCTCCTGGTCCTAGGTAGAACCACCAGCAGCACGAGTAGCTGTGGGTGTGGTAGTAAAGTCGCCGCATTTGACGTGCCACATTCATTTGCATAGTTCAGCGGGACCGAGAGCGGGAGGGCCACCTTGGTCTCATGTGTAACGCATAGATAAGTTCAACTTAATTAAAGTTTCAGCCAAAAGTAACCGTAGCCGTAGCCGTAACCGTAACCCTAAAACGTTGACTTTGCTCTTGGATTTGTAGTTGGAGCTGTCACATTTGCATAAATTATGACAATTTGGTCAGAACGAGACGATTGGAGCAGCGTTTCTGTGCTTATGTGAGCCAAGTTTTTGTTTAAGGATTCAGTAAAAGCTAAATTTGATGAGATCGTTTTGTGGTGCCCTAAAAACTTCTAAAACTAAAATTATTATTAATGTTGGTTTATTCATGTTAGACCATTGGTTAAGATCATTTTTTATGCTCGATTTTTACATAGTTTAGTAGTCTTGGTGCTCTTTATCCATAGAGCTTTTGAGGTATATTCAGTATATTCTTATTCTTCTTTCTTTTCTTCTTTCAACTTCCTCTTCTTTCCAGGCATCATCTTAGGTCTTCCTCTTCACATTTCAGTTTAATTGGAAAAGCCTTTTGTAAAAGCAATAATTAAAAACAAGAAAGGAAGCCTATCTTCGGGTAACCAAAGCTTATATACCCCTGCAGAAATAGACGGACAGAAGGACAGAAAGACAGAACAATAGAAGAACAGAAGGTCAGACGGACATGGCTATATCGACTCGGCTTGTCATGCTGAATCAAGAATATGTCTACCTTATGGAGATGTTTCCTTCTTGGCATTACAAATATCATGACAAAATGATAACACCCCCTGCAAGGGTATAATCATCTGAGGAATAGTCTAGTCCATGCTCACCACCGATGCCGAAAAGTTCTTATTTCACTGATGGTTTAAAAAGTATGAACATCCGCCATATCCCTCATAGTCATCAATCATGTCGTCATCGCTTGGCCCAGTTTCCATCAGCTGGAACAGCGCCTCATTGCATTCTTTTAGATTTTCATTGACGTAGTCAGAAAGATTGATGCATAATTCTTCCATATCCCCGTCTGGTTGCAGAGCGCCTGGCTCATATTCCCCTATAGCCTCGTCGTTACAGATCAAGCTCTCATGCTCCTCTTGAGCCGCGTTAATAAACTTCTGGATTTCCTCATCCTGTTGCGGGCCAACGATCAGCTGGGTGCTTCTGCCATCCACCTCTTCGAAAGCGGCAGGCAATGGAACCTCTGCTGCACTGGCACGGTCTTCGGAAGCCATTTTAAACGTTTAAGAAAATTAAATTTCAAGATTCAAGCGGAGCACAAAAAACTCGTGTGAATTCGACAAATCTTTGCGTTATAATGAAAATTTTCTGCTGACTAAGGAAATCAGAAACGAATTTTTGACAGTTTTTGTAGAGTTTACTTTGATGATGAACAAAGATTACAAAGATTACATTTCCGTTTCATGTCTCGTTGTCCATTGAATACTTTGGCCCAGCCTTTGCACTCCTAGAGGAGGCCTCTAGGTATAGTTTTCTCTTCATGATCTCATGCTCTCGGGCTGCCTGGCGGATGATCTCATCTATGTCCAAGTTAGCTGCAGATTGTGTCTGTCTCCTTTGGCTGAGATTGCCACTGCTACGCAGCTCCACATAGGCTGCCGGTTCCAATCGTTTCCATAAAATATGCTCAGCCAGCTTGAAGACTCTCTAAACCTGAACAGTTGGTTGACTTTATAAGACTGACTTCCATTTCGGTTCGACTTCGACTTTAGAGCCGCTGCAGTTGCACACGAATGAGTGTATCAAAATTCAAGGAAAACAAACATTCTCAAAGATAAACACAGAGAATTCTACGAAATTCGAATACCCAAATGGCTGGCCACAGTTGTATAGGCTGATCAATGCTCTGTAAAGATTTGCTAGGCAAGTTCCACTATCACTATATGATTCTGATTCCGATTTACCAAATATCTAACTCAGTCAAACCTACCAGCTGCTGCTACTACGTGTATCCTCTTCATATCATCAACAAGTTGGCCATATCTTTTATGGCCCATTACTCGCTTCTGGCTCTTAATTTCAATTGATGTCAATTTTCCATAATCAATACAATTACGAGCAGAGCAGAGCAGAGCAAAGTAGGGCCACCTCTTCTCTGCCTAAGGATACTCGCATAAATCTTTACTAAACTATTACTTCATTAAGGGGTTTAAGTGATTTTCGGCCCTCTTAACTTTGAGTTAAAGCTTTGAGCTTTCAGCGATGCCAAAGCTTATTGGTTAGAGTCCTGGCTACCAACTTGAGGGTGTGCTGAGGCTATGGTAGGTTAATCACAGACAAAAATGGCTAGTGAAGGAATTGGAAACGCAGAGAAAACAACAATATCATTTGGGTTAAGATAGGTTAGGATTAGGCTGAAGTTCGAAGAGTTCGTACTGTGAGACTGTGAAAGGGAATTGAAAATGTTGAGGTTCAATAAGAAAGTTTGGCTAAAAAGTCATTTCATATATAAAATCCATATAAATTTATATAAATCCATATATAGGCCAAAATATGACACGATGAGAATTATCAAAAAGCCTTCTTTGATGAGGTGGCACAGTTTTCATACTATTCACAAAATGGTATATAAAGTATATATATTCTTGATCAGCATGACAAGGGGAATCGATATAAGCATGCACGTCCGTTCGTCTGCCCGTCTGTTTCAACACAAAGATCTCAGAAAGCTACAGAGCTGAAATTACCAGACGCTTCTCTTGTCTGCACGCTGGTTAAGTGCGAGTTTCATTTAGATTGAATAACTATCTCATATAGCTACCATATAACCGACTGTTCCAGAATGAACACTTAGTAGCATTACTTTTCTGTTTTTCATCCAAATCTAACCAAATTTGATGTATATCTATTTGAAGAGCCCCCACACCCGCTGACGAAAATTGATTTAGATCGGGCCAGTATATCGTATAGCTGCCATATAACCAATTGTACCGGAACGAAGACTTAGTCGCATAACTTTTCCGTTTTTTATCCAAACCAAACCAAATTCATGTTGTAACCCTTGCATCCACTGTAGCCCCACGTTCACCTACCAGAATTGATCTAAATCAGTTATACATTTACAATGTGAATGGTATACGAGCTTCCGCTAGCCTTCATTTCTGGTTCTCCTTCATTCCCATTCAGCCTACTCATCGGCAGACAAAACTATTGTGCTAAATTGGGAGGGCAATTAGTTATACTTTTAGAAGCACTCATGCATATGCATGTCCCTTGTTTAGACCTGTTTATAACTCGTCAAGGTTATGCATTCCTGCAGTTTTATTGATTAATGTCTAGTACTAAGTCCAATGACAGACCTACAGAGTCTACGTAGTCAATACCTAATAATTCATAGCCTCTAGCTATCACTAAGTTCCGGAAATCCAAAACAAAATGTCGACACTTTTGGAATTACCGGCTATGTGGCATCGTATTGAATTACAATATTAAAAATTCCATTTGCGGTGAGTAGGCGTGCTGTTGTTGTACTTGTGGCAAGTGTGATAAAGAAGCGAAGTAAACACAAGGCGACACGACATTTAATTGAAACTGAAACTTGTATGAAAACGAAAGCAAATTGCTTGTAATATTATATTAATGGGAAACAAAACACGCACATAAATTGAAATCAGAGAATCAACCGATTAGGCGATGTGTAATTGATTGGGAAAATTGGTTAAATTGATTTAAGGATTGATACACTGAGCCCAAAGAATACAAAAAGAAAGTCAACAAGAAAAGAAGACTTCGAAGAAGCTTATATACCATTCGTATTGGATATATATAACCAATCTATATCAAATCTGGTCGGTATGCATGTCCGATCTGGGTGTAACTTGAACAAAACTTTCAGCTCTGTAGCTTTTGAGACGTCTGAGATCTTTGTGTTGAAGCAGATGTAGTAGGAATATATATAATTTATATAGCTGGAAAGGCTTCCTTTTGTGCGTTGCAAGTTTCCTGATATAATATTCCACCATTTTGTGTATGGTATAACGAGGAGGGGAGAGGCAAAGGCAACCAACAACGTGATGGTTTTTTGTGCTGTCGCAGCAGCATTTGACTTTGACAAGTGACAATTAATGGTTATCAGATATGGGATTGGAAAGGGTTATATATGCATTGTAAACATTGAAGATGACTCAAAGTTTAGCCATTGAGAGGTAGAAAGCATTCAGGTCGAGCATCTAAATCATATAACTTTCGAATAAACACTCTTATGGAACACTTTTTATATGAGTTTGAGAAATTCCTTGTCTACGTTGACCAAATGTGATTTGGATGAGCTATCCTATAGCCTATCCTATAGCTTCCATACAAGTGACTCTTACGAAATGAAGTCACAGTATGGAGAACTTTATAATTGTCTTTTAAATGAACTAAATTCGGTATCTGTGACATGTCCCAAAGGCAAACTTGCTTTCTTATAAAAACTACCTTAAAAAACTACAAATTTCCAAAGATTTTCAACAATTTACTTATCTCCTATGGACCGATATGTGGCGTTTCCCTACGAGCCGGCTTTTTACAACACGCTGTCTGGGATCTTGCAGACAAAAATCACATGGATACCAAATAAATAAATAAATAAATAATAAAACTAAAAGAAAGTAGCGCAAGAAAAACAATAACATCTTCATAGCACAGAATAGAGAATGAGAGCCGCCACAAAAGTTGGCGCCAGGCGAAAAAAAAGCAGGCAAAGCGAAATTGCCAAAAAGAAAGAAAAATATGACACTCAGTCTAACTAGCATTTTGGCATTTCGCTGGGCAAAGGGGGGGTTAGTCCAAAAGAGACTTTGGTGGAAGTTGAAGGCATTCAGTTGAAGTCGACATTGGCATGCAAAATAGTAATTTGATCTCTGCAGTTGCAGGCAGAGGGAAAACTTGTTGCACTCACTTTGCCATTGATGTTGCCCTCTTGCTGTTGTTGTTGTTGCTGTTCCTGTTGCAACTGCAGCTGTGAAGTGGCTGGCGTGGGACCAGCCTGAGCCTGAGCCTGCACTGATTCGCCATTGTTGTAATAATCAGCCAGGCTGGGCACCAGCAGGACTCCCACTTTGTTGCGTGCCACCTGCTGATGAGTGCGTCGATGCCGCGCTGGCAGCATCATCCGGTGAGCCACCAGAGCCATGATCTTGGACAAGCACTTTACGCGCACACCCGCACACCACACGCTGGAATCAGTGTCAGAATCAAAGCCGCGTGTTATACCGCGTTTCGCCTTAAAGAAATGCTCGAAGCCAACTGAAAGCGAACGAGCCACCAAAACAGCTAAAACCGAAACTTTGAACGCACCGGAAAACTGGCGTAAAGGAAACGTCGTCTAGCTATCTCTGTCACACACACACTCTCACACAGATACTTCTTCTGCATGAGTGTTTGTTTGATGAGCGTTTTGTTGCTGTTGTTGTTGTTGTTGTTGTTGCCTTAATGTTAATATTAATGCGGGACGCCAAAGTCTCTGTGTCTGTGGCGGTGGCTGGCGACAGTCATGTCTGTCTGGGTGTGTGTGTGTGTGTGTGTGTATGTCAGTGTGTGGGTTAGTTTACCAGCACGTGCACGCCACATTTAATAAAGGATACGGATACGGATACGAAACAGCCGAACGACTGTTCACCGAAAAAAGCAACAACAACAACAGCAAGCAGGCAGGAAACGTGGAAACATGCCACACAAATGTAATATTTGTTGTTAAAATAAAATGACGAAAAAGCGAACAAACATTAGAAGTGGTAATCATTTTGAGAAAGTAAACAATACAGAGTCAACGACTATGGAAATACACTACAAGGAATGGTGACAGGTTGATTGGGATCAGAATCTTTCCTTCACCCATCAAAACGCTTTATGCAACAAAGATAATTTCTGACCTGTTAAAAAAAACAAAAAAAATGTGAAGAAAAGAAAGAATGTTTTTCAGTGTATTCCCAGTATTATTTTCAGTTTTTTATTCACTTTTTTCGGCTCTTTGTTGTATTCATAATTTAACCTCATATGTAAGAACGCGCATGCCACACTCCCCTGCCAAAGCCAACGCCAATTCAACAGACAGACAGACAGACAGACAACAGCAAATTTAACAGAATGTTCCTCTCCCTCCAGCTGCTTGACCTTAACCAATGCCACTGTGTTGCCATTGCCATCCCCAATAACAAACAACATAAGCCACAAATGAAAAAGAATATAAGAAAACAACACCAAAAACCAAACATTTTGATATTTTGCTAAACCATGACATGCTGCTGGAATTAACATGCTTATGTACACACGTTCATATGCATAAGTACGTTATTTAATCTGTACATGTGTACAACTTTGTACGTCATTAAGCATGTTTAGGGCAAAATGTACAATTAATAGAGAAACCCCACTGGAATGCCCGCGAAAACACGTATACGCCTGGTATACAAGTCAAGGTGGAAGGTAAATAAAACATCATCTACTTTTTGGGGCGGGCTAAGCGGCGCAGAGACACACTCACAAAGGCACGCATAGTTCACTATAGATCAGGTTATCAGCTAATAATGCTATAGGGCGCCCTTTGAGAACTTTGCAATATAACACGATGTTTAGCTTAGGTAAAAACATATATATATATATATATCTTAATTAAATCATCATCAAAACTTACCTTTTATGGCAAATGTAACATGTGGGGGAGTGAGGCTGGCTTCGAGCTACATCGAAAACACATGACGTCATTTTACAGCAAAGCGGCACACATTCATAAATTAGCTAAGACATACAGCTAAGGCTTACATTGACAGTTTATAGTTAGTTATATACAAATACATATATAATTAGAGATGGGCGGTTCAAGAACTAAACCTTCAACAGGTCTTGAATCTAACGATTTTTCAGAAATCGCAGCATTTTCTGTTTTAAGCATATAGTTTTTGGTTTGTGATGGCTGCAAATAGTTAAACAAGAAATACAAATGTTGATAAGTTTTCATATTTTTTTAGTACTGAATTGACACGTATGCTCCACTGTTGAACCTGCCCTACATAAATCCATATGTCGCCTAGAAAATCCGTTTTGGCAAAACAAGTTTGACAAGTTGTCGCCTTTTGTTTTAAGCCATGCAAACGAGGTAGCAATTCAGGAACAAAGGAAGGAAGGAAGGATCAACAGAACACAAAAAACAGGACAACAAAAGAACACAGCCAGTCTGGTTGTAACAAAAAACAACCCACCCAATGTAAACAACCATAGACATCCTCCTCCACTGGCAGCGGCTGCCTAGGCTTCCAACTTTTGTTTTGCCCTTCTGCTACTGGTAGCGTCCCATAAATCACAAAATTAATCCCAATCTTCACAATCATAGCAAAGAATGTGAATTGCAGAAAGCTATAAAAGTCATCTCTTGCAACAAATCATTTTTGTGAACAAACAAATTAGATAAATACATTTTTGTAAAGTTTTTTTTAGCAAGAAAGTTTCTTTTAACATATGCAAACAAATTGCTTACAAATTTTAATATTCGTTTCAATTAAATGTTTTCATTTCATATGATTATTCCACAAATAAACATATAATGCTCATTTTCAAAAGATTCCGCCCAGTATTTCGTAATTTTGTTTCCCAACACTTTTTCCCAACCCAAATTCAGCACTGAAACCTACCAAAAATACTAAAATACTAGCTATCTGGTATATTAAAATAGTAGATTTTAGTATTATTGGCATACAAAAGGTCACACTGCGCAAATATATGTAAATATAAATATACATATTATTTTCATCCTGCCCATTCGCAGCAAAAGCAAACTGTACAAGACTTGTACGTCCCGAGAAATAGAATTGGAATAGAAATTGAGTGGATAAACTATCAAAGGCGGAACGCATTTGACAGGCCGGTTTGTAGAATATGTGATAAAGAAGCTCAATTTATATCTAATTAAGTCTTTTTGCAGTCAAAAGATGCCCCCAAATGAACCTTCAGTTACCATACTTCAGCCAAAACATCCAGTCCAGCTGAGTCCGTTTGTATATTGGTCACAGACACAACAAACACTGCAGCTGAAAGTGGATCTTAAAGATTCAAAGGTCACAGCCAAAGTCCACTGGGAAAAATCAATAACTGCTAAACTCTACCCATTTCTTGTATTTGCAGGGCGCCATAGCTGATTTCTCGCCATCAACGCTAGCATTTAGTGCCCGTGGCCATGGCGCCCAAGGCGTGAATGCATATAAGTTCGAGTTAAAGTTTTATGCCCCCATAGATGATGAGAATGCCAGCTTCACGGTGACGGATAATAAAATAGAGCTGCTGATAAGGAAGGCGGAGGCAGTATGGTGGCCCCGTCTTGTGGCAACGCCACAGAAGCCCCATTGGCTAAAAATCGACTTTGATCGCTGGCGCACAGAGGATGATGCAGAGCTCATGGATGAACCGCCAAGGGACGTGCGTGAGGATTATGAACAGGAGTACAATCAGTTGCAGAAGCGCGAACTAGGCTACATTAAGGGTATGTTTTGCCATCGTATGCTAATAGCATTTTATTTTGATAGCCAATTTACAGAGAAAACCAAAAAGGTGTACATGATATTGTATAACTTGGCCATGTTTGTGGGCTATCTGTACATCACACTCGTCATGACGCTACTCTACTATCGCGATGGACCCGAGAGTATGAGCAAAACCTATGCGAATGTTGGAAATGCCTTTAAGTTCGTGCAGTTGCTGCAATATCTAGAGGTGCTGCATCCCATATTTGGCTACACCAAGGGTAGTCCATTGGTGCCATTCTTTCAAATCTCGGGCCGTAACTTCATACTATTCCTCATGCTTGAAATGGAGCCAAGGATGCAGACCAAGCCTGTGGTTTTTTATGTCTTCATCATTTGGTCAATTGTGGAGCTGGTGCGGTATGTATGCAACTCTCTAGTGGATGACAAGTAACTATATTATACATATATATTCTCTGACTTACAGATATCCCTACTATCTATCGCTGCTGCTGAAGCATGAGCTTGGCCTGCTCACCTGGTTGAGATACACCCTTTGGATACCTCTCTATCCCATGGGCATTGTCTGCGAGGGTATCATCGTCTTGAGGAATATACCCTACATCGAGGAGACCAAGCGCTTCACTGTGGAGATGCCCAACAAATGGAATGCAACATTCGATATGGTCTTGTTCTTAAAACTCTATCTGCTGCTCCTTATACTCCCAGGCACATATTTGGTCATGTCACATATGTCCAAGCTAAGGGCCAAGAAATTGGGTCGCCAACGCAAACGCAAGCATTTGGACTGAGCAATCGGTGAACGTGCGTGCTGACGACAGAATTATGTGTTTGAAATATTGTCTAACTTTTCATGTCCAAAGATCCTGTTTTTTATGTTTATTAAATTTGAGAAAATACGAATACACTACCGGCAATGTCACTAGCTAAAATCTGGTAACAGCATTATAAAGTTTGACATTTTTTAGCCTAAACGTACTCACAACGTTTTGATGTACAAGTGCTATTTATTTACTTTACAGTGAGTTAAGAAAATCAATTAGGAGAGAAAATTTCACAACTTTTTCAATTGTGTCAAAAAGCATAGATGCAGCGGTGAACTGATAATGCAAGATTGTCATGTGAGATACAGGCCACCTTGCACATTAGTTCCACTTCAATACATTCGTTTCTTGCATGAACACTTAGTTGTACAACAAATTTGCTCTCGTTGGATACTCCACAATTTATCAGTCGTTCTAAAAAAGCTCGCGTCGGTTGGTTGAAGGAAATGATTAAAGATTGCTGCTTCAAAATACGTGTATAGAATCGTGACAGGTGACGAATCATGGATATATGCGTATGTGCCGGAAACAAAACAGCAATCGACTCGTGTGGGCCTTCCAAGATGAGCGAAATACAATAAAAGTTGGTCGTGAAGGAAACACTGTGAAGCAATTGGTCGAATGTTTCTTCAGCCGTATGGGTCATGTGGCCACCGTCCCTCTTGAGCAAGGTAGAACGGTCAATTCGGAATGGTCCCCGTCCATTTGTTTGCCAGAAGTCTTCGGAGAAATTCGTAAAACCAACCGCCATAGACGAATCATTCTCCATCATGACAAATGGTTAGAACGAATGCAAAAGTGTATTAATCATCCAGGGAAATATTTTGTAAAGGAATAAGGTAATTTTCATTCATTAATTGCTATAAATAGTACCCCTCGTACTACAAATTATATTCGTAGTTGGGGAAACTGTTGACAATTTTATAGATTGGAAATGAAAGATATAAATAATCAGGCTGTACATGAGTCTGCTATAGAAGTTTTTGTCTTTCACATACCAGCAAGCTGCGCGCATTGAGCGTTAACATCCTTTCAATAAACCTGAAGTATGGTCCTTCAATGTGCTCCTCCAAAGTATACCAAACCAATTTGTGCAGGCGAAGCTGAGATCTGAGAACCACACTCGATGGCCGTTCGACTGACTGAACTGAATTGAGCACGTATAAGTATTTGTGATTGCGCCAGGTCCTTTCGCTTTTGCCTTCGCTGCCTCTGTCTGTGGTCAATATGCCGTGACAGGGCTTTAATTGAAGTTTCCTTGGGGTCCCATATTTGGTTGTTCTATTTGTTTCCTAATTGACTTTGACGCAATCCACAGTCTGAAAGATTTATGCCCCCATACACACGCGCGCACGCATACATGCCAATTAATCGCACCTGCTCTGCCCGTGCGGCTGCTCCTGCTCGCGCACGATAAAAGTGAAAATTCTATTTCTATCTATCTGGCTTTATAATCAACCAAAAACGAAGGCAATGGCAAAAAGTCTGGGCATGAATAATTCAAGTGCAATTTACGACTGCAGTTTTTGGCGGCTCGAAATCACTGCAAAGAAATTGAGCCACACATGGGAACCGAACTTGCACCAGGCGGGGTTAACGCACAACTAATCACTGGTCAGGGTTAGCTAAAAGGTGGCCACCAGCAGGCAGCTAATAATGCTACACTTTTGGTAGTTTCTTGATTACTTTTGGGCGAGGGATGGTAAAGAGCCTAGAGATGCAAGGCTCGCGTGAGAATAATCGGAAGCGTAAGTAGAAGTGGAGAGATTTCAGGAACTTGTGGAATGCAGTTCCAAAAATGCATATTTAATGTGATGTTTGTTTTTTTAGATGATTGGTTTTCACCTTCGGGGCTATGCTTCACCTTCCTCCAAGCGAATGCTAATGTTAATATGGCTTATGCTCTCTCACGCGGCCATCTCCAAAGCACTTGCCACCTCCTGGGGTAAATGAGTTTTTGATTAATGTCGTGCACTGGCTTGGGCTATATACACCGATTGATTTTCAGCCAGTTGCTTGCAATACATTCGACCTCCGCCCACAGAGACAAATGTTCGGACTTATGCCAGTTGACAGCTGGCCAAGGGATTTGCTATACATTTCCAAGTGAATATATAAGATGAGCTCCAAACTCTCTCGCAGCCAAGTGCAGACGTCAGCAGTGGCTTGCAATTTTTGATTTACTTGTTGGGAAAATTTGTTCTTTCCCCTTGCTAAAGGGTCGGGTGGGGTCGGGTCATTTATCAACTAAGCCACTGGTCTATAAGTGGCTGATAGAGGGAGTTGCGGGAAGAGAGAGAGAGAGAGAGAGAGAAATAGAAATGGAGAACTAATACACGCTTAGTCAGTGGTCAGTTCAGTTTTATTATGTTTTGGCCAGCATTATGGGGGGCATTCCAAAAATATATATTTATTTGAACAATTGGCGTGGCCTGACTTGCACGTAGTTCAAGGATTGCTCGATGGCGTAGAGGTGAACACGCTGGAACAGCTCATGGATGGGGAGAAAAGTGTGTATGTATCATATAAAATGATTGTAACAATTTCTTAATTATGTATTTCTTTGATATATATATCCATAGCCAACGCCCAAATGTATGCAATGGAAATCCACACAAGATGCACACGCGCACGCATTGACTGACTGATTGGATGTTGCTGGGCAATAAAAACTCATAAAATCAAATATAATAAAATCCCAGGCACACACGCACGACTCCGACTACATTGAGCCACATATTTGCAGAGCAAGTAATAAAATATATATACTATATATATGTAAATGAATGCCTTGTGGCCTTGGTTCTTTGACTGAATATTGCAGCTGCAACTTTGAAAAAGTTTTGCCTGGATATATGAGAGCTCCCCCTTCCCACACACTCACACACACACGTGCACATCCTGTCCACAAGATTGAACATCAAATATGAATACCCTGCGCACTTCAAGGTGCTTCGCTGGGAATATTGAAAACGGTTTTACTGACCGGGCAAAGACATGGATGGCAAAGAGCATGTCGAGTGGGTGGCTGGCTGGGTTGTGTTTTGTAAAATGATGATAAATGAAAAGAAGCTGCAAAACACACAGCTGCTGCTCAGCTCAGAAGGCAGGCAGCAGCTGGAAATTGTTGAAAAATGACTCAACGTTCATGATGATGAAGATTATGATGATGATGATGATGATGTGTGTGCAGTCGCAGCTGGCAAGTAATTGTTGTTAGCATTTGTTTTTAAGTAACACAAATATGCTCTTATCAAGCCACATGAAATGTTTTATTGAATATCTATGAGAAAAAGTACAAGATTTGAAAAGTCGCTTGGCTGATTTTTGATTGAGACATAAATTTAAATGATCAAGTTCAAATTCCAATTCGATTTACTTTTACTTTTCACAGTGAAAACAAGAACAAGCCTGAATATTTCACCATTTTCTGGAGACAATCTCAGACCCTCCAACACCATAAGAGTCCGTTATCATACATTAACACTGCAGTTGAATGTTTTAAAGCCAAAATGTCAGTCTGAATTTAAGTATTCAATTTAAACCCAAACGAATTTATTCATTAGGACTAGATAAAATGTTGCTCTTAATCGCTTGCAAAGTTATTAAAAAGCAAGAAAGGAAGGTTACCCATGGCTTGCCGAAGCTTATATACCATTCGCCTTGTAAATATATAACAATTGAGTAATTTAACTTAACATTTCTTGCACTTATTTCGTTCAAAGTTTCACATAGCAACTGAGAGACACGATATTTAGGGCTCATTCAAAAATATAATCGGAAACGCTTCCTTCTGTGCGTTGCAAGCTTCAAGACAAGATTTATATGCCCTTACATGTTTTGTGAATGGTATAAGGATACCATTTGAAAACCTAGCCTTGTACAAAATATGGCACATAGATTATTATCTTCACATATTTCTCGGCTCCTTGGCGCACACTTTTCTTTTGTGTGGCTCGGTCTGGCTTTGAGGCTGAGGCTGAGGCTGACTTGTTTATGTCATTGTTTTCTTGTTGAGCATTTTTAATTAAAATCTTATTTGTGACATATTTTTTAGTCATAAATTCTGCTTTCATTTTCAAAGAGCTGCTAAAGATTCATATTCATATTTTATATTTATCTAACATATGGCAACATGTTGCAGGTAACGCCTTGGGTGTAACTTGAATATGGGTTAGAGTGCTGCCAAGCTGAGAATCCAATCAATCAAATGTGAAAAGAGAGAAAGTTCATACATTTTCACACAAAATATGAAAGTATCTAGGAGGACTAGTTCTTCCTATTTGCTTGCCTTACAATTTCAACGTATCCAAACAAAAATCCTTCTGAAGTTCAATAAAAAAAAGCTTACTTAAATATTTATTCACATGCTCAAAACGATGGGCCTCTGTCAAACTCTAATTATCCACTTCAGTAATTGCGACTGTCCTCTGCCTTTATTGTATTGAGGCTGGCCTTCCCCTTCCAGACCGCTGCTCTATGGCAAGTGCCCGCCACTTTTCAGGCAGCCAAAGGCCAGAAAATTTTATAAAAAATATTTGGCCCTAAGTTTCTCAGGCTGTCAGCCCTTTTTTTGGGGCACAATTGCTTGGCCTTTTGTGAATGTGTATATATGTGTGGGTGGGCTGTGGGTCTTTAAGGCGTCTTTGGAAGATTCATGGCTTGGCGGACAACTGTTTGTGGGCGTTGAAAAATGTGGCGTTGAAGGCTAAGGCAGGAATAAGGACCTCATTTTGAATAACAATTATTTTGTATATGAGAATATTGTCTCAGGCCCTAAAGCACTTTCACAGCCTTGAGTCCAATAAAAGTAAGTACTAAAACGCTTGTAACTGTTAAGTCTATATAAACTATTCTCCTCGGGGCTGATTTCCACCATATGATAATCCAACAGGTGGAAGTAAGAGCTACGACTTGCTTTAAAAGTTTCAACCAGCAGCTCAAGGAAGAAAGCACTGATGCCAACATTCCTCTTCAAAAGAAGTTTAAATTTCATTAAAATATATTTAAAATAAATTTATTGTTTATAAAACTATCACAACTTTCAACTCTTTCTTGAATTTGAGAAAAAACCTACTTCGAAACTACTTAGAATCTACCTTCTCTAGCCTAAAATAAGTTCTATTAATTCCCATTAGATCAACGGCCCCGCATGCTTTTTCTGACCCTTCAAAACCCGTCGATTGTGTGGCATCGCATAGCGCAGCTTGCTCCAAAACAGCGGATCTCCCCACTTCAGGTAGGTGTTGAGCTTCAGGTAGGCCTTCAGCTCGCTATCGATGCCATCATAGCTGTCCAGCTCCTTGTACAGAATGATAATGATGCGCTTGCGCTTGTCTTGCAGTGTGGCCTGATAGGCTATGCGGAACTCCATCCGTGCCCACACCGAGTCAATGAAATGCTGCGAGAGTATAATGATGACCCGCTTGGAATCGTCCACAGTGCGTACAATCTGCTCGGGTATGCAATCGCCCACCAGCCAATCCCTGCCGTGCAGGCAAACCCGAAAGGCATGTGGCCCCGCCTCCAATTTGGGCAGCAGCTTGGCTATCAGCTCTTCATCTTTGTGGGAGTAGGATATGAAGGCATCATAAGTCTTGTCCTTGTCCAGCTCCTCCTCAGACACCCAGCAGAGACAACAGTTGTGATTGTACAGCCAGATCTTGAGCTCCTTCTGGTACATCAAATAGAAGACGGTGAGGAGGCAGCCCACTATGACCAGGCCACCCAGAATGCAGCCAATGAGCAGCACATACGAAGGGCACAGCTCAAAGGCCTCCATCTGCTGGAACGCCTTGTCCTGGCAACGCACCTCTCCTATATCCTGCACCCGCTGCGGCTGGGCACGCACAAAGCCCAGCAAGGGCAGGGAACTACAATCGCAGCTCAACGGATTGCCAGCCAGGCTTAAGGTCAAATTGTTGTTTCCCTCCCGCAGATAGCTGATGAAATCCTCGCTGAACGCGCTTATCCTATTCCTACGCACATCCAGTTTGCTCAGATTTGTGGGCAAGCTCGCGGCATCCACGCTCGCCAACTGATTGTCGGCCAAATGCAGCTGGCTAACGTTCATATAGCCCAGCTGCGTGGTGTTGGACAGATCGCTCAGACTGTTGTTGGCCACTTTGAGTACGGTCTTCACTAGCTTGGTCTGGGGGAGTGGCGGCAACTCTTCTAGTCCACTGCCCCTACAGTCGATGATAAGGTGTCGACTCTGCCGCTGAACCCAACAAATGCAACGCTCGGCGCATTCCCAATCTTCCGCCTTGTACTGGCACGTTTCATCATTGGTGCAGACCAGAGCCTCATAGTTCATGGATAGACGCGTGCCATAGAACTGTGTGGCACGCATATCTATGTAGTTGAGACTCCTAACCTGACTAAAGGCCGTGGGCTCCAGGGCTGTCAGGGAATTCTGATTAACCAGCAAAGTGCTTAACGAGGTTAGGTCTACAAAGAGTTCACTGCAAGTCGGATTTAGATATGGGAGATTAGCAGGTTAATGTGGGCTGTTAAGAAGGCATTTTGTACTGATTGATTCCCTAATCTCTCTAGGATTATATTGGCTATAAACTTCGAGTAAACTGACATAGATAAAAGCACGTTAAGTCGTAAAAAACTTCAGATTTGAAGAGGTTTACGGGCACTTGACTCAAACCAGACGAAACGGAATTCGCTATCGTAAATCGGGTGCCATGAATATATCTACTGTATATAGCTTTTTTCTATGATTAACATCTCCGATTGTCACTGCGTATAACTGATAGGGCTGCCTAGAACTGGGAGCAGAGAGAGAGCGTTGGAATTGATTAATTAACTTTTATAAAACTGATTGAGTTTGTCGGGGCCCTATCGAGTGGCAACGCGCCATCTTTTAATCAACGTAAACAAACGTTCCAAGTTGTGTCAACTTTGATGGCAATGAAAAGCAAATAAGAATTTGCAGTTCAAAGGCGAACTTTGTATACTCTCTCTCTCTTCTCTCTCTCTCTCTCTCTCTTCTCTCTTTCTCTCTGTCTTAGGATTAATATTCCCTTTCGCTTCTACGCACCTTGATAAGCTTATCAGACGATTGTTGGACAAATCCAATGTTCTCAGCTCTTGCAGGCCTCGAAATATGCCCTTGGGCAGCTTGGCCAAGGCATTGGAAGACAAATCCAGCAATCGTAGCTTGCCCTGATCGGCAAACAGCTGCTCTGGTAATCTGTCTAGATCATCATTTCCCCGTATCTTAATCAACTTCAAATTCCTGCTGCCCTTAAACATCTTGGCATCCACATGGCCAGTGGCGCGGAACAAATGCACCTCCTCCAGCTGTTCCATTGAGTTGAACAAGTGCTTCTGCAAGCGATTCTGTCGGCCTCGTTGGGTATCTGTCAGCTGCAGGCTGAGATTCCTCAGTTGCTGCAGATCCTTAAGCAAACTGGGCTGAAAGAGCACCATAGTGGGATTCTCAATGGTCAGGGTTTGCAGGGTCTGAGCCACCGAAGTGAGCAGATCGTTTGGCAACCTCTCCACATTCAGTTTCAGCACCAGACAGGTTAGATTATTGAAGGAATGGAAAATCGTTTCCTCCAGCTCCACCGCATTGCTCTCGAATATAAATTTCTGTAAGCCTGGCACAGGGCTGAAGTGCCACATGTTGCTTAAAGAAGTGGTAGCATCCTCTGGTGTCGTTGCCTCTGTTGATTTCATTTGATAACTATGAATCTTATCTTGAAAATAACTTGTGCTGGTGATCTCGTCGACGCGATCATGGAAGCTTATCATATACACCGCCTTCACACCCAGCACCGGAAGTAAGTCCTCCAGAAATGTCTCTGGCCAATAGCTGTAGGCGTGAAACTCAAACTTGGCCACCTGCTCAATGCCAAAGCTGGGCAGCAGGGCCATATCGAACTGGCTGTAATAGCTCATGTAGATGCTGGTGCCCGTATCGCTCACTTCCAGCATCAGCACGTACTCATTTGGGCAGAGCACACGCACCAAGTTCGCCTCCGCCTCGCAGCCGCAAGGCATTGCCACCTGATGGCAATAGCTGGCCAGCGGTATGATCTGGCCACGCGCCATTGCCAAAATGGCAAATGGTAAGATAAACCCAAACATGTTGACGAATTTCGAACCCCTTTGATGAACACACGCGTCCGCGTCTGGGTTTCAATTGTGACTAAAGAAAACTCACAGCTGTTCCGCCGGCATATGACTCGCCCAGGCAATGTTTGTGTCTTCCCTTATCCGTATCGCAGTCATTTATCAGTCTTAGAGTATTTCTTTTGATAACTGGCAACATATGCACATATATATAGAATGTCTTACATTTGAGACAAAAATATCACAAAAATGTTGGTTATGTTCTCTAGAGGTGGCGGCGTGAGGGAACTGAATTACTCGTTTCCCCAGTTAAATGGAAATTTCTATTCTGGTTTACCAATACATAGAATTTATGTGCTACGCTCATGTGTCACGCTTTCCTCTCTGTTTGAAATTTTCAAGTGCTTTATTGAGTATTTAGTTATAATGGCTTGCCCATATTATCATCGTATTGAGATCTAATCATCCTAGTTTGCCTGGCGCTTGATGATAATTGCGAAAAACTATATACATACATACATACATACAAGACAACTTCAAAGATAAAAGAAGAGAGGAAGGTTAGGTTCAGGTAACCGAAGCTTATATACCCTAACAATCTTAACAAAGTTTGTCAACGGACATGTAGGCTGGTTTGTAATGACAACAGGCAGCGAAAGTTTGCTTGTGCATATTCAAACATATACATATACATAACTACATTCTGATATACAAACACACAAACACAAATGTAAGCTTTACAATTGAGAGAGACAGAAGATTCAGTTACATTTGTACCTCTATCTCTCTGTATCTCACACACACAGGGCAGTGTCCATATGATATAGCTGTCCGATCCGAATGAAATTTGGTCAGCATACGTGGAAGCATCTAAGCCAGACATATACCAAATTTGGTGCAATTCGGATAAAACACTACGATTTTTGCTGTACTAAGAGCTTATTCCGAATTGTTCGGATATATGGTAGCTATATTATATAGTGATCCGATCTAGATCAACTTTAGTCAGCAGATGTAGAGGCTTCTAAAACTGACATGTCTCAAATTTGATGCAATTTGGATAGAAAACAACGAATTTTGCTATACTAAGAGTTCATTCCGAATCGGTCTTATATATGGGAGCTATATGATATAGTGGTCCGATCCAAATGAAATTTGGTCAGCATACGCCAAGGCATCTAAGACGGATATATACCCAATTCTGTTGAATTCGGATAAAAAACAACCCAATTTGCAGTACTAAGAGTTAATTCGGAATTGGTCGGTTATATGGGAGCTATATGATATAGTGATATGATCTAGATCAACTTTTGTCAACATACGCTGAGACATCTAAGACAGATATATACCAAATTTGGTACAATTTGGATATAAAGCAACCAATTTTGCTGTACTAAGACTTCATTCCGAATCGGTCAGTTATATGGGAGCTATATGATATAGTGATCTGATCTGGATAAAATTTGGTCAGCAGACGTAAAGGTTTCTGAAACTGACATATACCAAATTTGGTTAAATTTGGATAAAAAACAACCAATTTTGCTGTACTAAGACTTCATTCCGAATCGGTTGGTTACATGGGGGCTATGCGATATAGTAGTCCGATCTTGACGATTTTTACAAATGACTATCTTACAGCAGAACTGAGCCTACTGTGACAATTTCAGTGCGATAGCTTTAAAACTGACAGATTAGCATACAGACGGACAGACAGATAGACATGGCTATATCAACTCGCTGATTAAACATACATATACTCTATATGCTTCCTTCTATGTGTTACAATGTTTGAGACAAAATTAGAATACCCCCTGCCAGGGTATAATAAATATCATAAATTTGTAAATAGACAAATAATCGCCCCATATCTACTTCCAGCTTTTTTTATCAGACAGCCTTACCAAATATGTGCCCCCCCATAGAAAATATTTACCTTAGTTTTCTACTAGATTATGGGTTTTATCAATGAGAGCGGTTGCTTTCAAGTGCTGCCCCAGAAAATGTGGCGTAAAGAACTCTAGCATGAGTCAATGCTTTAGAAAAAGCCATCAATTATTAAGTGTAAAACATTGTCTACTTTCAGGCAAATTGGAAAATGATACTTTAGGTTTCACTTTTAGCTCGCATATACTCGAACGTGTGTGTGCTATATGAAAGGCACATTGACACTCCCACCACCATTGACACTCCCGCCTCCTCACTTCTGACACTCATGAAGAACCTACATGACAACAATTTATTTTCATTTTCAGGTAAACTTTTTTCTGGAATGGAGACAATATGACCAAAAATAAAGCGGTCATAAAGTCGACACTCAATCACATAAATAGCAAAACTTCGATGGGCCTTGAACCGTGCCAAGGTCGAATTTGATGGCAGAGGCATACAAGTTAAGCCACTCACGCTTTCGCCTCCATAAAAATGTATCAAAACTTTGTACACACACTGTGGCGATATGTGTGCAGGAGGGGGGTTGTGTATGAAATTTTTCATAGGAAACACCGAATCGACCATTGTGAACTGCCGCAGCCACAGCGGGGTCCTTCATAATTAAGTTTGCCTTGTGACCGCGTTGGCTCAAACTCAATTAACTGCTTTTTGACAAGCGACAGGCGACAGGGGCAGCATCATCGAACAAAACTTTTGAGCGGCAGTTTAATTGGTATTATGTGAAGGACAACAGCAGGTCCTGGCTACTTATGCACATACACCAAGCCAAAAACTGACCTTTCGGCCTGGCGAAATGTGAAAAGGCACACACAATTACACGCCCAATTAAACAGCAGCATCAACCCAGGGGTTCGGGGGTGTAGTCTCTTCTCAGCATGGGGCATTGAACACATTGTGTTAGACGATATGTTAGACACTCCTTTTTATGGCCAGTGTTGTGAAGCGATTTAAGCTTTTATGAATTTCATTAGGCTGAGATTATCGGCCATTATCCACATTTGCAACTAGTTGTCCAGCCCCAAAATGGCTTTTTTGCCCTTTTATCTCAGCTAACACATTTGCTGCGGTCGCTCCACTGGATGTCCTCTGGTTTTTGTGGTCCTCATTAGGGCCATATTTGCATGCAGTTTTTAGGATTCTAAGTGCCAGGCTGCAATGTGGTATGAGAAATACATGCAAATTCATCACAGTCCCTGGACTTCCAGCACTCAAAAGGGCATTTCCCATAGCTGTCACACAAACGAGGCAAACACACACACACACAGACACAGACACGGACACACACACACTTCATTCAATCATCCTCCATCCTCTGGTTTAATTTATGTTGAAGAAGCTTAGAATGCCACGTGCCAAAGTTGGCGCAGCAGCGGCAGCGTGTGGATTAGGTTAACGGGGGTGAATCTAACTTTACCCACTTTCCTCTACCCATCACCCTCCTCTGACAACTGTCAACTAATGCTATTGTTATGGCAGCTACTTAAACCGCATGCCCCCTCCCCGCAAGCCCACAAGCAATGCTGACATTTTGGCAAATTACATTTGCCCAACGCAACAGAAAATGTAGCCAGGCGAAAGGGAAGAAAATGCAGTTTTCCGGCAACCACATAGCAAAATTTAATCAAAATATATATATATACATGTAAGGCAACACAAAAGCTATGAGGAAAAGCCACAATTCGAAATGCATTTTCCAGTTGCAACGAAAAAATCAAATCAAATCAGGACAATGTAGAGCGGAATAAGTTAGTTCAAGTTTTAGTTACACAAATCAATGTGCTGGTTTTCTGTTTTGTTAGCAAATTCGAAATAGAAATAGAATAGAAAGGGAAACACAACAACAACAACAGCTCAGATAGCTGCAATTCCATTGGATCTGAAAGAAATGTGCAAGACTGCGTATACGCAATATGACTATTTGCAAAGGAAAGTAAAGTAATTGTGGCTTTGTGCCATTGCTTTTAAGTGCAATTGCAAATTCCAAAAACAAACAAAGGCAATCTTATATAGAAGCTTTAACTGCAAATCAAATGGTTAAGGAAATGTTACTTTGGCTTACTGAGAAGAGATTTCTTGAGTATCCCTATAAAAGTTATATGAAAGATACTCTTTATTAGAGATTTCAAAGTTGCTTTCATATAATTCAAGTCAGTAAGTAAGTTAAGACTTCAAAGGACCCACAAAGGACTAACATTCTCATAATCATTGTCATCACAATCCAATCTAATTCGTATATATTGAAGAATTGCAGCCCAATCTCCTCATGCTTCTTCGTCCCTTGAAGCAGTAACAAAGTTAAGGAACTTTCAGACATCTGCAAATCTGTTTTGTCTCCTTCAAATGTAGCGTAAAAAATAGCAAAGAATCTAATTCTCTTAGTCTTTGGATACGTATACAGATGTGTAAAATATATAGATTAAGAGAGAGATGGCATTAAGGAAATGGAATACAAAAGGACAAGCGCCAACCGCAAGATGCACACACGCACACACACACACATGAGTGCTTGCTGCCAGGCCAGATGACAATAATATGTTGACGACATTTTCTGCTGTTGCACACACAATGACAGCAGCAGTGCAACAACACACAACAACAACACCAACAACAGCAACGACAAACTGGAACGACAAACGTACAAATCGACAAGGATGCGAGGATGCCATCATGCTCTCACTCCCCTGCGGCAACAGCTATAAACGCTACAAAGGAAGACAAAAGCCTTCAAAGGAAAACTGAAACACAAGCTACAAAATGTTGGTGCTGTCAGAAAGTGAAGAGCTTAAATACCCTGGAAGATCCTCTTTAAATATAATATGATGAATATACAAGAGTAGAACCATTTCACTTTCTGTGTACTTAATTCATATAAGATGCAGTGCTTTCGTGATTTTCTCTTGATAATATTAAATCAAGCTCTTTAGTGAGGATGCTGTTTTTGTTAGGACATCACCCAAAAGAAATATATAAAAGGAAAAACGACTGCAAATACACACAAAAAGGAGAGAGAAAGGGTAACTTCGGGTAACCGAAGCTTAAATACCCTTGCAGAACTATAAAAAGGAGAGAAAACTTAGTCGTATTTACTTCAGCTGTAGCAATAGGCGGCGAAGCAATCTTCTTCATTACCTTTGAATACTTTGGTCATGCTTTGTGATATGCAAACGCACACACTGTTACATACATACTGTATACATGCACATATATACAATAGATTCGCATTCCAAGAAATCTGTTTGTAAGTAAGAGAGACAGAGCATATGGCTACCACAAATAACGCTGCTTGGCTTGCAAAGAAGGCTTCGTTAGCGTCATATGAAGCTGAGAAAGTAGTTTGCATAGAAGCAAACGGAGAGACAGGCATACAGACAGCCAGATAGATAGGTAGAGAGATCAACATATAGACAAACAGATCGACATACACACAGATCGCCAGATAGACAGATAGACAGATAGAGAGAGAGAGAGAGACAGATTGACAGATAGAGAGATAGAGATATATACAGAAAGACAGACAGTTGGACAGATAGACAGATCGACTGTTAAAGAGACATATAGACATACAGATAGACAGACAGAGAGATAGACAGATCGCCAGATAGATAGACAGACAGATAGACAGACTGATACACAGACAGATAGACAGACAGATAGACAGACAGATAGACAGACAGATAGACAGACAGATAGTCAGACATATAGACAGACAGATAGACAGACAGATAGACAGACAGATAGACAGACAGATAGACAGACAGATAGACAGACAGATAGACAGACAGATAGACAGACAGATAGACAGACAGATAGACAGACAGATAGACAGACGACAGATAGACAGACAGATAGACAGACAGATAGACAGACAGATAGACAGATAGACAGACAGATAGACAGACAGATAGACAGACAGATAGACAGACAGATAGACAGACAGATAGACAGACAGATAGACAGACAGAGAGACAGACAGATAGACAGACAGATAGACAGACAGATAGACAGACATATAGACAGACAGATAGACAGACAGATAGACAGACAGATAGACAGACAGATAGACAGACAGATAGACAGACAGAGAGACAGACAGATAGACAGACAGATAGACAGACAGATAGACAGACATATAGACAGACAGATAGACAGACAGATAGACAGACATATAGACAGACAGATAGACAGACAGATAGACAGACAGATAGACAGACAGATAGACAGACAGATAGACAGACAGATAGACAGACAGATAGACAGACAGATAGACAGACAGATAGACAGACAGATAGACAGACAGATAGACAGACAGATAGACAGACAGATAGACAGACAGATAGACAGACAGATAGACAGACAGATAGACAGATAGACAGACAGATAGACAGACAGATAGACAGACAGATAGACAGACAGATAGACAGACAGATAGACAGACAGATAGACAGACAGATAGACAGACAGATAGACAGACAGATAGACAGACAGATAGACAGACAGATAGACAGACAGATAGACAGACAGATAGACAGACAGATAGACAGACAGATAGACAGACAGATAGACAGACAGATAGACAGATAGACAGACAGATAGACAGACAGATAGACAGACAGATAGACAGACAGATAGACAGACAGATAGACAGACAGATAGACAGACAGAGAGACAGACAGATAGACAGACAGATAGACAGACAGATAGACAGACATATAGACAGACAGATAGACAGACAGATAGACAGACAGATAGACAGACAGATAGACAGACAGATAGACAGACAGATAGACAGACAGATAGACAGACAGATAGACAGACAGATAGACAGACAGATAGACAGACAGATAGACAGACAGATAGACAGACAGATAGACAGACAGATAGACAGACAGATAGACAGACAGATAGACAGACAGATAGACAGACAGATAGACAGACAGATAGACAGACAGATAGACAGACAGATAGACAGACAGATAGACAGATAGACAGACAGATAGACAGACAGATAGACAGACAGATAGACAGACAGATAGACAGACAGATAGACAGACAGATAGACAGACAGATAGACAGACAGATAGACAGACACAGAGGCAGACAGATAGACAGACCGAGACGGACATGTCTATATCGACTAGGCTTGTCATGCTCATTAAGAATATACTATACATACTTTATGGTACCTTAAATGCTTCCTTCTATGTATAACAAATAACGTGACAAAAGGATAATACCCTCTCCTAGAGTATAAAAACAGACTGCAAATACACACAAAAACAAAGAGCGGACGTGCCACGGCCGCCATTTGTTGCGGCAGTTTGGCAATTTTGCCATTTAATGTGCGGCGCGGCGGATAAGACTAAGAGTACATGAAGCGACTGATGCAAGTTGGCTTGCATCATGTGGTGCCACATGGCGTATACTTAATAACAAATGCCACCAGCTCTTGAGTTGAGAAACGACATGTCGTTGGTGTGGGTTAGCTGTGTTTTTACAGAGCAAATTAAATATGGAAGCTATGAATTCTGTTCAGAGGAAGGTTGTCCTCTATTATAGCGTATATATTTTATATTCTCAATTAATTACACTAACTGCAGTTGGTAAAATGAACAGAATATATATAATATATAGTAGGCAGCCATCTCCCTTAGTTTGGCTTTTGCCACACAACTATTTTTAACCTGTGCGGGTTTATTTTTAATTCACAAAAAAGCCAAAGCTATAAAATTTAACGCCCAACTGCAGTTCAAAGCAGGCTAAGTAGTGTTTGTTGTTGCCCAGAGACCGCAAAAAAGTAGCAGCAGCTGAAGTGAGTTCGGCATGAAGAGGGCTTTCACAGCGGCGCAACTGCACGCGCCCAAGGACGCCACCCACCCCGAAGCACATAGGCACACCTCTTTCAGCCACGAACGAGCTCAACCTGGAAAAAAGTGAAGATTGCGAAAAATAGAGGTATTGCCGCAGGCAACCAACAGTCACCCACAGGACGAACGCAAAAATTAAGCAGCTGCTGTTGAATAACACATCCCCTCACACCACCCTCTCCCTCTACCTCCCCTTCTCCTTTAGTTCCTTCGAATGCTGTCAACTTTTTCGGATGCAGCAGCGCAAGTGTTCAAATGCAACGGCCCATGAAGCAGCTACGCTACAAAATATAGAACAGTTAGAAGCTGAAACAGAAGCAGAAAAGAACCAAATAAAAACCAAAATGTAAAAGTTCGCTTCTCCAAAGCGAATGAGCAATGCCCTAACGACAGAGTGGCTGCATGAGTAGAACAACGATTCACCCAACTGATAAAACACAAATATATAGATGAGTTTCTGTATATGCCTTGCTTGGCTTCCAACATAACTATGGCAAACGTCAATTATATTCGGGGAAAATAGCAAATTCTCTGTTTCTCTTCAAACCAAAGACATGACAAGGTCATACAGCCCCGACAACAAAACAATATGTCTGTCAAGAAAGTTGCATTCAGCAGGGCAGCACAGCGAATAGCACAGCATGCAGCTCCTTATATACTCATGTATTTGTATATATATATATATATATTTATATATATATATATATTTATATATATATATATGTACCTGCATTGTAGTGAGTCTTAAGGGTGATTTTGTATCCTCGCTTTGTTCCTTAAGTTTCCTTTTTTAGGGCCAAGTTTAAACAACTGTTGGGGCAGCTTTTGGCAAACTCGTCTCGTCTCGTCCATCGGAAGTGAAGGATAAACTTTCTACTTAAAATTCGACAAGGCAGCATTATAATAATATTGTGCTTAAGTATTCTCAAGTCCAAAAGAAACTGTAGCAGATGCACCAAATAGCACAGTGAGCTCAAAAATAAATAAAAAAAAAAAGAGTGGAAAAACGCTTAAATTCAAATAAAGACTGAAGCAACGATGAAACTTCAATGTGGAGAATATTACAATCTTTATAATCGTCTCTTACTCTATATAGGGTAAACGGGTATATTATATTCGTACGATGTTTACAGAAATGTTGCTGCATGTTTACAGAAATGTTGCTGGATGTTACTAGCAACATTGTTGCGAAGAGCAATCTTCGGCTGAAACTGCGGAAGAGTTTTCTGAGCAGCCTTTCTCACTTTTAGTCACTTTATGTAGTTGATGGCATTGTAGTTCACTGAATGAAGGACTTTCATATAATTTTCCATACATTTAAACATTAACTAATATCTTTTTATAATTTCACATTTTTTGTTCAAATTCGAGATGTTTTCTTCATCATTAGTTTTAGACCACTGTAAATGTTTGCTCTTAAAACGTTTGCCTAAAAACAACTGCAGTGCATAAATTATGCAAAGTTGGCCAGGACACATGTACACACACATGTACACACACATGCACACTCACGCAGGCTCACACACTCACACTCATGTGTGTGTGCACACAGATGTTTACCTTTCAGTCATCAGTGCATCTTTGCCAGCCCAGTTTTAGTTTTATATTTGCATAAGCTGAAAAGTTGCCTCCAAAATTGTTGCATTCACTGCACACACATCTTTCTTCAATTTACCCCAGAGACTATGAAATAGATAGCGAAAGAGAAAGAGAGAGAGAGAGACGCAGACAGCTGCAAAGATTCAGGCTCTCTGAAGAATGCAAATGCTGCAGAAATGAAAACAAAAGCAAGTCACCAACTTTTGGCCACCTTTTCTCCCGCACATTTTTCATTTCATATGCGTTCAAGTGGAAAGCAAACATACAATAAATTATATCACGTACACATGTACACACATACACGCACCCACACACGTAATATATAGTATATATATATAGTACATTCTGCTTATGCAGCTGCAAATTAATGAGACGTAAAAATAAAAGGTGCCGTGCCGTTTGGCAACCATTTTGCACGAGTATTATTCGATTCAGCGAACTGTAAAATTTGCCACTGCCGCAGGAAAATGTTCTGGAATTATACATTTTACTCAAAAAGTTATGTTAATTTGCAGCTACAGGGTGACAATGCAATGTTTTGTAAACAATTTTATATGTAACATTTTATATAGAGAAAAATTTTTGAACCAATAAGATCTAAAAAAGCGATGAAATTGTTAGAAAAGACATATGTATCTACATAGCTAGGCAGAATAGTTAAGCATTCTAAAGATGGGTAACTGTGTTGCTCTAACTAAAGTTGTCCAACAATTATAATCAACTACGAGATTAACATTAACATATATATATATATATATATTTATATATATACTTGTCGCATCTAGTTGAAAAAGTTTGCTAAGTTAATAGAAATTCCTTAAGTAAAACTGCAAATGGGCAAATGTTAAAGAACAAGTCAGCTTAATGCCTATGATTATAATCACAATCATCATCATGATAATTATCAATAATTTGCAGTAATTTGCCAAAACGCATTAGGTACACAGAAAATATGTATATATATATATATATATATTCACATCCAACAAAAATGTTTACTTATGGAATGGTGCAAAAGTGCCGAAGGTGGATTTTCGGCAAGATTATTATCATATTTTCATTAGGCAAAACTTTATACCAATAAATTACAAAAAAAACAAGAAAATAAAGATGGTTTCAGCTTGCCGAAGCTAATATACCATTCAGATTGTAAATATATAACCGATCTAGATCGAATCTGGTCGGCTCGCGTCTGGCTACAGTCTATACAAGGGACACAAGACGAATTTTTTTTCAATTTGGATGAAAAACAGAAGAGTTATGTTCAATCCGAAACAATCGGTTATATGGTAGCTATACCGTATAGTTGGCCGATCTTGATTAGATCAGGCCAGCAGACGTGGGGCCTCTACAAAAAGATACGAGCCGAATTCGGTTTGATTTGGATGAAAAACAGAAAAGTTATGCTCATAAAACTTCATTCCGGTACAGTCGGTTATATGGGAACTATCAGATATTGTTGTCCGATCTGGATAAAACTTGCTTAACACATGTGGAGCTTTTTCAAATAAATACACACCGAATTTGGTTAGATTTGAATGAAATATGGAAAAGTTATGCGACTAAGCCTTCATTCCGGTACAATAGGTTATATGGGAGCTATACGATATAGTAGCTCGATCTGAATTAAATTTCGTCAGCGGATGTGGGGGCTCATCAAATGGATGTACACCAAATTTGGTTAGATTTGGATGAAAAACAGAAAAGTAATGCTACTAAGTGTTCATTCTGGAACAATCGGCTGTATGCGAGCTATGCGATATAGTTGTGCAATCTGAATGAATCTCGAACTTAACTAGCGTGAGGACAAAAGAGGCATCTGGTAAAAATTTCAGCGCTGTAGCTTGTAAGACATCTGAGATATTTGTGTTGAAACAGAAGGAAGGACATACGGAAGGGCGGTCGGACAGACGGACATGACTATATGAATTCCCCTAGTCAATGCTGATCAAGAATATATATATACATACTTTCTATTGTGGAAAACGCTTCCTTCTGTTCATTGCAAACTTCCTGACAAAATGAATATACCATTTTGTGTATGGTATAAAAAAAAAAGGAAGATTAAATAGAAAAACTGAAACCAAGCAAAACTTTTCTGGCACACATCCACGCTCATCTCTCTCACAGAGATAATATGAAAGATATGAGCAATAACTAAAAGCTAATCAACGTCAGTTTAAGCATCAGGATAATTATCGTTAGCAGCCGCCGCCGCCGCCTCAGCCTCCGCTACGAGAGGGGGAAGAGCAGAACTGCCATCTACCAGCAGGCAGCATTTTCAAATGCAATTAGCTTGCGACAACGCAAAACGAAAACTTTGCAGCTTTGATTTTCAACCACCTTGCCCCTTCTCTGGCCCAGCCTAGCAGCCTAATTAAGAACTTTTCCAGTAGGAAACCCTGGGAGGGTGGGCAGGGTATAATATTTAAACACACACATGGTTTATATAACATGCAGTTATGACTGTCAGACGACATCAGCATCAGCATCAGCTTCAGCGCTTTCAACAGCCATCAACACAGTGTCAGTGTCCGCGTCCGCGTCCGCGTCCTGTGTATCGTGGCAGCATCATAACAGGAAGCTACACGTCTGCCAGCTCAAAGGAAACAGGAGCTAGTGAGTACAGTGGGAGAAAAAATATATAGAGAGAAAGAGAGAAAAACTTCAGCTAATCAAGTGGAACTTTTAATGGAACTTTTATAAAGTAGAAAATTTAGCTGCTGGAATTACTTTCATAAATTCTTTTCTATATTCATGAAATTCTATAACATTGAATGAAAATCTTGTTGCTGAGGTTAGCCCAAACCCAATACTGGAAGGACACAGCTTAACCAATTATCATATATAAGAAGATATCCTTGCCTGGCGAGATTATAAATTCATAATTTTCTGTTTGTGTAAAAACCCAAACTCTCCCTCTTTCTCTCTAAGCACCCCACACAGATGATTGCGGAAACTGCACTGTCGATTATGTCATTCCTGTGGCACAGCAGTTCTCCTTCTCCTATCCGCTATGGTCCTGGTCCCCCCTCACCTACTTATGTGTTTGTTATATCGCCATAATGCATGTCTTATCATACGCATCAGCCTCAGCAACATGCAACAGTTCTGGTTGAGTGTGATTGGGGTTGTGTTTGGGTTTGTGTTTGGGTTTGTGTTTGCTAACGAGACACACAGGCACAGAGACTTTTGTTTGCCTGAGTTAATGAACCAGCCGATATGGATGTTATGTCAGTATATATATATATAATTTTATACATTATTTTTCATGACTTAATTAACCAGAAAGTGAGACAACAAAAAGTAAATTGAGAGAAATGCTTGGCCTGAAATTGTTAATTGAAGAGAGAATATAGAGAACAGAACCCTATATATGTATGTGGAAGCTCTTTGAACCTTAAATATTTGTTGTAGCTGGAGTTAATACAAATTTATTATAAGCAGGCTGACATCCGCATTGAAGGTCATAAATAACTTCCATTGGCTCTCGCAGAGGCTGTGACATCATAAGCCGAATTATTTTGTTTATAGAAGAAATATCAATTAAATTTAAATAAAATTGACATAAACATAAATCGAGTCCCCACTTAGCGTGGAGGCCATATAAAAATAAATGAAGATGCATTGGGTGCCAAATGAGGCGCAACCACTTATGGCTGCTGCTGTATCCGAACGACGATAGTTCCCCTGCCCACAAATGTAGACGCACGCATCCGCATCCTGTCATGCATTATGAGTTTATTATGTGCTCTTTGGCCTCGCTCTGTTAAAGGCGCTGCCAGTTGCCACTGCCACTGCCAGTTGCCACTGCCACTGCATTTGGTTAGCCCACATTCACATCCCATTCCAGTTTCTGGCTCTGGCTCGACTTTTGTGTCGAAATATAAATTGTGCATAATTTGTCAGCATAAATCGCAAGAATTGCTGCTTCACGAGCAAGTTGGAAAAAAACGAATTTCTTTTTTTTCTTTTGGCTGTGAGAATGGATGGATTGAGTATGTGGCACGTTGTTAATTTGTTCACTAATTGAGCGTGGCAGCTGGTGAGAAAGGTAAGGCAGGGGCAAAAGCACACTGTGAATGTCAAATTGATTGTAATTTGCGAATGATTTTAGATTCAAATGGAAAGCTAAATGAGGCGCCTGGAAAATTCTACGAAATATCAAAGTGTTATGCGAATTTCAGCAGGATAAGTAGAACTGATTTGTGTAAGTACACCTTAGCTTACGTAATTTCGACTTTCAGATTCTAACTTATTCAATTAAAACTATTGGGTTTGCAAGTGTACAAGAAGGACTATCTTTCTCTCTTTAAAACAGCATGAAGGAAGCCACAAGATGCTAGAAAGCTCACCCGGTCAGACCTAGACCAGCCACAGAAATCGACAGTTACCTCAAGATTTAAATAAAGCAGATCAGTAAGACAGATGTCCATCGTCCATTGGCATATTCAACACCCTGCTAAAGACCCTAACAGCCAGATAGGTATATCATTCCAGCACAGCTCAATAGCAGGCATATTTGTAGCATGACAAGAGGAATCGATATAACCATGTCCATCTGTGAGTTCCCCGTCCGTCTATTTCAACACAAAGATCTCAGAGATTGAGAGATCTCAGAGTTGAGATTTTCACCATATGCTTCCTTTGTCTGCACGCTGGTTATAGCTTCCATATAACCGATTGTTCCGAAAGGAACATCAAGAAAGACTGATTGATGAAGGTCAATTGAATTTGACATCAATATTGTCCTTTGGGAGCCGCCTCTTCAGCCTTCTTCTACTCAAGGGGTAGGGAAGATCTCTAGCAAATGGATTAGGGTGCTCTGCAAGCCTCAATGTTTCATAGCTGTTGAGTTTAGTTCATCTCCCACTAGACACCGAGGTCCTTATGAAGAGTGAAACTTAAGCACATACCACGGGGTGCCACAAATTTGATAGAGTGTCTTATTTTGAGGAACCTAAACTCTTCTTAACTGGGTTTTGGAGGGTCACAGGGTCACCGTATTGGTAAGACGTATCTAAGGACAGTTGCAAACAGTTGCGCTCCGCTCCGCTTTAGTAGCCAGCCAAGATTTTTAACTTTGCCCTAATCCATCAACTTTCTGATTTCATATGAAAGCCTATAATATAATTGATAGAAACTTCTCGAACAGAACTCAAGAAACTATAACTTAGTTTCTTTAAGTCCTTATAACTTTTCAGCCTTTTCGTTTCATTATGTTCGTTATAAAAAATGCATACAAAAAATTGATCTGATACGTCGGTTCTGCTGTCGTTCAATGTCAGCGCTGACCTTCAAATGCCACCGAATCATGCAATAAGGGCAAAAGTAAAAACGCAGCAGCTAATCTCAAATGCAACAGCTCAAAGAAAAAACCAAACAAAAACTTTTGTTTTTAACTAATGCAAGGGTAAACACGCATGCCACGCCCACATCAACGCCCATCACACTGAAAAGTGCCCCCAGTGCCAAGCATAACATTTCGTAATTGAGGCGCAAGTTTTTGTTTTTGTTTTTGGTTTTTTTTTTGGAATTTTTCGTTTCTTGTTGATGCGATGATAAGTTCAAAAAACTGCAGCCTGAGTGACGTCTCAGAAACTCAACTCAATTGCAGGACTGAAGGAAAAAAACACAGCAACAAATATATATGCAAATGTTATAATGAAATATGTAGTTTGTGCCGCAGTCAAGTTGAATTGAATTAGTTCTCGTTGGCTGCGAAACTAAAGAGCTCTAAAAGGTTATTTAAACTGGAACTTAACTAAAAATTTAACATTTACACTTGCGACATGAAGTTCACATGTGTTTTCTTAGCCCTAACCATATTAATTTCATCAATGGAGCCAGCTTGCGGCATTTGTAAAACCTTTACGAAAATAAGAGAATGTAAAACGGCCAACATTCTCTGCAGGTGGATCAAGGAGACGCAAACTTGTGTTGCCAAAACAACATAAATTGCATAAATTTGATGAGAAAATGACAAATGGAAGCCACATGAAATCGATGTAATGGGAATTACAAATGCATTCCTGATGGCATTTATCTCCTTTTCCAACTAAAACAAACTAAATGCTTTTGTTAACATGAGAAGACATAAATAAATAAATGAAATTTGCAATATTCATTGTTAGCATTGCTTTGCCTGACTGATTTCTGCATGATTGCAAAAAAAAACTACACAGCAATAAAGGGCTGCAACTTTGTGGGGGGAAAACATTGAGGATATTCACCAGCTGTAATAAAGAGTTAAATTGTTGATTGTAAATTTCCAAATTTTATCACAAAACAACAGAAGACATGAGAAAAACTTAATAACATTTCTCATGCCCCAGATTATGTTTACGAATTGCTCTTAAATGATAATTCTTTCAACAAACCGATAGCAAAACACGTGCTTCGATATTTTAACCCTATCGAATATTGGCTTTCGGTATTAGAAATTTCGATAAGGAGTAGGACAAGGACGTCAAGATCAGAGGGCCAGAATGTCCGCTGCTCCTCATATAGTTCGGTTTTCAGTATAAATTCACTATAAGTTTGCCCAATGGTAACGAATGTATTGAAGTTGGCCTCTTGAACCCCCCTTAAACCACCCTTCCCACAAAGCTGGCTACGCCCTTGGGCTGACACCTTGTCAATTTATGCTTCTCCTCAGCTTCTTCCGAAGAGGGAAGCCAGCTGGATCATCAATATATTCTCTACCATTAGACAAACTTATTGTGAATTTCTACTGAAAGTCAAGTGGTAGGCTATGCAATGCCCCTCCCCACTGCCCCTCACTGCCCTTACTTAAGAAGATTTCATAAAAATTACAGAATCTTCCATTGGTCATTCACCTGTGAAGGCTTTCTGAAACATTGACAATTTTCTCTCAGTGCACACACACGGGTGCTGGCAACTGTCCCCCAGGCAGTCTCTATCTCGTTCTCTCTCTATCAATCCCGTTCCGACGCCACCCCTTTATCTACCCCCCACCCCTCGGGTAGGCGTTGTAAGACGCCAACGCGTCCTTGAGCGCACTTTTCTGCCACTTGCCTTCTATTTGTAATTTTAACGAGCTTGCTTTGCTGTTGTTGTTGTTGTTGCTGTTGTTGCTGTTTTGCTTACTGTGTGACAAGCATGAGAGTGAGAGAGGGGGAGGGGGATCACTTGTGCAATATTTGCTGTACGGACTCAAAGGGCTTTAGTTGCTGTTGTTGTTTTTGTCAGCAAATTTTCTATTCAACTTTTTCGTAAAAGAAAATGAATTTCCTTTTGCATTTCCTTGTCTCGCTGTGCATTTGAGGATAGGAATTTTTGCTGATGATATGAAGCACCGACAATCCTTGGCTGTCTGGGCCAACTCGTGTTGTTGTTGTTGTTGTTGGTGCTGATGTTGCGGTATGTGCGGCAATTTCCGGCGGAAGCGTGGAAAACTTTTTTCCTACAGGTATTTAAGTAGCCTCTCTTACGGGCTTGCTTGCAAAGTTATTCCTTGTCGCCCTGTCTCAAGACCTCGACTAGACTTTACATTATTTGCGACTACTTTTAGGCGACTGTGACTTGAGTCATTCTTCAATGTTCACACTTCCGTTTCCGGAGCGTTGAAGAAAACACAGTAACATTAGCCAGCAACATTAGAGTTGCGACACTGAAGTAGTTCATTCTACGGGACTCTAAACCATTCAAACGTAAAGAAGGTGAAGAGCTTTCCTTGCCTAAATGGACTTGACTTCCAAAAACCAACAGATATTGTAAATCATTAGAGATTTATTAACAGTTTATGGTTATTTTCTTAATATAATTATTCGACTGTGAATAATATTCGTAGAACAGTTTCAAAGTTCTTGAAATACATATAGAACTATTTATTCAAGGGTTCAGCCTTCTTCACACAAGCATTATTATTCCAGATGCAATAAAACACAAACGTGCAGCGTGCCCTCTCTATAATGGATGAGCAAACGTCGCCCCAAACGTGGCCCAGCAACAATACGGCTATGCAGAGTTCCAACCAAATGAACTTCATATTGCAAAATCACCAGCGAGAGTGTTAGATATTATAAATTGTAATTGAAGACTAAAAGAATTAAAAGCATGGCAAATGCTTTAGCTACGGGTAAGTATAAGAACTTGATGGGAATTACATTTTACAAGAAGAAAGGAAGGCTAACTTCGGTTAACCGAAGCTTAAATACCCTTGCAGATTCGGCTGAAATTTGGTTAGCATACGTGGAGGCTTCTGTCAGACTGAAACGTTGCAATTTTGGTTTACTTTGGCTAAGAAACAAAGAAAATTCGGTATAGTAAGAGTTCGTACCGAGTCTGTCGGTTATATGGGAGCTATATGATATAGTAAGCCGATCTAGATCAACTTTGCTCAGCGGAGGTAGAGGCTCATAAAACGCACATGTACCAAATTTGGATCAGTTTGGATAAAAAACAACCTAATTTTGCTGTACTAAGAGTTCATTCAGACTAAGTCGGTTATATGAGAGCTATATGATATAGTGGTCCGATCTGGATCAACTTTGGTCAGCAAACGTAGAGGCTTCTAAAACGGACATGTATCAAATTTGGTTCAATTTGTATGAAAAACAAACAATTTTCCTCTACTAAGACTTCATTCCTAATTGGTCGGTTATATGGAAGCTATATGATATAGTCTTCCGATCTGAACGATTTTCACATATGAGCAGCTTACAGCTGAAAGAAGTCTGTGGTAAAAATTTCAACACGATAGCTTTAAAACTGAGAGACAGACTGAGGACAGACAAACAGGGAGACAGACTGACTTGGCTGTATCGATCGACTCGGCTTGTCATGCTGATCTGGAATATATATACTTTATGAGTTTAGAGATGCTTCCTTCTATGCGTTATGAATATCGCTATATAATTATAATACCCTCTGCAAGGGTATATAATATAATACACCTTCTATAAGGATGAGCAAGGCTGAAAGTAGTTCACGAGTGAAGTAAGAACCTTCCACTTGAACTTTAATCAAATCAGTTCGCACTAGTTCCACAGATAATGAACTAACTCTAACGGGGGCGGGGAGGACACTCAACTCCAAGTGTCCTTTGACACACTCATAGATGTGTACCCACCCACACTCGTGTAAGTATGTATGTAGATATGAATATCTACTTTGGTTTAAGTGATTTGCATATGTCCTTTTTTTTGGGTGGCTCTTGTTGTGTGTGTGTGTGTGTGTGTGTGTGTGTGGCATGAAATACGATTTGGTATTTACTTTTGAACAGCAAATTGCTTTTAGTGGCTGCGACTTAGAAGCGTCTAACATTCATACATATCAATGTATGTGTGGATATGTGTATATATGTTTGCATCATTGTGATTTATGACAACACAGAGACGGGCTTGTCAGTGCCGCTGTCAGTTTGTGTGTGTGTGGGTGGGGGGGGGGCGTAGTATAGAAATATGGTAAGCCAATTTTAATTAAAGCAAAACATTTCTTGCACGTGAAATTGAAAATGCAATGGAAGGTGGGGAGGGAAAATATGTGTGTCAGGCAAACAATTTCAGGGGGAATTTTGAAGGAAATGAGAGCGACGCAAAGAGGTTGGGGAAAGAAAGCTGAAGAACTTCAATTCCATTTAGATTCCTTTTTAGCTTTTTATAGACACTTGTGAAAAATCTGCCAACATTATTTCAAATAAATTGTTCGTTAAGGCACACCAAAGAACACAACATGGAGGACGCAGATGATCACCGACCCAAATGGGGCCGCACTTGCGCTCGCTGTAAGTTGAAATCGAAACCGAAATCGAACCAGCATAATGTGGTGCCTCCCTCCGCCTTAGGCATTCTGATGCCGCAACGAGTTATCTGCTCCATAATGGGTTTCCTTGCACTCATCAATGCCTTCACGAATCGCATATCCTTATCGCATGCGATCACCGTGCTGGCCATATCCATAAACCGAACAGAGTCCACAGCGAGCCATTCAGAGGATGTTTGTCCCAAAGAAGAGGTGGATGAGGAAACACCTCAGGTGAGCCCTGATTAGCCTAGAGATCAAGTATGTATATCTGCTTTCCTGCAGGACGAAGGCACCTACGATTGGTCGGAGCAGCTGCAGGGTTTCATTTTGGGCAGCTTCTACATAGGCTACTTGATCTCGCATCTGCCGGGCGGCATTCTGGCGGATAAATATGGTGCCAAGTGGGTTCTGGGCATATGCCTGCTCGTCTCGGGTCTAAGCACTGCCTTTTCGCCTCTGTGCATCGAACTGGGTGGAGCATATGCCTTGATTGGCATACGCATCATCATGGGCCTGGCTCAGGGGCCCATCTTTCCAGCTCTCACTGTTCTGCTGGCTGCTTGGGTGCCCAAAAAGGAGCGCGGCACGCTGGGCACCCTCTGCTACAGCGGCGGCACAATGGGCACTATCGTCAGCAACTCCTGCTCGGGTGTGTTGCTCTACTCCTTCGATTGGCCCATCACATTTCTGGTATTTGGTGGCAGTTCCCTAATCTGGTTTTTCATATTTGTAGGTATCCTCATCTTGATACTAATGTGATTCCAAGTTCTAAGCTTATTACAGTCCGTTCTGTGCACCAGTGGACCCTACACCCATCCCTGCATCAAGCCCAAAGAGGTGGAGTACCTGTCCAGCACAGTGGGCAAACTAAACCGAGATAAACCGCCGATACCCTGGCGTGCCATAATGCTGAGCAAGGCCATGTTTGCGCTCATCATTGGACAAGTGGGCCATGACTGGGGTTACTATGTGATGATCACCTGCCTGCCCAAATATATGGCCGATGTCTTGCAGTTCTCGATACGATCCAATGGACTCTACACTTCGCTGCCCTACATAGCCATGTTTATATCAACTCTGGCCTGCGGTTTCATTGCCGACTGGCTAATCCACACTGGCAAAATGTCCTTGATTGCCGAACGCAAATGGGCTACCTTTCTATGTGAGTAAGAGGTGATGTCGAAGGCTGCAGCCAAGGTAGATGGACTCTTCTAACGGCAGTCCAAGGCAACCCCATCCCCTTGGCAGCCATCCATTCATAGCCAAATGTACTTAACCTAGCCTATTCTTCTCCTTATCCTCCCAGCTGCATTCTTTCCAGGACTGTTCATGCTCATAGCCTCGTATGCCGGCTGCAATAAGCTGTTGGTGGTCTCTCTCTTCACCATATCCATGTTCGTCATGGGTCCCTACTATGCTGGTCAGAAACTAACTCCCATGGATATGAGTCCCAGCTATGCGGGCACCATCATGGCCATCATCAATGGCTTGGGCTCACTAATGGGCATTGCAGCTCCACCAGTTGTTGGCTTCATGACACCCAATGTGAGTGTCGCCTGGCGAAGAGCATAGCAAAAACTTCTACAACTCTCTTTTCCAGGCCACGCTCAGGGAATGGCGTTTGGTATTCTGGGTGGGCTTCGTCATTTTCACCGCTTCGGCCATTATATATGCGATCTGGGCTGTGGGCGAGGTGCAAGAATACGATCCCATGTATCAGAAAGAGCCGAAGAAGGAAGAGCAACCAAAGAAGGCGGTCTGAAAGGGGCGTTTGATAGATGTTTTTCGGCTGGCATTACGCCATGTCCAAACTGCCTGTGAGCCCGCCTGTGATTTCTCAACTTCACTCAACTGTCAAGGCCATGTTGGAGGCGAGGCGGCGAGGGGGCTGGCATTGGAAGACTAACAAATGACATTTTCAGGCATTACAAGTTGCTATTTGATGCCGGCTTACTAAAGGCTCGTTTTTTCTCTTGTCTAATGGCGACCCTGGGCCAGAAGGAAAGGCGCGACCCAAGTCGGCACTTAATGATTTCCTTCCTCGCTTGTGGAAGCACTTCCCCAAGTGTAATTTGTAAAAATCATTGTTCAATTAATGTTTAGCCCCTTTTTAAAAATGAGAAATTTGTGAGCAGAAAATAAGTAAAATATTGGAAGAAATTTTAAACGTGGGCAGGGCAGGCAATGCTTTGAAGATTACACTTTAGTGTTATATACATATATCTTTGTTCTAGGAAGACTATTTATAGCAAATAATAAACATTTTTTCAAAATATTCCCCTTGATGCTGAATACACTTTCACATTCGTTCAAACCATTTGTCTTAGCAGTTTTCCATTCTTCTTGAGACAACTCTAACACATGATTTCTGAACGCTTCAAATGTGGCTTTGGTGCTCGTAAATCGTTGACCACGCAGTTTACCTTTGATATTCGGGAATAAGAAGAAGTCATTGAGTGCCAAATCAGGACTGTACGGAGGACGAGAGTTCTCCTGTTTGACGAGATTTGTGAGATCTCGCATTGTCATGATGGAGAATGATTCGTCTTTGGCGGTTGGTTTTACGAACTTCTTCGAAGACTTCCGGCAAACAAATGGTCGTCCACCACTCAGAATTGACCATCCTACATTGCTCAAGCGGAACAGAGCCTCTGCTCTCTACATATCTATGCACATTCTATGAACACCAAAGCAGGAAAGGAAGAAAGTAGACAGACAATCCATTCTCAAGGCTTCGCAATATTTATATCACTCTCTCACGATATTTCACCTCACGGACGCATGCTTCTCTTTGCTGCTGTTGCTGAAGCTGAAGCTAGGAAAGCTATAAACTTCCTTAGTATATTTCTATATTAGAATCATATAATCCGATCTGTATTTATACATTTATATATGCTTTATTTATTTGGCATCTTTCTTTCTATCGACACAAATACCATTCTTCCACATGCAGGATGGGGCATGTGAGCAAAGCTGAAAGGTGTGGAAATATTCGCAGCAATTGATACTATCGAAATTTAGGAATAGTATAGAAATAGTTAGGATTAGTTGAAGACAGCTTAACTTCATGTTGTAGAGTTGTCCAAGAAGCTGACCCTTAGAGTGCGCGAGCTGTTTTCCAAAGTCTAGCAAATGTGTGGAAAATCCATTTAGAATTCGTTAGAGACAGACTGACACAGAAAATTTTCAATTAAATAAGGGAAAAGTAAGCCAAAACGAAGCTTTATTTGAAACAAATAATAGGAATTACAAGATTTTAAGTCAGGAATTGAAATCCTTCTGCCTGCTTCTTATGCTAACATAGCCTCAGCAAAGTCCAAGCATATCTATCTATCTCTCACATCTGCCAATTTCCGGTTAGTCCTTCTTGAGCGTACAATAGCCGTGATACCAATGACATTTGCTGCTGGAAACACATTCCAGGGGATCCGTTTTGCCCACGCACTGAGCACTGATCGTCCTTTGCCCAGCCATTAGGCAAAGTAGAGTTAAAAGCAAGCTTGTCCAACTCTTCATGATGTTCCTCTAGTCATCCACAACAGAATGTTGACGTTTGGTCTTTAACAATGATATTTTAACGCAGCTAAAGTCTGACTAACAGGTCTGACTAAAGCATTTCATACTTCATTCGTTTCCAACTGGAAATAATCAGCTTAGCCTCAAATTCCAGTTCAAATGTAGGGAATGGCATAGTTTCAGTCATCTGTCGCCTCGCTTCCAAAACTAATTTCCTAACAACTTACCAAATTTTGGCCAATTTGTGAAATGAAAATGCCATCGATTTTGAGTTCAGAAACAAACCCTTTTCAAGTTACTGAAGGCGTCAGAAAACTCGCCGCAAATCGATTTCCAGGACAGCTCACAGCTCACAGAAAACGGATAAATGTGGTTATACAAATGGTGGGAAAAGGTGTGCGTGACGACGAGTCCTTTCCAAATTACTTAATTAACGCACTGCGACTGACACGACGACGCAAGCAAAGTAAGCTGCATTAAAGGAAATGGAAACTCAGACTCAAACTGAAACCGAAACTGAAACTGACGAATGCCAACCCGACCTTGGTCAGAGGAGGAAACGGTGGTGGGGATGTAGATGAAGACGGACTCGTTGAAATGCCAATGCGATTGTGGTAATGTCATTGAGTTTGGCATTTCGAGCGCTTCAATATGTAGCTGTCTGCAAGGCTCTGCGGAAGTGTGCTGTTAACTGTTTTGACCTCTTGACCTACCCATTCATTTCACCAACAATCCGCAAAAGTTGTAAGAGTTCTTTAGCATTAAAAAAAGGCAAGGGCGGCTTTTGATAAGCTTTAAAGGAAGTCACTGCTTGGGCGGCGCCAACAAGAAAAGTCAAGAAGGGAAGGCCAGCTTCGGCTACTCGAAGCTTATATACCATTCACATTGTAAATATATAACCGATCTATATGAAATATGGCAGGCGAACAGGGGGCTACAGTGAATGCAAGTGATGTTTATTTTTGTAGTATTTTTTTCGATTTTTCGACTTCAAAATTCAAGGAAAATTAGAAAAAAACTTTCAACTTCTTTCAAATTCATGCAGTTACATAGCTAGATTAATTCTGTTTAATTTAAAGCGTAATCAGTCCAAATTCTTAACATATATATGAATTTGAGACAGTAAAGATCACCACTACCAATAGATAGCTTGAGCTGAATATAAGATGCCTCTTTCCATTTTCAAAGCTCTTCCAAGTTACCAATTCATATTCTTATAGACAACCAGCTATGCCCCAGCTATGCCCCAAGGCTTCAATCGATAGCTAGAAATTGTCAGATTCCAATCAAAATTCCTATCAACGACTTGCGTTCCTTAGAGACCACTCAAGCCTAGACAAAGTCACAACCAGGCAGCTAGCTTTTGTCCATGTGGCCATTATGATCATCAAATATACACACTTGCCAATTAGATGGATGTCTTTTGAACACACTCACACAGCCTAAGTCATACGTGCATACACTATATACATATATATATATCGTTTGGCAGTGTCAACATGTCTTTGCCGCATGAGTTCCCTTTGGTTTGTTCTTTTTTTTGCCTTATTTCGCTCGACAAAGTTGTTCGGCTTTTTTTTTGTCTTGGTGCTGCCATAATCTTGATGTATTTTTCATGTACCTTATTATTTATTGGTTTTTTGATAAGCTAAATTGCCGAGTGCGCGTTTTCTCTGACTTTTTTATGACTTTATAAAGCCCGGCCACATAAATCTAGAAAAATAAAGTTCGGCTTTCCTGTTGTCATTGTTCGGCTCTGATTTGTTTTGTGGGTCCTTCGAGTGCAATAAAACAATTACCCAAGCATGTTTAAAATTTCATATATATATATACACATATACTATTGACAAAGGACAGGACAGGCCAGGACATATGCTAACAGCAGTGTGACCCACATGGACACGTGCATAGACACAAATTGTTGACTATTGTCCATGATTTCAGCCGGCAAACAATTTTCATAAAATTTGCTTGTCATTAAATATTTATGCTGGCTAAATACATTCATTCATCACAGCGGCTGACAGGGCGTATACGTAGTTTGAAATGTTACCAAAATTGTATGAGGCCTAATTATGCTCCCCCTGGAGATAGCTTAAAACTGAATTAGTAAACCAAATTGTTCGTTCGATTAATTGAATTTGGATTTCAAATGAAATTTAAATTAAAATTGGCTTAAATTTGTGGTCCCAGCTGTAAACCAACTTATGGATTGTTTAATCAACTGCTTCAGTAGTTCAATCTAAGGTAAGCAATCCTACTTTGTAATACATCTAAAGTTCACAATCGATTTCAGGTGCTAACTAAAGGATTGGGTTAAAAAATATAACAAATTGGGCAGATTTTCTAAAGGATGGCTAAGAATTTATATACAATAGAATTTAGAAAATGAAATTCTAAGTACATTTCGGTAGCTAAACAATGGAGCATACGTGTTATAGATATATATAAAAATAATCTCTAAATTTATTATATAAAACGAAACAACAAAGATACTATTTGTAAGCCTTTGAGCTAGGTATTCCAATAGGGCTGTGATAAAGCAGACTACTTGATAAACTGTTCTATTTGATGTCTAAAGAGAAGACAAGGAGATCGATATATTACAACTAAGGCTTTGTTTATATGGCAACATTTAAAGATATGTTCAAAAAATATCAGTTCCTAAATGAAAAAGTTAAAATTACTTAAAATTTAGTCAATATACGAAATGTGCTCAAAAAGTAAGGTGACTTTTCGCGTGAAACGTACATTCGCTTATCAATTTTTGTGTTTTTAGCTGTGTTGGAACACGAGGAAATCGAGTCACGTCTTTCATAGAAGGGTATAGAAGGATATAGAAGGGCGTAGAAAGGGATAGAAAAGGGTACAGATGTGTATATATGGGTATAGAAAGGGATAGAAGGGTATAGATGAGTATAGAAGCGTATAGATTTGTATAGAAGGATATAGAAGGGTATAGAAAGGTATAAAAGGGTATAGAATGGTATAGAAAAGTATAAATGGGTATATGAGGCACAAAATAGAAGGGCATAGAAATGTATAGAAGGGTATAGATGAGTATAGAAGCGTATAGAAGGGTATAGAAGGGCATGAGAATTCTGAATTTTGATCAGAAGAATTGCCGCTTAAACAACAGTCAAAAGGGTCATAACTGGTGACAAATCCTGGGTATATGCTTATGACGTCGAAGCCAAAGCCAAACCGTTTCTTCCGAAACTTCTCCATTCTGATCAGAAGAACCGTCGCCTGTGAGAGGTTTTCTGACCAAAAACAACAAGCTTTAGCCATCATATTCACCGGATATGGCCTCTCTGCGACCTTTTCCTGTTTTCAAAACATAAAAGACCTATGAAAGGATGAAGATTTGCAATCATTGATGAAATATGTAAAGACTGCATGGCTAGAAGAGCTCAAGGCTATAGCATAAAGTGCTTATAAGAAGTAGTTTGAAGATTGGGAAGAGTCGTGGCACGAATACATTGTCTCTGAGGGGAAGTATCTGAGGTAGATAGATTACTTTGAAGGGGGCAAATCTATAAAGTCACCTTACTTTTTGAACACACTTCCTATATACATATATATATATACATATATATATATATATATAAATATCTATTTCGCATTTTTTGAATATCAACATCAAACTAACTGCTTATCAAGCCACATGGGAACACCTTTTCTCATTGCTTACAAACATTTTCTTTGTCTAATCGAATCAAGGCTAGATGGAAAAAAGAAAATCAATATAATTTGTGTACTCACATTAAGTCCGCATTGGGTTTATAAATTGCGGTGTTTGTTGAGTTGAGGCCGTTATGTTTGCTTTTAATTTTCGATTTTCATTCCATTTCAGCCATTTCGTCTTCAGACACAAACACGCCACGCAGTAATTCCAATAATTATTACTTATTTAAATGGATCGTTTCGTGCAGCAGCAGCAGCAACAAACAACAAATAACAACAAGAACAACAACAAGTGTATGTATTTCACTCCTTTTGATTTGTTGTTCAATCAACTCTGGGCAGGATTGAGAATTTCTAGAGACACACGCACACAGACACGGATGATTGAATGATAGACACTTGCCGGCGATATCTGCAAATAGAGAATTTGTTATTTTAGACAAGAATGGTATTAGGTTCTCTCTTTGTATAAATCAAATATGGCTTATCAACTTATCAAATATGCCAGCCACATTTCGGTGACCTTGGCAGGGCCTTTATTTTGTAGGCTTAATGCATGCGTAAGCCTAAGCTTCGATAAACCGAAAAACGCCCATCAAAACCACTTCGATTGCACAAATGGGCTAGACAACAGAGACAACAACAACAATAACAACAATAACAACAATAACAACGACAACAACAATGACAATGACAACAAATTGATAGAAATAGGACCAAAATGCTGATTGTGTGTGTGTGAGAACAGAACAAAAACAACAGCAACAATAACAAAAATAGGTAATAAAGGGTTTAGTTCTGTGTAGGCGAAAAAAAAACAATAATATTCCTGTGTTCGTGATGTTGCCCCTGCACAGTGGGGTCCATGTGACATATGTGAATGTGCCATATGTGTCTTAAAGTGTCTAAATAGTTGTTCAAATTTGACTAAGATGGTTGGAGAGAAAGACTGTGTTCAGGTAAACGGAGCTTACATTCCGTTGGAGAAATTTTTTGAAATTCAGACTAGCGCCATCTGTCGTAAGTTCTGCGTACTTTTGATACTTTTGACTCTGCCGCAGTTTCTGCCGAAAATTGCTTTAAGCAACTGGGTTTACACATGTTTACAACCCAGCAGAATGCTGTATCTCTCTCCCCCTTTCTTTCGCTCTGTCTTTTCTTCTTTCGCTCTCTGTCTTTAGGGGAGTCTGCATACCAAATTTGATGATTCTAGCTCTTATAGTCTCTGAGATCTAGGTGTTCATATGGACGGACAAGGCTAAATCGATTCCGCTGTTGATGCTGATCAAGAATAAATATACTTTATGGGGTTAAAAACTCTTCCTTTTGGGTGTTACTTACTTATTGACTTATTACTTAGTATCTATTTGCACGAATACAATATACTGGCTAACTCTATATAGAGTAGGAGTATAGTTATAATACCCGCCGCAAGCGTATAAAATGTAGACATTGACTAAGCCAAGAGTATTAACATGGGAAATTTCTAACCCAACAAGAAGACCAACACAATTTCGTGTTGACAAGAGCTAGTAAAATGGGATGTTCATAATGATTATTGCATGATTCCTAAGTCTCTTCTCAAAGTAGTCATTTGTATGAATATACAAATTTGTAAAACGAAGCTTCTTCCAGAATCAATATATGTATTAAGTAATACCAGCAGTAATACTTACATTCTCTTTATATCAACTTCATGTCTCATAGCCAAATTTGTTATTGGTTGTTCAAATTTGCATTCAATGTTCATTTATGCCAACCCTTGCCCCGTTTTGTGGCCACTGTGCCACATGTGGACAGGCGATTTTTATTTGTCGGCCTCGCCCACACAGCTGTGTCACAGTTGATTTTGGGTCTGTGTTTGGACATTTAATGCACGTTTTTCACATATTCAATGAATTATTATTATTGTGGAGTTCTATATGGTTTGGCATGGTATGGTATGGTATGGTATGGTAGGGTACTATGCTAAGGAATGGTGTTGTGCCATGGCAGGGGATTATGCATATGATGCATAAACATGCTTATGCACATAAATCTATAATCAAGCTTTTGTGGGCGCATGTTTAAATTCAACATAAATATAAAAAACGCCCTCAGTCTCTCTCTCTGAGGCAGAATGGATTGGAAACAGCGAGAAATGCATATATTTTGCGCTTTACTGTCGGGCCATAAAGCCCGATAATAAGTGTGCATAATAAAAATATACTTCAGGCTTATCAATAAAATCAACGGAGCTGCAACAAACATGGACACGGACACGGCCTGGTTGAGTGAGTGTTTGAGTGATGGGGATTGGGTTGCCCAGCTTTAAGAGCAGCGCCATTCGCTGACACATCACCAGGTGCAAACAAATTGGCTTAACACCTTGCCGCCATTTGCATTCGTCCGCTTACATAAATTGAAAATCCTCTTGATGAATGTTTTATACATTTAAAATATAAATTAAAAAACTAAAAAACAGTTTAATTAATTTGTTGGCCAGCAAAGAAATTTGCATGCCGAATAATTTATGTTCCGGCTGCCATAATATTTTCAGAACACACTCACACCCGCACACTCCCCCACCATAAACACCAAGTGGAAATGTAGGTCAGAAAATGTGAATTGAAAAGCAAAATAAGAACAACAAAGCGCTCATATGTTAGTAGGAGGAGTGCATGTGTGTGTGTGTACTTGGGTGCTTTGTCGCACTGTAAAATCAATTTTCATTAAACGCGGCACACGCGTCGTATGAGTAATCAGCGGCAAACAGCACATACAAAATGCCGAAAACAACACCACCACGTATGCGCTATGTGTGTGGCATTTAGTCAGTTTATTTGTGTATGTGTGTGTGTGGGAGTGTGAGTGTGTGTGTAAGCGGCGTTAACATACTTATTTGTGGCATAAATCAATTTAACGCTAATTTCAATAAAACACAAGTGAGACATTCCATAAAAACACAGACACAAGACAGACAAAACAGACACAAAAAGAACCCAAGAATGGATATATTTTCTGCAAATGATAATTTATACGTTAATTGTGATCAATGTGATTAATTAACTATATATCTCACATATATAAACTGATTGATATAACTTGAAATGATATGGAAATTTCTGTCAAGCAACTGTCAAGCACATTTACCTGTCTTATTCAATTCAGATCTCAAGTTGACTTTTTAACGTTTTTTGGTTTTAAAGTTTATTCTGCAGTTTGTTTAAATTAATATTACAATAATAATAACATAGCAGCAGCACATGAAAATCTTAAAGCTCGACAATTTGTGTCCGCCTTTGTGCGATTTTTGCTGATGATGTTGGAATTGCAATTGTTGAAATTCAAACTGTAACTGTTGGCTGACATGGCAGCATTCGGTTGGCTTTTCTTCGGAGAAATCACCAAATTTTATGCTTTCGCAGTTTTTTATGCACATTTTTTCGTATGGTGACCTTTGGTAGCACAGCAACAGCAACAACAGCAGCAGCAGCAACAACAACAATTTATTTTGATTACACTTTTGCCCAGTTTTCTTTTTCTTGTCAAGTTTTTTGTAAGTTTCTTTTGTCATTCGATTTTATGGCTGCAAAAGTTTGTTTACATATTGAGAAAATTGCATATGTGAATGAAGGAAGTGGAACGAACACATATATATATATATATATATATATATATGGAAGAGATTTTTCTTAAAGTGAAAATTCTAAGTCAGCTGAACTGCTTACTGAAGAGAAGAACAATACAGACTGCTGGCAGGACTATAAACATAAAACTCAAGCACCAATTCATACACAGATATCGCACAGAACAAACAAAACAAAACGAAGAGGCGCAACATTTGCCTACAACAAAAACAAAGGCAATAACAACAAACAGAAAACAGAAAACACACAAAAACTCATTGACAATGGCGATGTACATTAAGCACTTTGACAGACGCAAAGACGAAGACTCAAACAATGTGAAGGTTGTATGATTGGTTTTTGCCAAGGGGAGAGGATGTTTACTCGACAGTTTAGAGTGTGGATGGGCTAGTTAAACGTCCTTCTGCTCGTGATTTTAAGTATATGTTTGTTTAAATTTACAGACGGAACTTAAATCTTTCCTAAATTGCCTTGTAATATCAACAGGTTACTCTTCCTTTGATTCTCTAGTTGAAATAGTTCTTCTAAGGTTACAATTTCTTAAAAGCAAATAAATTTGCGATTCTTAAAGACAATTACTGTTATTTTAGGCATTAACCATAAATTTACTTCAGTTATCTCGTAAAATCTTCTGTTTTGTCTACTTCCACAAACAGTTTATGTGATTTCCTTTGCTTTTCGACTTTCAAATCTTCGCTAAATTTCACCTCAAACTTTGAAACATTTCTCCTATTGCAAATTTGACTTTCTTATCATTCGATAGTTCACGCAATCATCGCTAATTTCACAATCTTCTCAATTCGTTTGATGTTTATTGAGCAGCATTAAAATCTAAACTGCCAAAGTTCAAGAAATGCTTTGTAAAAGTGCCTACATAAGGCTTAACTTTTGTGTTCTTTGATTGATATTTAGAATATTACACATACGTCGCGTTAGCAGGCAAGACCAGGGTCAACTTTTTGTAACTTTCACTTTTCACTTCCCTAGGACGCCGATGCCAAAACACTGTTGCTGGAGTTTGTTTTCTTATGCTGCCACTGCCCGCCTGTGGCATACGTACAGCACGCTGGCGTTTTGTATACTAAGGACTAAGGACTGCCGCTGCCACTGGCTCTGGCTCTGGCTCTGGCACAGCTGCCCATCCTGTGGGAATGACAAGAGCTCTCATTTCGCAACTCTCTTTCTCTCTCTCGCCTACGCTGTGCAGTGCGCGCGCAGGCTCTAAAGCGTAATTCTTGGGCAAGGTTAGTGTATGGTTAAAGTCGGTGTTTGATATTTAACATAATTTCTGCCTGCTGCACTTCAGTTTGAACTGTCGCTTTGAAAAAGTTGGCAAGGCTCCTGTTTATTGTTTATTTTCCTTCTGTTTTTTTCTTTTTTTGTTTTTGAATTGGTTTCAAGGAATTTCCCAAGATTTGCCACTTCATGCTGAGACAATCAGGCGTTGGCCAGACTCCCCCCCTCAAACATATGTATATGATGTGTATATGAGCTGTATGTGTATGTTTGGTATGTATATTTGTATGGGCTTGGCTTGACTTGAGTTGAGTTGAGTTGGCTTGACTGGGCTCACCCACGAAACGACTTTGAAACAAATTCTTAGTGGCCTTTGGCTTTGGCATTGGACAAAAACGGAAACGCACACATTAAATCTGAAAATTATGGCCTCATTTAGGAGTTGCGGCTTTAATCTTGCGTTCGTTCAGGCAAAGATAGTTCAATGATTGTGTGGAAAGTTAACTAAGACTTCAATTTGTGGAGTCCCAAAGTGAAATGTATCAACTTGAATCATGAGATTTTGTAGATCTTGAAATGGCTTCACTTGTTTAAAGAAATATTGATTATGTTCTCTATTGTGTATAAAAAACTATGAATCTGAACTATGGAACTTTACAAATCTAGAGGATAAGTACATAGAATTTTTTGGTTTACAGAGAATATGCAATCTTGAGTTCCAAAGTGCCTTTAAAAATAACTTTATATTTCTTCGAACGATCACAGTTCTCTCACAAGAGCTTTACTTTTCCATTGAACATCTTAAATTTATCACACACACGCTTCAAATTCGAGTTTCCCAAAAAAACCTAACTATAATCTATTTTGCATAGCTGCTCAACACTTCACACTCCCACTCCCACATGCTCACTGCTGCAGTCCTCCCCAAAGTCCTGGCCTGCCCTGGCTGTAGAATAAATTCACGATTGTGTGTTCAACGAAATTATCATCTTGCTGTGCTGAGCACGCTTCTGCCTTGCCTTTGCCCACGTACGTGCCACCGAATGGCTAGGATGCGAGTATCCTGGCTAACTTCTGCAGTCAGCGTGAGCTGTTGTCTGTGTATGGCCTTGATGAAAGACCTCCTCCACCCGCTCTGGCTGCTTATCTCATGCGAAACACTGGTTGCTTTTCGAGTGGGTCACACATAACAACAACAACAACAACTTGCCAAACAGGAATTGGAGCAAACAAAAACTAAAAAAGAAAAGAAGAGAATATTGCAAGTGAAATGTCGAAAAATGTTTTTAGCGCTGCAAGTCAAAAGAAAATACTTAAAAAACTGTAAGAAAAGTTTATGGCTTGCCAATGAACTTAACCCTAGCAAGACCAAAGAATCATGAAATAGTAAAAAAAGGAAATGAGCTTTAGCCTTATGATATCATTCACAGAATATGGGAATGTATATTCGTTTTGGGATGAAGCTTGCAACGCAAAGAAGGAAGCATGAGGAGGGGTTTCGATAGAGCTATGTTCGCTTGTCTATGTGTTTCAACTCCGAGATCTAAGAAGTCTCAAAAGCTGCAGAGCTGAAATTTTGACCAGATGCTCCTCATATCTGCACGTAGATTGAGTTCGAAAATCATTCTGGATTGGATTGTATTCAGAAGGAAAGAAGGAAAGCATGCAAAGATACAACTTTTCACTATAGCCAGCAAGCGAAGAACGCGATCTTAATGCATGAAATAACTCGCCTGCTTGAGCGGGAAGTAAAGCTATGGTAAAATACTTCTGAGTCCTTCATATCGTGGTGTGGAAAGGGAACGGAATGTCTCACAAGTTTTCATATTATTTGGCTTAAAATTTTGAACCTCCTCCGACATTTCTGTGATGCCGAGATCTGCTATATTTGTTTTCAAAAGCATTTGGGGCATGTCACAACAGATTTAGAACAGTAAAGATCAAACAAAACAGATCTACACCATGAGAAAGAAAGAAAGGCAGGAAAGTAAACCTTTTTTGTCACCGAATCCCCTAGAAATTTCTGTGACACACGCCTATATATACCATATATATCTCAGAAATATCTCTTATAACAAATCCACCAACTGTTTTATAGTGTTAAAGTTATAGATATATACATAAAATCTAGCTCTATTCTTCTTGAATGCCTCAACAAGTTTCCTATTGTAGTTGTTCTTGCTTAGGTGAAAATATTTTTGGCAAGCGGCATTTGTCAACACACATTTAAGGCTCTCAAGTCCAAGCCTGGACTGGGTCATAATAAAATAGTGGCAAAAATGAATTCGCAAATGAATAGTTAGAACCAAAGGGAGACCAACAAGGACAACCAGAGCCTGACTGCCTGGATGCCTTAAAAATAGTTACAGAAGCAGTTAAAAGTTAGTTTTATTTCCATTACAACGAGTCGAGCAAAGGCGAAGGCATAAACAACAACAATTTACGACTTCAAACTGAGCAGGTCCACCTTTTTTTATGGCTCACCTTATACAAAGGCATTGCTCTCTCTTTCATACACACACACACCCACACACACATGCCTAGGCCACCCACAAACAGTTCTGGAAAAATGGCCGCAAGTAAAATAACAGCATGACCAACAGCACTGAATGTGAGCCGACAATTTAGATAAATAAAAATTGTTGAATTAATTTTAGCAAGTCTTCTGGAAAGAGAGAGCTTGGTTGGAGTATCATAGATTGATCATAGGTTTCTGTCCAATTGACGTTGAACAGCTTAGTACATACCAAATACTTTAGGACTCCGTCGCATTCCATGACTTCGGCCGCATCTCACTGTATTTGACAATAGCACGAGAATGATAGCAAAACCTACAATATTGAAGCCATTCTGACTTTGCAGCTGTTTCAAGACCTGTCAGAGTCAATCATCAGAAGTCTTGCCGCTTAACAGCTCAATCAGGCTACCTAATCATATCCAAACTGTAAGCCAAAGTGAATTCCTAAAGTATTTCAAACGTTTTTTCTCTCACTTACGACCTTGAGCCCACTAACCCAAACAGTTAGAGCATTACAAGTCGATAAAAATAAATTTGAATACAAAAGATTTCGGCTAAGAATAGTTTTGACATCGTCATTCAAGCCATTCATAGGCTATAAAAGCAAATATCTAAGGGCAAACCGCATTGAAGGACATTCACACGCACACCTGAGCTTCTTATATACAAGCAGCCCTCTGCTATATTTGTGTGTGGCTGATTCTTAACTTGACTTAGCCAACAACAACAACAACATCAACAACAACAACAACAACAACATCAACAACTGCAGCAGCAGCAGCAGAAAAAATAAGAAAGTAATGGTAATGGCGAACACCAAAAGTTGTTCTTTGTTTTTCGTGATTTTTTCGCCCTAACTAACTCAACTGAAACTCGAAAGTTAAGCTCGGATCCCCAACTCAGCTCATTTTGAAGGACTTTTTGGGCTGCTTTTGCTTTTGCTTTCATTTTTTTGCCATGCCCTGCCCTGCCTTTTTGGCTATTGTTTATTTGTTTTGCGCTAAAAATTAAACGGCCAGTGAAAGTTTGGGGTAAATTACTTTACACGCCACTTGAACACGCAGGCTACCAAAAATTACGTATACGTACATGTGCGAGCCATGTGCAATGCGAAAATGCCAGACGTTTTAATTAAATTAAAATCAGTAAGTAATTTTTACAGAATACTTTTCAGTCTTGTTTCACTAAGCTGCGGAATTGCTTGTCTCCAAAATCTAGATGTTCATACGGATAGAGAGATGGAGGTGGTCGGAGGAATAGGCAGGCAAACATGGCTAGATCGACTCGGCTGTTGATCCAAGTTGCATACATGGAGTATAGGGGAAAACTCTAGAGATTTGGAGAAATTAATGTGTAAGCACTAGATTCTAGATATTCAGATGGTCAGAGGGACAAAACGGCTGTTGAATATAGGGGAAAACTCTAAAGATTTGCAGAAATTGATTTGAATTTATAGGTTCCTTTTTGTACCTTAGTATGAAGATAGGGAAATTCTAGGGTTTACATATGAATATGTCAAAATCTCTAGAGTTTTCTGTGACAAATCCCATAATTTCTAATTGGTCGTCCATCTGAAGCTAAAGTTGAAATTTATATCAAAATGAAGCTAAAGGTTACATATGAAAATGTCTAAATCTCTAGAGTTTTCCTTTACACCTTGCATAATCTTGACTTTTATATCAACTATAACTTTCTATATACAATTTCTAATAGCTTATTATATGGAAGTATGGATTGGGAAGCAATTGCAACTAAGATTAGAACTTCTTTGATGTGAAAATCGCTTCCAAATCATTTGTTGAACAAATTGGCCACGAAATTAGGTATGTCTGGACTTCAAATGTCTTGTGAAATCCTAATTATCCGCTTGACAAAATGACTTGGTATAAAAAACCTTGATGAGCATTGAAGAATGTCTTGTAAAATACAAATTATTCGCTTGATAAACTTAGGTGGTATAAAAATTGAAGAGAATTTGAAACAGAACTGAGGACTAGAACTGAAAATATGAATGAGTTCATGAATAAAATTTTAAATATTTCAAATAAATTATCCATGAACTTTTTGATAAAAGAGTCACTTTCTTAGCCTTCGAAGAAAGTGAACTTCACCTAAAAAACTGCAAAAAAAAAAGAAGAAGTGTTATCAACACATTTCTGTTGCTGCACCCAAGGCGCAGCTGTTTGATAAGAGATACATTTTTTTCTGTTTGTATTTTTTTACGTACTTTCTATTAGAAGCCACAGCAGCACTGTAGCAGTAACAACAACAACAACAACAATAATAATAATGATAATAATATTAATAACAACAATAGCAAAAGCAAGTCTTAAAACGCAGACAAGCACAAGTGTTTGTTGTTTAATTTTACTAGAATATTAAATTTTGTTAGATTTCTTATCACTTGCACTAGAACTATGAATTGCACTAGAAATTATGTATATGTATGACTATATATTTTGCAAAATTAGTTTTGTTTATTTGAATATTTTTTGGATTTTTTTGGATAACTATTGTTGCTTTTCGGAATGTACAGATATATAGATTTAAATATAATACATCTATGTCGACTGCGTGTGTTGTTAACGAAATGAGGAAAGATTGTCTACTGAAATTTTGCAAGAAAAGAGCGTCCGTTCAAAGCTTCGCTTCAGTCGAGGAGTGCGGAGAAGACGGAGGCAGCTCGGCTGCATACAGTGCGTATGTGTAATGTAAGTCCAAGTCACAGCTGCTCAGAGAGCGCACACTCGTAAATACCCGAGAGAAAGACAGAGAGAGATTGAAAGTGCCTGGCGCTCTGGCGTTAAAGTGAAAGTGGTTTTGTTGTTGTTGATTAACAGGCCACCAACTCTGAACTGTGCTTGTCCAAACATATTAAGAAAGGTCGCCAATTTCACTGATAATAGCTGGCATTGGTGTTGGCAATGCCACGAATGGTAGAGAGAGAGAGAGAAAGCGTGAGAGCAAGACCATTGGCCGGAAGTTGGCTTGCTAAGTGGCATTTCCTTGGGAAAGGATATGGCTACATTTTATGCTTATAGCAATTCAAAAACCCGGCCATTTGAGCAGACAAATTTTACTAAGCTATGTATAGAAAATGAATTTGAAAGGTAAAAGTTTCTGGTGTTTGAATTGGACATCCGCTGGAAGCCTTAAAGAAGACTCATAGACGTTTAAGGTTTCACCTTTTTAAGGTTAGCAGGCTGAAGGTCATTATTGAGTGGAAAACAGAGATTGTTTCCATAGCTTATAAATCTGTATTAGGAGTTCATTGGATCCCATGATCTTAGCAGCTATTTACTGTATCTAACAGCAGCTAGAGGTTGACTCTACATATGTTTCCAGGTCTCTCAATAACTATCATCAGAGGAGTCTTTCTTTCTCAACAATTCCACTTTATGTTTGACTATCTCATCACTTCACAATGAAAACCAAACGAGAAGTTATCTCAACCTCTCCAAAGTAAGGCTTTCTTTGTTAAAACATATGGAAAATTATATGGCCTAACTATATACTAGTGTTTTAGAGATCTTTTTCTTGTTATTTTCATAAACATAACTTGAACTGGGATCGACCTAACTTCAATCAGGTATTATGCTTAAGACTATCGTTTTTCCATTCCAATTTTCTGTCATTTGAACACCTCAAACCTTTGCAACTTCCATAAATATCTGAACCGGCATCAAGCCATGCACTTTTGAAACTCAAACCTCAAACGTGACCCTGCCGCTGCTTCAATCACCAGAGCAAATTTCCGTTATCTGAGCAAAGACCCCGCTACATTTACATGGCAATCTGTACGCCGAATATGAAGCCCAAGCTAAGTTTGATAACAAAAAGTACTATAAAACCCAAACTGAACAACGAAAGCCATAACAGTTAGTGAAAACTTCAGCTTCAGCATGTGGAAAAGGCAAACTCTGAACATCATCTTGCTCTGCTGCCTGGCGAGTGGCCTAGCCTTGCCCGCAGATATACCCAGATTCAATCAATTGGGGTAAGTTAGAAACTTAAACTTCACAGCTCTTCTTTTTCAACTAAGTTTTCCAACTACAGAGAGGGTCCCAGCACAACACCCTCCAACGACACCTCCAATACCCCAGCTCCAGGCAAAGATAAGTCCCTTGAAATGAAAGAAGTGAAGCCCCCAGCAGCCTTCGAGTATGAGTATGCTTTGCTTGGTCAGGACCCCAAAGATCAGCATTGGTATCGTGTTAGTCTGACACCCAGGAACAAGAACGCCAATGGCAAGGCAAGGGGCTATCGCGCACAATTTGCCACCCGCCAGACGCCGCCCTATGACAATCAGCTCACCCACAAACATGACAAGACCATTGTGGGCTTACTCAATTGGCTGCAATGCTCCGAGGATCATAATCTGCTAAAGGTCTATCGCGAACTTTTGGCCAGCGAGCAAAATGCAGAGCAAGAGAAATACAAAAGAAATACGGAAACTAACAATGAAGTGAAAAAGGAACAGCAACATGAGGCTAAGCATCAGCTGTTATTGGTAGATGGAGATGAAGAGCAAAGGCCGAAGGTGGAGGATAGATCAACAACTACGGCAGCTACCTTATTCAGCTCTGAAGACACAGAACCAAAGTCTGTTAATAATTTTGTTTATTTTCTTAGAGATTTGGAATAAGCAAATGAGATTCAATAAATATTTGACAACATTTTTAGACAATATTTTAAATTAATGTAAAATTAATAAAAAGAAAGTTTATCTCCCATATAAATCTTAGTCAGTTCTTTGGGGTCCTTTTCTCTTTCCTCATTTTAACAAAGCTTTCGCCATGAAAGCCTCACAAATCAAGTTGCCTTTACGGTACTAAAACTCACTGAGCTTTCAAAACTTTCACACACACACCCCCCCCCCCCCTTCACTCTTTGCTTGGCGCTTTTTTTGGAGGCCAACGCACCGGCACCGATGATTGGCCAACTTATGTGATAAGCAAAAATGTGGCTTAAATGTAAAATGCAATACAAGCAGGCGGGAGTGCAGCTCGAGTATGCACCTCTTATGTAGTGTGTGTGTGTGTGTGTGTGTGTGTACGTGTATTTGTGGCATAGTTTCTTTGACACTTGCTGCTCCAATTGCAAGACATATGGCTTGCTGGAACCCAAAATAATATTAAACCCGAGCTAACTTGTCTGTCAACTGAAAACTTTGGCCTAAATTAGAAATGGAAAAGAAAACAACAAACAAACACTCTGAGCTTGACATGGATTCAAAGACCAGGGCTGGTTGTATGATATGGTATGATATAGTAGTACTATATAGATCATAGGAAGACGACCTGGAGGCATCTAAAAAGCATTCTTATTAAATTTTCTTCTACTTTTATAACACTTTTAAAAGTTTCAAAAGTTTGGCTTTGCAGCTAGCGGAATCTTAAAGAAGAGCAGTTCAAGGGCAATTGGGCAAACGCTATGATCATTACTTTTGACTTTGCCACACCCCATTTATCATTTACATGTCTTCTTCTATAACTTACTTAACCCATTCTTTAATTTGTTTACTCGACAAGTTCAGTGCACTATGAAAAAAATATTGCAACGGAAATACTTTCTGTCGTTGCTGGGCGGCGAGAAATGCTGATGCACATGCGTTGGCCCCAAACCAACGAAAACTTGGTCAGCGCTTGCCTAGGCAGTTTGCAGCTAGCTGATTCTACTATATAAAGCCCATGGAGCGACCAAGTCAATATCGCAGTCTGCATTCAAACAGCAAGCAAAACCAAAAACTCATCATGAACTTCATCGCCTTCATCGCTACCGCCTGCCTGCTGGCCACCGCCGTTGTCGCTGACAAGGACGATAAGATGTTGGGCTCTTCTTATGGTGGCGGCTATGCCAAGCCAGCTGCTCCAGCCTACTCTGCTGCTCCAGCTGCCCCATCTTATGCTCCAGCTGCCCCATCGTACGCTCCAGTGTCGGTTCCGGCGCCACCTTGCCCCAAGAACTACCTGTTCAGCTGCCAGCCCAACCTGGCTCCAGTGCCATGCAGCGCCCCAGCTCCCAGCTATGGATCTGCCGGTGCCTACTCGCAGTATGCCCCCGTCTACGCCCCTCAGCCTATTCAGTGGTAAGGAGCAGGCAACACCTACGACTATGGAAACAGAAATATTAAGCAAATAAATCAAAAAATCATATGTGCAGAACATAAAATTCAGTTGGTTTTCACTTTTTGGGTTGAAAGGGAAAAAACCAGCATTCCTTCTCGGAAGATTCGTGTAGAGCCATGGGAAGGGAAACTCTATTTCTTAGCTTCATTCAAATGATTTCTACATTCATACATACACACATACATACACACACTCGAGGGCTAAGTCTCGTTCCCACTCTTTCTCTCACACACACAATACTATTTACACTGTGAGCAAAGCATTTCTACGGCAGCTATAAGATATATTTGTGCGATCCGGATCAAATTTGGCGGAATTGGAGTATTCTGAAACAGATAAATACATTTAATGCAGATGAAAAACAACAATAATCCCTTGTGCTAACAGTTCATTCTAAATCGATCGGTTATATGGCAGCTCTATGATATAGTAGTTCGATCTTGAGGAAGACAATGGTGATAATTTCAACTCGATAGCTTTGAAACTGAGAGACTAGTTCGCATAGAAGAAGATGCCTGGAAATGAGTATATCAACTCGGCTTTCCAGGCTGATCAAGATTGGGTTTCCATGTATGCGGTACACTTACCATGATAGAATTATAGCTAGATGAACTATAGTATGATATAGTTTTCAGATCAAGGCAAAGTCTAAATAACATTCATAGTTTCAATTTCTGAAGAAATCACTTTTACTCCGTTGTTCGATTTAAGAGCAGTAATAAGGCAAAGAAGAAAGCCTTTCCGACTCTATATAGAAGACATATTCTTGATCAGCATAACAAGAGGAATCGATATAACCATGTCCGCCTGTCAACACAAAGATCTCAGTGTCTTAAAATCTACAGAGCTGAAATTTTTACTGAATGATTCTTTTGTCTTCGCGCTGGTTAAGTTCAGTTAAGTTTCATCCAGATCGGACGACTATATCATATAGCTCCCATATAACTGATTTATCAAGATCAGACAACTATATCATATAGCTACCATATAACCGATTGCTCCGGAATGAACACTTAGTAGCATAATTTTTGTGTTTTTCATCCAAATCAAAACAAATTCGTCTTGTATCCCTTGTATCCACTGCAGTCCCACGCCCCACTCCCGACGACCAGATTTGATCTAGATCGGTCATATATTTACAATATGAATATTATATATCATTTCTTTCTTATTACTTTTGACTTTGCCACGCACAATTAATGTCATATTCTATATATTACTTAGGCGGCACTTTGATATTTTAAATGATTTTTATGTAATTTGCTTAGCCAACAAGTTCAGTGCACTAAGAAAAGCAAGTAAGAACGTTATAGTCGAAATTCCGACTACAATATACTCGTACTTACCATATGGGATAGACAGACATCTATACGAATTCAATGCCCTCGCTTACTCTACGAGTCAAGCATAATATTGAGTTACCCTGCTCTGTGTGTGAAACAATGAGAGGGCAGGTTAAGGTTCGCCTTCGCTTAGAGTCAAAGCAGTAGAATGTTGTCTCTCTCTCTCTATCTTTCTCTCACTCAGACACACATAGCGATGATATGGCAAGTATGTATGATATAATATGTGTATAATATAGTCATTTTTCCTACGATTCTTATCTGATTTTAAGAAAATAATGTGTTTATACATATGCAAACCAAGTTTGACCTAAATACATAAAAAATTGCGGGAGATATAAGGTTTTTATCGATTTGCGGGGCGGGCAGGGGCATACTTTGCCTGTTATATACATTTGCACTATATACTATACATTACAATATACTCTTTTACTCTATATAGAGTACGGGTATAAAAATATTGCAGCGGAAATACTTTCTGTCGTTGCTGGGCGGCGAGAACTGCTGATGCAGATGCATTGGCCCCAAACCAACGAAAACTTGGTCACTGCTTGCCTAGGCAGTTTGGAGCTATCTGATTTTACTATATAAAGCCCATGGATCGGACCAGTCAATATCGCAGTCTGCATTCAAACAGCAAGCAAAACTAAAAACTCACCATGAAATTCATCGCCTTCATCGCTACCGCCTGCCTGCTGGCTACCGCCGCTGTTGCCAACGAGGGAGACAAGATGTTGGGCTCATCCTATGGTGGCGGCTATGCCAAGCCAGCTGCTCCCGCCTACTCTGCTGCTCCAGCTGCCCCATCGTATTCTGCTCCAGCTGCCCCATCGTACGCTCCAGTGTCGGTTCCGGCGCCACCTTGCCCCAAGAACTACCTGTTCAGCTGCCAGCCCAACCTGGCTCCAGTGCCATGCAGTGCCCCAGCTCCCAGCTATGGATCTGCTGGTGCCTACTCGCAGTATGCCCCCGTCTACGCCCCTCAGCCCATTCAGTGGTAAGGAGCAGGCAAGGAATCAACACCTACGACTATGGAGGAGAAAAATATAAAGCAAATAAATAAAAAAATCATCTGTGCAGAACATAAAATTCAGTTGGTTTTCACTTTTTGGGTTGAAAGGGCAAAATCCATTTGCTGCACGCCCCGCATTACTTCTTGGCAGATTCGTGTAGAGCAATGGGCCACTTTTCACTAAATTGGCAGCTATATGATATAGTAGTTTGATCTTGAGGAAGTCAATTCAATAGCTTTAAAACTGAAAGACTAGCTCTCATAGAAGACGAACGAACTTAATGCGTTTCTTTCTATGATTTCCAATTAACCTGCGAGAATTATAGCAATTGTAGCATTATAGCTTCTCCGTTTAAAAGATCCTCAAATTTTAACAATCATTTTTATGCATTTAATATGGATTTGTTAAAAAAGAAATCAAAACAGTTAACAAACTTTAATTATAATTATTTTAATTTTTCGTGTGGAACACAGCTCTCGAAGCACTTGGAATCAGATTACTATAACTATAGATATATGCATGTATATTGTTAAGAATATATTCCAGTGGAATTTGGAAGTGTTCGAATTTGATTCCAGGCATTTCAGTTGGATAACGAGAATAAAACAAAACTAAACAAAAACATTTTAAAAATTGATCAAAAATGCTGTTTAGTTATGACTAAGGCTAGGACCACTAAGCATACAATACATAGAGGATGCACTGACCCGTTGCTTCCGACAGAGACGATGTTCGCATTTCACTCGGCCAACAGCTTCTTTCGCTGGCGTCCCATTGCTTGCGAAATTTATTGCACAAATCGCTTATATAAAAGGGTTCCTCTATGTGTTGTATGACTATGGCTATGGCTTAATAATCGTCGGCCTCATCCTCATCCTGGGCTTCCTCAAAGAAACGGGCAGCTTGCAGTTGTTTGCGAATTGCTCCCACTTGCGTTAAGATTTTGGGTGACGATGAAGACACCGTAAATTTTTGAACGGCGGGCACCTAAAATAAACAAGTAGAGTTTAGCATTATCTCAATGGAGTTCCCCGTCCATTGTTTTCTACTTGCCTCCCAGCGCTTCTTGAGATTCTCCATTTTGCGGTGGCCATTGCCATTCGTTCCCGTTGATTCCTTGCGCGTCATTTTGGGCATATCGCTTAGCAGCGGCATAGATAGATTATGGGCAGCCGGCTCTCTCAGCACCACATCACGTCTGCCCAAGGACAGCGGCGTTGTCTGGGTGCCGCGATGTCGGGATTCGCTTTTGCTGCGCTGTTTGGCAGCCAAATCGCCATAGTGCTTGAGATAGCGCGTTAGACGCTGATCGGTCTGTCGACGGATGCGTTCCATGGCCTGCTCATCGGCACTATCAAGCTCAAAGCTGTTGTTGGCACTGCCCGACACAGTGGGCAGCTGATCCTTGACGGGCGTGGGCTTGTAATCGTCATGGAATACAGAATTGCGCGCTATGTTAAAGGAATAGGGCGGTGGTGAGGCATTGGCATTGGAGTCAGCTGCCGCTGGCACTGAGTAGTTCACATCCAGCACGCGGAAGGCATTGTCGTTGGACTTGGCCTTGTCCTGGTCGTTGATGTGAGTGCGCTCTGTATCCCTGCCGCAGGCCACCTCTTCCAGGCAGAAGGAGCACAGATTGCGACGACAATTCATGCAGACATTGCGCTCTCTTTGGCAGGCGCGGCAGACGTCACTCTTGGCCAGACATTCGCTGCACAAAGCATAGAGGCGCTCGCACTTGAGGCAGACCAAGGCATAGCTGGACTGGCATTTGTGTGTCGAATCCTCTTCCTCCTCCTCCTGCCTTTCTGCAGCCTGTTCCAGCCCCCCATCTGACTCTTTCTGTTGCTCAACGCCTTCCTGCTGCTTCATCTTCACGGCTAACTTCCTTTGGCAACGCAAGCAGCAGCTTTCGTAGCTCTTGAGCGGCTCATCACAGAGCGGACAAATCTTCTCACCCAAATGGAAGCACTCGCGCTCAATCTTGGCCATTTGTGGCAGCTCAAATTCTAGCTCCACAGCCGGCGGCAAGGGCTGACCACGACGATATTCGTGATGCGCCGAATTGCTAAAATATTTGTAGACTTTGTTTGGATTGGAGTTGGAATTGGACATGGTGTTAGCATTGATTGTAAGGTTGGGATTGCTGTTGTTGCCCCGCTGAGACACTTCGGCTAAATGGTTTGCCTCCTTGGCATGCAATAGTTGGGCATCATGCTCCAGTTTGGCCAGCAACTGTTCACGCATTAAGCGATTATGCTCCGATTCGATACGGGCCTGAAACGGAAAATGGATGTTAATGGTCTTGGGATTGGATGCCTAATCAACTTTATGGAATGCACATAAGTGCATTCTCTGCACACATCTAATTACCTTTTCGGCACGTAGGCGTTGCTTCTCCAACTGCTCCTCCAGATGTATGGTCTTTAGCTGCGCCTCCAAACGCCTGTGCATCGAAAAAAGCAAAAGGAAAGCAATTCTTTAGGCAAACGTATCCCCACAGTATGTGTATTATGACTTAGCCACCTGGTTAGGGCCTCCTCTTGTCGACGCTCCTTTTCCCTGATCAGCTCAATGGATCGTCGCTTCTCCTCAATCTGCTGCATGAGATCCCTTTGGTAGTCCTTTTTGCGTGACGTTTCCAGCTCGGCACTGCGCATATTACGCTCCATGATGCCATCGCCAGTCACTATGTTGGATAGTTGCACATGTCCCAGATCCTGGAGGAGCTTATGGCGTGTGGTGCCCGACCTAACCTTGGGCGCCACGTAATTGGGATTGTTATTTACAATTAACTCTAGATCAGTCTTATCCGTTGTGCTGTGATTCGAGGAGCTGCCTGTGCTGCCACCTGGAGCTGCTAATGATGGCTGCTGCGGCTGCTGCTTTTGGTGTCCCGGTCGCTGCTTAGGTCCGGGCGGATGTAGCATCTAAAAAAGTGTCAAACGGCTCATAAATCTTACACTTATTGCCTGCCGTGGCAAATGTTCTCACCTGGTGCTTGAGAAAGTTCTGCTGATTCTCGCGCTGGCGCTCACGCAAATAAGATTGCCGTTTCTGATTTTCATTGTTAAAGCCGGGAAAATACGAGTAGAATGTGTCCGTAACCCATTGCTCCATATCATCCTGTTTGGGGGAGAGCGAGAAAGGAGTCATTTGTATATACATACATATATTTACTAGATGTGGGCACTCGATTTTGGCGACACTAACCACCAGTAAGAAGCTAGTAAACATTGCGGACGGGATGGGGACGCAAATTACTTCTAACGTTCTTGCCTTGCCTTGCCTTGCCTTGCCTATTCCTCCTCCTTTATCGGGGCTCTTGTTTTTGGGTCAGCGTCAGCACATTGCCAGCAAATAGCTGCTCCAGCTACTGCTCTGCGATGCCTACTGCCACTTTTGCACATAATTTTTATGTCAGACTCGGCCGTCGGCCGTCGACATCGCAAATCGCGTGCCGCCTTGGCATAACAAAAACTACAAATACAACTATATACACATCTTATGTATTTACATACATATATTTAAAGCACAACTAAACTAGCAAGGACTAAAGTAGTCGACTTCAGAGCTGCCTATTACTTGAGTCAGCTCAGCAAGGAGTGCATTTTGGATAAGGAAAAAGCAGACAAGACGAATTTCTTTTGATTTGTATGAAAAACAGAAAAGTTTTGCTGGTAAGTGTTCATTCCAAAGCAATCGGTTATATGACAGCTATATGATATAGTTGTCTGATCTGGATGAATCTCAAACTTAGCCATCGGACAGACCAAAGAACCATTTGGTACTAATTTTAGCTCTGTAGCTCTTAAGACTACAAATGTTGTTCAACGAGATCTGTGCTGATGAAGAACAGATCCAAACCTGCCTAACTATCGCCCAAGTATCTAATTATAAAACCTATAACTTCCCCTCTGCCCCATATGCTCGATAAACTGCATTGATTATATATAATTCGCTGTGAATAATAATTCAACACGGCGAGAGTTGATCGGGTGCCTTCATCGACGACTGCGTCATCACAGTCAGAGAGTGAGAGAGAGAAAGAAACAAAAGAGGAAGGCTAAATTCGGTTACGCCGAAGTTTACATACCCTTGCCGAAATGTTTTCTATCACAAGGAAGGAATAGTGAATAGATCGATTCTTAACAAATGTAGTCAACTGACGCCTTTACTTCTGAAAAGCTATGGACGGCGTAAGCAGTCTCTTTTCCTCAACTTCCATCAAATCATTTGTACAACATACACACATGCATATACAAGTTCAAAAGTACACACATGCATAGAACAAGCGCATTCCAAGTAAAGCTCATGGCTATATCGACTCCACTTGTCATGCTGATCCAGAATGTACATGTACCTATTTATCAGATTCGTTACAAATATCGACACAAGATTATATTACCCTCTGCAAAGGGTATAAACACATAAAGTGAGAGCAGGACTTGGCGGGCAAAGACTTTCTTTTGTTCGTCCATGGGGCTGTTTATCAACAAGACCCAGCTGTTTCCCTCCTGCATTTGCCCCGTCTAGACAGTCTAGACCTTTGGTAGCTATAGGACCCATACCATATCATAGTTAATAAGCCTTTCCCAGGGTTTTTAAACCATAACACTTCAATTTATTAGCTGTTTGCATTTCACTTGACTTGACTTGGCTCTTTATTAGCCCTGATGGGTATGGAGGTAGCTGGTGTGGCAGCCAGTTTGAAAGGAAGGAAAATATTTTAATTACAACTAGGACACTTTTATATGTATTTATCCTTGGCAGGCTTTAAATTTTAGCTTATTATTAAACAAAGTTATGGCCAGCCTAAGAGTAAGGGCCTCTTTTTATGGGAATTAGTTGAGTCTATTTAGTTTCCGGTTTCACTGCAAATTACTCATAATTCGGGTCAAAGAAGGGAAGTGTGTGTGTGTGACGAAGCTCTGGTTTGTAGATCGAAGCCTAAAATGGAGCAAGAACTTTCATTGTTTCTAACATTTCTCCCACACATTCCTTCAAATCCTCCAATGTCTAGGCATTATCAAAGTGTTCCACCATTTGCGATGCGGGTGCGTGCCGCCTGCAAATTAGGTTAACTAAGTGGCGGCGGCCACCAAAAGTGCGAAACTAATGAAAATGGCTGTAAAAATAGCTTTGCCTGAAGCTTGAAGGCATATGAATGTGTCGAAGCTGGAAACCATTTTACACGCCATAAGTTCAAGGCCAGGCAATGGAATTTAAACCATGTCGGTGATTAGAAATTATAGAGAAACCACCCCGCGCCATGCCTATGCACGAAGGACAGCGAAAGCTTTTAGTGTCACGCTTTTCAAATTATTTGTAACGGTTCATTAGCCGCGGGGAACCGACCCCCTTTCCCCAAATCCCAATCGAAGCAACTGAACATAATAACACTCGTAGCCAGAGTCCAAAGCCTTAGGGGGCTGCAATTACTTAGGCATTTTGATGGACATGATGACCTTGCGCCTCCTCGTTATAATTTTGCTTATCAAATTAAGCATAAAAATTCGAAGTGAGCCAGCAATGCCCTAAGCTTATTGATGGGGAGGCGTAATGCACTTTTGAGGGTTTGCATTTTTCATGATTGCATGACGTGCGATTTGCGTTTTCATGCTTTCACTAAAAAATATAAAAAAAAAGAAAATGTAAATAGCTTGCTAAGTAAATATTTATGGAGAAAAAGCGCATTTTATTATACACTTCATCCAATTGGCTATGAAGGATTTCAGGTGAAAGATGTTTGGTGATATCAGAGGGAGAAGCGAATACTCAGTACCGAATCATGGATATATGCTTATGAGCAGGAAACAAAAGCGCAATCGATCGTGTGGACATTCCAAAAGGAGCACAGCGAAGCAGATGGTCGCCTGTTTCTTCGGCCGAACGGGTCATGTTTCCGCTAGAGCAACGTAGCGCGGTCAATTCTGAGTGGTACACGAACATTTGAAAAACCAACCGCCAGAGACGAATCATTCTTCATCTTGACAATGCGAGCTCTCTCTCGAACATCGAATTGATGACCCATGCTTCGTCCAGTCCGGACGTGGCACCCACTGACTTCTTCTTGTTCCCGATTAACAAAAGTAAACTACGTGGTCAACGATTTACGAGCGCCAAAGAAGCAGTTGAAGCTTTAAAAAGCCATATTTTGGAAGTGTCTCAAGAGGAATGGAAAAACTGCCATGACAAATGGTTTGAAAGAATGTGAAAGTGTTTTCAGCATTATGAAGAATATTTTGAAAAACAACAAAGACATTTTCATGTAAAAATGTTTGTTATTATTTGCTTTTTCCGAGATATGAATAGTACCCCTCGTAGGAAATAGTTTACAGTTGCTTTTTATGTTGCCCAAAAGTGTATTGAGATTTCGACTGAAGAATTTGCGAGCCCCATTTTAGGGCATGTGTGACTTTTGACGAAATGTTCGTTTTCTTTTTATAGTTTTCTTTTTTCCCCCCGTTACTAATAGTTAGCATATTTGTGGAGCCTTTCCGCATCCGTTTTGTTCTATTTTATTGAATTCACGTAACGTCGCGTTGCTTTTATGGGGCTTAATTAAGACGAATTAGAAACTGGCTTTATTCCGTTCGTTATTTTTAATTAGCGGGCAATCAGCGGAGCTTCACTGACTAAGCCTCACCGCACCGAACCGCTCACCTATAATGTACTACGTTTGGCATGGAAATTTCAAGTTCAGGTCAAACGCAACAAACGAGCTTCAAATTACAACTGCGAGAACTGAACGCCAGAGCACAAAAGCAGAAATTTCATTAAAACGAATGGCCACCAATAGGGGTCCAAAATTGGAGCACGACAGCAGCAACAACAATAATAATGGTAACAACAACAAAAGGTGGCATTAATGGAGTAAATGAACGAGGCCAAAACCAACGAATGACGCTTCGCGTTAGAAAAGTTTTACAGAACAAAAGAACAAACTTGTGGCGCTGGCGCTAAATGTTAAATAATTAAAATATATTGAATGGCTCAGGGGGATGGGATGTATTGTCATAGAGGAGGTGGTGGTGTTTTGAACAAAAGACAATTGGTAATTGTTGAGGAGAAGCTTCGCATTTCATAAAACGCAATCAACGAATTACAAATTTAAGTCGCAAATGCCAAAACCATAGGAAGAGCTTCAGTAGACTTTATATCGAGCAGAACTTATGAATATATCTGTTCGGTTGCATAATTCACTCAAATCGAAAATACTCGCATAAAGAGCAAAACTATAACCAGATGGAAAATTACCTGTGGCTGATTAAACCAACGCTGCCCTTTGCTAGGGGCAATTTTCAGTAAGATTCAGGCTTCGTAGGACGCCTGCAGGGGAATGGCCTTATAAAACTGCTGCCTCTATTCTACTTCCGCAACCAAATTATCCAATCAGACTCACCCAGAAAGTTTAAGACCGCCAACTGGTAAAAGATGCACATTAACAGCCAACCACGAACTAAATCGCATGAGATTTCCAAGATTTTTCTAAGGCCCATAGCCTGTTTTTAAAGAAATGCTTTGGAAAGCCAACGAGGCATGACGCATTTCGCACAACATTTATGGACATCCAAATCTCTGCACAAATGGGCGATGCGCCAAGTGAAGCGCAAACAAAAACAAACCCAAATTGGCAAACTAGAAACATTGTGTTTATACATATATAGTGCATATATACTCACCGCCAAAGCTCGGCGTCTAATTGGCAAACGATTCTCGCTTAGCGGTCGACCGCTTTCCAAATTCCTAGGCGTTCCATTTGGAGATTTATATGAACGGGCACTGCCCACAAGCAGTTCACGTTGATTCGCAAATTCCTTGTCCGATTTGGAGCTAGGACTTGCCACCATTACCCCCCCTTCCTCCGCCTCATTCAGCTGAAGTTCGAGTTGAAGTTCTTGGGTTGTCGGCGAAGGTTGTGTGGCGTTTTGGCTGTTGCTGCTTGCGGTTGCCAAGGTGGAGGGTTCACTGCACTTCCGCTGGCATTGCGTTGGCACATAGTTTTCCATTTGCATTAAATCAGCTGCATGACAAGTGTCATCGGTGCTGTTTTTGGTATTGGTGTCGCCTAGGCCAAGACGTACCACCTCTTTTTGCAATTGCTGGCGCTCCAGCGTTAGAAATTCCTGCAAGTCCATCACGACAAATTAAATGCAATGACATTTATACCAAACTGTGTATCACAGCTTGTCTCCTACGCGTATTTAAAAATGTAAAAATGCTTAGAACAAAAACCAAACAATAAAATGCCGCGATAGAAATCAGTCTGACCGAATGTCAGAAAGAATTCATATGTAGTGGGAAAATACCAAAATATACTATCCAACATTTTTGTAATTTTTGCGATATATTGATAGTCGATATTTTTAAATAGCTCTCTCTGGCTGACACTGACAGCGGCTGTCAATTTCCGTTTGCGTTTGCCTTCTCTCTTTCTCTTCTTCTTCTTTTCGTTTTCGACACCAGCAAGATGAAGTACGTGAATTGTGTTAAGAATAAATAATATTACAAAAATAACAATCATCGCCAAAGCAAGACTAACAAAATGTGTACCAATAAGAGAACAATACTTCCTATTTGTGGTTTTAATTAACATTTCTTAACTCAGCACATAAATAAATATGTATTTTTAATTGTCGATTTGCAGAATCGGTTTGTGTTCATTCAGCGGGTACAAAATCTACCCTGGCCATGGCAAGACCATGGTCAAGATTGATGGCAAGGTAAGCAGAGCAACTGAATTGACCTCAAATTGTAACTGCATCGTTGGCGTATGTTCATCTTTCAGACCTTCACCTTCCTGGACAAGAAATGCGAGCGCTCCTATCTGATGAAGCGCAACCCGCGTAAGGTCACCTGGACTGTGTTGTACCGCCGCAAGCATCGCAAGGGTATTGAGGAGGAGGCCTCCAAGAAGCGCACACGCCGCACCCAGAAGTTCCAGCGCGCCATTGTTGGTGCCTCGCTGGCCGAGATCATGGCCAAGCGTAACATGAAGCCCGAAGTGCGCAAGGCACAGCGTGACCAGGCCATCAAGGTGGCCAAGGAACAGAAGCGTGCCGCTAAGGCAGCCAAAAAGGCCGCTGCTCCAGCACCAGCCAAGAAGTCGGCGCCGAAGCAGAAGGCCGCCAAGGTGACCCAGAAATCTGCTCCTCGCGTCGGCGGCAAGCGGTAAACAAATCTTGGTAGTGCTGTTTTAATAATCTAAGGAAACCCCGCGAAAGTAACAAAAAGTGAAAACAAATTAAAACCCAAAGGCTGTGAATATCAATTCACAGCCTAAAAAAAGCATTCAGTGTTTTTTTCTGTTGAATTTGAAGAGGAAATTGAAAACGTTTAGAACAACAATAGAAATGCCGCCACATATTGCAGGCAATAATAATTGCAATAACGGAAAATCAGTGTCACAATGAAGGTGCTTGTGCTTATATATACATCCCTCACCCAGCAAACGTTTCTGATTGGTGTTTCAGACCAACTTGTCATCGAGATGCTTGAGCCGAAGTTTGTCCTCGACAATCTTTTTTTCAGCTGAAGCATTCTTCCGCCTGTGACGGACGTGTCTTATAGGTGGCACAATTGCCCATTATGTGGATAATGTAAAACGGGTATTGTTCCGGCACCAAAGGAGTTTCTTGCGTATGTCCAAATCATTTAAGCGATCGTAGAGCAGTAACATGGGACGTAGCAATGACCACAGGTTGTTACTTTAGAGGTAGACACTCGGCGCAGAATCATCTAGCAATCTTTTGGCTGTTAAAATTATATGCCACAGCCAAACTTACTCGGCAATGTGACGCAGTAAAGCCCAATGTAATTGAATATGGCATTAATCTAAAAGCGGCCGGAGCTGGCGCACATTGTTAGAGTTAATAGAAACAGTTGCATGTTACATATAATTATATTCCTTCAGTGTGACCGAAGTTTTAAGGATGGAATATACTAATTTCTAAAGAAGTATACCATAATTACTATTTCACCACAGCGATTATGTGTAACCAAAGAAATGTACTGATGGAATGCTAAGCAATTTTATAGATAACATAATCTTCTGACTCAATGCGCGCATACACACAGTCTATGTAATTCAATATTTTGCTCAGAAAATGGTGTGGCAAAGTGTTCAAATAAACGATGTGACCATCATTTTAAAACGAGTATATAAAATGTAGTATTTAAATGAAAAAATACCGCAGTTCTCTAGCCTGCAAAACAGCAACAGCTGTTGATATTTGGTAAATAGACGCTAGTTTTCATTTGTTTGTATTTGTAGGGTGCTTATTTAGTGAAATACCCGTGAAACTCTTGTAATCAGCTAGGAAAATGTCGTCTGCCATTTATTTGGAGAACTACCTTGATGGTAAGCCACAGAGTGTGCTTAAATGTATAGCCAACAACTTGTAATTGGCATATCGTCTAACAGGCCTAGAATCTTTGCCCACCGAATTGGAGCGGAACTTTAAGCTGATGCGTAAATTGGATGATCGGGCTCAAACGGCCATGCAGAGCATCGACAGCCATGCCAAGGACTTTATGCGTAAACTGGCCGCCGAGAATGGCACCATGAGCGAGGAGGAGCGCAAGGAGCGGTTGGAGGATATCAAGGCTCTCTTTGGCAAGGCCAAAGAATACAGCGATGATAAGGTGCAGCTGGCGATACAAACCTACGAGCTGGTGGATAAGCAAATCAGACGACTGGATAATGATTTGGCACGTTTCGAGGGTGAAATTCAAGAGAAAGCCTCGTCGACGCGAGCCAAATCGGAAGAAGCGGTGGCCAAAAGTAAGGGAATGTTGCCCACTTTAATTCAAGTGCAATTTATATGAATGTATGTATATTCCATGACAGAGGGCCGAAAAAAGACAAAGGATGGCAAGGCGGCGGGCAAAAAGAAAAAGTCTGCCTCCTCGGACGAGGAAGCGGTTGGTCGTGGCGGCAACCATTCGTCCGGCGCCCATGCCAATGTCAATGCCAGCTCGAGTGCGGGTACAGGTAGCAAAAAGAAAAAGTCCAAGGTAAATCAAGAAAAAGAAACACGCAAGGGGGGCGCCCAAAAGGTAAATCATCATCTTCATCAACAACATATTCATCCCCCACCCACAACTGTCCTGATTATTATAGTTTGTTAGCTTGATCCTTGAGTGTGATCCTTTAGTTGTGCCTGCCTCTGGTAATGTAGCATTCTATCATTTTCACTTACATTTCAATATCCATGCATGCCCTTAAGCTTAAGCTCCTTGATGGCCAAATCTCTCCCTCTGATACAATTCTCTTTTTCTGGAACACAGAAGGTTGCCGATGTCGATGACTCGGAGAAGGAATCCTGTCACACGGCCGCCACACATCCCAGCGATGTCATGGACATGCCTGTCGATCCCAACGAGCCCACGTATTGTCTGTGTCATCAGGTCTCCTATGGCGAGATGATTGGCTGCGATAATCCAGATGTGCGTATTCATATTTTACTGATCCTCTAAGGCTCATGTTCTCTTTCGCCTCCTCCCTTACAGTGTCCCATTGAGTGGTTCCACTTTGCCTGCGTTGGACTCACCACAAAGCCAAAGGGTAAATGGTTTTGTCCCAAGTGCACGCAGGATCGTAAAAAGAAGTAGGATTTGGATCCTCCCTCAATTAGTCTAAGGTGTAATTTAATATTTTTCTTGATCAAGTTTGGAGAATAAAAGTAAGAGCAAATATCAATGACAATCTATCCTGATGATGATGAATAGTATTGCTCCCATCAGTCAACCATGGACCCAAGGGCCCGATCCGGCTCATAGGACCAATCTTAAGATTAGCTGACAAAGACGGAAATGATGTGTGTTATTCGAATCTTAATAAGATGATATATTTGTTCGCACTGTGAGTGTTAAACCATGGAATATAAGCTATTAGAGGATTTGAAGTAAATGCAACATTAATACAGAAGCGGGAACAGAGATTGCCATGTTAAGATGTGGGTTAGGTATCCCAGATCAAGTGGAATGAGTTCAGCGGAGCCTGGTAGGCCATCCTGAGTTGAAACCAGATGCATAATACATGCGCTCCTGGGCCCTGATCACAGCTCGCTATGATCGCTGGCGCTGGCTGTGGGTGGATTCCTTAAATAGGCTATGAAATCCTTGGTGGTACGTCCGCCATTGTAGTCCATCTTGGTCTTGAGGTAGGAGAAGTACAGAATGGTGGGATAACCGCGCACATTGTACTTGCCGCAGAGCGTGGTGTGTTTGGTGCAATCGACAGCTACAAAGGCAATGCGGGGATCATCTTGTGAAGCCTTGGCGGCCGCCGCGAATTCGGGCTTCGTGTTCTTGCAGTGGCCACACCAGGGCGCAAAAAACATGACCAGGGCATGCTTTTTGCGCTTCAGCGTTGTGCTAAATGTTGCTTCGTCCAGGAAGAGTACTTCGCTGTTTTCCTCCTCCTCCTCCCAGCTCTTTTCTGGAGGCGGCGGCGGTGGCGGCTCTTTGGGGTTGCGCATGAATTCAACGATTTTTGAAGACTCGCGTACATTCACATCGAATTTGTAGACGCCATTCACAAAGTACTTGACCGTTGGATAGCCCTTGACCTTGTATTTGGACCCAATGGCCTGCTCCTTGGTGGCATCCAGGGCGGCCAATATGCCCGGCACCTTCTGCTGCTTCATCTCTAGCGCGGCCTGCTCATACTCAGGCTTCATGCGCTTGCAGTGGCCACACCAGGGCGCATAGAACATCACCAGCACCGACTTCTCATCCTTGAGGGCCGGCTCGAAGCCTTGCGTGGTAAGATGCACTATTTCCGAATTGGTGTCCGCTGACCAATCGGGTTCTTTGGGCTTGGGGGTCGGCTTGACATTTGGATTCAGCATGAAATCCACCAAGGCATCCTTCGTATTCTCGCCCTCGTAGGTAAACCGCATTTTGCCATTCTCAAAGTAAATTAAAGTGGGGAAACCTGCAAAGGATGACGTGCTTTAGTTAAGAATGAGTCCCATTTGTCCTACCTACACCTTACCGGTTATATTGAAGAGCTTGCGGATGGGCCCATTTTCCTGCCGCTCGACGTTCATGGCGGCCAGAAGGTAGCCACCCTTCGTTTTGAGCTCTGTGGCAGCTTTGCTGTAATCTGGTTTCATTCGCTTGCAAAATCCGCACCACGTGACATAAAACATGACCAGCATGGGCCGTATATCCTTGCGCAAGTGCTTGGTGAAAGTGGCCGCATCACTAAAATGCAGCACATCCTCGCCAGCGGGATCTTCCTCCCAGGGCAAATCCCCCGCTGGATCGCGCATAAACGTCACCATTGAGCCCACACTCAGCTGCCGGTCATAGTCCTTGTGATAGTCGCCATCCTTGTAGTGCTTCAATGCGTACGGCTCGGGTGTGACCTTAAGCTTTTTGCAGAGTTTCTTGGCATCCGCTTGACCACAGTCCACATAGAGCATTGTGCCGGTCCCACGCACCGCCTCCGCTGCCTCCCGAAACACTTTCAGTTCGGCAGCTGCCATCTTTGCACTGGCCACATACAGTGCCAGGACATTGGTCTTGGTGCGCAACAGCTTCTTAAAGTCCTTGTAGTCGCGAATGTCCTCATGCACGGCAGATGCTGACGTGGTTTTCTTCTGAGCGGCAACAAGTGACAGCTGCAAATGGAACAGTAGCAGCAGCAGCAGAAGCGGCACAAATGCAAAATGAAACTGTCTTGAGATCGTCATTTGTTGTGGATCTTGTTCTTCCCCTTATCCTTGTCCCGAATTCTTATTCTAAGCCTAGCCTAAGCCCAAGCTTTATATTTGATCTTAGTTTTGCTACTGTTACTGTTTGTTTACGATAGTTACTATCTAGGCCAAATAGTTGTTGAATTCGAACCGTGTAGCAGCCTTAAAACTATCGATAACAAGGAAGGGATAAGCATATTTCCGGGAAGCTTTTGTGTTATAAATTGTGTAATGTAATAAATTGTTTTGTACAGAGGGTATAATTATAATTTTGTCATTATATTTGTAACGCATAAAAAGAACCATCTCCGATTGTTAAAGTAACGAAATTTATTCATATACACCCCCAAATATTTGACCTTATTAGCGTGAGGTCATAAATTGTTGAGTTTGATTTATTTCACAGCTTATACTGTGTTCTTTTAATAAAACCTTACAAATTGTTTGCTAATTTTAATTTCGTGCGCGTGGCCGCCTTAATACTATCGATAACATTGTGGCGATATTTAACGTGGCATTTAGCAACACTAGCCTATGACAAATTAAAGACGAAGAGAAGAAGCAAAGTTTTCCGCAGCCGCAAACTAAATTAAAATTGTCCGTCGATTTATAGGCAATTTGTTCATAAACTAAGCGTTGCGACATGCCTCTCAAGTTGGACATCAAGCGTCGGTTGACGTCGCGCTCAGATCGGGTGAAAAGCGTTGACCTGCATCCGGCCGAACCATGGATGTTGTGCGCCTTGTACAATGGCCACGTACACATCATGAATTACGAGAATCAGCAAATGGTTAAAGATTTCGAGGTTTGCGATGTACCCGTGCGCTCGGCACGCTTTGTGGCGCGCAAGAACTGGATTATAACTGGCTCGGATGACATGCAGATACGCATTTTCAACTACAACACACTGGAGAAGGTGCACTCGTATGAGGCACACTCGGATTACTTGCGATGCATAGCCGTGCATCCCACACAGCCCTTGGTGCTAACCAGCAGCGGTAAGTGCAAGGTCTCCATCGTGCAGCCTGCCATTACTCAAATCCCATATTTCTAGACGATATGCTTATCAAATTGTGGAATTGGGAGAAGTTGTGGGCCTGTCAGCGTGTCTTTGAGGGCCACACGCACTACGTCATGCAGATTGTGTTCAATCCAAAGGACAACAACACCTTTGCCTCTGCCTCCTTGGATCGCACTGTCAAGGTTTGGCAGCTGGGCTCCAATTTTGCCAACTTCACACTCGAGGGCCACGAGAAGGGCGTCAATTGCGTGGACTATTATCATGGCGGCGACAAACCGTATTTAATTTCCGGAGCGGATGATCGCTTCGTCAAGATCTGGGACTATCAGAACAAGACCTGTGTGCAGACACTGGAGGGGCATGCCCAAAATATATCGGCAGTGTGCTTCCATCCCGAGCTGCCCATTGTGTTGACAGGCTCCGAGGATGGCACCGTGCGCATTTGGCACTCTGGCACCTATCGCCTGGAGACGTGCCTCAACTACGGATTCGAGCGTGTGTGGACCATAGCCAGCATGCGTGGCACCAACAATGTGGCCCTCGGTTACGACGAGGGCTCCATCATCATCAAAGTGGGACGCGAGGAGCCGGCCATGTCCATGGATGTTGTTGGCGGCAAAATCATTTGGGCCAAACATTCCGAAATGCAGCAGGTGAGTGAGAGTGAGCAAATGAGTGAGGTCTCCTCTGAACAAGCATCATGAATACGTGGTAGATATGTAGATATGTCCGTAGATCGATAGATAAATGTATAGATAGATACATAGATAGATACATAGGTAGATAAGGAGCGCTAAAGAGATGTGAATGTCAACCTGTTGTCTATGCTATGTGTTTTAGGTGAATTTGAAGACCCTTGCCGATGGCACTGAAATCAAGGATGGCGAACGCTTGCCTGTTGCCGTCAAGGATATGGGCGCCTGCGAGATCTATCCACAGACCATTGCCCACAATCCCAATGGTCGCTTTGTGGTCGTCTGCGGCGATGGCGAATACATCATCTACACTTCGATGGCGCTGCGGAACAAGGCCTTTGGCTCCGCCCAGGAGTTCGTGTGGGCCTTGGAGAGCAATGAGTATGCCATACGAGAGAATAATGGAACTGTCCGCTTGTTCCGTAACTTCAAGGAGCGCAAGAGCTTCACCCCCGAGTACGGGGCAGAGAGCATCTACGGCGGCTACTATTTTGGTGTGAAAACCTCCTCGGGCTTGGCCTTCTATGATTGGGAGACCCTGCAGCTGGTGCGACGCATCGAGGTGCAGCCTCGCAATGTATTCTGGAATGAAAGCGGCAGCCTGGTTTGCCTGGCCACCGATGATTCATACTTCATACTGGACGTGGACACCGCTCAGGTAGCCCAGGCTGTCGAGACTAAGGAGGGCCTCGAGGATGATGGCGTCGAGAGTGCCTTCAATGTGTTAGGTGAGTCGAAATCTCGAGTTTTCTGGTGAATATGAGAATGAGCATTGTTGTATGTTTCTCCTCTCCGCAGGCGAAGTATCGGAGGCAGTGAAGACCGGACTGTGGGTGGGCGATTGTTTCATCTACACGAATTCGGTGAATCGCATCAACTACTATGTGGGCGGCGAGATAGTGACCGTTTCGCATCTGGACCGGACCATGTATTTGCTGGGCTATGTGCCCAAGGATAATCGCCTGTACTTGGGCGACAAAGAGCTGAACGTAATTAGCTTCTGTCTGCACTTGTCTGTGCTGGAGTACCAAACGGCGGTGATGCGACGCGACTTTGAGCGGGCCGATGTGGTGCTGCCCACCATTCCCAAAGAGCATCGGACACGGGTGGCCCACTTCCTGGAGAAGCAGGGCTTCAAGGCGCAGGCACTCCAGGTGTCCACAGATCCGGATCACAAATTCGATTTGGCTCTGCAGGTTGGTGAACTGGGCGTCGCCTTAAAGCTGGCCCACGAGGCCGAGAACTCACAGAAATGGTCACAGCTGGCGGATGTGGCGGCCCGCAAGAATAACATGGCCTTGGTCAAGGAGTGCATGCAAAAGGCGAATGACTTTAGCGGCCTGCTAATGCTATCCACAGCCTCTGGCGATGCTCAAATGCTCGAGGAAGTGGGCACGGCAAGCTCGTCCCTGGGACGTCACAACATTGCATTTCTGGCCGCCTTTCTGCGCTCCGATGTGGAGCGCTGCCTCGAGATTCTCATCGAAACGAATCGCCTGCCCGAGGCGGCCTTCTTTGCCCGCACTTACCTGCCCAGCCAGATGTCGCGTGTGGTCGAGCTGTGGCGCGAGGAGCTGGGCAAGGTCAATGAGAAGGCCGGCCAGTCGTTGGCCGATCCAGCGCAGTATACAAATCTCTTTCCCGGCCTGGGCGATGCCCTGCGGGTGGAACAGCATCTTCAGGAAGAGCGTGCCCGCAAGGCTCCGGCCAGCTTGGGCGGCCAGCTGCCTTTGAATAGCGAACGTAATCCTCTGGCGGAGTTGCATGCGCTCGAGCAGCAACACGGTGGCGCCTTACTAGAGGACAAGGAGAAGCCGCTCTTTATTCCACCAACAATCAGCAGCACGAAGCCTGCTGCAGCCGCCATAGCGACGGTATCAGGAGCAGTCGAGGATGTGGATGTGGATGACGATGAGCTAGATCTGGAGATTGATGGCATTACGCTGGATGATAATATTGATACGACAGATGTGAATTTGGATGATGATTTCTTGAGCGATGATTAGGAAGGATAAAAACGGCGGCAAAGCTACGCAAACAATTCCAAACCCACACACACATTCGCATTTGATTTGATTGAATGTCGCTGTTGTTTTCCCCGTACTCCTGCATTAGCGATACAAGTATAAAATTATCTATATATATAAACAAATATGTACAACAATTATGGAACCAGCAAAAGCTAAATTGCAATAAATATTTAAAATACATAACAAGACCCGCCTTAGTGCTGCAAACCGTTCGTTTTCGTTTTGACTCGGCGTTGCCACTGCGTCAAGAAATTTGTTAAAATCGCCCTAGTGCTGCATAATGCTGGCTGCCTCTGCATTAATTGTCAGAAACAGCTGCGACTAGAATATACATACACACATATAACTTGTGTGTGCGTGTGCGTCTGGATTTTGCTGCATTTTTTATTTAAGAATGAATTATTAACTAACCATTAATAAATTATTATTAAATAAAAAACAGTTCAAAACCGCTACCAAACCGTAAGTACCATTCTGGCCCTGGACCACAGGTAGAGGAGGGGGCGGCTATATTCACATACTATCTTGTCTTTACCCGCCATCCCTGCCTCCGCCGCCCTTTCCTCTTCACGCTGACGCTTATTGATTTTTCACGGTGGCGCATTTTTGCAGATACACTCAATTTTATCTAAAACTAACTGTTAACTGCTGAATTACACCTTGAGTATGGATCAGGAGCATTATGGCAATCCCATGCAGCAGGCGCAACAGTTGCAGCAGCAGCAGCAGCCAATGCAGATGGGTTTTGCACCGCGCCGCCAGTATGACAACATGAACATGCCCAGCTCAACAGGGGCAATGAATGCAGCCTGTTTGGCGAATGGAACTGGAGCTGTTGGCCCTGGAGCCGGTACTTCCGCGGCTGGTGGCGCTGGGGCAGGAGCTGGTCAAGTGGGTGGTAGGCAGCCGACTGGCATTTTACAGCGCCCGGCTAAGGCAAAGAGGGAGAAACAATCGCAAGCCCAGCAGCAGCAGCAATATCAGCAGCTATCTGAGCAGCCGGCTGGTGGAAGTGGTGGACCCGGCGCTATCGGCAATATCGTGTCCAGCGCCGAGGCCTTGAAGTTTGTGAATGAGACGGATGTCAATGGACTGGCCATGAAGACGCCAGTCAGCATACTGCAGGAGCTGCTCAGTCGACGGGGCATCACGCCTGGCTACGAGTTGGTGCAGATCGAGGGCGCCATACATGAGCCCACCTTTCGGTTTCGCGTTTCGTTTAAGGACAAGGAAACCCCCTTTACGGCCATGGGTGCCGGCCGATCGAAAAAGGAGGCCAAGCATGCGGCCGCCCGGGCTCTGATTGACAAGCTCATTGGCGTCCAGCTGCCCGAATCGCCGAGCAGTGCGGCCACCTCAGTGGTCTGCTCTACGGCAGCGGGCAGTGGCGGCGATGGCAATGCCAATAATGCGGCCGGAGGTGGCAGCGGCGAAGCCGGCGCCGGCGCCGGCGACAAGATCGTTGGCAATCCCATTGGCTGGCTGCAGGAGCTGTGTATGCAGCGACGCTGGCCGCCGCCGACTTACGAAACGGAAACCGAGGTGGGGTTACCGCATGAGCGCCTCTTTACGATCGCATGCGCCATTCTCAACTATCGCGAAGTGGGCAAAGGCAAAAGCAAGAAGATTGCCAAACGCCTGGCCGCCCACAAGATGTGGACGCGCCTGCAGGAGGCGCCCATCGATGCAGCCAAGATCAACGAGAGCCTCATGAGCGAGCTGGAGGGTGAAGTAAGTAGACTAACTCTACATGATCAAGACCAGTCAGCTGACTTCAGCTCGAGCCTCGCCGAGTCTAAGTCAGCTGAGTCTAGTCCCGGATCGGGTAAACAAACGCACAGCATATTCTATCAGCGCATTTCCTCTCAGTTTGATTTGTCTGAAATTTAACCATCTAATCCTATCCTACTTAAACCCATTCCCCAATAAAACTTGTAACACTCCACTGCGCTTCCATCTGTGCAATATTCTTGCTTTACTTACGATTTCTGTTGGTCTTCCTTTATTAACGTAGTTTTTCTTATTTTGTAACGCCTTTTAGTGTCTTATAGTAGTATATAGTATATATATATATATAATATATATAGATAACAAGTAAGAACACTATAGTCGATATTCCGACTATAAGATAGTCGTAGTATAATGTGCAAAATGTTTTCTTTTTATGATTTTGTTTGCAATTATTATCCGATCGTAATGAAATTTGGATGAGATCGATACATTATGTACTTATACATATGTAAACCTAGTTTCAAATAAATGTATCAAACATGGTTTTGATCGATTTGCGGGGGCGGGCCTGAGGTGCCGTCTGTTTCAACCCCAAGATCCCAGAAGTCTTAAGAGCTACAGAGCTGAAATTGACCAGAATTTACCAGTTGGTTCTTTTGTCTGCACGTTGGTTAAGTTCAAAATTCTTCCAGATCGGTCAACCATATAACCGATTGTTCCGGAATAAACACTTTGGATGATAACTTTTCTGTTTTTCATCAATATCAAACCAAATTCGTCTCGCATCGCTTGGATGCAACGCCCGCCGACCAGATTTCATCTAGATCGGTTATATTGATACCTTGTGAATGGTATATAAGCTTCGGCAAGCCAAAGCTAGCCTTCCTTACTTGTTTACTAATAAGGTTTCGAGCTCCCTTAATGCGCTTTCTTTTATTCTTTACAAGTTTTAATTTTATATATTCTGTATTGGATCAAGTACATATTCAACTCTTAGTAATAGTTTAAGCGATCATATTTTAGATCGCCCCGCTTATATATAACATATACGATTTGAAAGTTCAATTATCGAAATTAAACCAAGTTCGGCATATACGATTCAGAGAACTGCAACTTGATGGTCAGAATTAGGCATTAATATAACCCTATCATTTATATATCATAGGTCTAGATTGGTCTGCTCTGAATTCCGAAAGTGCACGTCTAACACAGCTCTCTTATGTTACTTTTACTATATTAAGTTAACATAATTTTATGCATAGGCAGCTTCTTTAACGGACTGCATCTTATATTTATCTTCGACATATAGGAAATTGCCAACTTTTAGCTGATCTACTAGCTGGATATTCAGAACAGACCCGATAACTTTTTGATTTTTCCAATTATATGTTATGTTATGATATGTTATGTTATGATATGATATGTTTCAACTCACCATTCAGTTGCAGCTCTTTGTGTGGTGTGTGCGGACATAGACAAACTATTGATAGATGCCCAAGATTGAGAGCACTTGCTACGCACTCATTGAAAGCCCAATGCTGCTGTCTCATATGAACAGTTTGAGAGAGGCAAATTGCCCACGGAATGTTGAAGAGCTTTTGAGGATCTATATATAGTTTGTCTATGCTTGCGGAGGTGGTTTACTTTTAAAGGAATCTGCTATGTTTTAATTGAAATGAAAAGCGAATGAATTTATTTACATTTACAGACACGCATTAGCGATAATTATTATGGTGATTTGAAAGATATCTCTGTGCCGACACTGACCACGCAGCACAGTAATAAGGTCTCACAATTCCATAAGACACTGAAAAATGCGACTGGCAAAAAACTGCTTAAATTACAGGTTAGTGGCATTTGTTGATCATCTTGAAAAAGCCGACGCATTTATCAGATAATATAAACATTTTGTGGAAATTGAAATTTGATTATGATGTTTGTTTGTTTGTTTGTTTTCTTGAATCGCAATTGTAATGTTTGCTTTTGTTTTCAGAAGACGTGCCTGAAGAGCTCGAAATTGGATGCCGTGAAGCTGCTAGGCGAGATTGCAGCCGAGAATCAGTTCGGTGAGTATTGCCACTAAGAACATAACAAATAGCGAAATCATTTCATGTGGTTGATTCATATGCAGAATATTTTGAGTCTCAGAAACCCAGTGAAGGAAGCAGTAAGGCGTAGAGAACACGACACCCGATGTGTTGGCTGTGGCAGGGTAGCATTGCCCTTCATTGCTTTGCGAACAGACGCAGATAAGATTGTGGTTCTCACTTGTGCGTTTCATTGTTTTGTCCAAGGTAAGCCCGGGTGTTGTAAAGCAAAGGCATAGACGACAGGCCTATCGAGTAGGCATCGGGACCCGGAGACACATCTAGCTTTCGTATTCTCTTCTTCAAAATATTTTGTCTATGAATCAAGGCCATGAAAAGGTTTCTCTGTGTGCTTAGTGATATTGCTATTATGAATGCGATCACACTCTGACCACTCACCGCCATAACTCTGATCTTTTGCAGAAGTGACTTACGTAGACATTGAGGAGAAGACCTATACCAGCCAGTTCCAATGTCTGGTTCAGCTCTCCACATTGCCAGTGGGCGTTTGCCACGGTACTGGGGCAACGACCGCCGAAGCTCAACGTAATGCCGCCCAAAATGCGCTCGAGTATCTGAAGATCATGACCAAGAAGTAGGCCAGCGCCGCCCAGGCAGCCAACAACTGCAATAGCAAAATCTGAACGCACACCACGTGGCCACGCCCACATCTGGGAGTAACAATAACAACAACAATAACAACAACAATTGACCATCACAACAAAATCAATATGAAAAAAAAAAATTTGGATCAACTGAGTCATTAATTATAGTTTTACCTGTTAATCCCCAAGATTCTGATCACACACATACATACATGCGCCTCCCTTATATTTTATAAATGTATGTAGAACTAATCTTGGAAACCGTAGAGTCGTCTAACCATGCCCAAAAATAAACATAGCGAAAAGAAAGAACAAGAGGCGGCTTTGACTTTCCACTCGATGAAATAACTGTTTAACTAAAAGGAATGGCGTCCAGCTAAAGGATGTGTGCTGGCAGTCCTGAATATGACATAAGAACATACTTGAAACGCAAAGTATATAATAATTGCATATGTAATCTGGAATTATAATGAATAAATACAAATAAAAATCGCCTTGTTTGCTTTTTAGTCCATTCATATGAAGCTTTCTGACTCATGAGATCAGGTTATAAGTTTCTTATTATGTCTAAGTGGGTGGCGTGAGATCAACCAGGGATTCAATCAAAGGATACTCTGGAAGATACATAACACCTTGGAGAAATAGGCGTGGCACCGCCTGCTCTTATAGAATACAATGAACATTCGTCATATCTCTGCACCTATTGGACCGGATCGATCGCAAATGAACCAGCCAACAGTCAGTATCTATGTTAACATCTAAGGATCTATGACTTAGTTCCCCTATGGTATATATGTAAAGCTACTCATAATTATGTTGCTATTATGTCTTAACGGCCAAATTGTAGTTAGCATTTTCTCTGCCATTTGATATTTTTATTGTACTCATGTATAGCTTTTCCATAGTTTTTCTTTTTCATCTTAATTCGATCTAGATCTAGGTATTTAGGTATAATATGTTGGTGTATATTTTGTTTATGTATAAGTATTTGCGTGGCACACGATTTTGATAGTATGATGAGCATAAATATTTGATATTTAAATGCTTTCCAATTGCAAATTGCGAAATGCATTTCTTTCCATTTCTGCTTCTTCGTTTTATTGCACCAAAAATATGCAGGCTATTTGAAGTAAGAAACTAATTTAAGAAGTGCAAGATGTCCAGGAACGGGTTAGGGGTGAAGGATTTGCATTGCTGTCGTTGCTGAGCTGAAAAGGATGATGACATCCGCCGATCAACGCTCCGTTCTGGAGGCGTCCGAGCTTAGCTTGCGCCTGTGCCGACTGAGACTGCCCAGCCAGCTGCCGCGCTGGTCGTTCGCCGTGTATTCATCGTCGATGAGGGTGAAGCTGTTGAACATATCCTTCATCTTGAGGGCGCGGGAGCAGGCATAGTTTTTGGTGGCCATGTACATTTTGGTTAGAAAGTCGGGCATTTGCTTCTGGGTGACCCAGGACTTGATGTTCTGCGGTATGGGTATGCCGGGGTCATCGTAGTAGGTGAGAATGAAGTGCAGGCCGGGCTCGTGAAAGTTGCGGAAGGGCTTGATGACCATGAGGCTCCAATAGTCGGTCACACGCACCTTGCCGGATATGGCCGGATATGTGCCATGCTTGGCGCCGCGACTACATATTAGTATGAGTTTCTTGGTCTCGTCCTTGACGTAGCGACGACAGTAGACGTAGTCACGGTTGGCGAACAGGCGCGGCCATTGCATCTCCCAGTAGATGAGATGCGAATTGCTGTTCGGCGTGGGGTCTTCGCTGATCAGCTCCAACCTCAGAGCAGTGTCATCCCATTGCCGGCGGTAGTCGAGATCTGTCTGAACGTGGAGGAAGTCCTCAGCAGTAATGTCATCGAAGCGGGCGTATACCTTGTAGGAGTACATGGAGGTGCGCTCCTCCCGCCGCCAAATGCTGAACTCATTCTTGCTAAAGTAAGGCTCCCATGCGTGATCGTCCTGCGCCTGAATTCGCACCGTGCCGGCTGGAGCACCGCGTGTCTCCAGCTCCAGTGGTACATGGCAATTGCGTATGCTCGAATCAACTTTGGCATTTTCTGCGACCTTTTGATTGCTGGACGATGGCGAGGCTGCGACTGCATTACCACCCTTGCGACACCGCTGATTACCGAGCAGACAATAGCAGTACTTCATCTTTTTGGCCTGGCAGCGTTCGCACAACTGATTCGCGGGCAACGTTTGAATGAACTCAATATCCCGCCGGCACGCATCAAAGTTTGCCAGTGCCAGTCGCTCCTTATTCCAGTCAAAACCATCGTTGCCCAACCGCTTCACATTGAGCCCTACAATGCCCACGGCGCTGAGCATTATGCCGCGCAGCGGTGGCTGCAGCTCTCGCCTATAGTAGGCCCTCCATAGCTGCTTCAGGCCCTGTGGGCCATAAACCGACTGATAGAAGCTCAATAACTGCTGGATGCGGCGAGTTCTAAATGCGAATATGGAGTGGTATTGAAGGCTCCATGCGTGCAGTGTGTCCCTCGACTGCTGACGAAACGCCTGCACGAAGCGATTCAGCAACATCCTTTTCCTATTGTTTTACTGAAATTTTACATAATAATATTATTTGTTAACTACGAACGGCTGCCAGTGTGACCGAATTTTCGAGAGACACAAAATACAAAACTTGTCAATTTACAACGTGCTTTCCCAGCTGCACCAGAGATAGGAAAGTCTATTAACATCGATGTTTACCAAATGCATCGATGTTTTCGACGTTAATCCGATGTTTTTTTGTTCACGATGTTTCGTCGATGTTCAAACATCAAAAACGTACGCACCAATTTAAGAAAATCCACTCATTGACGGCATTGAAGAGGAGACTGTGGTATTATTAGCATTGCCTAGCAGCTTCAATCAATATTAGGAACTGATGTTCCCCCAGAACGCGTATTTCTGCGTCATCGGCAACGTTAAGCCAGCAACGCAACCAAAGACCTATTATGTGCTTTTGCACATACGTCAGGACTCGCAAATAACGGTTGGCCTTTTCTCGTTGTCCAAAAATAAAGATTTTCTACTGACACTTTGAGCAAAGCGACTGAGAGAAGCCGTTCCATTAGCTATTTAAAAGACCATTGGTCTTTTAGCTCAAACATTTCTTTGAAAGACCGCTTGGGCTGAACCTTTCAGTTTTTTGCTTATTTCCTGAGCGTCATTATGTGACTGTCACACGTATCCCCGCTGTTGATTAGATACCGTCACACGAACTGCTCAACTGAGCGCGCTCAACAGAAAACCAATTCAACGAGAGACGAAGTCTCCTGCTCAGAATAAGAGCGAATGTGTTTGGTTTTTTCGGTTAAGTTTGTGCGTAGATCGTAACCGAAAAAACTGTCAGCTGTTATTTGCGAGCTCCGATAAACATATATACGTTTTGCAAAATCCATTTAGTTTGCGCTGATAATTGAATTTGGCCCTTTTTAAATTTTTCAATAAAAAATACTGTTTTTGAAAATGACATCGATGTTTTGATCTCAGTGACCATCCCTAGTAACAAGCGACGGGCAGCGTTAACAGTTCGAATAGTGCGTTAACAGACCCCATACGCTAAACTCGTGGTGTGCTGCAGCATAATGTTATTCGCAGATTTTCCACCAATTTGTTATTACTGGAATTTTAATGTGTGAAGTTAGCTGTATTTCATTGAAGAGGTGACATATTGCAAAGCCGGCGGCATGTCCATGCGACGGCAACGCATAAAGGCCACGGCCAATTTATCACAGATCAAACGCAAACCCCGCAAAGAAGAGCCACAGGCAGAGGCAGAAGAGGATGCGGATCTGGAAACACTTGGACAATCCAAGCCTAAAATTGAGCCCACAGAACAAAGCGAAGCGCTAGTGACACCCACATCGGTGGACAGTGTTGAGAATGTGGATGCGGTGGCATTTAAGATGCCGGTGGCCAGTTCAGCAACTGGTCAGCTGGATGACGTTTTTCACTCTGATCTCGAGGACAATGTGATACAGATGGATTTACAGAAAACGGCCGGTGGGTATCCCATGTCGCCGAGCAAGGCTCAGGCCCGCCAGCGCGTGCGACCCACGCCAGTCTTTGGCCAGCGACGCAACAGTTTTGTCGGCTCCCCTCTGGCTGGGGATTTTGAGGGAGATTATCAATCGCCAGGCACGCCGACGCGTCGTGAACGGTATCTGAGCGGCAGTGCCAGCTCGGGAGCAGCTCCACTGGGGAGCCAACTCGGCTCCCCCATGCCACAGTCGCCGTCGCCATACAAATACTTTCCTCCAGTGATGAGCCCTGGCATGGGACGCATTCGGACGGAGTCCACCTGTTCCGTGTACTCAGAAGGCGGTGGCAAGCAACGCAAGCAAGCGGATGACAAATCAACACAGTCGCAGCAGCGAGTGAACGCACGACGAGATTTCGAGACGCGCTTCAACAAAGGCGTGCCAGACAAGTCGCAATTTAAAATGTTCGACATGATTTTCTACAATCCGGAGAACAATCCAATGGAGCAGAAGCCGATTGTGACTACCATAAAGGCAGAGACCACGTCAACTGGCGACGAGTCCAAGCCCACGCCGGAGCAGCTGCTCGACGCCAAAACAGAACCATCGGCAGCCATGCCTGTGCCTCAGCTAAAGCTGGACGCCAACGGCGAAATGATCATCGACGAGAAGACGCTGGAGATTGAAACGACAGCCGAAGTGGAGGCCCGCAAAGTGCTGGCCAACTCCTCGTTAATTCTCATGGACGAAACGACCGGCGACAATGGGTTTTACAAGCGGCACAAGCGCACCCCTTGCTGGACGGCGGATGACACTGTCCGTTTCTATCGGAGCCTCCAAATCATTGGCACCGATTTCTCGCTGATGTGCCAAATGTTTCCCAAGCGGACGCGGCGTGACCTTAAGCTAAAGTACAAGAAGGAAGAGCGCATCAATGGACAGCTCATCAAAAAGGCGCTGCTCTACCCCAAGGCCTTCAACATACAGGAGCTGAAGGATCAACTCGAAAAAGAGGATCGCGAGCGCATAGAGCGGGAGAGGCAGTGGCAACAAATTGTGACCACCGAAGCGGAGAACAAAAAGAAGGTATCGCTGCGATTCTTAGCATTTTAACTGGGTTGTTACCAAATCTCTATTTTCCAACAGCTACATCCGAGGGATAAATCAAAGAAGAGCAAGGCATGTCTTACGCTAAGCGATGGCGAACTGGTCTATGAGAATGAGCATGTTACCAAGCAGAAGCTGGGCAAACATAAATGGGCCAAGCGTCGCAAAGTATTGGAAGCGGATGAGAATGCAGAAAAGGTTGCTCCCGACGCAGAGCCCAATCAAAAGCGACGGTCACGCAAGCCCAAGACGGCCAAAGGGGAGGATAGGGTTGACCAGCTGGAATATCCCATCAAGCAGGAAGCGACGACCATCAAATCGGAAGATATGATAGGGAAAGGTGAACTGCAGCAGGAGTTGAATGCTCTACTGGAGGAGTTGGAGGACACAAATGTAGCTGAGAAAGTTCCGCAGCAGCGGGAAAAGACCATGATCAACCTGGATGACGGTACGCTCAACTATGTCAGCGATGTGGATGAAGACGCAGGCAATTTCACAGTTGAGTTCATTTCGGAACCGGAGACGGACCCAGAACCGCAGCCTCAAACGACGCCCGCCTCCGACTGCCCACCAACGACGCCCACCAGTGTTAACGAGCCGGATATTGAACAGATCCTAGCCGAGCTGGCAGAAGGTTCATTGGCCTTAGTATCGTCCCTAGATCCCGACCAGGAGGATCGGGTCATCAATGAAATTTACATGTACGACAAACAAACGGGCGAGCTGAGCGACGAGCCGCTGCAAATACCCGAGCACATTGTTCAATGTATACTGGACATTATGAACTAGCTTAGTTTACTCTTTAGTTTTTACATCATAAGTTAATTACAAAATATAATCAGAATCCGAATACTAGGTAAAGTTTGCATTATACTTGCTATTCGGAACTCATTCCGCGAGTTTTTAAGTTTGCACGATTTGGTGGAAACATTGGATGATCAGTGTTGGCGAACGGCTATCGGTGAGCCGATCTGGCAACCCTGCTTGGTATCGCTCAATATTACTAGAGACTGCATATCGGAGACTATCGGAGCTACAGCTGAGACAGCGCTGCTAGAGGTAGAGGAACATTTTTCAACAAATCAGCGGATTTCCATTGCAAAAACATGGCCCAAGTTCCCTTGGCAATTGTCTCGCACAAGCGCCAAGTGTGCAGCTTGTACAAGCGTGCCCTGCGTAATCTGGAGGCGTGGTATGATCGTCGGTAAGTTGGACAATAACGCTATTTGGCACGGACTGCGTTTATAATTATATAATACATATTTGCTTACGATGTGTCGCCTGGACTCCGACTTCTTTTTCTGTAAACATAGCCATATCTACCGTTACCGTGCCGTGCAGCTACGCGGACGTTTCGATGAAAACAAAAACAAGGATCTAGCCGAGGGTATCAAATTGCTTGCTTGCGGCCAAAAGGAACTCTTCGAAACGAAGCATTTTCAGCCCAGGAATTGTAAGTAAAGCCATAGACATTGACACAAGCCTGCATTGTATAGCTATATACCTTTCTTGTTATAGTTGCCAACAGCGCTGGCGGTTGTGCCTTTGAGCGTGAAGTGATTCCACCCGATTGGCTGCTGGACTATTGGCATCCCCTCGAGAAGGCCCAGTATCCCGAATATTTTGCCAAACGGGAGCAACGCAAGAAAGAATATGTGGTCTGGTGGGAGAAGCAGTATGGCAAGCCAGATCCCAAGGATTTGGGTCACCATTAATTTAAGTTAAAACCAATATTTTGACCCCTAGTAAAAATCATTGAAATTTCAAATCTAGTTTTTTACTTGCTATTTTAGTTTATTTTAAAAGTAAACTTTAATGTTAGTGTTAAATGTTAAATGACATTTTAGACCATGTTTGGGTTAGCAATGAATGGTTTGTGTGTGTGTGTGTAGATTGAAATGTTTGTGTGCGTGCACAGATGCTGCGACCACCCTATCCCATCCACGCCCTTAGTTTAGCTCGTTGGGATCTAAGCGTGGACGCTTTTTGCTATTGTTGCTATTAGGAGTGGAGCTATTGCCGTTGGTGCCTTCTGTGCCATGCTCGCGCTTTCGTTGAATGGTTTTTTTGTCCCACTGCTGCGTTAAATAGCGCAGTAACACACATCTCTTGTCCATAACAATCAGCTGCTCCGTGGCCACCTCTTCTGTTGGCAAGTAGACAGGAGGGCGCTTCTGGGATGTTCGAATGCCGTGCTCGTTGATCAAGGTAAAATTTGTTTTATCATGAATGGGCAGGCCCTTTATAAATGCATCTGCTGCGGACACTGAGCTGTCGCCAACAGACATGGTTGCTGCTATTTGTTGTTGTTGTCAGTGGCGTCTTGCCCTATATGTGAAAAATTAATAAGCGCACGTGTGAGGGTTATATTGATATTGAAAATGGTTTTGGCTGCCAATAGGATACTCACGGTTCAGTAGTCGTTTTGTGCTGTCAACAGTTCAATTGCGAAACTTCGTTTTATTTACGAAACTTTATATGTGCGACTTTGTTGCAATCAGAGCCAGGGATGTCCAAAAACGTCGATATTATTTTCGACGTTAAATATCGCTGTTGTCCGATGTTTTTGTTCACGATGTTTCGGTTATACTAACGCAGATATAATTGAATCGGTTAAACTATCGGCGTTTTCTCATTCTCCTGACCTCGAGCTTCCTAAATAAAAACATATATTAACATTTATAGAAAAACAAATATTGTATTGCATGCCTACTTTTTCCCACCTGGGATACAAAATTCAATTTAATGTCCAAAATAGAAAAGGGTTATTAGCCTTTTCTCCAGTCCTACATATTTAATTCCTTACATTTTATTATATACACCAGACTCTTCTCGCAGAAGCCACAGTGGACACATCTAGTGCCGTTTCCTAGTATGTGTTCGCATGTGCTTCTTAAGATGGGGAAGCTGGTGGAATGCCTTCGAGCACTGCGAACATTCATAGACTTGGAAACAAGCTCACAAATAACAAACACCTGTTTCTATTCATGTCATATATCGTATCAACAAATCGATATTTATAGCCTGGCTTACATATCGAAAGCACTAATATTTGAAAGTGGCAGCACAAGACTTAAATAATAGAGGCTCAGGATAGACCACACTTACCGCGATTATTCAAATGAAAAAAAGACATTTCATGCTTATGTAAACTGTATATAAATTTTTGATATAATTACAATAATACAAAATTACCACATGCTTGTATACATCATATGGTGCCCCAAAATGGGAGAAAACTTCTAATAAACTATTCTATGGTAAGACACTTCTCGACAGTGATATTTGTTGGGGTTTTGAGTTTGGCAAAGTTTGGGTTACTTCTTGGAGAACTCTCTACGAGTCTGCATGGGTTTGTAGAGGTTACCATAGTTTGCAAGTGTCCTGGGTGGGGCCGTGCTCTGGTATGGCCGTTTGCCTGGGTGAGTGCGGAGATGTACCCTGAGATTCGCCTCCAGGGCAAATGACTTTGTACAGTGTGAGCATTTGTATACACCTTCTTTTGGAACAAGGGGCGCTGGTCCAGTGTGAGTTTTCATGTGAAGCTTGAAGTTCTCCTTCATAGCGAATTCCTTGGAACACAATCGACACTTGTACATCCGATTGTCACTTTGAGTTGCATTGTGAAGCTGCAGAGAGCTCTTACTTGATAAGTGTGATAAGTACATTGAGCAATGTGAGCATTTGACAGGTCGTTCGATCGTGTGGGTGCGGTTATGTACCTTGACATTCGACTCCATTATAAACGATTTTGAACAGTGTGTGCATTTGTATGCTCTTCCTTTTGGAACAAGGGGCGCTGGTCCAGTGTGAGTACGATTGTGAAGGATGAAGTTCTCTTTCACAGCAAATTCCTTAGAACAGAGTTTGCACTTGTATAACCGTTTGTCAGCATGAGTTAGGATATGAAGCTTAAAATGGCTTTCATCTGTAAATTCAGTTGGACAGTGAGGGCACCTGAAAGGTTTTTTTCCAGTGTTGATCTTTGTTTTGTTATCCAAGCCCCTAATTAATGGATTGATTATATAATTCAACTCATAAGTGAAGGTAGTCTTTTCATCAGGCGATTCCTCCTCGAGTATTTGTTCTTCTTCGATGTACTCGACATATTCGTCAATAGGCTTCGCTTTAATGTGGCCAGCAAATCGCTTGGCGGTCTCTTCCTCACTTCTTGCTGCCACTTTGATCCCTAGTTGTGGCGGCATTTGAGTATTCCTTTAGGATATCGTAATGCTTTAATATACTACAGACTTTTGAGTGGCTTAATATTTTTTAATAAATTTGTGGCAATTTCCCTAATATCAAAATAAAAAAAGAAACAGCTGATAGAAAGTGTTGGAAAAGGTCGAATAACGATATATCTCAATTTACTAACCAATGGCTATCGATAGCTATACTTACGATATTTAGCTTGAGCGAATATTTGGCGCTAATGTTAGTTTCTGGAAAAATTAGCGTGAATAGTCAGTTAGGTTTTGGGTTTTTTCTTCGATATTCTTTATTAAACACCATTAGTTTTTGTTGTTTTCTTTTGTATTTTGCTTGTCCTTTTATTTTAATTCTAATTCACAATGCGTTTGCTTTCAAATATATAATAGTTAATTATATTTTAGTTTATATTATGTTTACATATATGTATGTATGTATGTGTGTTTTCGGTAATAATACAGTTTAGGTTACCACTTTGCTAAGCTTATTTGCTGTTGTTGGTGTATAATAAATTTGCATTTAAACTTTGGCTTTAAATGTGCCCTTTCCAAATTTGTTATACTTCAAAATACTTATGAATGACTTTTGCTTGTTGTTGTTAAATGCGCAGAAATACTTTGAAAGTAAACAATTTGTTTTTCATTGTAGTCTATTTTATTATTTATTAAATTTCACAATTTTATATATGTGGAAATTTAATATTTTTATTTACTTAATAATTTCTTCTTTTATTTTGCCAACGTTGCATGCATTAAAATGTGTTTTGTTTGTTTATATTTGGTGTGCAAAAATTGTTGTTAAATAACATTTTGATTTTCTTTATTATAGTTTTGTTTTAATATTTTTTCAGTTTAATGGAGGTTGATTTAACATTTTCTGTTTTCTATTTTTTGTTATATATTTTGGGATATAAAAGTTGTCATTGCCATTCAACCCGAACTAGTTTCTTAAAGCTTTGCCAATTTCCTTAACGATTTCTCTCAACGCTGACATCTTGTGTGACACTTGTGTGTGTGTGTATATTATATATGTATATATGTAGTTAGTACATATATATATATAGTATTTATAGATACATAGTATTTGTAGACAATTGTCTGCTAATTTACTAAAAATCTACAAAATATAATATTGGAATTTGTCTCTGTTTTTATATTTTCTGTTTTTGGTTTGTTAATTGTTTTTACTATATATATTTGTATATGCGGTATAATGCATATGAATGTATATATGCATGACATGATGTGGTTTGTTTTAACATGAAACATATCCTTTCAGAGGGTTTTATATTATATTTGTAACACTCACGGAGGACCCTTAAGGCTACACGAAATGGAGCTCCGCATGTTCGTCTAGCCTTGGTTTGCCTTGTTTTTGTTGTGTTATTTTATGTTATTGTTTTAATATGAAACATTTGAATGACTTTTTAAGTGTTTTGTTTTAATTTCTGATATGTGCTTATTGATTTTAATGTTGATTTATTGCTGTTGAAGTCGCTTTAGATGTTCTTTAAAAGGTTTCCATATGTTGGGGGCTGTACGGTTTATGATTTAATAATTTTTCGATAAATTTTTACATTTTCCATTCACTTTATAGTTTTTTTTTTATATGTATACATATATATCTGTATATATATTTATGTTTTTTTTTTTGGTTTTTTAATAATATTCAGTCTATATAAACATACATTTATACATTTAGGCTAATTGCTTGACAACAAAAGTTACTAACACAATGAAAAACGAAACACAAAACACATGAAGCACATTTTCAGTTCTGCTAAAACCTCTAAAAGAAACTTGTCATGGATTCAAAAGTATGCTGAACACAAAATGCAACTATATATATATATTTTTTAAGGGTTATGTAAATCTATCCAAAATCATGTGCAGATTGCAGTAATTGTTAGTTTGAACCAAACGTGTGCACATTATTTGGCAAATGCCAATTTGGGGGAGACTTGTAAAACTTTTAAATCTTGTGTTGCAAATTTTTAATATTTTGTTTTGCTTTTTTTTTTTTTTTAAATTTTACCCAAGCAAACGGAGCTTTTGTTTTCAATTTTAAAAGGTAAATATATAGTTTATGGTTTTTTGGGTTTGTTTTGTTTTTTCTTTTCATATTTTTTTGTCGTTTGTTAACACATTCCTCTTGACGAGTTTTATTCATTGCAAATTCAACTTTTGTTTTTGATATTTCTCTAATATATTTGAATTTGAATATGCATTTGAATATTTTTCAAATTGTCTCAACATATATGTATGGAAAATAGCTATTTACATACACATGCTTATGCTTATGTATAACAAGATTTTTATACACACACACAAATTGTTTATTATTGTTATTATTATATTATTATTTTGCTAATGCTAAACCCTTGCTAGATCATTTAATGCTTATTTCTGTATGCAAATGTATATGGATATTATATGTTATTGGTGTCCAGGTCATAGTTCATAGTTTTATTGTGGTACAAGGTATGCCATTCTCAAACTCAAACAATATTTCCAACAATTACGAATTGGTATGTTTATGTTTATGTTTTTGTTTATGTTTATGTTCTGTGTGTAAGTTTTGTCTTAAACAATTTCTGCTTGTATTTTGTTTGTGTTTTGTTTTACTTTTTCATTAATTGATTAACTTGGCTTGTTTAAATATTTGAGTTTAATTTTTAATTAATACATTTTGCTGTTCATTTTCAGCCTGCCGACCCCTTTGATTATTTTCATTTTCATTTTCATTTTCATTTTTTTATTTTTATTTTTATTTTAACATTTTAATGACAAGTTTTAACTCTGATCATTTTTCGTGCGCATTTAAAGAATAAATTTTGGAAACGTTTGCTTGGCCAAACACGTGCCGAAATCAAGAAATGTTCAAGCAGTGTTTGCTGCCAGTTTTACACCTGCACCGATATATAAGATTTAGTTTATAAAACAATTAACCAAATATAATAATAATTGTTGTGAAAACTGGATGTAGGCAGTAAGTATATATATATATATATATCTTTTTTATATTTGTTTACGATTCACACATTGTGGACATTGCTAAATAATAATACTGAACACAATTGCTTAAACAATTTGTAAATAATTCATAATTGTAAATTGCTCACAAATGTTCAACCTAGTCCATGTTCAAAATATGAAAAATCTTAAAGCATTTCTTTTAAAGGAGAAAGAACGTGTCGTCTTTGCCATAAGAATATAATTTTAAATTTTTGGTAGGTTTAGGGCCGTTTCACATCTTCCTGATTGGAAAGGTTGTTCATCTGGTCACACCGGCTCTGATTTAACATTATTTTAACACTTCGGACAAAAATCTGATTAGAAAGCTTGTTAATCTGGTCACACCGTCTGCCATTTAACATAATTTTAACACTTTTGGAATATTTCCTATGATGTGTGACAAAAGCACGCTTGTTAATCTGGTGACACCAGCTACTACCAACTAATGTTCATATTGTTGCTCCTAACAGAGACCTAAAACTTGCCTATTTGCCTGCACATTCGTTGAAGCAGTGTTGCCAGATGTGTGAAAGCCTAACGAGTAGGTATGCCAAGGCTTAAAATGAACTTGTGGAAATAAATTTGCATTTGCCTGCTATATCATCTGACAGCGCTATCAGGAAGATATGAAAACGGCTAGATGTTGGCCCTGAAATTGACCTCTTTATCTTATATCTTATATCTACAACAAAATATCTATATATTTCTAGACTTCACGGAAACTATTGAAACTTTGTAGACTTGGATAAAATCAGTTAAATTCTAGAAAATCCATTTGAAACTCATTTAACCAGACGTAAAAGAAATCTAGAAAGTTGTTTTCACTTTTGGAAATCAAGAACAAGAGTAGGAGTTTCTCTTAAATGATGAACCCACCACAAGCTTATCTGAAGCCAAATATCTGCCGCAGCACTCGTATCTTATTTATCGATAACTATTTTCATACGGAATGCAAAGCTGTTGCTTTGTTACGCAACCTTCCTAAGCTTAAGGCTTTACAAAAATTACGAAACTACATTTTCTGTGCGAAAGCAAATCTAAAACTAACCACTGTGCGCAGCTGCGTCTGTGGTTGGCGCCGCCATTTGGCGCCGCTCCACACACTGGGCACAATGCTTCTCCAGAAATTTCATGGACAAGTGGAACGTATACCGGTGCCGGGTGCAACGCCTTTACATCTTGTACTCGACTATCTTGTTGGGATTGAGAAACTGCTCCCGCTGGGCGGCATCCAAGTGGGCCACTGTGCGTGTCAAGGCAGAACCCTTGTGCTTATCACCACTACCACCGCCGCCGCCACCGCCGCTGGTGCGTCCCGAATCAGTGCCAATTGGCTGATAGACACCCTCGGCACTTATCACGCCCACATTGACGCCCGCCACCACAGGCTGTTGAAGATAGCCGGAATATTGTGGTGGCAGCTGGTAGCTGCCCGGCTGTTGTTGTTGCTGCTGATGCTGTGGCTGTTGCAGTGGTGCACTGGCTCTTGGCTGCTCAGTGTGCGCAATGGGATACTGCTGCTGATGGGCATAATCCTGGCTAGCCATGGCGGCTGCTGCGCTGCTTGCAGCGCCACCGCCACCGCCGGCTCCACTGCTGCCACCGACGCCCATGCGAGATCCAGAGTCATCGTTGAGACCCTCGCCCATTTCGCCATCGCGATTGTGGCGTCCCCGTATGCAGAGCTTGGTGAAGAGCCAGACGCGTCCGCGATACAACAGATAGCAGCAAAAGTGGACAAAGAAGGTGAAGATGATAGCGCAGGCTGTCACAATGATGGCCTTGCCCGGCTTGGTCCAGTCCATCATGGGATAGATGGCAGTTTGATTTTTCCTGAGCCGAGATTTTCGGTTAGAATTTCATTTAGAGTGTGAGAGTTAGACTCACCTGTCTGTGCCGCCGGCCAAGAAGTAGATGCCCGTGAATATGGCATAGGCCAGTCCAATGCCTGTGGTGAAGTACGCATGGCTCATCTTGATGGGATGCCCCACAATGGCCAGATCTATGAGCATTATGATGGAGTTGAGCACGTGCACCATTATGTTGAGCGTGTCGATTTTATGGATCTCTGTGAAGGAAAGTAATAATCAGGATGCAGTCATAAAGCGAAGGCAAATAGCTGCAAGGATCTTCCAACCTTCAGGGTTGGACTGAAATCTGTGAGAATCAAGAATATGAAAGAGAACATGGAAGCATCCTCAAGATTTTTAATACAAATGTAAATGACAGGGAAAAATATCATCCATCTCATGTCTGGCTGGAGATCACACTGCGCATGAGTCGATAATTTGCTGGGGAAAAGAGTTGCGAGAGGGCGAACTCGATCTGCTCATCCGCATCCATGTAGGCATACAAGGCCAAAAAGTCAATGAGCAACAGCAGCGAGCACAGCGGCACATCGCCAATGGGCAAGTTGCCGTGGCTCCAATAACCATTGATGATCTGCGCCTGAAACACCAACATGGGACAGGTGACCATCCAAAGGAAGGAGTGGGCAACTAACACAACCATGAACTGATCGTCATCGCAGTGATTATTCACAATACATATGAAGGAGTAGATCACAACGTTCACCACCACAGTGCACAGGCCAATGTAGAGCAGGGGATGACAGTGCGGGGGCAGCCAAGTGCCCATCAGCAGGTACACTGACATTAACAGCAGCGCCTCCAAGGTCAACAGGAAGATGTGCAGAAGATCGCGCTCTGTTAGCACACAGGCCATACCCAGGCCTAAGAGCAGGGCCATCGTCGAGCAGCACATCCAATTCCAGGGAAACTTGCGATGCTGCCAAAGCACATTGATATACACATTGAAGCTGGCCAGGCTTAGGATAATGAATGTCACGCTAGCCACACAGAAGCGTTCTTGGCTTTCTGCAAATAGACCAACGATAACCAGGAGCAGGGCGGAGAGCAGGCTGTAGATGAGGCCAGCGCCAAAGACCTGGACATAGAAATGAATGAGGCGCCTGGAGCCGTTTTCTGGTTCGCTCATCGGAATTTGAAATCTGAAATTTACGTTTGTGTTTGTGTGTCAATTTGTAATCCTGTCAACTGTCAAGGAAAACATGTTGGGCCTAACGAGATCGATTTCGGCGCCCGAATTGTATCCAGTTACAGTTCGCTCCGCTAGGACGCCTTTAGCTGTCTCGCCAGTGAGAACTCCGCCCGCCCACAATCAGAGTGCAGATGATTCCCTCTATGAAGCGGACAGTATCTTCCTGGAGAAAACCAGAGCAACTGAAGAAACGGCGTCGCCGCAGCCGGAGACGCAAGTTGGTCACGTTGTCTTGAACAAGGCTCCATCCAGGCTAGCCTTCGTCAGCTATGTGTATGCTTTGGTGGGCGGCCAGGTGGTCATATCCTCGTTACAGTGGCTCTGGGCCACCTACTATTGGCAGCCAGGGCTGACCTCGGCGGAGAGAAGTCTCTTTGTGCTGTTGCTGCTGCTGACCTGGGTGAATCTGACGCTGGGATTCCTGGGCTTTCGACGGCTGCAGTTCAAGTTTCCGCTCAATTGGATCATCTGCAGCTGCATCTTCGAGAGCCACACCCTGATTGTGATGTGCCTGTGTGCCCGGGAATTGGATTTGACCTGGCCCTTCATACCCATTGCCATATTCATACTGCTGGGCTACTCGGCCTTTGGTCTGTTGGTGCCCGCCCTGCTGACGGCGGACCTGTGGATATTGATATTTGCCAGCGTAACTGTGCTGCTGAGCGCCCTGCTGGCCTTGATCACTGGCCTGGCCATGCGCTTCTACATACCCCTGAGCGTGAGCATGGTCATCTTTGGACCCTGGGCCATGTACAACTCGCAGCGTTTGCATGAGGTGAAGCGAACGGGTTACTCCACGCGCAGATACCTGGAGGCAGCTGTCACTGTCTACATTACCTATGGCTGCACTGTGGCGGGCCTAGTACTGACTCATCGTGTGGCCAGCGATTCCATTGAGTCGTCGGATTGCAAGGAGTCGGTGTTTTGTAGAAGGCGTTCCATGTACAGAACATAGCAAAGCTATAAATGACCATGAGCTAAGAGGAAAGCTGACATTCTCTTAAATCATTCCTCGGCTGATCTCTGACCCAAGGCTAACAAATGACACCCATCATCCATAACTCACCTGAATTGTGTACCAACAGCCAATAGCACATGGTGACAATAAAGGCATAGACCGTGGCGCAGGTGTAGAGCACCCAATACAGATGATGCAATCGACTCTTCTTCGCCTGCCGCACAATCTCAAAGTCCTCACGCTCTACCATCATGCCCTGGGTGACAATCCAGGCGGCCAGCCAGGCCTGCACCGTGCAGAACAGCAATCCCCAGTGCGTCAGGTAGATCCACCATTTGGCATAGTGATGCTCGAAGTGCTCATCGGTGCGTCCAATGTCCAGCAGTGAGCAGACCAACGCTGCTAAGCATGTGATGGCCGTTATCCAGCGATAGAACAAATAGACGATCCGCACTTGTGTGTTGCGCTGCCACTGTTCGCGGGTGAAGAGAGGGGGGACAGTTAAAAATATGTGTGTGGTTGGTAGCTAAGCTGATCCTCACCTGGCACAGGTAGAAGTTGTGGCGATGCACATGATCGGGCGTGAATTCGGGAAAGCAGCTGTTCCACAATTTGCTAACCATCATTCTCTGATTGCCCAGGCAGCCGGCGTCGTTGGCAAAATGGTTGAAGCCTTCACAGCTGTCGTGCGAAGGATACTGATAGGACTGATAGGAAGCCTGCTGCTGTTGCAGATGATGATGATGATGATGCTGTTGCTGCTGTAGATGCTGTTGTTGTTGCTGTTGTTGCTGTTGCAAGTGTTGGTGCTGCTGCTGCTGCGGTTGATGCTGATGGGGATGTTGATGATAGCGACGCTCTTCAGTTTCCCTATGCGAGTGGCTGCCAGCTGCTCCGCCGCCGCCGCCGCTGCCACCTCCACTACCTCCGCCACCCGCTGAGCCGCCGGCGTGCTCCGTTTGGTATTCGTTTTGCGGCGGCGTTTTGTGGCTGTGTCTGCTGGCTGCGCCGCCGCTGCAGCTACTGTAAGGACGCAGATAATCGGTTTGCAAATGCAGCAGGCCCTGCTCGAATTCCTCGAGACTATCGCAGTCGGTGGATAGCAGCAGAGCTGGGGGCAAACAATTCTCAAGAAGCTCCTCCTCCTCCTCGTCGTCGTTGTTGTCGTCGTAGGCCGGCTCGTACTCCTCCTCTTCCTCTTCGGTGGTGCTGGCAATGCCCGGCAAATAGCCGTAGTTGTCGTAGGCGTCGTATCGCCCTCTAGGCGTGGCCTTGTAGCAATAGCCGCCAGCTTGTAGCAGCTGCTGTTCAGCTGCTAACGCTGCTGCTGCTGCTGCTGTGGCCGCTGCCGCCTCTGCTGTTGCCGAGCGTCTGCTTCGATTACCTGCGCCGCCGCCGCCGCTGCTGCTGCTGCTGAAGCAATAATCGGTGGCTACGCTGGGAGCCGGTGGTGGTGGTGGCAGTGGCAGATAGCCTGGCGAACTGCTGGCGGATGCTAGCAAAGGTGTGGGCGAGGCGTCAAAGTTAATCAAAGCCGCTGCCGGATAGCCGCCGCCTAAGCCGCCCAAGCGGTACGGATAGCCAAGGGTGTTAGTATTGCCACCGCTGGTTGTGGTGGTGCTACCTATATAGATGTGAGCCGAGGTCGAGGGCAGATTATACCAGCTGGCTAAGTTGCTGCTGCCCAGACCGAAACCCAGGCCCAGTCCCAGTCCCAGACCCAGGCCGTTGCCGCTGCTGCTGCTGCCGCGACTGAAATAGTAGCTGGAATCAGGCAAAGATGAGAGTTATGGTCAAAAGATCATCATCGCTTAACTCAAGGATTCCTCCACCCACCTGTATTGCTGCTGCTGCTGCTGCTGTTGCTGCTCTTGTAGTTGTTGCTGTTGCTGCTGCTGCTGCTGCAGCTGGTGTGGTGCCACGTAATCGTACTGACGACTGCGCGTTAGCCACCTATGGCGTGTGGGCGTGGCCGTGCCCAGACGCTCGTAATACTGCTGCTGGTGGTAGAGAAACTGCTGATGCTGCTGGTAGTGCTGTTGCTGCTGCTGCTGGTATTGCTGCTGCAACTCGCGCTCGAGCCGTTGCAGCAGCAGTTGTTGTTGCAGTTGCTGTATCTGCAGTTGCTGCTGCTGTTGGGCTAGCAATTGCTGCTGCACTTGCTGCTGTTGCTGGCGCTGCAGCTGCAATTGTTGTTGCAAATGCAGTTGCTGCTGTTGCTGTTGTTGCAGTTGCTGCTGATGTTGTTGGCCACTAATTGGCTCCGGTCTAAAGTAAAGCTGCGCGTAATCCAATGTGAAGGCGTTTGCTTCTCACTTCGCCTCGCGCTCGGTCTCAACGATGTGTGGCAAGTGTTGCTGCTGTTGTTGTTGTTGCTGTTTCTGTAAGTAGAGCCAAAAGGGTTTCTGCGGTTGAGTCGAGTGTGTGGATGCCATCAGACACTAATTAGACGGGCATTAAGCATACGCCAAGTGGGCTGCCTGCTTTCAAGCGCTGCTCAAAATTGGAAGCCAGAGAAGAAAAGAAATATGGGTGGAGTAACGTTTTGTAAAGCAACCTGCCGCTGGCCCTAATTTGCAAAAGCATGGAGCCGTGAAACCCTTGCAAGATTCGAAACAAAGGCAAAGACATTTCCCTTTGAATGTTTACGGACAAAAAGAGAGTAGAGATTTCTTTCTCATAGCAAATAGAGACTGCTGCAAGTAGGCCAAGAAATTTTGAAACACTTAAGCAGCACACACTTCTTTCATCTACAAACATTTTCACTTAGAAACACTCTAAGGACAAGTACAGTTGCCTCCACACACACAAACACACATACGCACACACTGATATGGCAGAGACACGCTTTTGTAATTAAATTAGCATTTATGATGTCGTCCTGGGCCTAGGAAGTGTCGAAACACAACGTAATTGTCTGTATTTCTTTGTGTGTGTCTGAAACTTGGCAACTTCATCAAATAACGCTCATACGCACCGTATGTCACTTGAAATGAATTTATGTGGCACTTAATGCCTTTGTCTTTGTCTGCAATTCTTTATGACCTCAACTTCACAGTAATTGCCCAAAAATTGGCCAGAAACAAACACCTATATCTTAGAAATTTAAGGTCCTGCGAAAAACTTTGCAGCAGCAAAGGAGTGAAAATGATGGAAAGGAAAAGTTTGCCCACAAAGTTAAGCCAAGTTACTTTCTAGAGAAAAAAATGCTCTGAATTTGGCTCTGAGCAAAGCTTGAATACACTTTTTTTATCAGAACAGATGGGAAGGACTACTCCCAATGATCTGAAACTCATCTTTCAGAAATCTTGAACTTCTTTTTCACAAATTAAGATAAAAATCGTTTCTATCAATAACTTTTTTCTTAAAGAAACATATATATATCATATATATACTCCATTATATAAAGAGTATTCAGCAAAAGTTGGACTGTTTGATTGTTTGAGGGCTTAGAAGCCCAGCGTTATAGTGCTGCAAGACCGGAAGTGGAAGTGTGCCTCTGGTTCTGACTACAAGGACTTGGCCATGTGTTTGGCTACTCTTCATGCACGCGTGTGTGTGCGTGTGTGTGTGTGTGTATTTTTCCAGCAAATTGCCAATGTAAATGTTGCAACAACCAACCGACAAGCACAAGCACAAGCAGTAATAACAACAACATCTAAATGCGACCCTCATGGCAGCTGTGTAAACAACGCCAATAACAGCCAGCAAAGCCTCGCTTCTGACGTCAAAAGACACGCACACCCACACTAACATCCACACTCTCTCTCCCTCTCACTCTCTTTCCCCCTCTCTCTCTCTCTCTCTCTCACATTCACTTTAATACACACTCAGCTAAAATGCATTTAGTGCACGTCTCTCTCCACCCTAGCCCTCCTCACTTATTGTCCCTCTATTATACAGACAACTAAACTCTACACTGGAGTCCGGACGCAAATCCTCAACCAAAAAGTGGCCGCCGCTGCGGAAGTGCCCTGGGTAACATTTTGTGTTCGTACGTGCGTCTCAATTTGGAGTTAATTTTATTGCCCATGTTGCTGCTGTTGTGGCGTTTTCTTAGCCATTCTAAACTTGTTTAGTTTGTTGAAAGCATTCAAAGCTGCTTTGTCCAATTGTTAAATTACTTAGGGGAATTATAATTGATTTTAAAATTCCATATCTAAGTTAGACCTAAGACGAAGCGAAGAGTGATGAAGGGATGCTCTAAAAGGTAAGATCAAGATGAGACCTATAAAATTGAAAGGGAATACTTTTCCAGCACAATTTCAAACGGTTGGCGAAACCAAAATCATTACAGAATCAATATTTTCGTTCTCAATAGCATAAAAGGAAATATCTACGCATAAAGTATATATATTCTTGATCTGCATGACAAGCCGTCTGTGTTTCTTTCTGTATATCTTTCTGTCTGTCCGTCTATCCGTCTGTCTGCCTGTTTCTATGCAACTAGTCTCTCAGTTTTAGGGCTATCGTTTTTACCATAGACTTCTTTCTGCTGTAAGCTGCTCATATGTCCAAATAGTCCAGATCGGATCACTATATCATATAGCTACCATACAACCGACATATTCGGAATGAACTCTGGAACTGGAACGTGTCAGCTTTAGAAGCTGATCGAACTCCAACCGAATCCCACAAGCTCTTGCTACGAATTTGTCATTTTCACAGAATCTGTTATATGTAGAACGAATTTCAAGAAGAATGTGAATGAATATGCTTAATAACGTTCCAAATTCAATACAAATTTGACTGATTTAGGAACATCTTAGTCCATATACACACATTCCTACATACATACAAGTGAAGTTACATAAAAGCTTTCAACAAACTCAGATCAAAAACAACCAAACCTCTCATTAAAGTTTGGTTCACAAAACGAACGAACGATAGAAGAGATTCCAGAATTTATTTAATTGCGATTCATTAGCCTCCTAGAAGAACAAACTTTAAGCTAAACCTATACAATGTGTGTACCAAAGTTTTAGTCTCCCTCTTTTTTTTGTTAGTGAATTTCCAAAATAACTAACATTCTTTAGAAACTGTCAGTCAAAAGCCAAAAAATTTCAAGCTTTGGCAAAGTAAAAACCAAAAAAAAAAAAAAACCGAAAAGCAATCGAGATAAAGAGCAAATTTTAGCAAACAACATTTTCGCTGTTCCTGCCGTTCCCGTTCCTCGTACCAAAAATATTTTTCGTTTTAATTAAATTGCATTCTCTTCTTCTTCTTCCTGTTCTTGCTTTTCAGCTTTTGGTGGCAACTTAAAGCTGACTCGGGGACTCGAGAGATTTACGCTTGGCTTGGCTTAGTTTCATGTTTTGGTATTTCTGTTAATCATACGCAGTGTTGTGCATGAAAGTGCTTAATTGTATTATTACATAAGCCAAGTTGAAATGAAAGTGAAAGACAAAGACAAAGACAAAGTCGCTGTGTAAGCCTGCTGGCATGCCTCCCACTCTTTCAGCCCGCCCCGTTAAGCTGCCATTTGCCATTTGATACAAAAGTCGATTCACGCGAATAAATCAATATAGCAGCGACATGGTATTCAGATAGGCATAATTAATGCCTGGCTAGAGCAGTCTGTGCTTGACAGCCGCAGCAGCAGCAGCAGGCGAGGGGGGTAGTGTAACTTACTTCTATATGAATTTCATCTTAGAGATTTTAATAATTGTTCATTTATATATGAATTTTCCTCACTTTAAGCCTGTTTGAGCACTTTATGACACTTGCCACTCAGAAGTGTACCTGTGTTGTCCTCAAACTGTCCATTAAGTCAAGGATTTACGAGTGCGCCACGAAAGCCAACCCATTTTTATAATAAATTGAGCATCCTTGCAGAGCCAAAGGAACTTTTGCCGCTGCCACCGCTCGTGTTTCTCTTCAAAAACGCTGTCACCTTTAATCAGGGCGAAAATAAATTGCAATTAATATGGAAAAATTGTTGGCTGCAGGCATTTCGGCCGGCTGGTCGGCCGAGCACGCGCTGGTCAGATTAATTTCATTAAAATACTGTCACATCGGAAAAACCTTGAAAACGCGTCCGCAGAGGCGAGGCTGTATGTATTAAAGTGTCTGAGGCTGCACTTTTAATGGCGGCTCTAAAAAGCAAAAAGAAAAATATCGAAAAAATGCCTGAAAAATGTATGTAAAATGCACGCCAACAATTTTTCACGCCTGCCACAGCAGCAGCAGCAGCAACAACAACTACTCACAATTTATTATCAATGTTTGCGCAGTGAAACAATAAATAAGATGAAGATGAAGCAGAAAAGGAAAGAGAAATCTGCTGTAGCTGAGATTATGAATTCCCCTAACGATGAGAACATAAAAATATATTTATGTGCTTGGTTTAGCGTTTGAAAATGAAGATAAAAGAAGCAGACGATTGGCTTAGGGTAAATAGTTGGGTAAATAGTTGTCCGTTGTATATAAACGATATCAAATTGCTGCTTTAAAGCTGACTCTCTTCATGGCTTTCTTCACTGCTGTTCAGCTTCTCCTGTTACCGTTATTTTTGTTTACATATTCCATGTTAACAGTTATATTTGAGAGCGACTTGACAAGCTCTCTCTATGCTGTTATTGCATCGCCCCTTGAGTAAAATGTTAGATGCAGTTCACAGATCCTGTTCACCTTTTCGATGTTAACAGCTACATTTTGTGTTTAACATTCACCTACTCACCACAGACAGCATAGAGAGACAGACTTGGCAAGCTCTTTCTATGTTGTTAATGCATTCGATGTTAACAGCTACATTTGAGTTTAACAGTCACTCACTCACTACAAACAGCTGTTATTGCATCGCCCTCTCAGTAAATGTTAGATGCAGTTCACAGATCATGTTAGGTGATAAACGCTGCTTAAACGCTGCAATGTCAACATTGCCAAAACACTTTCATATGTTTAATGGCAATTTCCATCTATTTGCTCTTACTTATTCAAATACATACATAATACATTTTTGTTCACAGCTTCTTTGTTAGCTGCTGAAGTATGCACGAGCCATTCTATATCCCAAAAATTGATGAATCGTTGAACCCAGCTTGAAATTTTGGTTCAATTCAGGCCTACTATGAATTTTCTGGCTCTTTCACAATATCTCCGTCTCTCACAATATCACCGTAGACTCCAGCCCGTCAATTAAGTTCATTGCATAAACGGGAACACTACAAGTACCCGTGTGTCTATCCCCCCTCTAACCGACTGTCTGTTGCACTCCCCTTCCCCTTGGCAATGCCGTCTTGTGCTTATCAAAATGACATTCTCTGTTATCTGAAGCGTTGTACGCTCGCTGGTTTGAATGTTTTGACAACTTCCTGGACAGTTTTTACATTTTGCCTGATTGTCGTTAGCGGAAATATATATATTTTTTCAGCCTCTTTCGCTATCTTCCCCTTGCTATACACGTTTTCTTGTGTTGGCCTCTTAAGGGTTTTTTTTCGTTCTTTTTCAAGGCAGCTTATCAAACTTTTTCTTTGCGCTGCCGTGGCAATATTTTTGGTCGCATGTGATTTATCGCCTCTGAAGCTCCTTTGCTCAAAGCCAAAATGGCAAAACTATTTGGGTGTTTGTGGTGAAATTTATGTCTCAATGGCATAAACAAATGTGCCGAATGAAAATGCAGAGATTTTCAATTAGAAACCATAACTATCTATAACTCAGTTGGTCCATTGAAGGACCATTCATCTATTCGTTATAAAAAGTAATTTTATATCAAATATTACTTCTTCATTCTCTTGTGGGTGTTCAAATATCAATTTCCCATAAACTCGTCGTTATTTGGTTGATGAAAATATCAATGAAGCCGTTAAATTGGATTTTCTGTTGTTTATTTGTTTGAGATGTGAGCTTATTGATATGCCACATGATATGGTTATGGATATTGCACTGGACATGTCATTAAACTCAAGCCGAGCCACTCAATTAAACTGACCTGACTGTGTTTGCTCAGTTGATGGTTTGGACAGTAGTCGGTTGGCGTGGGGGTGGAGCATTGGAATCTTAACCCGGCTAACAAACTGACAAACTGGTTAACTGACAACCTGTATGCCGGACATGCAAATGACAATGTCACTCGCATTTGCATATGGCAAGCTGAATAAATAGACACATGTGATGTGTTGCCGAGAGGGAAGGAGAGGACTGTTGTTGTGGGAATCGAAATCAGTAGCAAACAGTTTGTCCTGCTTTTCAGACAGCTGCTTAAGATTCACAAGAACACGCCGCTCTATGTTGAACTTTGCCTGCTTGTCGAGCATTCCTCCGCCTTAGAATTTGTATAGCTTGCTGCGACATCATCATCGCCATCACAAAGAACAAGCTATAGCAAAATTTATTGTTACAGTTTCATATCAAATATCGATATCAAATTCCTGCTTGAAAGCTCTCGCTCTTCATGGCTTTCTTCATTGCTGTTCACCTTCTCCCATTTCCGTTACATATTCGATGTTAACAGCCGCATTTGAGTTTAACAGCCGCTCACTCATTACAGCATAGAGAGAGAGAGACTTGACAAGCTCTCTGCTGTTAAAGCATCTCCCTCTCTAAAATGTTAGATGCAGTTCACAGATCCTGTTAGCTTAAACGCTGCTTAAATGCAAATTGGGCAGTGAATAGAATAGCGAAATCAGCTGCAGCGAAACTCCCCACACCCAAGGAATAAGAAGCAGAGTTGAGTTTGTCAGTTAGTCAATGGTAAATTCGGCGTGATCAGTTTCTGCCTATTTGTTTAATATAATTTAAACAATGAAAATTGTACATTTTATACATGTGCTAGTGCGTAAACGCTTAAGGCAAATGTGTGCTATAAGTAGGTGATGAAGATTTGAAGTGGATTAGTGTTTAAAATACGATTCCAAGTATTTAAGAAAAGCCGACTGCTGCTGGCTGTGGCTATTGTGTTGACGCCTCCTTTTCGCGCCCTTTAAATGAATGCAAATTACGTAAAGGAAAGTTGGCATAATATACAAATGCGAATACATATAGAGTGTTGTGAGCTTAGCATGGAAATAGAAATAGGAATACTGCCAGTTTTTGTTCACTACTGCAGTTTTCATATATCTGCGTGGCAAAGCTAAAAGGCGGGAAAAAAGTGGTGAGTAACAGCAGCAGCATCAGCAGCAACAGTGGTGAGCAACAGCAGCAGCGGTGAGAGGCGGCTGAGCGTAAACAAAAAGTTGTCGTTCGTTCGTGACGTGCTGTCAATATCGGCTAATCTCTGTTATCAATGCTTGAGTCTCCATGTGTATGCAAAATATATCGTATAACTTGTAAAGCTCGCATAGATCGCAATAAAGGGTAAAAATATGTGTTTTTTTTTTATTGTGACATAATTGAAGTGCTCTTTTTTTTGTTTTTGTTTTTGTGTAATACTGTTTTTGCTTTCATCTAACAAATAAATGTATAGAAATGGATGATTAAAGAATGGAAACTTTGAACAAGCGCAAGGTAAGTGAACTTTAAACTGTATTAATTGACATATTTTCATATTTGATTGAATTAGGGATATAATATATTAACAATCATATTCTATATATAAGAGTATATATATCTGCAAAGGTATACACAAATATAAAACACTTTTAAGCCTTACACCTAGGATAAGTTGCCAGAGTGCAGCCTTGCAAGCACATTTCATTCATCCATTCATTTGGCTCAACCTGGCACACACACACACACTCAGGCCCTTTACAGACGCTGCCATTCATTAAATGTTAACTTTACTATAATTTCATGTGGGCAAATATTTTGTTTTTGTTCTTTATTTTTGTACTTATAAACAAGCGAGCAGACAAGTAGACCTATTTTATGTGTGAACACAAAAACTATCAAAGCACTAAAGCAAAGAGTGGGCGTGTGGTAAACAGAGTGGAGGTACGGGGCGAAGAGCGGGGGTGCATTTGACAAGCAAACATGGCTGTTTACTTCCGCCTGGTGGTGCTGCTGCTGTTGATGCGGCTGTTGATTTTGTTGGGCCTTTTTCTCCCTTTACTCTCCATGTGTGTGTCCTTTAGTTTTGTTTTTGTCACTGTTTTTCAGCCTGCAGCGTAACACTTCCTGTTTACATAAACAGACACATCAATGCAATGCCTCTGGCCTCTGCCCCTGCCTGCCATCCCTCCAGCTAGGCAAAAAAATTGTACATTAGCTCAAAACAAGCATTTTATTTCCAATTTACGCAAGGCAGATGTGTGGAGGCTCCGTAGAGGGGTGTATATATATATATATGCATATGGCAAAGTTGTCCCTGACTGAAAGTGTAAACATCTGCGTGTGATTATGACCATGTTAGCGTAATATTATTTGTAATGTTTGAACTTTTCCATTGATTTTGAGAATTTATGCATTTGGCAAAACATTTGAGCAAATTTTATGGCAAATAAAGTTTTCCCATGCTTTATTTTAGACATTTCCACGAAATGTTATGGAGGAAACCTTTTCAAGCTAAACTCTGAGTGGAAATTAAACTTTCAGGCATGTTCAGATGCATATATGCATATATATATATATTATAATAGCACATTAATCTCCTAACAATTCCCAAGAACCTCGTCCAGCTTTCAATTTTGCTTTGCCACAAACTCGAGTAAATCTTTTGTTCTGTTTCCTGTCAATCACATTTAATTCATAAATTTCTAGAACTAATTAAGGGAAACAAAGAGGATTCACTTGAACAGTGTAAGAATTAATAGACAATTAAGTGTCATCTGGCCTTGTTCATTTATGTTTCCATTTATATGTCCATTTCATTCGAGCTTCCCTTTCAGCTTACTTAGCCATTGCCAGCTGAGGCTTCTTCAATTTCAATTTCATTTAAATTAATGTTGTTCAAATCACATGAGGAACAAAGCTTCCATTCACCAGTTGCAGATTTATAGAAAATCAATCTATTAGCAAAAGGCAATTCGCCAGCTGCAGCGATTGGAATTATCTGTTGAAATGCTAAAGAAAACATGGAAAAATATATTGAAAATCTTATAGATAAGCTGGCTCGACTAAAGTTTGCCCTGCAATCTTTTCAAAAGATATGGAAAACAAGCTGAAACTTATTTGGAAGATTAGGATTAGATACTTTAACCATTTGGAGCTAGATTTTTCCAACTTTCTCAAGCAACATATCAACTTTTTCAGCTCAATAGCTCAATAGTAAAAGGAAGTCTCACTTCTTACCCCACGCTTGATGCAATGTCACAAGCAATCCACATAGCATACTCATACTCATGCACATGCACTTACACACACATATACAACCATGCCCATTTATGAGCCCTGCTACTGTTGGCTGATGCCTTTGGCTGGATGAATGTGTCCTTTGTCAGTCGTCGTGAACCCCACCAAACGTTGATTGCACACTGTTGAATAGGGAATAGGGAGGTGCGCAGGTGCTGTGGCTAGGGTTCTGGCTTAATTAAATGTGTGTTGCAGCATCCGTTTTTGCATTCAATTCATCTCCTCCTCCTTCTATATACTCGTTTTGTTGCGAGCTTCAATCTAAACACATTTGGAATGTCAGACGCTTGAATTGCATTGAGCAACATCATGTGTAACATTTAGAATCAGCTTTTGTTTTCAAATTTATGTATAAATATATATAAACCAACTAAATCGGATTACCTCTTCCACAGGGCTGTCAACGCCAACGATCAATGCCCTAAATTACCTATGGCTTATGTTTTTTTTCATCCTTTTTTGAGTTGTATTCCTTTTTGTGGTTGCTGTTGACATTTGTTGTTTTTCTTTCTGTTTTTTTTTTTTTGGGAAAAAACTGTATTTACATAAATTCAATATGAATATGTGCATAACAGCCAGAGGAAAAAGTTGTTGCTGTTGCTTTTGTTGTGACTGCTTGACCCCGGCTCATAAATCATTAAAATGTTGCCACAGCAGCGCCAGCAGCAGCAGCAGCAGCAGCAGCTTTTGGTTCAATTAAGCCTTTCCAAAAGGGAAGAGAAGCGGCCAGCATATGTTAATTTATAGGTAATGCAAGTGGAGAGTCTCGGCTCCTTCCTTCCTCTTGCAGTGTCTATGATTTATGTTTATTTTGGTCTCATAATTTTATGGCTAATTGTCATTTCATATAGCCCAAGCCTGGCTTTAATGAGCTGCAAATGTGTGAAATGTGTGAATATTAAGCATACGCCATGTGGACCACTTCAGTTTGGGGAAAATTGTCAGCCATGAGGAGGCTTTGGGTTTTGGTTAGAGGTAGAAAATCCTCAACATCAAAATGATGAATGATTTTAAGTGAAAGAAATCACAGCGATATTATCATACACATAGAAATTTCATATCAAGTATCACTTTTTAGTTGCACGATCTTGAGTTGGGAGATACATAATATATAAGAGAAAGTTATCCTTAAAGTTTGTGCCTGTGCTGTCAACTGGCACATGTCAAAAGCGCAAACGAAAAACTCGCTTTGGGCGGGGCATCTTTCTATGTAGCCAGCCAGCCAGCCCCGTCTTTCTTAAACTATGTTTCCGGCGCAAAAACTGTGGCTAAAAAAAGACCGCTTATTTCTTTTTCTTGTTGCATTTTTTGTTGACAGCAAAATTTTTGTTCTAAATTTTCACTCAACTGTCAACTGGCGAGCTCTAAGTGATGGCAAAGATGTGGGTGGAGCGTCCGTCTGCTTCCGCTTGGCAGCTTGAATGTGGCGTAGAAAGCAAAAACTACCTGCATTCCCAGCATTCTCTCAGCCTGTCTCTTTTTACCTGAACATTTTCGCTTTTAATTGCGGTCAGCTTGGCTGCGCTGTTTTCTCTTCATCTTCATCTAAATGGCAAATGCTTCGCAAAGTTTTAACGTAAAAGCAGCATCAGGAAGTACACATACTCTAAAGATGGCAGGCAAAAGCAGATCGAAAGTATGAATAATTATATGAAAAAATTATCAACTCATCAATCGGCTTATTGAACGACTCTCTTGCTCTTTTCTTTAGCATTTTCTGGTGCTGTGAAAACTTTGCTACGCTTTTGTGATTGTGCCAGATTACCTTCTTATACATGAGCGCTTTCACCCCACTGAGATGCAGCCGCAAGCTTCACACTTTAGTTAACATACCCCATTTCCCAAGGAGCACAAACAAAAGGCAAAACAAGAAACAAAAAACTGCAGCCTGTCAGCCGCAAATTTCGTTGCATACTTTTTAGGTGCACAGAACAGCACAGCACAGCACAGCAGAGTAGAGCAGAGCAGAGCACAGCATGCCCGCTTAATTCCGCCTGCCTTGGTAAGAATATTTTCCCCCATGAATACTCAATATGTATGTATATATGCATGTATATATAGTTGTTGTTTTGTGGTTTAGCCGTTTGTTGCTTTATGTTTTTTGTTTTTTTTCTTGTTTTTTTTGTTTTTGTTTTCCGCTTCGAATTGTTTTTGCATTCACGGCTGGCTGCATATTGATTCGCAGCAACTGCCACTGCAACAGCAACGCATTTTGTCGGCCTCGGTTTATTTGTGATACTCCTCCTCATCCTCAACCTCATCTTCATGATCGTACTCGCATCCCAACCTATCTTGCCTATGTTCATGTCCTTATGCATTTGGCCTGCGGTTGGCTGTTGGTTGTTTGTCGCATCTGTCCAACTGGGCAGCTTGTTAAGCTCAGTGATTCGTGGCGTGCAGCAAAAAAATAAAGGGAGGGAATATATACATACATACAAACATATTTCGAATGCCATTAAAATAATTGTTTGTTAGCCAAGATTATGCCATTTTAGAAGCAAGAGCTAACGGTTTACAAGGCAAATAATTTCATATACATATGGCCAAAATAAACAACACGGACCAAAGAAATGTTGGCTGTAACTAAAAGAGTTGGCAGAACATTGCGGCAGCTCAACCACATATGGCTGATGGAAGATGAGACTACATTAAAGATAATGAAATTGCAGAGGAATCAGGCAGGGGTAATACTGCTCTTGTCTGGGAAAGAGTGATGTCCGATGCTGGATGTAGAACATTATCTTTCCGCTCTGTTCATTAAAGGTAAAATCTCATTTAAAGAGAGTTATGGGAGTTTTCATCCAAATCTAAACAAATTCGTCTTGTATCGACTGTATCGACTGTAGCCTCACGACCGTCGACCAGATTTGATCTAGATCAGTGATACATTTACAATGTGTATGGTATATAACTTGCTGTAAGCCGAAGTTAACCTTTCTTGTTTTCTTTTTTCTCCTCTCTTTTCGTGTAGGCGTGTTTTTTACCGTCCTGCGTTTCGTACGTTTCGTGCGTTATGCAGCAGCGCCTTTCGGTCAGTTAGGCTGGAAGCCCCGTGGCTTGATGTCGCTGCGGGACTCCTTGAATGTGCTGCTCATTGTGTGTCAACCTCCCGTTTATAACTTCATACCTTCTATGATTACAGTCATCCAAATAATTGCTCTCTCCCTTGATTCAATTCTCCCTAATTTTAACTTTGCATTCATTCTTCAACTGCCCAAACGGAGACTAAGAAAAATTATAGTTTCATCTCGCTGTTTTAGGCTGAGTAGAATTGAAATCAGTTTCGAAAAGGTTTTAGCATTCCATTCTCCTTTCAGCCTTGAGTCACCTGATTCAGCCGACTTAGTTGTTCTTGCTTTAATTTGTTTTTGTTTTTTGTTGTATTTCTTGCATATGGCAATTAAAATTGTTAACTGTGCCGGAAAATCGCCTGGCAAGCAAGCAAACAAGCTGTTACCAGGCAGAGCAGAAGTGGGCTTATGCCTTGGATAATTTACCAGAATTTGCACCTGGGCAATTTTTGAGGGCGATGTTATTAAACAAGGGGTTATTCACCTATCTACTTCCTCTTTCTTTTGGTTAAATTTGACATTTTATGCAAGAACGAAACTCTTAAGGATTTAATCTAAGAAATTTAAGCACGTTTGCCAAATATCCATTGAAATCCAAGGAAAAAGCTATGCATTTTCATGTTGAACAGCTGTCATCAGCTTGCTCTTTAATTTCATCATCGGACAATATATACATATGTATTCTTGTCGATTTCCTCAATCATATAAATTGCATCACAACAACAACAACAACAATTACAATAAAAACCTCACTCTGACTGTTGCCTTGCATAAGAATCGAAAGACATGTGTCGCACTTTTTTCTCCGGCTTTCCTCATGCATTTTGGTTGAGGCGCCTAAAAGCATGCAAATGAGTTTTAGTTTTCAGCTTTGAGTAGAATTCCATGGTGGCCCCCGCTGTGCTTCTGGGTCATGTCAAATGTGGATGTGGAGACCAACACAACTGTCAACGAGCCTTGCCGGCGCCTAAATGTATGCAACGTTCTTAGCCCGCATTGTTTTTTGGCAAACTGCAACCTTGGGGCCCCTGAAAAACTTTGCCCTTAGTAAAGTGTCATAAAAAGGAGAAGAAACCTCTCTCCCACCCACTTTTGGGCCCGAAAACACTTGAGCAAATATTTATAGTCTAATTTGACAAAAGTTTTGAGCAGCCCTAAAAACCTTCAATTATGCTACGATTTCAAACGCACACTCTGGCCATAATATATATCTATATAGTATATGTATATAGGATATAATATACTCGTATCTATAGACATTTGAAGGCTCATCTTTGTGCTCTTGACACATGTCAAAAACCTATAGAAATTTGCAAATAAACTTGGTAAAAGAGCCCATGGAATGACACAGTGGGGCTTATAGAAGCTTATAGAAATTTGAAATCAACCAGATTTTTCTTTGGATTTCACAGTTTTGTAGCATTTCAAGCATTTCCTAGTATATTATATCATTATTGTTCTATTGCAACTCTCATTTGCATTGTTTCCAGCTTAACTATGCAAAATAAGGCCTTTTCGGGCTTCCACTTCCACTTGAATCATGCTGATTACTTTTTGATTGATGTTCGCAATCTCCGAATCCGATTGAAATATGCGGCTTCAATTAGATTTGTTGATGTTCAGCGTTCTGTCTCGTTCTGCTCACAGCACGATTTGGACATAAGTTCGAAAAACCCAAACTCAAGTGGAATTGTGAAAAGCTCCTCGAAGTAGAAGAGGAATTTGAATTTGCTTTTCTAACCGCAATGGGATCGGGAACAGGCCTGAATGCCTTTACCAAATTCCAACTGCAAGTTGGTCAAAATCGAGATGAATGAAGCCAAGCGGCACAGAAGGACCAAAAAGAGAACCCTTGTAATGCCAAGTAAAACTGCTAGTCTATATATTTAACCCTTATTTTCCACCTTCCATAAAATATTGGTTTATAAATGGTTGTAAATTAGATTTGATGATTTTTGGAATATTGAAGCTCAACTTTCGTGTTGTTCAGATCTTTGCTCACTCCTGTTACACTGTGCAAGTGTATGTGTTACGAGTGTTATGTTTCAGTTGTATAATATGAAGCACACATCTCTCTATGTTGTGTTGGTATTTGTATGTGTCTGTGTGTGTGTGTATGTGTGTATACAGTTCGTTGAGCAGCTGCTGGTTTTACAGAGACAACAATCGTAGACCCTTAACTGTCATAAACTAGGATTATGTTGCATAAGGTTTTGGTCCTTACATGCCATTGTTGGTTGGTTGGCTTGTTGTTGTTGTTGTTGTTGTTGTGATTGTCAGTCGTTTGTATCAGATGCCTATTGAATTTTAAAATCGTTTCTGTTTTCGGTGCCGCCTCAAATCTGAGAGCCAACACTTTGTAGATAATTACTTTGCCATTTTTGTGGTAATTGAAGTGTGTTTGGGAGTTTGGGAGGTCTGGGTTGGGATAGGTTTTGATATCTATATATATATATATGTTTTTCTGCTGACTGATGAACATTGTAGGGGAATAGCTAGGCATCTGAGACTTCACTCTCAGCATCCATCTTTATGAAATTCCAATTGCAGTTGGGCCAAACTCGAGCTCAAAGGTTGTATAGCGGCAAGCCAAACACTAACGCCACTCTGGTGGCTGTCTTTGCTTTAAGGATTTTAGGGCACTTTGAGTGTTAAGACATAGATGGAAACATGGATGGTGAATTTCTGACTAAAAAATAATGATCTACATGTCTGAAACTGGTCGATGGCACTTGAGAGAGTCTGCAGAAAGATCAAAAGAGAACACGGGCAATGCCGGGTAATCTTGCTAGTATATATGTATATTTTTCTGCAAATCTGTTGCCTACAAAGTTAAAATGTCTTTCCAAGTATTGTTGATAATTTGTAATATTATATGATACTTTTCCTGGCTTTGCCAGGACATGTGACCTTCCTGAATTCACATTTTTATTGTGGAATGAAAAAACCAAGCACCATGCTTTGTGGCTTAGCTTTGTAGTTGCCAGAGACAAGGCCCACATTCTTGGTATTGTGGAAGTTGAGCTACAGCTTTGCATTTACCATCTCCCATTTGCAATTTTCTTCTGCCATTTTTTAGAAGTTAAGCGTTCTGGGGCTTCCCCTATATACATTGTCTGTGCAAATTATGGCCAAAGCAGCAGAGCCAAGAGACCATAATAATGGCAACTGATGTTTATGGGCCGCCATTTTGGTCATTGCTAGCCACTTTTTGTAATGCAATTCGTTTTGCCCTGTGCCAGCCTTGAGACAGAGCCCTGTCCTCTTCTGTCACCTACTGCCCCAGCTGTTGTATTCCTCTACCAAGTCCTTCTCATCTTGCTGCTCCTGCTGCTGCTGCTGCTGTTGCTGTTAGGGCAAATGATTTAGTGCTTATGGCAAGTTTATAAATTAAATTTAATGAAGCAGCAAAGTCGAAACTACGAAACTTTTCCCACCCATTGTTTGCACATTGATTATGCGGCACTGCGCTTCTTTGTTCAATAGTGTCTGTGTGTGTGTGTGTGTGTGTGTGAGAGTGTTGGTGTGGAGATGCGGGTGCTAATGTGATTTAGTTGCCCAACCACTTTGATGATAATCCAGCCAGCCATCCATCCTCTTGCTTAAATCTTAAATCAGCTCAAATTATGCAAACTTTAATCGGTTTTCAAGAGCTTTTAATGAAGCCTGACGACCTTGGGAGCGCTTGCTTTGGCGGACTTGCTCTTAATTAGCCATTCTCATATCCGTTTGAGATAAGTGAGACTTGTCTGGCTGCTAAGCTTGAGGGTTTGATCTTAGGAAAGGGTGGATGAACGCTAATCGACTAAAACTCTAGTCATGGTGGCCTCAGAGAACTGCAAAGTCACTATTTGGCAAACAAGTTGCACTCCCTTTCGTAATTTTCTAGAACTTCAACGTCCACATCAACCAGCCAGTTCGTAGTTCGCTTTACTCTCGACTCAAACCAGATGTAAACAGTTGCAGATTCCGCATGACCGAACGCTCAATTAGGATGGAAGCATGAAAAAGTCTTAGGGGCAGTTTCTTCTTCTCTGCTCGCGGAGATGAACCATGGCGGCAGGGTACAAAGCTAGCTTCCTGGAAATGCTGAGATATGAACATCTAATATAAATTCACCCGCACAAATGATATTGGTTGAAAGCGGAGAACGGGGTTTATCGCCTGTGAGCGCGTTTGCAATCACAAGATACAGTTCTCTAAATGGATGTATATGTATATATATTCCACCAGAGAAGCGCACCACTAAGCATTACTGACTTTCTATGTCCCTACAATAACTCAACAGCGCTTGACACACTCGTCGTGCTTCAGTAAGAACAACAACACCAACAACAACAAAAGCAAAAGCAATCATTACAACAACAAGAAGCATATTCAAGTGGCATTCCTTGTTGTTGTCGCTGTCGACACATGACCTGCCCGCCCTGTGCCCTTTCCTTCTGTTTGCCTTTTTCCTTTATTCCCTTTTGGCTTTTCGCCTTTTTGGGCTAAAAAAGCTTTTTCCTTTTTCCTGGCGCTAAAATATATGCTACACTTTTTGCCATAGTGGCTGCCGCCTGTTTGTGTCAGTTGAGCTACATCCTTAAAGCTTTGACAATTTATAAGACCACGCCCCCCCCAAAAACAAAAAACGCCACAAAATTGAACGCTGAATGCCTGCAAATTAGTTTTGGGTGCTGAATGATTTTTATGCGAGAGTATTTTGGGGCTGCCAGCTGCATATGTGTGTGTGTGGGTGAACACTCAGAGAAAATTGAATTGGATTTGCTATTGATATCAGAATTGTGTTTTTTTTTCAGTTATGAAAGTATTTCTCTGAGTGTAAGCCTAGGTATGTGTGTGCGTGTGTGTGTTTATATTAAAGAGGTTTTTAATTGAGTTGTGACGTAGCTGTGCCTGGAGGATTAAGCTGCAGCTCCAAAGCCAGGCGCCAAAAAGTTGGCAAGTAAACAAACACAAACATAAACTAACACACACATTTTTCACACACACACACACACACACACACAGCCTTGCCAGCAAAAAGGGCATCTCTTTGGCTGGATAGTTTTGTGCGTTTGCCAAAAGTAAAACGTTTGCAAAGAGCGGGGGGGGTCTTCTAGGTTACGGGTTAATACTAGCAGGGGTTTCTTACGGCTATTTTACTAAGGCCAACTTGCAAGCCAAGTGCAAGTGTGTGTGTATGTGTGTGTGTGTGTGACCTGGGGACACTTGTGCTTGCCATTGCAAACATTTTTCAAAACTTGGGCCAAAAACATCTCCATAGGTGTTGCATATCTGTGCGTATGTATGTGTGTGTGTGTGTTTGTTTGTGCCAGTGTGTGGTTGGCTCTGCTTTTTCATATTTGTGGTCTCGGCAGCGCTTTGTGGTGCAATCATTTGAGTTAAGCTTAAGCTTTTCAGATCTGCTCCTCCTGTTTCCTTTTTGATTTGGGCATAAAAATGACAGTTTATGGCATTTGGCCAGTTAAAGTGAACATCTATCTACGTTTATGATTACGCTTTGGTTGGAGGATAGATAATATGCTCAACCAGCAGTGACACCAACACACACACACACACCCCTCTCTCTTGGCTCAATGCTGCTTATGCAATATTTATGTGTAGCCTACTTATGAGCGCTGAACAACACAAAACAGACGACTGGACTGTGTTGTTGCTGCACTCGGTCTGGTGCTGTTTATGGGCCTTTGGTTCTTATGCTTCTGAATGAGCACTTGAATAGGCCTCAAGAAATGCTTCAGCGAAAAGAGGAAGCAAGATAGTGAGACAGAGAGAGAGAGAGAGAGAGGGAGAGAGAGTGAAAACGACAGGGGCAAAGTCGCCTTTTGACGTGGCTTGGCTTGTTTGGATTTAATTTATTGTTTTTGTTCGTTGTTTGTCTCACATTTTGCCACTTCACCCCGCCTCCCACTTTACCGCCATTTGGTTTTTATTGCCAGAAATTCTTGTTGTTGGTTTTGCTGTTTTTTTGCGCTAATTTAATTTCTTTTGCGTAATTTTATTTTCATGTCGTCAAGTGAAGGCGACGACGACGTTTGCCTTGAAAGCTGAGAGCCCGCCTAGTCATTGCAGCAGCCCCCTCCCTTCGTTCGCCTTGAAGCACAAAACTTTGTCAACAATTCCGCATACAACATTGAAAAATATTCTTTCTTCTTTTTGCTACTGTTGCAAAAAAAAAACGTGGACAGACAGACAGACTTATACAGAGCGAGAGAAAGAGACGTAGTGAGAGGTGGTTGGCGAGGGGCTTGTAGCTTGGCCTGGCGACAAACAGCTCATCATTATGAACATGAGCACGAACCCCGCCATGGGCGTACATGGCCTGAAAACAAAAGTGGATAGGATGGGCGGGTGCGTAGCTCACACTTTTCACCCTCTGCCAATCTTCATTGTGTGAGTTTAAGTGGCTCTCAGACACAGCAGAAGCCGTCTCCACACCTTCTTGTTCTTGATCTGGTTCTGCCACTTCAACATTGTCTAAGGTCAAGCGTCTTATTGTCAACTTCCATTGCCTGCCTAGATTCATATTCAATTTCAGTCGCTCGGCTGCCACTTAACTTAGTTACAAACAGCTATCGCTAGATGGCGCCAAGTGCGCAAGGTGCAACAAATCAACTGCAAATGGCCCACGGTCTGCATCCGGTAAGCATAGATGTGCAACGGCTGGGCGACTTTGTGGAGCCACTTTTATGCCTTTGGGCAATGCAAAACTTTTGCTTTAGTTGCTGGAACGTTCTCTTAATGGTGACAAAGTGGATTTATAATCCATGATGTTACTTTAAAGTTGCCAAAAATCTGTCTTTGGCTATGCCCTTGACCCTCTTACCAGAACCATCCGACTCTGACCCAAAGCTAATTGCATATTTATGTGCTTTCAGATGGATTTATTGAATTTTCTAAAATAAATAAACAAACCTAATTTGGGCGCTCTATTTGCACTTGACAATCACTTGTTATATTATTTATTATATTATCTCTCCGTCCCTCCATTTTCCATCTTTATATGCTGACAAAAAGACCTTGAAAATATGCCATTACCCACCCATCAGCAGCACACCTGCGCACCTCTTATTCCTAATCCTCTAACAAATTTGCCAATTGGATTTTGTTTTGGCTATTTTTGGCAAAAATGTTGCATACCTCCGGGGGCCTTAGAGTCAAACTGTCTATCTGTGTCTGGGTCTCATTCGTTCTGCAGTTGTGCGAATGTCAATTTAAAATGCAATTTGCAATTGCGACAAATGCCGTGGGCAGTCAGAGTCAGAGTCAGAGAATGATCCAAGCAGTTATTGCAGATATGGCCAAAAAGTTACCGAAAACTGTCATTGGGGGAAACATAAAAGTAGCCAGCCAGGAAATGTGCCAGAAAGTGTTACGATGCAGAGGGTATTATAATGTTGTCACAACATTTGTAAGGCACAGCAGGAAGCAGCCTTAAATCTATAAAGTATGTATATTCTTGATCAGCAAGACCAGAAGAGTCGATATTTTTGCACTTTCTTCTGTCTGTCTGTCCGTCTGTTACTATTCAAACTAGTCTAGCAGTTTTAGGGCTATCAACTTGAAATTTGTACCATAGACTCCTTTTTGCTGTAAGCTGATCATATATTAAAATCGTTTAGATCGAACCACTATATCATATAGCTCCCATATAACGACCGATTTGGGATGAACTCTTAGTCAAGCAAATTTGGTTATTTTTTATCTAAATTGAACCAAATGTGGTAAGTGTCAGCTTTACAAGCCTCCAAGTCTGCTGAGCAAAGTTGGTCCGGATCAGACTACTATAACATATATCTAGCATAGAAATGCCTTGATCACAGTATAAGTAGTAGTGAGTTGTGTGTGAGAGAAGAAGAGGGAGAAGAAGAAGAAGAGGGCCTTCATTCAGAATTAAAGCAGCAGAATGTTGTCACTCTTGCTCACGCTCACAAAACTCTTCTTGGAACAGGTTTATCTATGTAAATACGAATGAATTTATGAATGTATCGCACGTGTGTATATAAAAAGTTAGCCTTCCTCTCCTGTTTCTACATATGGCTGAAACAAATGTGGCTTAAACAACCTTTTCTTAATCAAATATTCGTATACATATTCATATATATGTTTATTCACTCATATAGATTTATTCATTTGGCTGTCAGCGATAAAAAATTGATTCAACAATAACTACTATTATTTCCTTTTCGTGTGTTGCTGCTGCTGTAATGTGTGGCAACTTCAGCCATTTGGCAACATTTGGTAATTTGCATATAAAATTTCTTTTATTGCCCATGAAAAATTTCTCAATTTTGTTCTGTTTTTTTTTTTTTTGTGGCGAACATTGCGTGGGCTCGGAAATCACAAAAAAAGAAGAGCGAAAACTATGCGCTGTAAAGTTTACTTTTCCTTCCCCCTCGGCGCCATATTTTATACAGTTTTGCATATAAATTCTCGCTGGCAATTGTTTTTAAGCATTTAATTTAATAGCGTTTGTTTGTGTTGCGGCAACAAATCTTTTAAAATGTGCACACATTTTTGCCTTTTGCATTTTATGGCAATTTTTTTTTCTACTATTTTGAATGGAAAACAATTTTCAAGGAAATGCAATTTGACAGAGTAAATTGTGGGAGGCAAAGCATTACTCATACAGAGGCGTAGGCAGTCATTTTAATGAAGGGGGTATTCTGGGTTTTTGGGGAAAATTATTGGCTTACATTGTAATTTAAATTACATTTATCTCTAAACATGCTGAGGGGGTAGTGAGGGGAGATTTAGCCCCAAAATCTCTATCCCCTTTGCCTGCCTATGACAATGTTCACACACAGCCAACACTTTTTCAAGTTAAGTTGACAGCCAAAGCAACATCGAAGTTGTGTCAATTTTTGTAAAATTGTTTTGCCAACAATCAGGCAGTAGAGGAGACAAAGTGAGAGCGGGCGGGGGCTTAAGGCAGACAAGATAGACAAGGATGAACACTGCGTGTGCGTGTTGTGTACGACAGTTGTGCGTAAGCATTTTGCAGCTGCCTGCCAATAGATGTATAGAAAATTGCCTTGGGCAAGGTTGGAATTGCTGGAATTTTCAGCAAAGAGATATTTTGTGTGCAAATATTTTTTATATGGATATATATATGTTTCGAATTGGTATTATTGGTTTATCCTTGCCGTAAATCGTCATAGGAAACCCTATAGTATCTGTATCCATCTATATACAATGTATTACATCAACAACTCTGATATGAATTCACTTGCAAACGGCAAATCCCAAATCCGCTCATAACAAAGTCAAACATCAACATTCTTCCCACCTCATTGAACAAATATCAAGATTTATTTTAATTTAATTAAATTTAATTAATAAAAGCCACAGCAACAGCAGCAGCAGCAATTGTGTAAATAACAATAAACATGCTGCTGCCAGGATATCTGTCAACATTTTCCGTCACAATGCAAACAAAGCGAAATGGATCGCAATTCACAGCCACAAAAAAACGATGTACGGCAAAATCCCCAAAAACCTAACACAATAAGGTTCAATAGTCCAATGTGCACACGGCCCAATCAGGCACCTTTTGAGTGGTTTTGTGTGCTAAAATTGAAATTGAAACAAAATGTAAACGAAATTCCATTGTAGCGTATGGAAAAAGGAGGCAAAAGGCAGCAGCGGAAAGTGTTGCCTACATTTTGGCATCGCGGAGGCCAACATGGCCTATGTGCAATCAATCATAAAACGTATACTCTAGTTGCCAGATTATGATTGAGCTTATATGTCTCTGTGTGTGTGTGTGTTTGTGTGTGTGTGTGTGTGAATGGGCGTGGCCCAAATCATGCGGCGGCTAGTTTTGGCCTTGCTTTCCCTGTGTCTCTCTCGCATTTTGTCCTGCCACGTCTGCATCTTGGCTGCTGCGGCTGCTCATTAAAATTGACAAATCATGCGGCAAATGTGTAAATAGTAATTACATCACTCTGCCCGGCTAACAGGACGTATGCTTTATGTGCTCTCAGCCCAGATACATATGTAATGATGATTTGTGTGGCAATTTCATTTCGACTTTGCTTTGCTTTCCTTTTTTTTCTGGGTTTGCTGTTTGCTGCGCAATGCGACTTCATTGTCAAGGTGAGTGACGTGCGTTGGCGGCCTTGGCTACCTTGGCAGGGGCTAGATGTATGTTTTAATAATGTAATTTTATAGCCAGGGATCGGTATGTACAGCAGGAAGATGTGTTTCGGTTCGGCTCTGCAAGTAGTGGAAATTTGTTTTAGGTTTCCGTTGGCAATTGCCAGATTTATATAGAAGAAACTCGAAGGATAATGTGCTCCCTATGAGTATGCGGGGTTGCTACGGCAAAGCATTCTAGTGTGAAATTTAACCGCTTTAAAAGCATTTGTCCCTGCTCGGGCGCCACTCTTCTTATACCCTTGCCGAGGGTATTATAATCTTGTCAAGAGATTTGTAACGCATAGAAGGAAACAGCATAAGCCAAGTCGATATAGCCATGACCGTCTGTCTGCTGTTTGTCTGTTTCTATGGGAACTTGTCTCTCAGTTTTAAAGCTATCCTTCTGAAATTTTTACCATAGACTTCTTTCTACTGTAAACTGCTCATATGTAAAAATCATCCAGATCGGAAGACTATATCATATAGCTCCCATATAACCCACCGACTCGGAATGAACTCTTAGTACAGCAAAATTGATTGTTTTTTATCCAAATTGAACCAAATTTGCAAATATCGGTTTTAGGAGCCTTTTCATCTGGTGACTCAAAGTTGATTCAGATCGGATTACTATATCACATAGCTCCCATATAACGGACCTACTCGGAATGAACTCTTAGTACAGGAAAATTGATTGTTTTTTATTCAAATTGAACCAAATTTGGTAAATCTCAGTTTTAGAAGCCTCTTCATCTGCCGTCCAGAGTTGATTCGATCAGACCACTATATCATATAGCTCCCATATAACCCACCGACTCAGAATGAACTCTTAGTACAGAAAAATTGACTGTTTTTTATCCAAATTGAACCAAATTTGGTAAATATCAGCTTTAGGAGCCTGTTCATCTGGTGACCAATGTTGATCCAGGTCGGATTACTATATCACATAGCTCCCATATAACCGACCTACTCGGAATGAACTTTTAGTACAGCAAAATTGATTGTTTCTTATCCAAATTGAACCAAATTTGGTAAATCTCAGTTTTAGAAGCCTCTTCATCTGGTGACCAATGTTGATCCAGATCGGATTACTATATCACATAGCTCCCATATAACCGACCTACTCGGAATGAACTCTTAGTACAGCAAAATTGATTGTTTTTTATTCAAATTGAACCAAATTTAGTAAATCTCAGTTTTAGAAGCCTCTTCATCTGCCTACCAGAGTTGATTCGGATCAGACCACTATATCATATAGCTTCCATATAACCCACCGACTCGGAATGAACTCTTAGTACAGCAAAATTGATTGTTTCTTATCCAAATTGAACCAAATTTGGTAAATATCAGCTTTAGAAGCCTCTTCATCTGCCGACCAGAGTTGATCCGGATCAGACCACTATATCATATAGCTCCCATATAACCTACCAACTTGGAATGAACTCTAAATTTGGACCGAATTTCAACCGAATCTGTAAGGGATATGTTCGCTTCGCTTACCCACAGTTTGCCCTCCTTTCTTGGGTTTTCCTAACTCTCTGCCATTTTCAGAAGCTATTGACGTGGTATTTTAAAAACGCTTACACACACCCACCCTCCCCACTTCACTTGGCTAATTAGATAGACCTCATTCCGGCCCTTAAAGCGGGCAAATTTGTTGGCCATTAGTTGCTGCAGTGAAGCGTTTAAATGATTTTCGCACCCCTCTCTGCCCTCCGCCTGCTCCCTCGCAAGCCACATAATTCAAAGCAAATGTGCCGTTATATAATTGACTATAATTTGGAGCCACGGCGACGTAGAGGTTTTTATTATTTGTTTTTTATTTCGCTCGGCATTTTGGAAGTGGAATCCACTCATGCCAAATAATTTGCATGAAACATTCACGTTGGCCAACCGCAAAGCCGCCTAAATATGCAATCAATCAAGCGGATCAGGGCATGGACTTTAAAAGTAATTAAAAAGATTCGGAGAAACGGAGAGGCAGAGAGAGGGGTGTGAGGCTGGGTTTAAGTCCCTGAAGCTAACAAAAATGTTAAAGCCTAAACGGGGCGAGGTTGAAATGGTTTGCTGTAACAAAATTAACAATTCGCTTGGCCTTACGAGTGGCCAAAAAGAGAGAGCAAAGGCAATAAATACAATGAAAAGCTTTTAAGTTAAATAGGCAACAGAATGGTAGAAAATGCCAGAAGAAGCTGCTGAGGAAGATGAAGTAAAAGAAAATCAGACAGCCTGGCAGCAGCCTGGCAAAATGCCGATGCCAATAATATTGTTCAAAAGAAATCTCAAGGCAAAGTTGTTTTGAACTTTGAAAGGAGCTTCTCCACCTTAGATCAAACCAGAGAGAAAATCTTAAGAGCAGGCAAACAATTTTCTTAGATAAATTTGAAACTTTAAACAAATACACAGTCCTAGGCTGAGAATGCGGAAGGCAAGGCAAGATATTGTGGATAGTAAATGACCACCAGAGCCAGTTAGTTGAAAGCCTTGTGGTCACAAGTGGACACTTTGTTGCATAAACATTTTAGTCAACTTGTGCCAAAAGGGGTCTACTGCAGAGTAGGCACAGGATGATTAAGGAAGGTCAGTTTCAGCTGCGCTTCACAGTAATATAAAGGGGCCAGTACTCTCATAGGCATGATCTTAAAACCGTCGCAGCACAAGCTTCGCATCTCCACAGATTGCAGTGATCTGTGGAACACCCTTTGCCAGCCAACCTAACATTTGACTTTTGCAGCCTGAATTCACTTTAAGCTCTCTCTCTCACTTACACATTTTCACACATACATGCATATATCCTTCAATTAAGTTTGGAAAAGGCAATTTCTGGTACAGCATTTCGGTTCACAGCTCACAATTTGCAGCTGCTGTCGCATCCGACCGAAAATCAATGCCACATGTTAAATATGGTGGCATAAATACAAATATACAACAACTACCAATGTGAGTGCGTGTGAGAGAGAGAGAGAGATGGGGGAGAACAGGGAAAGCCCAAAGCCTGGGTAGTTGTAACACGGGGGGGCAGGCCAAATTTACACAGCGTGCGAAACATAATGAACATTGGGAGTTGCTCTTATTGTTGTTGCTGCTTGTGTTTTTATGCGCGCACCTTAGGTGAAAGAAAGGGTACATCGTATATATATATGATATAGCACTGAATTTGAAAATGTCTTGGTTGCCGAATGTAGATTTTCTCTATTATTAAGATGTGGATATACCATGTGATTTAGCCATGGAGTTTTCAGGCTTGCTAACAGGAGAAAGTCACTCAGGTATGATGAATTGGAATTGTAGAATGTGCTTATACTTACACAAACTGAGTATAAACTAAATCTGTCTAAAATTGATCCAATTTCGATGGCGGTAGAGGGTGTGGAACAGACATTGATAGAGGAAAACTCTATCTTCAAAGATTGCAGTTTTTACACCTTCATTTTGACATATCTCAGAGATTTCCATGGCAGTTTTTAGCCGATCTAAAGTTTTGCACTACAAAATCAGGTCATCTATCAAATTGTGAGGGTATTGCATTTCACCTAACTGCAGACGGCCTTTTGGAAGCACTTCAGCTCTTAGCTCTTCATGATGTTTCGGTCATAAAAGACGAAAATACTTCTGCAAGCAGACGCAGGTAAAAGTGTGGAACACACACACACACAGAAACACACGCACAAAAAAGCGAAAGCCAACGGCGTTGAGGACGAGAAGTCAACGATTGTTGTTGTCGTTGCTGTTATTGTTCTTGTTGTTCTTGCGCCGTAAAGTATGCAATATTTATTTTGTATAAAACGCGTGCCAAGCATTACAAGGGCCACCGGAAGAGGGCAGCAGTGCGCCGAGGCGGGGCGGGGACAAGCCATTAACAGAGCCAACCAAAAAGGCCAAAATGTGAAGCAAGCCGCCTGAAGCATCAACTCGAGCGAGTACGAGGAGTGTGTGTCCTCGTATATAGTGCGTCCCCGGGACTTACACTATAACAATCTGGCATTGTGTGCTGCTGGCTGCTGCAATATGCCTTCAAATATTTATACCAAAAAATTGGGGCTTTAATTTATATTTTCACAGCGCATCGGAAATCCACGTGCCCTCAAACAGAGTGATGCATTTTTAATGAACAAATATATAAGGTTAATATATATGCCTTGACAGCACACAAAAATGCAACATAATTAACTCGGAACTTTATGTATTTTATAATTATTTTTGTTATTATTATTATTGTTTTTGTTTTTGTTTTCATCGGTTACCTCATATGCAAATATTGTGAAAATATTTATATTTGCACTTGATTGGGCTGTGTGTGTTGTTGTTGTTGTTGTTGTCTTGTCAAGCGAAGCGCAAACAACAAAGTGAAGTTTCAAGTTCATTAATGAACAACAACAACAATAATGAGACCCCTTTTTCAAGGGCAAAACGTTAGCGAGCCATGTAAATAAATCAAAATCAAAATATTTGCCAGGTTAATTGCTAGAAATTATATGGAAATTAGTAAGGCAAAGAAAACAAATCTATTGCTGATGAGCTAAAATGCTCAAACAAGAATAAAACCATGGAAAATATGGAAATCCACATAGTTTAGAAAGTCAAAGTTACATAGATTCCCATTACATTTTATAATACCATTGAAATTATATATATTTGCTGAAAAACTACAAATCTTTGACTGTACAAATCAGGTTTATAAATGCTTTTGCATGAAAAGATATAAGAATTCTCTCAAGAATAAACATTTGTCTTCCCTTTCCTATGCCCCATTCTGTGTGTCACGCTCTCAACTCTATTGCTTAGATAGACGGGCACAATTGACACCGCAACTGACCTTGGACACACATGCACGCATCTATGCCGCGGCACTTTCTTTGAGAGATGACTGATTCAGTTCGCTCCGACTCTCAGTTGCTCTGCTGGCCAGTTGCTCACCCCCAAAGCACTCCCACGCCACAACGTACGCTTGGGACGGGTTGATTGCACGCGCTCAAAGTGTCGCCAATCGACGTCATCAGTGCCGGGTTCGGTCAATTTAATTGATCTGGCCACACAGCACATGGAGCGGTAGCGATCGCATGTGGCCCACTTAGTGGCAGCACCTTTAATTAAGACCGTGTTTGCCACGCCAGGCCTCAATTCCTACATCCATCCATCAGTTTGGGCAATGTCAAAGCCAAACACGATAATGCAGATAATGAATGAATCCTCAACGATTGATCGCCAGATCGTATGTTCGCATTATACAATTTCCTTATGCATAATTGGTCCGATTTTCATTCGGCCAACGGCCAAACACTGATTCAATTGATTCAATTAAACTTGACTTAATTTCCAATACACGATATATATTTATATGATCTGGCATGGAAATTGAATTATGATTGCCTCTGACAGACTGCCTGTCTCTTGATTTTGACAAATGGCCATACACATACACACACACACACACACACACACACAAAGTGAATTCGCAATCAAATTGGTGGGAAAATATGGAACTTGAAGTCGCCCATAAAAATGTGCGTAAATTAAAGAAAAGCAACAAATTGCAAGCGATTTTTATGGCAATTTTTAATTGAATCTAATTCTGGGAAGAAATTATTATTCACTGAGCTGGCACTTTGGCTTTCAACTATAAACGTGGCACTTTGGCTTTCTCTCTATATGTCTGTTGAATGACGGCGCCTTCATCTCTAGCACGCGTGCCATCTGGCCTAGGCCGAGGCACTAGACAAAGGTGAATCTGCCAAGTGACAGCGCGACAGCTGAATTAGGTGAATTATAAAACTAGGCATGTGCAACTTGAGGCACAGCGCAATGCAACGTCAGGGGCAAATAATTTATGTTTGCCCGCCTAAAACCAAGTGGAGACTCGACCAAAGATTCGACTTGATGATACTCTATTTGGGGTTTTTATAAGACTCTATTTTGAAGTGGAAATTCGATATGTTAAGTGTGATTTCTTAAGCTATTTGTAGTTAATCCTTTCTCAGTTTCATTTTCAAAAATGTTGCTTGATTTCTTAATTGCTTGGATGTGCCTTTCTATGGGATCCTTTGCACTGCTTGAATATTAAGATGGGCAACTTTCAAAAAGTCTATCCTGTGGGGAGTAAAATAAACGCAGCTAACGTAGCCTGTTTTCTTCTGGTGGTCTTGCTTTCATGAGACTTCGGTTAAGCAAGGAAATCTTTACTTAACTTCGTACTTACCAAAAAGTTATGAGAATTTAACGATTTTCTTCATATATATCTGCTTTCTGCATTAGTAAGCACCCTGAGTATGTTCCTTTTCATATTTTTTCCATATTTGGACTCATTATTTCCAAATATGAACATAAAGTGTTAGCTCTGCGTTCGCCTGTCCCCACGATACCAAGCCGCGGGGCTTGTTACGAGCGAAGCCCAGGCTTCTTATATGTTTTGACATCGGTCAAAGCTTTTCTTGAATCCATTTTACTGATTTTTATAATCAAATAGTCAAAAATTAACAGAAAAGTTCGATTAGCGAGGAGTATGAGTCCATATGCCGTAGAAATAGATCAAAGGCATTTCCTAATCAAGTTGTTCAAAATGAGAGTCACGAATTTTGCAGCTTTTTGCTTAATAATTTTTATAAAATATTTAAGCTGTTAGTATTAAGTTATCCTTTGGCACAATTACAACAATTAAATTATCTTTCATTTAAAAAAATAATTAAGTCTCAAGCTGGCTTAGTTTAGAAGCAGTTTACGATAGAAAACAGTATAAAAGGGGGTGTGAAGGGACTATATTTTTGCACTGCTTGCAAGTTTTCTTGTTTGCTCCTGATGCAGCCAGCTTCAACCCAGCTTACCATATGAAAAGCGCCACAGTAGCGCACATGATTGTGGTGTTGGTGCAAATTCAAGGACATGCACACAGCCAGCGTTGGCGGACCAAAAATAGCGACAGCAAGCAAGGCAGGCAAAGCCATGTGTCATGGCAGCGCTACGAACGCACTAAAGTATGCAATAGAAATTTTTAGCAACAAGCGAGACTCACGAAAATAAAATGCAATTTTAATTTCATTGCATGGCAATGGCAGAGCGGCTGTGTGGCACATTCCACTAATTTTGGGGCGGAGAATGAAAGGAAAGAGATTTTCAGCCACAGAAACACATTTCATTTTCATTTGCCGTGCATTAAAATGCATTAGGCGTACGCACAAGGGGCGTGGCAAGTGATGTGTGAATGAGAAATGTGCAAGAAAAATGTTGAAAATGTTTGTGCAAGAATTTAAGAGTCAACTTTTTGAGGTGAGCGGAAAATAAATGATTTGAACTGCGACTGAGATCAAAGCAGTTGAAGTCAGAGAAAGACAGGTGAAAGATATGATGGCTTAATAAAGACTGAGTAGATCTTATGATGGAATTCTAAGAATAATTTTGGTTTTGTTGGTATAAATATAGGAATCCTAAGCAATAACTCTATATCTTCTAGCGTTACTCTTTCGTAGACCCTTTCTCAGCTCTTAAGGTTTACCATATGCACCAGATTTCTTTACCAAATAAAGCAAGGATTATCAATGTATTGATGGCATTTTCAAATCGCTCTTTTCTCCCATGGTTTACATAGAATTCTCTAATTGTTTTAATTTGCATTTGCATTTCGTAGTCCTCCTCAAATCACTTTCTCGAAAAACATTTTACAAAAATTTCATTTAACGACTCAGTGGCTCAATGCCAGAACACTTACTAATAGTGGGGCATTAATTTTTAATTTATGCGGGCCACGTGATTGTTGGTTTGGGGCTAAAGAGGCAGAATGGCTGCCACTGCCGAAAAAGGAACTGCAGAAAACTTTTAAGCAAAACAAAAAATCTGAAAAATGCAAAACTCCCGAACCTTGTTTTGGCAATTATGAGCTTATCTTTGTTGCCAGACCTAACCGAATGCTCCCCCAACCCACCACAGCTGCTTCCTGAATCCTGGACTAATTTCATTTAGCATGCAAATCGCACACTTTTCGCCAGCTCCCAAAATGCTTCGGAGATTCATTCCTGCCTGCGTGTTCAATTCTTTTGAAAACGAACTCAAAAAAATCTCATTAAAAGTTTTGGCGCGTCTTTAGGCATTTGTTTCGCTTGAATTTTTACTCACAATTTCTTTGAGCATTTTCGACCAGAAAGTCGCGTGTCATGTTTGAGCGGCGGAATGTTAATGAATTCTAAATGCGCTACAGTTGGAATTGAGTTTTAAGTTTGTGGAAAGACATTTATAAATCTTTGATATGTTTAATCATTTGAACGAGCGGACTAGGAGTACCAAAGATAGAATATTGAGTACTTGGCTCAAGGGTTTTCGGCTCTATAATGACAGGGTCGATGGAGTGTTTACTCAGAAAAGATCTACCCAGATCAGGTTTTTCGTCTGAATGTATAACCAATCAGATCTTGCTCTATTACAAATCGTTATCTAAAATGCTTCAGAATCAAAGATTTAAAAGTAAAACTAACAACTTCTAGGAAAATTGAACCAAAACTGTGAACCTACGATCAGCAGATATGATAAATGACAAGCAACTAAACAAATTTATCATACAACTAGAGGGGAAGGCTAACTTCGGGTACCCCAATTTTATATAACCTTTCAGAACTATGAAAAGGAAAGAAAACTTAGTAGTCTAAAACAGCGAAAGGCAGGCAGTCGCTCCCAGAGCTCTCATACCTCTTTATGCATCTGCGGAAGAAGCTCAAAAAGCAGAGAACAAATTAAGCAAGAAGAACGCATACACATGGTGTGGGATTTCGTAGCGCTGGCAGATTGTAACGGTAGCTTTTGAAATTTATTGAAAATTTTCTGCCCATCGCTGGTCTTAAACATTTCCTTCAGCTATAGCAATAGACAGCGAAGTAATCTTTTTTCCAATACCAATACCTTCAAATATTTTGTGCGTGCATTGTGATATAGAAGCACACAGTCTTTCATTTACATATACATGTACACACATACAACCGTCTCATTTTCAGTCTTGAAGCCTGGATTGGTAGCAAGCATGGACAGGTAAACTATTACCTGGCTCAGCTGCTTATCGGGCATAGCTGCCTTTGCAGTTAACTGCACCGTTTTGGTTACGAGCGATAGGCAATAGCCAAGGAGTGGTCATATTCAGGTGCTCCAAATTGCGATCCTGGTGGCGAGCCTTATTCAACTTAACAGCTATAAAACTGAGAAAGTAGTTCGCATAGATGTAGATGGACAGACGGACATGGCTATATAGACTCTGCTTCTCATGCTGATCAAGAATGAATATACTTTATGGGCACACGTCTAACCTTTTTACTTGTCAAAAACAAACACAACATAACGAAACTTGAAATGTCTCCTTACATTTTGAACACACCTCGTTTAGCTTCCCATGATGTAAACGACAACCAAATTTTGTAAAAATTTGGGATTCCATGAAAACAGAGAAGATAATTGAATAATTGTCTTTCTACTAGCATTTATGTAACCCTTGTCGTGGGTATTTGCAAGTTGATCCAGCACCTGGTTCTTGTTTTCTTCCCTCGTCTAATTTCGGTTAATTCAAGCATAAACCACAAAACAGGGGAATTTTGAAAACAGTTGAACTGCAGTATATAATTTGATTTTCCCATTTTTGGTTGTTGGCCGGCAAAGTTGCAACGCGAATCGACTTTAGGGTCTCGTGCGGCACGCAAAAGGCCAAACTACAGCGCTACAGTAGCTATCGATAAGGTCTGCTGCAGGCCTCAAGCGATTGAGCAGCGAGGCAGGTAGGGAAGGACAGACACAAAGCAAGCCTGATACTGATGGTGATAGCACTAGGGCGGCCATGCATGTGAGTGAGGGTGGTAGAGGACACATGCCATTGTAGCTTCAGCATCAGCTTCCTTTGGGGTTGGGTGCGGATGCCCCTGACATTTAAGCTTAATGCGCGCCACTGACTACAACAACAGCAACAACAACAACAACAACAACAACACCAACAATTGAAGGCAGCCCAATGTCAATGCCGAACGCTGATTGGCTGCAGCTCCGGACTGCAGCTGCATGCTTTATCCTTTATCGTCGTTTTTTTTTGTTTTTTTTTGTTTGCAAAACTAAGCTAGTTCTCACTCACCTTTGATTTGTTTAACAACTTTGGCGCTACATTTGAAGTTTTGTGCTTCGCAAAGGCTCGAAAGTTTAAACAAATTGTTGTTGTGGAACATCACAAGGCTAAACAAACACTTGCAAATGACATTTTTGTTGAGGCACACAAAATTCTTGCGAATCTTTTCAATTCAATTTGCACCGATTGGAATTTAACTGTCTGTTTGGGTAAATTTTCTTTGCTTTTCGTAGAACCGTTTTCGAAGGCTTCGATTGGCTGGTTTGAAAAATTTGCTACTTATGTTTCAGCTCTCGGGCTAAAATGATTATTTTTGTTATGTGTTTTGGCGTTTGCAGCGTCTGTCGACCAACTGAACCACTGAGCCACGGCCAAAAAACCGAAATGCGAAATGCGGCGCAGCTTCAAAACCACTTTGAAAGCTGCCGCAACAGAGAGAGAGAGAGAGTAAGAGAGTGACAGAGAGAAATGTTGCAGCAATGAGCCATGAAACATTGGCTTTGGCTTTGGCTTGGCTCGGCTGGCTGGCTCGGCTCGGCTTCAAAAGCCAACCACGTGAACCACAGACAACAAGAATGTCAGCTGTGAGTGGAAAAAGTGAGAGAAAGCTGAAGCTGACACTTTAAAGCCGCTCTCGTAGCTGACGCGGATGCTGATGCGCTCTCAAACACTAATTTGCTGAGGCTAAGCTTTTGCACACAACAGTCCTCAGTATGTGTAAGCGTGTCTGCGTTCGTGTGTGTCTGTGTGTTTGTGTGTTTGTTTGGCGTCGTCGCCTTTTGTGGTTTGTTTGTTGTTGTTTTGTCTGTTGCCTGGCAAAAAGCCGGTTTGCTGCACGCTGAGAATGCGCAAGAAAGAGCGCGAATTGTTGAAGGGTTAAAAAAAAAGCAACACTAACACGCTATTCCTTTCCCATAGATATGGAATAGGGTAAGGTAAAGGTAAGGTAAAGGTAAGGTCGACCATGCAGGCAGGTGCGCTTAGCATTTTTGATGGATGATTAGTTTTCCTGGAACCGAGAGATGTGCATTTGCGATTAGTTTCTCAAATTGACAGCTAAGAAAAAATTAATATTTAATTTGGTAAATTTAATCAATCAATGTTGACACATTTTGGAATGCAATCTCAATGATGGTTTTAAGTCATTCAAGTTTGATTTCATTTTCTTGTTCATTTCTCAATTCAAGCTACTTCTGAGACAGTTCATATATATGCCTTGTCCTCTAGAAAATTGCCTTAACTTTTAACTCTAATAGTTGAAATTCATATGAACCTTTAGAAATCGGAACTCTCCACCTTTTTTCCTTAGTTTTTATAAACTAAATATTACATAATTGTGACATTTCCTATTCAATAATCTAAAAAAGATAAATCTTAATTAAACGATATATTCTTCCTATACAATATTGTCTTCCATAGTCTTGTACCTATTCGAACTGGATCTCCACCGCATGATTCATCAAAATCTTTTAGAAATTTGTAAAATACCTTTCTCCATCCATGCTGGCCAAACTGCCGAAACATTACTCACTCAGCTCCTCCGGAAACAGGCTAGCCAAAAGGACGCCGCTCTCTCTATCTGTCAATCTTTCTCTCTCTCTCTCTCTCTCTTTGTGCCTGCCCTAATGTTTTCTCAAAGCTTCATGCTCTCATTTCCCTGAGCTGGGTTGGAGCTTTCTTGGCTCGCCAGTGGGCCAAGCCAAAGCCATGCAACATGCAGGAAGTGTCCTGCTGCTGCTGCTGCTGCCACTGAAGGCCGTTATAATCATGGCTTTACATATTGTTGCTGTTGCTGCTGATGTCGGCAACCAAAAAGCTTGCTTGCTTGCCTGCTTGGGGCTTGTGCTTTTCCCTTTTCCCTTTTCATTTTCATTTTCTTCTTTTTGCTTTTGCAAAGCGTGGGCGTGGCTGCGGCCTCTCAGACCTTGGACAGGGCAAACGAAAGCGAATCAAGACAAGAAACGAACAACAGCGAGAAGAAAAATGAAGCTGTGTGGAGGCCAGTGGAGGTGGGCGGGCGTTGTCGAGTGAAAGTTTACTTCTCTACAACTTTCACTTTCTTCCTGTGCGTAGTTCTATGAAATTGTGATTAACGCAAATAAATATGCACTTGCAGTTGTAAATTCTGAAATCTTTCTACTTTTCCACCTAATAGAGAAAGTTTTGCTGGCCGACTTTGGGGCGCATGTGCTGCAATTTAAATAATTTTTAATATTTTTATGGGTGGAAAACTTAGTCTATAGAAAATGTAAGAAATTTATAATGCTCCAGCCATATTTCTGTGTTTCCTTTAGCTAAGCTTCTATCAAGGATTATTGGAATTTATTTGAATTTATTTTGCACATCTTTATAATGCTTTCAAATGTTTAAATTCAAAAAGGAACCGTCATACTTTTGTCCACCAAAACCAGAACTGCTTCCTCTGCTTATCAACAAGCAAGCAGTAGCCCAACGTCAGTTGAAGCTGTTCAGTTTACAAAGCAGCTTAACAATTCGATAAGTGCACTGCACTGCTTACTCTTCTCAACGTCCTGTTATGCTTTTCAGCACCTACAGAGTGCAAGAAGTGCTTTTATGGCATTGTTCAACTGCTTTGTAAACTGTACAGCTTTAAGTAGCTATTGCTTGCCGGCTGATAAGCAAACTAAGCAATTCCATTTGTGGGCACCAGAATGGAAGTTACTTTTTGAATTTGAACATTTGAAAGCACTAATAATATAATATATTATAGATTTATTATATGATGATTGACTCTGGCAGGTCATGAAACATATGAAAACTCAGCCTAGCTTCAAGTTTAGGTTTTTGTTATCAATTTTGTGCTGTTGTCGAATACAGTGAGATGCAGCCGAAATCATGGAATCCAACGGAATCCTGAAAGTCTTTCAATGGCAGCTGAAAAACAAAAACTCAAACGTTTTAACGCTCACTCAAGACCTTGAGCCCACTAACCATAACATTTACTTAATATATATTTATACATGACATCTCCTTCTTTTATTGTTTGCTTTTGTGTCACATCTGAATGGCAGAGAAAAATCACAGTATCTTTTTAAATAATATAATGAATCTGTCTTTATATTAGCATTTGTATAGAGACTGCTTAGTTGATTCCAATATGCCTTGCTGGCCACAAAGACAGCACCTTTACCTTCCCTCTCATCTTGTCTAAAGTTAACATAATTAACAGGACGAAAAGTAAATTACACAAAATTGACTTTCTCTACCTGGCATATGTGCGTTCCTCTGCATTACTTTGAGCTTTCTTTCTCTATTTTCAGCAATTTTCTGCTTCAAAAGGAAAGGTGTCCTCCTCCTACTCCTTATGATGCTGCCATTCTTGCTCTGTTTAATTGTCAGCCACCTGTTGTTTGTGTGACTTTTGTCATCCTGTTCTCCTCCCTTTCTGTTTCCCTCTCTCATTCTGATATTTGTTCAATTTGCCAAAAACGAAACATTTTCATTTGCAACATCTACAGCGTTGTGCTTTATGCATGAACAATCATTGCAGTTGTTACACTGCAAACATATTGAGAGAGATGTGGATGTAATCCTCCTACTAGCTATTGCTCTACATTGTTGCCTTTGGCAATAAGTTAGTCTACAGCTGGAGCTTCGGCTCAGACTTAACACTGGAGATAGCTTATTTGTGTGTGTTTCTGTGCACCTTAGGATAGCATTCAGAAAGCATTCGAAAATGTTTGCTGGGTGGTGTAAGTGCATGCATGTTATTGGGTCTGCACTATTTGCTTGCAATCACAACAATTGCCAAACTATACGCAATTCACCCCAATTTCAATCCAAAAATGATGATAAATGAGTTCATTTTAAGTTTGCCCTTCACCTCCACCTCCCCTTTTTTCTCCTCCTCTTCATCTACGTCTCTGCCTGGATGTGTGTGTGTGATTCATGGTGTGTAAATGTTTGGTAGTACATTTGATGCACTTCTGCATTTTACTTGACTGGCTTCGACTTTTGGCTGCCTTTGATTTTTGGTCAATTGGCTGGATGCAGAAGATGAAATTGATGGACGAAACCTCTAAAAGTGGTCTTCGCCTGTAATTGTCACTCTTAGGTATGTGGATGGTAAATGTATTTGCTCTTTGATTGGTGTTCCAATTGATAAAATTAGCAAATGTTTTACAATTTCCAAAGCAAACTGTTTGAGGTAAAGCTTGTAGCTTTGTAGTCGATGTTATGCAATGTTGTCCATGATGTATCGATGTTCAGCCAAACACGGTAAAATTACACATATATATTCTTGATCAGCATCAACAGCCGAGTCGATCTAGCCATGTCCCTCTGTATGAACACCTAGATCTCGGAGACTGTAAGAGCTAGAGAGACTAAATTTGTTATGTAGACTCTTGTTCTGTGCTCTTTGGATGTGAGAGCGGTTAGACCGACTTGCAGTGCCACAGATAGGGATTCCGTACGTCCACATTGGCCCTATTATGGCCTTGTATATGAGGAGTTCGCAGGGAGGATCTTCTGCCGATAAGCCAGTGGTACTTTTTCAATTTTACATTGATTGACGCCTTTTTGGAGAGTAGATGGGGACCTCAAGAAAGCCTTTTGTCTAGTACCAGGCCAAGGTACTTGGCTGTAGGACTGATTGAAATTGTTGTTACGTCAAGCTGCACACACTTTGTGTTTTATATTGACAAACATCGATATCGTCCACATCGATATTTTGATCCCTGCGGGCAACCCTTCTTTGTAGCACGATGAAATCAATTAAGCTGATACCACACGTTCTGCAATATCTATGCACTTTCAGTAAACACTTACAACCTTGTTCGCACATTGTAAAATGTGAAAAATATGTAAATTAAATGTCAATTGTCTTCTTTTTTTTTTGCTTTTCTGACACCCTGTCAAAGGGGGGATTTATCAGTTAATGTTTAATGCCTGCATAAATCGCTGAAATCGGTTAAATCTGTCCTGAGTTGACAGTCGAGTCTATAACATGCTGTAAATGTATTGCGGCCAATTTAATTAGCGCGAAAAAATGTTACTCAATTAATTGATAAATACATGTGAATATATTGTTATATATATATATATATTGGAATCAAATATAATTAATTTCTTGTATATAAAATCGCAGGCCTAGACTATTTAAAGACTCAAACACTTCCACATTTATTTGTGTTTAAATTTTATTTAATTTTTTATTGTTTGTTAAACATTTTTTCACAATTGCCGCAAGTAAAGTTGCATTTGTATTTGTTTATTTGCATTTTAAGCGTGTTTGTGGTAGTTAATTATATTTCACAGCTAATGGCAAAATGTCAAAATAATTAAAATGAACCAACGCAATGCCATTTCATTGCAGCACAAAAGTTCTGTTCGGCAACTCTGTTTGCATTACCATATAAGGCCTAGGGGATAAACGGGGGAGAAGGTATATATATATATAATTGACAAGCGGTGGCCAACTGTCAGCGTCGATTAAGGTGCAAAGCCGCTTAATTATAAATTAAATATAAATACGAATTGCAAGTCAAAAGAGAAATATCGAGAAACAATCGTACATTTGAGGCAAGTGAAGCTGGAATGAATTCACTGCACTTTACTGCACCCCTGTCTTCCCTATCTAAGGTGTGGGAAAGGCTTATTGACAATCGGCTAGGTGATATTATCAAGGACCATCAGTTTGGCTTTTGAGAGGGGCAGAGCACAGCACTCCAAGAGTACTCAACCACCTTGACAGCCTGCTGCAAGAGATGGAATCTAAAAGTCAACAACCACCAATCCCTGCTTCACCTTGAGGGACCCCATTGACCACACCACACCTATACAATTGTAAGGCGTAACTCTGGACCAACCATCGAAAGCCAGAATGCAGCAACTGCGGTGTCTCATCAAACAGAAGAAACACCATGTTACTCAGAGCCAAAAGAGCAGTCTATGTGCACTGTGTAGCAGCGATCTGGCTATACGGAGTGCAGCTGTAAAATCGAACTACAGGTGCAGAAAGGTATTACAAAACCGTGCCATGAGTGCCATTACGAACTACCGAACTAAATCCTTCATCGCCACCTGAATCTGCATACACTGGAGGAGTAGATTTGTAGGCACATTAGTAGATACCGTGATAGACTAAGAAGACACCACAGTATGCTCGCGAGATGCTTATTCCTTGCCAGGCCTTTAAGGAGATTAAATAGAAAGGGTTTCGCCAAACCAATTGGACAACTTTAAAGTTCTCCTCGAAATACGAGAATATTTGCAAGTCCTCATACGTACAGCTTGAGGTTTGGTCCTATTATTAATTATTAGACTTGTGTTATTATGAAAAACTATTTGCTTCACATTAATTTTCGCAACAAATTTAAAATTTGTACTTCAACTAAAGCTGACTTTGTCGCACCCCTTAAGGCCTTTTCTATGAACCATAAAATGCAATTGAAAATTTGCCAGCTCGAACTTATTGATTGAACTAAGCAGAAACCTTTTATTTAATTATTTAACAATTGACGCGTGAAGCGTTAAGCCATCTGACTGACTGGGTGTGGGTTTGTGCGTGTGTGTGATTGAGCATGAATTCGTACATATGTACAAACATTTATAAGCACACACACACGCACACCCCTCTGACGAATTCACAGAATTTTGTTGCATTTGTCTGCTTCGCTGCTAATTTAATTAGATTTAAATTTATAATTATATAATTTTGATTCTGCTCTGGCATGCCATGTAATTATTTATATGTAATATTACACTTTTTTTGTTGTTGTTGTTGTTTTGTGCTAATTACAAAAACAAAGTAAATGTGTGTAATGCGCGCGCTCTGTCTATTAATAATAAATTGTGAAATGCCCATTTTGTTGCATAACTTTAGGCGCTTCATTTAGCAGCCTGCACTGTGTCTATGCACTGGCCTGTGTAATTAGCGGATTTAAATGATTGCGCCTGTTCATTTAAATAGTTTAGGTGCACATCCAGGTGGGGGAGGGCATGACATTTGAGAGGCAGGCTCTGTGATGGCAAGTTGGCATTCCAACCTATGTCCAATTCACACTTCAACATTAAATAAGTTGCTTGAGTTTCTCAATGCTAATTTGCTCTAGCAGTTCAAGTGTCTGTATATATCTCTATATATGTTTATGGTTGGGTCTCATTAGCATAGTGATATTGATTTTCTGGTTAACCATCAATCAACAAAATGCCATACACAAAATGAGATTGCTATGCAATTGAGGCTCCAAACCACAGTCATGCTCCTGCATGGAGCGTCTCCGTCCCATGCTTGAATGCCTTAAAGCGTTTGCTTGGTATGCAACAATTTATGTGCCCACACAAACACACACAAGCACACACACACACACACAGTTACAGATAGTTGCATAGCAGCAAGAGCAGCAGCAGGCATTGGATGGGTGCCCTTAGATTGCCATCTCTCTGCAACAAGCGGCTACATTTGGCTTCCTGACATCCTCGCCTTTGAGCGGTCATTTGGTGGTCTCATCTCTCGATAACCAAAAGCCAAGCCAAAGCGAATTTACATGCATGACAACAACAATTAACGTTCACCCAAAATGTCACTAATTAACTATTAAACTTTGCAAATTTATACACGCTGCCAAAATGATGTTCATCGAACATTGAAAGCGACATTAGCTGGCCACATCTTCACATCAGCAGCTGGCGAGTGGATGATACTCCATCAAGACGGGCCAAATGGCCTGGAGAATGGCATTTAATGATGAAGGCAAAGGTGAAAGTGAACTCTACTGTAATTTTGTATACCATTCACAAAATGGTATATCAATTTTGTCAAGAAGCTTGCAACGCACGGCTATGTCCGTCCGTATGTCCTTCCATCTCTTCCTCTCTTGTTATTTTTGCAATGAAACTTTTTCTGGCTTCCAAATTTGTAAACACACCGAGGTTACATTCAGGTGGGATTCCCCTTAACACAACTTCAATTTGTCAGAATTCCTTCACTTTTCTTCTGCTTTCTCTTACAACTTTCACTTGCTGCCGCAGTCGCCATTCCCGCACTCCATCAATTCATTTAGGATCATTGAAATATTGCCATAAATCATTTCAAGGACTGCCCACAAAGGTATGCAATGGCTTTTCAATAATTCAAGTGCCAAAAATGCCAGACGACGAGCTCGCTTACACCTCACCTCCCACCCACACCTGGCTTAGCTGCTTGCATTGTACACATTTCATAGTGCATATTGCATACTTCTGGGCGCCATCAGTCGCTCAGTCAGAGTCAATCTAGACGTAGTCAAACTCGCACTTGCATTATATCCGTAAGTATGCCAAAAATATATATTTTATTTCACACAGTCAGAGCAACAACACTTGCATTGATTTGCTTGACATTTTGCTTGCCGGCGGCACCTTCCGCTTGCTTTTCCTTTTGCCTTTCCAGTTTTGAATGCTGCCGCATTCACCCAGACACAAACACAACACACTCACACACACACACACACACACACAGAGAAAATCAAGTCCTTTCTTTGGGTGTATTCGTTTCGTTGACTGACTTCCGCTCTATTTGCTGCGACAAAGTAATAGTAAAATTTTCATACTTCCGCACAAAATCTTTGTGAGACCCGCAGCTACTCAAGTTCGCCTCCTTCTTCTCTTCCTCTCCATGCCATGAATCGCAGCTCAATTATACGCCAAAATGAAGCTAGAAGCTGCCAGCTCCATTTCCACCATCTCCCCATTCCACTGTGCCAATGCCAATGCCTCTGCCTCTGCCTCTGCCCCTGCTCGACTTAACTGTTTTGGTTTGTTGGCATTTCATTTAAGTGCAGCGCAGCATTCAGCCAGCAGAGAGCGGAGCATATTTTGTTGCCATTGTTTGCAATTCATCCGCATCCGCATTCCGTATACGAATTCGCAATTCGCTATTCGCAGAGTCCTTTCCCTCGGGGTCCTTCCACTGGCATTGCCACTGTTTTTCTGTTTGTGTGTGTGTCTGTGTGTGTGTTTGGAGTTTTGTGCATTTGCCGAGCTTGTTTTTGTGCAGTTTTAGCACAAAATGTAAATCAGTTATTGATAGTCGAAATAATGAACGATTTCAACGATTTGCATACAGGCGGCGAGGCCAGCAAGAAGACTTTAGTCCGCTTAAAGCGGTATGCCAAACATTTGCATGGATTATGTGTTTAAGATGGTTTTTTATTAACAAGGCAAATGGGAATCTGTGTCAGTGCCTCAGGAGCTGAAAAGTAGTTACAAAAGTAGAATACTCTCGGCAGGGCTTCCCCATGTTTCCAACTCATTACATATTTCGTCTGACACAATAACCTCAAAGCTTTCACTACGCATCCCACTCGAATTACGTTTCACTTCCCCAACCCCAGGAAGGCAGAAAATGTTTCCATTCATCTTCTACCATCTACTCATTAGCAAATCCTTTTAAATAATTTGAAAACCATATGAGACCGCTCCAACTGGCAATTGTGACAAACCCTAAAAAAAAGCCGGATATTTACAAAGCTGCAGTAGCTGAAGCTGCAGTTGGGACTCCGGCTTCTGATGCCATAAAAAGAAATCGTGGCCGAAAAAGCGAACCAGCGAAAGTGTGCGATGCGAAAATGTAGCGCTAAAAGTGCGAAAAAACCAACCAAGAGCGAGCTCCATATGATGTACAGGTCTAGTTCAGGCAAAAATGCACACACACATACACACCCACACACACACGCGCGCGCGCATGACAGACAGCCAGGGGCAGGGCATGTGCTGCGGGGGTTAACCCTAACAAACGTCCTGGCATTGACTGTAATATGCCAAACAGAAGCAAGCCCCTGCTAAATTGCATATGCAAGGCACAAGGCTGGGCGAGCACAACGAAAAAAAGCCATGTAGCATACTTTTAGGTGTGTGTAGCGATAAAGTGAAAGCAGCGCAAAAAACTTTAACTACTTTTTCAATTGTTTGTAAAATGCAAAATGCAAATGCAGACAAACCCAAGCCCTTACCCTACCCTACCCTACCCTACCCTTCCCCCTCAATGCTGTATATCTCCATGCAGTCTGGGCCAGCTTGCTCGTAACGTTATAATATGCATACATTTTTTGTTGCTCTTTCTACTTCTGCCTTCCTTCCTCCTTCGTCTTCTCTTTCCAGCTGCCATAAAGAAATGATAACGCTTTTAAGCCAATCGAATGCCATCATAAGTTATGTATGTGTGTGAGTGTGTGTAAGTATCTATTGGTTTTATGTGTCTTCCCCCCTGACCGAGGGCTTATTTGCTTATGGGTTATGGCTTATTCAATTAGAAATTTATGCGACTAGACTGTTTAGCATATGCGCGCTTGAAAGTAGCAAACATTTAATGCTAAAGCCTGATTTGAGGCGCAGTCTATAGAGGGATCAACTATGACTTGGCTTTCAAGATATCCAAGTTGTGTGTGATTACAGATTCTTTCGTCATTTCTCAACACTTTCAATTTCATCATTGTCTCTCTTGCCTGTCTCTTATGTTCTTGACAATGATAAAAATGAATGCGCAGGCTTATGCCGAAATCTAGAATAAACGTTGATTCTTCAGTCCTCTGGCGTACACTTAAGCAAACTTATGCTAGTTCGCCGAAAAGTATGCAATGCTTTGAGCCATTTGTACTGCATTTATTATGTTGTGTGAAAATTTAATGTATGCCTCTAAGACCCTCTCTCCCACTCCCTCAATCTGAGCATGCAACCAAAATATTCGCTTGAGTAATTTGTGGTTGGCGTGTTGTGTGCTCATTTTGAGAAAATTTCTTATTTAATGCGCTGGAAGGGATTACGAGTGCAGCAAACACAGCAACAGCAGCAACAGCACCAGCACCAGGTTGACTTCTTGGCTAGCCAAAAGCGTGGCGGCTAATTGCTGGCAATCATACTTTTGGCATACGTTCAGGTTTTGGCAATCAAGCGGAGCAGCGTCGCCTCTTGACTAGGCAAATCGATCAATTGAAAAGCAATTGACGTTAATGTGGGCTTTGGCAGCTGTCAAAAATTTGAAGCAAACAGACCCTGGGCTTATCGTCCGCTGATTGAAGGCGGCTGAGTTCCAGTTGAAATCAACAAATGCTTCTACAGGGTGCGTAGAACGGTTGATTGATGTTAACAAATGTCTGCTCATGATGAAAGAATGTTTCGAGCATCTGAAAGATATCTTTCCTCTTTTATTTGATTAACATTTCACCTCAAAAGCAACAATTTTGCATTCAAACTAAAATATTTTGCTGCATTTTCAAATTTTAATTCTCATAATAATAATTTTTTTTTTGTTTTAAAAAGAGAACAACAAAATGTTATAAAATAAGTAGTCAAATAGTTGCCAACAATTATTTTCATATTGCAATTATGAGAGGGAGGGAGGAGTGGAGGGGGTTGTTTTTTACTGCCAAACTTTTTGTTTGTGAACAATTTGGTTGCTTTTTTTTTTTGCAAAAAAGTTGAAAAGCAAACAAAAAGTTGAACAAGCAAAATGTATATAAAGATACAATTATGTCCATTATGAAGCCTTTGCATTCAAATACCGTTAATTTCACTGCCACATGCACCCATTCACACGTGCCACACAAACACACACACACACACGCATACATCTGCTGTTTATCCTGCTGCCTTTTAATTTATACGCAATTTTAAGCAACCTTTTAATCCACAGCAATGAAAGCTGTTGAGGCAGCAGTTAAGTACTACCATGCCATCACCCCTCCCTTGATGAACTGTGCCCCCTTCCCCCTTCATTGTGAACCAACCAGAATTGGCAATTTTGCCATATCGTCAGTTTTGTGAGCAATCAATTTCGATGCAAATGCACTTTTGTACTTGGGACGACGACTCAATGAATGCATGAGGCGGTGATGCGGTGAGGCGGCGAGCCTGAGCGCCTCTGGTCGAGGCAACGGGCCGTATGAGTGATGTTTGACCAGCAAAAGCAACAGTAGCAGCAGGCAGCCAGCCAGCCAGTCCCAAATAAAAGCAGACAACACGCATCATCATCATTCACAACAACAGCAACAGCAACAACAACAACAACAACAGCAACTGCAAAACAGCAAAAATCAGGCTCATTCACCAGCTCAGCTGGCTGTGCGTGAATATCTTAACCGCAACCCCGAGCTGGCTCTACCATGAGTGGTTAGGATTGGGAAATTCCAGGGCAAGGTGAAGTTACCTAGAAAAAGGAGATGAAGCATTAATGGTTGAAGAGCTAAGTTGAAAACTATTACGATTATATATAGATGATATAGACAAATCTTTAAGAATGCTTTAGAAATTTTTAGTTTTGATTCTTGAAGAAGAGAAATTCTGCGGAATTATGGAAACTGATGGAATTTATATTGTAATGAAGTCTCGACAAGCGGTTAAACTTATAATATTTCGATATATATAATAATAAGCTATCGCTCTTAAAGATTTCCGAGTTTTCTTTCAATTATTTCAACATTAGCTTTAGACTTTTTGAACCTAAGCCTTAGACTCTGCTCTGCTTCAGTTATTTCAACCTAAACTTTAGTCTTGCTTGTTTATTGACTTACTATAGGGTATAGAAGTGTTCATCTGTGGAATTGTGTTCTCCTATATACATATTACTCACAATTCCAACATACATCCCCCCGATCCCCCCTCTCCCCTCTGTTGAGGGCCCTTGACTTGGGCATTTTTGACTTGCGTTTTATGCGCATATTTTACGCTCGTTACGCATTTTATTTAAATTGCAAAAAAATGCAAAGCCACAACAACAACAACAACAGGGGCAACAACAACAATATATATAAATATAAATATAAATAAATCGCACAGAAAAGTAAATGAGTTAACCGCATGCGTTTTTCTGTAAATTGATTTTTAACAATTAATTGTCAGTTGGTTTTCCGTGTGAGAGAAAACCAGAGAGAGAGAGAGAGAGAGGTGAAGGCTAACTTTGGATAACCGAAGCTTTTATACCCTGGCATAATAGTAATTTGGTAGATCTAACAGAGAGGAAGGTCTTATATATCCTTGCAGAACTATAAATAGGTAAGAAAAGTTCCCTCAGCTGTAGCAATAGGCAGCGAAGCAACCTTCAGCTTACAGCAAAAGGAAGCCTAAGGTGAAAACTACAAACCGATAGCTTTAAGACTGAGACAGCAGTTCGCATAGAAACAGAAGGACAGATACACAGACGGGTAGACAGATAGATGGACATGACTATATCGACTTGGCTTGTCATGCTGATCAACAATATATATACCTTATGGAGATGCTTCTTTCTAAGCCTCACAAATATCGAGACAAACTCATAAAACCCTTTGCAAGTGTATAAAAATGTGTGTCAAATGCACTTTTGTTTTTGTTGCTTTTGTATTTTATTTGTTATTGTTTTTGTTTTCCCCAGGGTCCTAGTCAAAACCCGTCCAGACAGGACCTGATCTGGCTTCATTTTTCATTTAATTACAATATTTTATAAGCCTATTATTTAAAAATATAAACAGAATAAGGCAGGCGTAAAAAAATAGTAATAATAATATACCCAATGGGTTTTCCAATTGTTCAATGTGTGTGCAACTGTGTGTGTTTGTGTGTGTCTGTGTGTGTGTGTGTGTGTGTGTGTGTGTAACATTGCATTGAACCTATACACATTCCATTGCATGTCAATTCATTCCTCATTGAGTGTTGGCATTTAAAAATGCGCTTTAACTTAATTTTAATTGTTGTTGAGATTTTCAACAAACCCTTACCCACCCGCCTTGCCTCTCCACCAACTATGATTTCTCTGTATCTGTGTGTATCTGTGTGTGTGTGTGCGTTGGCATTTTTATTTTAATTAAAAAAATCGTTGGATATTTGCGTTCTCTGTGCGAAAAACGACTCGACTCCTCGCTTTCAAGTGGCCATCGACAAAAAGAATGTATTTATGGCTTCATTTTGTTTGTTCCACCTTCCACCCTCTCTCCACCGCACCCACCTTGTTTACTCCACCAGTCCGGTGTACGCTTTTGAGTTTCAGTTGCATTTGCAGTTGTTTATTGTTTATAGATTAAGTTCTTAATTAAATGCAGTCGCTTTGTGCCGCCGCCGATATGAAAAGTTTCAAACAAAAAAGAAAAGAAATAAAAATGGGAAATATATTTAAAAGTCAGAGAAATAACAAATCTGCTGCAACAAGTGGCAGGTTGGGTGTACAAATGTTGTGATATAGAGCTAAGCCAGACTCTTCAGCGACTTCTTCACCTTAGAAGCTGCGAACTGGCTTTCCTAGCTCAGATAACACAGAGACCATTTCCACTTATCGAAGTTATAGATAACTATCATTAGCCAACACTGGCGATAGGTAGCGCCAAGTGAAGCCGCGAGAGGTGAAGATTGGGTTGGTCTTGCTTTCATTGCTTGATGGCTTTGTTGATGACTATGGAACAGCCTTGAGAACATCTGAAAGTAAGCAACTGGAGGACTTGGCTATGTGTAATTCTAATGTTCAATTGTTTTGCAATTATAACTGAATTCTAAGCATCGCAGAAGAAAGCATCGCATCTCCGACCCCATAAACTATCTGTTTATCTGTTTATAGACATACAGGTGTCTATCTGTCTGTCTATCTGTTTGTGTGTTTATCTCTGACTATCTGTCTATCTGTCTGTCTATCTGTCTGTCTATCTGTCTGTCTATCTGTCTGTCTATCTGTCTGTCTATCTGTCTGTCTATCTGTCTGTCTATCTATCTGTCTATCTGTCTGTTTATCTGTCTGTCTATCTGTCTGTTTATCTGTCTGTCTATCTGTCTATCTGTCTGTCTATCTGTCTGTCTATCTCTATATCTAGCTATCTGTAAATTTGCCAATCTGTCTGTGTATCTCTCTATTCTTTCCTTTTTATAGTTTTACAAGGATATATAAGCTACGGGTACCAAAAGTTGGTCTTCCTCTCTTGTATCTTCCTACTATTCAATACTTTCACCATATGAACAAATCACGTCTTTTATAAACTATAGTATGATCCTTAACACAAACTACTCAAACTGGAGTTCAATTGAATGAGTATTATTCGCATGACTCTCTGTTTGTGTGAGTCTATTTCGAGTGAGTATGAACGGAGTGAGTGAAGGATCAAGCTCATTGGTTGAACTCAAGAGCTGCCATGAGTGCTTATTCCAGGACTACTCTTTGCTTAACTAAGAGCAAATTGAGCCAAAATATCCTTGAGTTTGAGCATGAGTTGAGCATGAGCATGCCCGCTTTGAGTTGAGCTGACTCTTTGAGCAAATGAAATGAGGCTCAGGATTTAGAGTTAACATTTAGTGTAGCTGGATTTTGAGTGACTGAAATTATGTTTTATGAAATAGCAATTGATAGGGAAAACTATTTAAGGGAAATAAAAAACACAGAAAAATATTGTGGGGACAACAAAATAAGCGATAAAAGGCTTGAAGAAGTTGAGATTGTCTGTGTAAGATTTCAGATAGGCAACAAGAATTGCATTTTTTATTGCCGAAAGTCTGATTGGGTTGATGTGGTGGTATTGAGTTGGAGGTGGAGTAGAGAATGTTATCCAGATGGAGATCAAACGTTCTGAAAAAGAGACTTTACCAGTTCTCCAAATGAAACCAAATGGTTACAGAAACAGAACGAACAATTTGGGTTTGTTCTGACTGATTTCTTCTTATAATATCTCATTCCGACTTAACAATCCTTACGATTCCTTAACTTTTTTTTAGGCCAGCAATCATTTTCAAAGCCTTTAAATCATGTAAATTATTTTGACTGATGTCAGGCACACACACACACATACATACATACATTCCTCTGTTGCATGCGTTGTGGTGTCTCAAAATTTCACACATTGCCGCAGACAACAACAGAATTTTGCAACAATAATAAATGCATTTTCATGTAATTTTGCGTTTTCTAACCAAAAATCAAAAACTTTATTGAAGCACCCAAAACAACAACAACAACAAGAACCACAACAACAAGTGCAACCCATAAGCAAAGTTTTTGGCATGTCAGCTGAAAATATGCGAACGCAACAACAACAACAATTAAAACAACACCAACTGGCACAAAAAAGTGTTCGAGCATAAATAATAAAACATTTGAAAAACTAAAAACAACAAAACCAACAAAAACTTGCCTAGTCAGGGGCGACAAATTACGAGCACGGCGAAAATAACGCAGCGAAAAACACACACAAAACCCAACACAAAACACAAAAACAAACAAACATGCAAACAACAACAGCAACAGCAACAACAACAACAAAACCGCAGCAAAAAACCAGCAAACGCACAAAACACCCGAAAAATTCTGATAACAAAAGACTTGGCAGAGACAGAGACAGGAGCCAGGGGGCAGAGGGGCTTTTTGTCGTGGCACATGAAAAATGTTTTAAAATCAAATTCTCGTATTTTAAATCAAATTAACTGCAGGGCAACTGGGTTTGGGGGAAGGCGGCGAAGGGTGGTGACTGACCGGTGGCCAAAGGGCTAGCCGTATATCTGCATAAACAAAACACATACGAATTAGCTCAACCATTTGGTCCGGCAAATGCGATGGGCGAATACCCTGTAAAACCTAATGAAATGTATCCCATTGTATGGAAGGATTGGAACAGTCGCGCGATGAGAGTGCTGCCACAGGATAATATGAATGAAAGCTTGGATCAAGCTCATTGCAGATCCATGCAAGCTGGGCTTCTATAGTTGAAGCAGGTCTAGGTCTTATGGGTTAAATGGAGTCCATCAGCTGTCACAGTTTTCTTTATTTAGAAAATTTGATGAAACATATTTAGAGTGTGTTCAAGTCGATGGAATGAATGCCTTTGCCTTGATGTTTATCCTGTGCGTTTGCTCGCGAGCAAAAAACGCTTTGAGGCCAAAAGTTTGGTGGCAAAACTAAAATTCAAACATTGCACAGGATCTGAAAGAGCGAAGCTCCGCTGGAGTGTTGCCAGAACCTAGCAAAATCAGCCGCCAGAACATTTGGCATGTCAACATAATTGCCTCGAATTAACCTTTCCCTTTTTGTAGTGCGGGGGAGAGGGTAGGGGTAAGGGTAGGAGTGTGTGAGTTGGACTGGCATTGCACAAAAGTTTGATCACAATTTGTTGTCCTTTTTTTTCCAAAATTTATTCTTGTTCGTTGTTTTGTTGTATGTTGTGGTTGTAGTTGCTGTTGTTGTTGATGTTTCTGTGTTGTTGTTGTTGTTATTGTAGTTGTGTTGATTTATAGCAAATGACAACTTGCTAATTTAATTAGCGTTTGCCAAATTTCGTTTCAACAAAAGCTGGGCGAACCAACTAAATGTTTGCCATAGCCGAAATTTTTAGACTGCCAATCAACGCTGCGTATACGCAATGTATGATAAATGGGCGAAGCATATATGGAAAATATATGGTGGCACTAGAAACTACCAAATCCCAGCTTAATCTAACGCTAATTCTAAGCAATATTTTTGATATTTGAACTGATAAATTTTCATTCTAAGTAAAAGTAAATTTATAACAAATGTACAAAATTTTATCCGACTTTCTTAGCTAAGCTTATTAAAGGCATTTTGATAGAAAATTTATCAAATTATTAACAGCATTTCAAAGCCTTAAGACACTCTCACCTTATAATCTACTATTCCTATGGAAGAATTTCAATTTCAAATTGTTAACAATTTCTTGTTTTTAATTCCAAAAGACCATTTGAATTGTTATAAATATTAAAATTGAAAAATCGCCACATACAAATACACATTCCTATGTATATATATATATATATATATGTGTGTGAAAGCTAGTGAAATGTACAGGCAGGATTTAAAACGTATTATCGATTGGCTTTTTGCCCACACCTACTACTCCTCCTCATCATCATCATCATCATCGAACATTTTTAAGCACTTTAATGAACGAATTTCCACATTGATCACGGCGAGGAGGTAGAACAAAAAGGCAGCGACATCATTTATTGGGCATTTTTAATAAAGCAACATGCATGCACAATGACACACTTATCCTTATATATATATATAAATACATACAGATATATATATGTATATATATGATATATACGAGTATAGCATTGAATTGAGTGGAGTAGAGTGGAGTGGAGTGGAGTGGCGTTGAGCCTGCCTGCCTGACTGGACTCGCTGGCCTGATTAAAACTGATTTATTGCTTTAAATGCAATTTACATAAAAATCAGGCATGCCCAGCCATACCAGAGTGCGAAGAAAAACGCGACGAGGTTTTATTTTAAGCCGTCAATATGTATGGAAATTTTATCAAAATAATGTCACAACAGTTTTTTGCCCTTTAGAACAGGCCACATAGTTGTACTGTTTCGAAAGTGGAAGCCCACTAAATAAGAAAGAGGAATCCATGGAGGCAGAAATGATATGTGTGTAAACAGCTCACAGTGTTCTGTGAACATGAAATTGTGTGAACACTTTGTACAACATTCTGTGAGTGTAAAACCTTGTACTGCTCTAAGAAGAAGAGAAACAAGATATAACTCCTAGACCAAATGCAGTTGCGAGAAGGTGAGTCTTTCAACGACTCTATAGTCAGGAAGCAAGAGTGAGCGGGGACACGATAGCACTACAGCAGGCCAGAAAATAAGCCTGCTTACTCTTTATATCTCTCACTTTTATGTTGATTAAGATTTCGATAGACATTTTCAAATATGTCATGATTTCTCTCCCCAATCATTCCCAGATTATGGTATACAATGTGTATTAGCTTGGTTGGGATGTAATTATAGATGCCAATATATGTGGCTGTCACTAGAAGGAAGCTTTTTCGATTACATAAACTATATATATTCTTGATTAGCACGACAAGGGTAGTGTATATAGCCATGTCCGTCCGTTCCTGTGTTTCAACCCCAAGATCACAGAAGTCTTAAGAGCTACAGAGCTGAAACTTTAACCAGATGCTTCCTTTGTTGTTTACGCTGGTAAAATTTGAGATTTATCACGATCGGTCAACAATGTGAATAGTATATAAACTTCGGCTTGCCTTCCTTTCTTGTGTTCTTTGAACTGATGCCAGTATTAACGACCGATGAATGATTCCTTTACCATTTTGATTGCAATCATGCAGGTCTCCCATATACATTATTAGTCCCAATCATAGCAAATCCATCAGCCTAAACCAAAAATATCAAGCATACGCCTTGTATACAAACATTTGCATCAATTTTGATCAGCAGAAATTTAATAAAATTGGAAAAACGATAGCTGCAACTGCAACAACATTTAATTAAATGAAATACGATTCGTTTTTTGGCGGCTTTCAATTTTGGTGTTTTTGGCAGTTTAAATGGATTTTCAATGCCAAAAGTATGCGCAACATTTTCGGTGCAGAATGTGCGCCGGGCTTTTGCGGCTGGCCGCATATGTGGGCCAACTTAGTGGCAATAAGTTAAATTAGCATAAACTTAATTAGCATAAAAGTGTGGGGCGTGGCTGTATGGCCAGGGGAGCGCAAGATACGAGCGCTGTCTCTGTCCTGGCATATTTCACAGCAAATCCGCAGCGCATTAAAAGAAAATACGTGGCGAAAAAAATACAACGAAGAACGGCAAAACAATGAAAGCAACCAAACGTGGTGAGCATGCTGAGATCTGTGAGAGTGGGGAGGGGTTTCGAGGAGAAGAGGTGCGGTGCATCTGTGGGGATTGTGCCAATGAAGTAACGACCACAGCAGGGTGGAGGCTGAGCGGCACGCTAAGTGACTGCTGTTGTACCGGCGAGGATGAGGGCGAAGTGTGGAGCATGGCAGAGGCTGTTGGTGTTGGAGATTGCCAGGCAATATGCCACACAATACACTCAGGTGTTCCACACTACCATTTAGCTATTGCAAAATCTAAGCTAGCGAAGATATGGATAAGAATCGTCAAGATTAGATGCAGGCAGATGATGAAAGGATCATAACATTTCCTTGACTTCCTGATTGCAGGGGACAGTTTGTTAGCCCAACTAACTTACTTTGACACAAACCTAGTTGATGCCACTTAATGGACCTAGCTGAGCTTTACTTTGAGATGTGGTGACCCTTCCAGCTGCTTTCGAGAAGTTGATCCAAAGGCTTTATCCTTTTGCATATTTCGAGCTGAAATGGTTTGCAGGAACACTTGCCACAAATACAATTTTGCAACTAAAAATGCTTGGCATTTTCATATGAACAAATGCTGCTGCTGCAGGCTGCTGCTGCTACTTGCTGCTCTTTAGCTGGCACTTGATCCCCAGGAGGAGTCACCTGGCGGCGCAGCCCGAAACGCGACAAGATAAAAGCCGGCACACTAAATCTGCCCGTATGCGAGCCAAGGGACTGCTGGCAAAGAGCTGGCAGCCAGTCAGCCCAGCCATGTAGTGGCCTCCGCTTCGCTTCCTCTGTGGCAGCAGCAGCAGCAGCAGCAATAGCAACAGCAACGCTGCGTGTGAGCAACCCTCATTTCCACCTGGACTTGCTGCTACGGTAAACTGGAGCTGCAACTGTGACTGCAACTGCGACTGGATTCGCTATGCAAAATAATGCACAACACATTTTTTTACGCTCGCTGAATTCACTTAGAGCAAATGTGAAATCCGTGCAAGCGCATTTGCCGAGCTCTGATTTTGGTTTTTATGATGCACGCAGAGCTTTTCCAAAAATTAGTATTTACGACAACAAAATGTTGCCTACTTTGGGGAGCCTTGGCCTGGGCTTAGATATGAAGGCATATGAATGTGGGCATGTATATTGTTATAAGATGAAGAAAATGCAATAAAGTGAAATGCATACTTATTATAAATGCTTTTATTTGGCAGGCTTGAGGTTTGTTTAAAAACTTTGAACTTAGAAACTTAGTAAACTAAAACTAAAAGTACGAAATGTGAATGGAAAGTTCATTGAACATTTTCTGTTTCTCCGCCATTTTCATATTTATTATAACCTAAACACCAAATTGCCATGTTCCTATCCCATTATCTCTACATCATTTAGCTATATATAGTTGCCTTTATCTGAAGTCATTTATACTTAAGAGAAACATCCAAAAATTTCATAATTGCAAAGGCAATTACTTTGCCATAACTTCCATATAGAATTTTATGTATGTATGACTTTCACCCTCTGATACTTTCATTACTCACTATATATTATCTATATATATATATATATATGTATGTATATACATATATATAAAGAAAACGTTGAACATTTAATGCAAACTTGTACGAGCTACAACGTTGGGGAGCATAAAAACTGGTAGTTAATATCAGCGAGCACTTTACGTGGACTGCCATTTAAAAGGAAAGGGGGAGGGGGTTAGTGTTGCATTTTCACCACCACCAACAAAAACAACAATAACAAGAGCACCACGGCAACACATTTGGTAAGCAATAAATTGAACCAGCAGACTTTAAAAGCATTTGCGGACCCAAACCAACCGAAAACCCGCAGCACTTGAAACGATGTGGACGTCGACGACGACGCTAAAAAGATACCGGAAATGTAACAGGAAGCAAAATGACTTAATGGCCGCGATTGCCACAGCATGGTCATGGTCCTGCTGGAGCTGGTCCATGCTTGGTCATTCATTGCAGGCACTGAGGTCAGCATAAATACCTTTCAAGAGAGAGGAACAACAGCGTAACGAAGCCTGAATGACCTATGAGAAAAACTCAAAAAAAAAAAAATATCAAAATTTCACAACCAATTTACGATATTTTTTATATAACAATTTTCAAATTATAAGTAGATGGCAGTATGATATTTGATTTAAGCTAACTTTTGGACTATATTACCATATATCTCATTAAGAGCCCTGTGAATCCTGGCAGCCAGCCTTGCTTGCCTTTAGCTCCGTCCACTTCAGTTCTGCTGCCATTTAAGAGCATTAAGTTAATATGAACTCCATTTACGACCATGAATGGCTCAGATAATGAGCCACCCCCCTTCTTCATGTGATGAAAAAGTATGCACTGATTGTGTAATTAACATCAGCCACAGATACGAGCACGATTATAATGCTGCAGGACTACATAATCCGCACTCCACACGATTACGATTTCAGCTGAGTATTGAGAACGATTTTGAGGTTTTGATATTTTCCTTGCTTGCTTGGATCCAAAAAACATGCACATATTTCTAATTAAATTAATTAAGCGAGCAGCGGAAGGTGGAAGGGATAGACGCTTTGGAGGAAATGGTGGAAATGTTGGCAATGCCAGCCAATTAGTGGAAAATGCAAATTAAATGTCTGCCTGAGAGTGGCCAGCAGGCAGCAGTGCTCTGTTCTGGCCATAAAGACAGAGAGAGATAGAGGGAAGAGAAAGAGGGGGAGAGGTGTACAGAGTAGACAAAGGGGCATCACCCACCTGACTCGACTCCAAAGTAAATGCAACTTATTGCCCCTATCTGTGCCTCACGCTGGGGGTCTCCTTTGGCTCGCCAGGACAATAATTGCGCTTAGACATGTCAGCCTTTGTTTTACAGTCAAAGCTTTGTGTGCGTGTGTGTGTGTGTGTGTGTGCGTGTGACAAACTTAATGACAGCATAATTAAACAAAAAACTAAACAGCAGACTAATAAAATTGTTATACGGCTGCATACATTGGACCATATATAGAGGTGCTTTGCCTTCAACCTGAGAGACTGCCTTCACGTTTTGTGGAGCTCACAATTAAAGCGGTCATTAAAGCAGACACAAGACAATCGTATTATCTACCTAACCAGCCCCTGCCCCCCTCCCTCACTTGCAGCCTGTCTTAGGCTTGGGCTATGTGGAAAATTCACAAGACAAAAGACAAAAGGATAAATGTCATTGTTATCCCTTGTGTGGCAGTCGAAGCATTTTGTCATTAAACCTTATTGGATTTGGGTCTGTAATCATCAGGCTGTCATTGAAGAGAGATGTAGAGTAGAGGTAGGAACTGCCAAAGTAGTATAATTCCTCAGATTATTCAGTAAAATTTCGTTGGATCTCAGCTAAACTTAACTTCGAAAACTTTTTATATATAGAAGTACAAAAAATGTTCATTATTAATCATATCTCTATCTATCTCACATTACACTTTCAGCTTCAAACTATCTATAATTTGTTATCTCTAATCTGTGCTAAATTTTACCCCAAATTCAAGCTTGGGGTTAAACAATGCCAGCCTGAGTCTCTTGCCTTTCCCCGCCTCTTTTGCTTGCCTTATTTCATTTAAAGGCATATAAATTGCAAAATGAAAGCAAACTTTAACCTTTGTCTTTGTCAACACAAGTACATATACACATATTTGTACATATTTGTATATATATGTCGGTGTGTGCGTATCTGTGCTCATATAAGACCCGCATCAAATCAGCATTCGCGTTGTTTGACAAAATTAAATCAACTGTTTGACCTTTTTCGGTCTGTCAAGACTTTGTCAACGGACTAAAATTTATCAGAAATATGATTAATCTTTAGATCCATATATATATATATATATTATATATAAAGACAGCTTGCCCAAATAGATATCGGAAATGCAGCAGGGCAACAAAATGACTTAATGGCTGGCCATAGCCCATGTCCAGGTTGAGCCAGGAGCTGCCGAAATGCACTTAAAAAGCCACGCACGTTGCGCTTGGGTCAGCGAAAAATTGTAAAATGGCCAAAATGGCCTCATAATTGCAATGAAAATGAATGCACAGGACATGGTCATGCGAGAGCCTGAACAAAAACGAAGGATTGCAATTGCAAAGGAAACAAAATAAATAAATAAATGAAATAAAAATCCTTTTTTAATGCTGTGAATTTACTTTGATGAGGCTAATCGGTTAATCGGGGCAGTGATGATATAAAGAAAGATAAGCATTATCATTTGTAAATCCTATCCCAAATCTATTCCGATTTATATATAAAGGGTCTCTTAGACTTGGCCAAAAGTTTGGAAACAAAAAGCTGGCGCTGTCTTAGAATTTTCAGATTTATAACCACAAAAAAGTCACTCAAATTAGTAGAAGTTTCTCTTATAAGTGGGAGCCTTCGAAGTCTTTAGTCATCCGAATGGTGAAGACTAATTCATAGCATTTCCGGAATGTGCTCCAAGTGATTTGAGCTCATAGCCAAACTGCTCATTGACCAACTCGAAATGATTATAGCGGGCATATCGTGTCTCACCTTCAACAACTTTCAGTTCGACCAAGACCAAGTTCAACCAAGTCACAGGGTACAAGGAACGGAGCCTTGCCTGGTGTTTTGATTGGATGAACACCACTTACTTTGGTGAAGGGGCAACTACTGGGCAGATGGTTTCAACTTTAGAGAATCTCTAGTCGTATTCAGGTTGATTCCTTAGGTTTAACTAAAACATTCTCTCCACTTTTGCATTGAAAGAAGGGAAACTTTTTAATTTGCTGTTTGACTTTTACCCAACACCTGGTTAACTAAAGATTACATTGCTGATACTCTGGTATTCCGTGCGCTCTACCGTCTCCACATGCATATACATTCGTCATCTTGTTTAACTGGCCTCCTCGGTGGTGGTGGTGTCGTCGCCGTCGCTGCTATCGCTGCTGCTGCTCTGGCTCTGATAGTGCTCAATGATCGACTCCAACTGACGCTCCACATTGGATCGCTCCAGAGCATATTCGGCCATAGTTTGTTTCACACAGCTGGTGCCGATGAGGCCAGAGGCTAGAAGCTCATCGCCTTGATCGCGCAGCTTCCACAGCTGTTCGGGTGCCTCACGCAGCTCCTTCAGAGCCCCATGAATGCCCCCACGGCACTGTCTGGCCAGAGTCCTCGTCTGCACGCACAGTTCGATCTCCTTGCTCAGGTCGTTTGTGGCATTCTGAAACAGATCAATGGTATCGTGGACCTGCTGCTCGTATTGGCTCTGCAGGACGACTACTTCCTCCGTGCAGGTTTTCAAATAGTTCAAATAGCGATTGTTCAGCTCGTTGAGGATTTTCTCGGCCTCTTCATTGGATTGGCCATCGGTAGCCTCATTTACGCGCTCCAACTGCTTGGCGGCCCATTGATTGATGTCTTCCTGGATTTGTCGCGATTGCTTGTCCACCTGTTCGTGCAGCTCATCTGCGATGTGGTCCAAGCCGGCCTCCAGCGCACTCACAGAAGCATTCAATCGCTTCAGTGTTACCAACGCCTCTCGCAGTGCCTGTTTCTTGACCTCATTGCGCACCTTCAAGATGCTTTGCTCCAACCTGGCGGTCACAGACCGCACAGTGTCTGCAAAGTTCTTAATGCCCTCGGCCACAGCCTCGTGCAGGGCCTTCGCTATCTGCTCGCCGAACTTGCCCGCATTATGAACAAACTCGTCCGTGGAGTTGGCCAGGTGCTGAATGAGATCGCTGGCAATATGGGCACCATCCTCAGTGGCATTCCTTAGGGTCCCAATGATGTCCTTGCCCGCGTCGCCGAAGTCGTTCCAAACATCCTGAAAGATGCTCGACTGTGGCTTGGCCAGAACGCAGCTCAAACTCAGCCACAGGGCAAGCAGCACAAAGGCCGCCGGCGGAGTCGATGTCTTCCTCAACAGCAGCTGCATCTCAGAGCTAATGCGATGGTTTGCGTTCCACTAGGCACTCCACTTTTATAGGCGTCGCCACTTGCAGTTTGTCTGTCCAACGGCAAATAAGTTTGCATTCATTGACAAATATTTAAGCAGTTGGACTCGACATTGAGTGACTTGGACGCGTGTTGAGTGCAGCCCGGAGACGCAGTGGGCACAGAAGTGGGGTAGATACATATCATTCAAGCAGCTGCAGTACATATATATATAACATTTTTAAATCTGATAGAAACTCATTAAGAACTTAAGGTATTACTTATATTTACGCAATTGAAAACAGAAAAGATGAGAAGAGAGTTGAAAGGGTTCTCAAAGATGTTGTAAGAGCATTCCTTATCTGGGAAATCCTTTCCCGGAAATACAAGAATCTTTGCTTGAACATATTAAAGCAGTGAAAACCCAAACTGAACCCCACATGGAAGTTCAAATGGAGCACTTAGTGAAACAGCTGGCTACCTTGAGGGGAAGCGTATACGTCAGGAATGAATCAACCAGAATAGGAGTAGAGATTCTGTTAAGTTTGAGCATCTGCCCAGTAGTTGTCTCTTCACCAAAGTAAGTGGTGTTTACCCTATCAAAACGCCAGGCGGGGCTCAGTTATTTGTACCCCGTGACTTTAGCCTAACCTACTAGGTTCTGGTTGGGTGGCCATTCAGAAGAGCATGAATGGCAATTTGAATTTAGAAAGGGACTGGATGGGTTATAAATCTGGCTTTGGTGACTTCTAGAATTACTTCTTCTTAGGCTGCTCATAAAAATTACATTTACTGGGGTACTTTGAATGACGATGACGACTATTTCATCTCCCTAACATATGTGATATAATACGTCGTATAATATAATATAGATTATAGCTAATGTAAAACTATTACCTTGACGAATACAGAAAGTTCGACTGTTTAGTTTTCAGCTGCGCATTGTTGCTTGGAAAATTGTACAACTGTGCCAATATTTGCTTATGTCTGAACGATTTGCCTCAGAGACATAAAGACAAAGGCAACGGAACATATTACCAAGTCATTCTGACGCACATCTAATAAAGCCAATAAAGAAAAACACAATTTTTATATCAATCTAACTCTGAAAATGAACAGCAACAAAGGTACAAAGTGAACACCTTAAGGGGGGGATGAACAGCAACTGTAGTTACCTAGCTGAAACTGTGCAAAGGGGAAACTACTTTTAGGTGTTATACAAAATTATAAGTAATTTTATAAGATATTATAAGTATTTTGGCTTGTTTATGAGGAAAATTCAGTCGTTATAACTTAGGTATAACAAGTATAACATAAATTGTTTGCTATTATCTGAGATGATGTAACCATGGGATATTATTATGGTATAACAACAACTTTAACTTTAGGTAATTTACTGCTATGAAATGTAACAACAAAGTGAGCTTTAAGGAATTTTGGAGTGTTCGAATTAATCATACGAAGCTGTTATAACAACAGAGTGAGCTTTAAGGAATTTTTTGTTATAAAATTTAAGCTTTTTTAGTTTTCGAATTACTCATACATAACTGATATAACAGCAACGTGAGCTTGAAGGAATTTATTGTTATAAAATGTAAGCATCTAATCCTTCGAACTACTCATACGTATTCTATAACATCTGTATAACAAAGCAACTCATATATCTGACCACATAGATTTCAGTTTTCTAAAAGATGATTTAACTTATACCCCAAAGTTTAACACAATATTATATAAGAGAAATTATATAAGGGAAATTCAATTGGAGGGGTACTCTTATAGCCATATGACACTCACATCAAAATGAACTCATCGCAGGCGTGATGTTTCTGGGGCTTTTAGTGCTATCGAGGGGGAATCAGCCAAAGTAGCTCTAAAGCGGTAAATATGAGCAAAACGAAGTTTGTGGTATGCTCTGGCAGAGATTCGCAACGTCTTGATTGTCAGCTGACTGCAGGGATCTATAACTTTGTCAAGGAGTTCATATATTTCGGATCTGCTCTCAGCAACAATGACAATGTCTGCCTGGAGATTAAGCGGAAATTCTTGGCCACAGTTGCTACTATGGGCTCAGTAAGCAATTGAACAGTAGAGCTCTCTCTCCCTCTCTCTTGGCAGACGAAACTAACACTTTGCAAGACGCTCAGCCTTCCGGTACTCCTATATGGTGCTAAGGCCTGGATGAACGATAAGCTGTATGAGCTGGACGGAGAAATTGACGTGGTCATTCGAATGAACATTATGAGACTTCGCTGGCTGGATCATGTCATACCTATGGATGAAGAAACTTCTGCTCGATGCGGTAGTTGGCGGACAACTGAGGAGAAGAAGATCCCGACTGAAGCCCTGACATCACTTGGTCTTACCCATTGGAGGAGGGCCAAAAGTGAGACGTTTGTCAAGGTTGAAACCGAGATACTTAGCCTGCGTTGGTTGGTCCAGAGTTACGCCTGTCAATTGTATAGGTGGGGTGTGGTCAAGGTGAAGCAGGGATTGGTGGTCTTTTGTGGATTGATTCCATCTCTTGCACCAAGCAGCCCATTTGGTAAAGTACTCTTGAAGTCACCCTGCTGCCTCATTGCGGCATTTAGAGCTGTAAAGCAGTGACATATCATCAGCGTAAGCAGCAAGTGGAGCCTTCCTGGGAACCTCCATATGATGGTCTGTAGTATAGATTGAGTAGAGCTATGGATGCCGACCTGAGGATCACATACTACTACCATAACACAATATCTATAGTTTTGCGCACATGCATTTGCCATATCGTTTATTGACTCCGATGTATTTGAATACAGTTTTCGATTTACAAACTACTGAGCTTTATTAAATACATTTTGCATATGTTTATACTTTAGAGTGATTTAATATTTTTGCAGTATCTTGAAGATGACTCTCATAGTTTAAATATATGTTATTATTTTTATGTTTGCTAAAGCCGAAAATAAATATATTTGTATGTATGTGTATATATGCCTATGTGTGTACTTTTTTAGAAGCATTGAAAAATTCGTTTTGTGATTTTCGATATCTCTAGACTATGAATGTATAGTATTATATTTGTGGATTGTAGCGGGGGGTATACTAGCTAATGGGGGGGGGGACGGCCTAAACTATGCTTATGTCCAATGACTTTGAGCGCTTTTGGGTTTTCTATATATATAACTATATAGATCACTAGATTTTGGTGCTTAGCTCAGAGGTGTTTTTTGTGTATTGGCAAATGAAAACAGCTGATGCATATATAACTAACAGTACTTTTCTGGGAGGGGCTATAATTATATATGTTTGTTTGCATTTCAATTTGGACACTTATACATTACGACTAGACTTAAATTTAGAGTTCTTAGGAATTTTGTTGGTTATCTTTTTCAGAATTTCTTGAATAGGAATAATAATTTCAAGTATTTTGTTTTAGGATAATCAAAGCAATGTTTCACCAAACGATGATTTTTAGGATAATCAAAGAAATCTTTCACCAAACGATTTGTTTTTTAGGGATTTTGAGGGAAAATTTCATAAGAAACACAATTTCAAGAGAGACTTTTAGACTTTCAAACTTGAAATACATAATTGATATTAACTAAAGATAGTCGAAGCATTTGAGTACAATAAAAACTATATATTACTTTTTGGTTGATATGACATATTGAGCATACATATATATCCCTGACAATCAGAGCTACTATATCTGTATAGGTGTAACAACCGCTTTGTAGCACAACCCAAAATATGAAAACCTACCAGATCAAATATCCTCAACTAAAGAAATGATTGCTTATATTCAATATTTATAAAAACAAAAACAAAGATTGGAAAATTTCAAAACGTTTTCTTAACATTTTTGGAATCAACGTTTTATGTCTGATCTGTGATGACAATTTGGTTTAAAGCTCAAGCTGCTTTTGCTTCAATTCTGTTCCAATTTAAATTTTGTTCCTTTTTTTTTTTAATAATAATACTTGTTTATCAATCTTTTGCTTTGCTCCTTTTCCTTATCCTAAACCTAAAGATCGCCAATCAACTCCACAACTCAATGATATTCCACTCTGGCCACCGGATCACCCAACTCGTTCATCTCAAAGACAATCAGTTTGCGTTTCTTGCGCACATTCGCCGCCGGCATATCCTGCTTGGCTGGCGCTGGCATTGGTCTCGTGGTTGTAGTTGTGGTTGTGGTTCTAGTGTTGGTGTTGGTGTTGGTGCTGCTGGTGGTTCTTTTGCTGCTTGTGGTTTTGGTTGGAGTTGGATTGATTTGATTGCTGCCCTTAGCCCCTATCGTTGTTGTTTTCTTTGAAGTCGTCATCGTTGTCTTCACTTGCTCATTCTTCGTTGTGGCACTTGTTTGAGCTTTGCTCGTTTCCTTGGCCGGCTCCTTTGACCTTTCCGGAACATTGCCATTGACATTGCCATTGCCATTCAATTCACGTATTTTCTGTAGTAACTTTGGCTTTTCGTTGTTCTGCATTTCCATTTGTTCCGTGGAACGTTTCGCCTTGGGCAACGTGGGCAGCGCTGGCAGATCGCAACGTTGTCGCAGATGGCGATAGACGGCGTCCACTCGCTGAACCAGGCGATTCACATATTTCGTGGTGGTGCGATCCACAATTGAGGGCGCCTTGATGCAGTCATTGCCACCAAACTCGCAGACCTATAAGGAACAGAAGTGAGTTGGAAATCAAGCAAAGAGCTGGCACTCCACTTACCCGATAATGCTGCAAGATGGCCTCCTTGGGTGGCACGTTCAGAGATCCCTTGCCTGGGGCAAATTCCCAGACAAAATGATTGCCCGCCTCGACCACCGCTTCAGGCTTACAAATATACTTGGAGCGTTGCTTCTGCGGATGCAGTTTATAACGTCTTTGGGAAGAATCAAAGGTTCCATCATTAGCTAGGAATAAGCTATAGTATTGGTGTGCTGAACTCACCTGCGCGTCTTTCGCTGCGTAACAAGAGAAGCTCGAACACTGGCCAACTGATCATTGCCACCAGCTATGCCCGTACTGGCCAGCGGATCATCCGCAAACTGAAGATAGTAGAAGGCGTTCTGAAAGGAATAGGAGCCCGTGTTGTGATTGCGAAAGCGCTGATTTAGGGAGCCAATCAGTTGGTTGAGCGTATCCGTGTAGCGCGGCACAATGAACTCATCGAGATCGACCAGCGCCAAATACTTGTAGCGGTACATGGTGCGATACAGGCAGTCGTTGAGGGCCGCAAACAGACCCTCCGTGCGTATCTCCTTCTGTGAGCGCATGCGCAGATTCCAGGGCAAAATGCTGACCGTTGGCCGCTGATAGTTGGGCGACCTCAGCACACGCGGTGTGGCATTGTTGGCCGCTTCCGAGGGCAACAGCGGTTCCAGATCGTAGGCCGTGAGATTGCCAGGCACATGTCCCTGCTGGTAGCTCTGCAGCACACAGGAGGCATGCGGTCCCAGCGTGTGGTTGTAGAAGGTGAAGTGCGAAACGCCCAGCAGGGCATAGAACTCCAAGTACTCCATCAGATACAGAGCCTGGTCGTAGTTGAAGTGGAAAGGCTTCACGCACACGCCTATGCGATCGGGTATATAGTCGCCGCTAGGTGGAGCATGTGGCAACGGTCGTCGGAAACCTGAACCGGAACTGGAACTGAAGCTTATATTATGTCCCGCTGCCGCTGGTGGTGCAAAGTCCGGATCCTGATCGGTGTTGCGCAGGGTCAACAAATTGCCAGGCGGGGCTCTAAGCCTAGACACGACGCTCACATACTGTGGGACATCCAGGGGCGGAGCACGCACGGGACACAGAACGAAGCAGGCGCTGTACTTGAGATTCCAGTTCTCACGAATGATCTGCAACGGTTAGAGAGCATTGGATGGATTTAGAAATCCCACTGGATTGTCAATATATCTTTGCCCACCTTGACACGTGCCATAACCGTGGCTGAGCTGTACCTGCCGCGCACTGCTGATGCATCGCTGGCATTGGGTGGCGCCGGACCATACCAAAATCTACACCAGACACGCTCTGGTCCGCGTGTCTTGGTGGCACCCACAATGCGCACCAGACGTGCCCCATCTCGCCGATCAAAGTAGGCCGAGTAGACAAAGAACTTGAAGCGGGTGCCATTGACAATCTGCCAGGCGCCATCGCTGGGCGCCGTGCCAAACGGGAAATGCGGCAATGTCTCCTCCACCTTGGCCGGCAGCATCTGGCCCCAGGGTATAAGTGGGACATTTAAGCCACCACCGCCGCCAGCTGCAGCAGCGCCGCCATTGAGCATCATGCCCGCCAAGCGTTGACCGTCGACACCAGCAGCGTCTACAAAGGAACAGTGGGTTAAGTTTAGTGTAAAAAATGTGTTAGCAGGTTTGATCCAGATCGGACAACAATATTGTATAGCTGCCATATAACCGATTGTTCCAGAATGAACTTATATGAGCATAACTTTTCCGGTTTTCATTCAATTCAAACCAAATTCGTGTTGTATCCACTGTAGCCCCACGCCCACCGACCAGATTTGATCTATTTCGGTTATACATTTACAAGGTGAATGGTATATAAGCCGAAGCTAGCCTTCCTCTTCTTGTGATTTCATTGATATTTCTACTATCCTTTACCCACTGTACAATGCACCCGATGATTTCTGATTGAATTTGTGTTCCATTGTTGTTGTTGATTGGCTTCTCGCCTTTGTCATCGAGAACTCACCTTGAATTTTAAGTTTATTGTCACGGAATTGTATAAAACCTAGCTTATTATCACTCCAAATGGCATCGTCCAATAGATCATAATCTTCCTGAAAGTAAATAAATGAGAAATTGGAAACGTGTCTGATATCAGTTAAAGTTAATTTAGAACGAGCTCGAATAGATATAGCATAGATATAGATATATCAGCTATTAACATTTGTTATGTACGCTTCATATGTGGATCTTAGTTTATTTCAGTTTATTTCTGCTGCGAAATTTATGAACAAAGGATTCAAATGTAAATAAACCATTCGGAATGACTATTAAATTTTTAAATGAAACCAAAATGTGTCAGTTTAACTTTGTCGGTTAATTCCCACAGATTTGCTGACTTTTGCATTGGTGGTTTTGTAAAACTGCATCGGGCATAAATAAATCAGGTTTAAAATATAAACAAAATGAGAAACGGCAGCAACAATGCCTGCATTTTCGGTTACTTAAATATGCAAATCCTTTTTTGCCTCGAAAAGTATGCAACGACGACGAAATATGGAAAATGGCAAACATCTTTTGTTTTTCCCACGAAGGCAGCGAGTTGAATGAACAGCAGTTAAGCCTGAACCACAACTATACCTTCCGACCCTCCCTCTCCCTCACCCTTCACCTGGCCCAGCCACGTTATGGCAACAAAAAAAAAAAAACGAGCAAGAGAAAACATTTTGCTGACCATTTTGCCTCGATGTGCATTTGCATAACAAAACTTACCTTAACATTATCATAATCCGGCATCGAGTCACCCAGCCTGCCGCCCAAACTGCTGCCGCCACCGCCGCCCGCCCTCATGGCCAGCATGCCGCTGTGCGAACGCTCGTCGATCATGAAAACCTGCAAAAGAACAAGCAAGAAAGAAGTTTCAGATTCATTATGGGGGCATTCGCAGGCCCTTCTTCTTGGCTAAGCTAGTTTCCAGCCTCTGCGCTTCGTCATCCTCGTTGCAATTTTATAATTAATTGCCAACTGAATTTCAAATCTCAGGTAATTGCAATTAGAAAATCCTCCACAAATTATAATGGAAATTCGAAATATGTATATGTTGCTCCCTCCTCATATTTCATGAATATTTCATGAGGCACTAGCAACTTGAGCATAATTTTTCATTGCGAAAGTTAGTGGAAAATCCAAGTACAAGAAATACTATGAGAATATACTATATAAATGGGGAATTCTCTATAAATACTAAATGATTAAGAATGCTAAAGGAATACTAAATACTAAAGGTATAAATTTCAACACGATAGCTTTACAATTTAGAGACTAGTTCGCATAGAAACAGACTGACAGAGGGACGGACATGGCTATAAAGACTCGGCTTGTCATGCTGTTCAAGAATATATATACTTTATGGGGTAGGAATATCTCAAATCAGTAAATTTGCGGCATTTATAAGTAGTTCCAGATTCGGAATATAGACATACCGCAGTACGACTTCATTTTATACAATGCAGCTCATATGAACAACATATAGCTCTTAAGATCTCTGACAGCTTTTCATTGAGATAGTTACAAGGCTAAATTGTATTCTCCTAAGACGGAGTTTCAGACATTGCACAAATTCCATGCATTCATCTTATATCTCCTAGTATATACTTTCTCGATAATTATAAATAAATCAAAACTCTGGCACACTTTCCGTCTTACCTCTGTCAAGATGATCAAACCGAAGACAGCAAAGAAGGCGATGACAATCAGGAAACTCATGCCAGATCTCTCCCGGCTGCCCCAATGCTTCTTGCCGCGCTTCATGGTGGCGGGAATCAGTGCAGTTCGAGAGGACTGCTGTTGATGCTGATGCTGATGCTGGTGATGATGATGATAGCAGGCCTGATTAGTTTGCTGAACCGGCAGGGGCTGCTGTCCGTACGCTGGCTGATAAGGTTGGGAACTGGAACTGGAGCAGGTGGAGGAGTTGATGGAGCTGGAGGAGCCCCCCTTTGCCAGTTGCTTATAGTTTGGGGGGCTCCTGCTGTTCAGCATGACGATGTGAGCGGTGAATGAGGTTTTTGGGTTATAGTTTTGCACACTTTATATATATATATATTATATATATATTGAGACTCTTTAGGTTATTTGCATGATTTTTCCGTAGTTTCTTTTGTGCTTAACTGAAAAAGAAGGCAAATTAAGCTGAGATAAGCAACAATTGTCCGGCGAATAAGCTGAGCAAAACAAAATAACTACACGGAAGTGAATGCGCTTGATGGGGAGAGAAAAAGAGAAATTTGGAGAGGCAGTGAGAGCGAGAGCGAGCTCATTTGACAGTTGGCCAAACGGAAAAATCAATAAAAATCCTTGGCAGACTTGGGGCCTGCTTCTACAATTTTCTATTGGGCTGCTGCTTTGGCCAATTTTAAGCAAGAATGTCTGTTGAGTTTAGCCTAATGTTCAGGATTTTAATGTGTTTATAAGTTTGTGATTTGCCAATACAATTTCTTTGGCTTTGCAGTGATTTCCTTTGTCTGCTGCCTTATCACCTTTTCTACTGCATTTTCCAACGACACTTTCTGCACACTTAAAACTAAAGCTTCGACTTGATCAAATTGCACAAATTTTCTTTATTTTACTAATATTTTTACAAGAATTTCTTTTAAATAATTTGAAGAACTTGGCGATTTGATGCGAACTGTCAAAAGCAGTCCAAAATATGTTTGCCCCATTTCACAATGAACAGCTGAGTCCCTTGAGTTGAGGACATGCGCAGCAGGACGCAAGTCAAACAGCTGTTGAATATAACTGAAGAACAGGAAGAACATATTCAAATTTTAACGAAGAAAGTGTAAAACAAAATAAAAGATAATACTATAATTTCTAGCGCCGAGACTTCATCGAGTCTCGTGGAACTGAAGCTCTTTACAAATGGCTTCTCAAATTATTCTAATAAATTTCAAGTTTAAAACTATTCCACCTAGAGATTCTATCACAATGGGGGGGCACATGCAAACTATCACAATGTTATCCAAGATTTTACTATGGGTTTTCTGGTGGCCCACTCCTTAGGTCTTTCCTTGATATCTGCTCCATTTGCTGCCCAATCCATTGCTTAAAGTGCGCCACGTTGGTAACTATGCCCGGCAAGCTCATGCCGCCGCAGGAGGTGCTCTTGCGTCCCATTGCCACCAGATGGTAGACCAAACTGCCAGGTTCACCCACCTCACAGACAATGGGGGCGCCGAAGCCTGCATAGCAAACATTACGTTGGTCGCGTCCCATGCATCTGAGGCTGGGCAGCAGCTGTTCCTTGGCCTCATGTGTGATCCCCGGCATGTAGAGAAAATTGCACTGGGCTGGGTCCAGTTGCTGGACATAGAAGCGTCGCCGCTGGTTCAAGTCATAGTTGATGGCGCGGTCCAGGCCCATGTGAAGATATTTACCCATTGGGAAGGCTGTACTCAGGCAGTGGCCATATTGTGGTTCAGCAGCTTCTGGTGTTGGCAAGCAAATGGGCTGCACGAGCTGATTGAATTGAAAGGGCCGATCTACCACCAGCAGGATCAGCTCATTGGAGAATAGTGGAAGTGTAACTGCATCCCCTTGCCTTTGGCTTAGCTGACGCACAATGCGACGCTGTTGATGCTCAACGGGGTGCAGATTAGTGCCAAACTCCCCGGCCCTAGCAAACATCTCTGGCTTAAATATGGCCATAATCGGCGAGATGCAAGCGGCATCGGTCAACACCAATTTGTCACTTATCAAGGCTCCAGCACAGAAATATTCCAAGTTCTTCCTGCCCAATTCTCTCTGGAGCAGGCTGACTGTCCAGGGCAAGGTCAACTGATGCTGGTGACCCTCGGTTGTCACCAGTTGTGTGGCATTGTAGCTACAGCTGCCAGGGTCATAAGTAAGCGGATCTACCAGTTCGAGCTCATCGCTTATATCGATGGGTTTTGCACAGCAGACTTCCAGCCAGCCACAACGTGAATCTGTATCGTTATAGTCCACCTGTAAGTGAGGGCACATATAGTTATAATCTACCAACGACATGGCTGGTATCCCACCTTGGACTCTGTGTTTTTCACATCTGCACACAGCTGATATGGAATACACCAGGAGGTCTCCCCACAGTCTCTCCACAGATCCAGGGTCTTTTGAGTTGTGATTTCCTCGCTCTGCATTTCTATCACTTCCACATTTGATCTGAAATAGGGGGGCTTCGTGGCGTATTCCTCATTTATCGTCTTCTCCGTCAATATGGGCTGCTTCTTGTCATAGTAATTATTAATCGCATATAACACTATGACCGCCACCAGGCCTTTGATTAATAGAGGCAACATTCTACGCGCGAGGTCCGTCAATTGAAATCACGACGACTAAACTGAAGCGAGCCTGCCTAAATGACCTTATATTTATATGGGCATATTATATAGTATATGGTCAAGTGATGTTTGTAAACAATTTAGTTGAATTAAAAGATTATGCACCTCGTGCAACCAGGGGCGCCCTGAAATGGGATCTATGAGAGCACAAGATTTCTTTAGGGAAGGTAAATATTTACACATAGAAAAGATCAGATTAGTTTAATGAGAGTCAAGTGAGGTTTCTCCCATTTCCAAGTGATAATGTATAGATTTTCTTAGTCATCCAGATCTTATCAGTTCATAGTTTGTTGAACAATCAAAAGTTCTATTGATTTTATATGCATTTTTTCTACTGAAACTGTAAATTGAGAACTTCAAGCGGCTTAAAGGTGTTCAGTTAATTCTGATTAATAACATTGGATATTTCATACACTTCTGAGTCACCCCTGCACCACCCTTCCCTGGGCTAGGTTTGATCCACATTAAATTCAATAAAATTTATGGGAATTGTGTGAACGAGTACTTTTCCTCTTAATAAACGTGAGAACCAGCAGAGCCTGATTCACCCAGCTCTAGCCAGTTTGGACTCGAAAGGTTTGCCCAACACAACCTGAGCTGTGGCTATAAAAGGCCTCCCATCATGATAGCCCTTAGCTCAGTTGGTTAAGCAAATTGTGTTGGCTTTGTCAGTAATTGGATTTTACACAGTTGCAGTTACTTTTCTAGCCCTGGGCCATGCTGCTGCTGTTGCTGCTCAACCTTAGCCTCATGCTGGTTTTGGTTCAAGGACACTTTGATTTCTTTGGCGAAGCCTACGAGGATGATTTTGTGGCAATGAACTTTGGCAACTGCAAACACTGCGAACATAACTTTCGAACTATGGTCTTTCTGCTGAAGAATTCTGACGATGGGGAACTGGAACCTAGGCCGACTTATGCCATTATGATTTGCCTCATGTGGGGCGTGCTGGCTGTTTTGATTTTCATCAAACGTCTGAGGAAAATAAAGTATAATCGCATGTAAATTTCATGTATGTGTGTGTGTGTGTGGTTGATCGACACTTCCATTATCCACTTAGGTTCACAAATCATCGAAATTATTTATTAATTGTCCAGCACATTTGTCCTGGGTGCCAAAAGTCAAATCTGCCAGCGACTCCACTTGAATTATGGCCAGCCAGCCCCAGATCCAGCTGCTGCTTTGCATGTCCAGAAAATCCAAGTGCAAGCGCAAGTTCAACCCGCCAGCAGCAGCCTAAATTGAAAATTGAAAAATTGCTTATTGCAATTTGTTGCCACAATCGGACTGACCATATACTGCCGTTAAGCGAGGTTCACACTTTACAGAGAACAGCAGAATTTCCTAAGCTTACATTTGCAGTAACTCTTGTAATTATCTGAAATTTGAAGATTTAGAATCGTTGGAGATAGAGAGGAAGCTCTCTTTACTCTCGAGTCAAAGTCAGCAGTAAACAGTTGTGTGAGGCAAGTGTATTGGGAAGCGAAAGGGACAGGTTTCTTCTCCTCTAACAAGAACTTTGTTCAAATAGTGAGAAATTAACTAGGAATTTCTAAGCCCATGTAAATTACTTTGGCTGGACACAATGGTATCATATTTTCGAGGAGGTTTCAGGGCTATCTTAGTCACATGGAGAGCTCTCCTTCTCTGATTAGCTGCCATGATCAACTGAAACAAACTGTGCCGTGTCAACATAGCTTAGTGTTACATGGACTTTGCTCTTTTTTGAACTTCCGTTTGCCATTTGGCGTTGTGCACGTGCCATCAGGCAGAAGGACGATGCTTCGATGCTGTCCACCCGCTACTGCTGTTGCTTCCTGTGCGAGAATTTAGCAATATATTTTTCTTATTTCGTTTGACGTTGCCATTGCCCGGGCCCGGTATCTCTGGCCACAAGAGAAACAGCAACAGAGACCGGATTGGACGGACAGAAGGCAAAAGGCAACTGCAGGGACAAGCGCCGTGGCAAAAGCAAAAGCAAAATAAAAGGAAAATATAAAACTTTTGCATATTTTGTACTTTATGCTTGAAATATTTATGATCTCATGCAATTTGTGGTTTACTTTTCTTTCTTTCTTTTGGGCCAACTGTCTGGGAAGCGGCGGAGAACAGCACGAGTGCCATTCGGCAGCAACCACGTGTCCGTGTCCGTATCCGTGTCCGTGTCCGTGTCTGTGTCTGCCAATCTGTGAAATATGCTGCTAATGCACTTATTGCCCTGGCTATTGAATTTATGTCGAAAACGTCTCACAGTCCAAGGCTTGTGGTGGCCGACCAAGCCGCAGCATTTGGAAACGAGACTCCTCGGCTCTCTGCTCCAATTTCAAATAAGTTTTTGGGGTTAACGAAACTTTTAACTTACGAACATGTCAATTGGACTCCACTCAGCTTAATTGTGCTTCCGTTTGGCATTATGTCTTGGCTTCAAAGTGGAGACAACCCCTTGAAGAAAGACAAAGCTTTCTGAACTTTCTAGATCCTTGGCTAATGGAATTGCTTCTGAATTGTATCCCAATTAAATTTTTTAATAATAAATTTGTGTACTCAGATCCTTTTCGATTAATTTGCCATCGATTTGTAAATTGAAATGGCTTTTGGCTTCCATTTTTTGTGCAATTTCTGTTCTTTGCCTTTCTATTTTTGCTGTATTTTTGTATTTTTTGTTTAACCGAACGACGTGACCTGCAGATTAATTGCCTAGCCATGGATGTGGATGTGTCTGTCTCTTTGCTCTCTCTCTCTCTCTCTCTCCCTGGCTGGTTGGACACTCCGAGTCCACACTTGAATGGAGCAAAAACCAAAACGCAACAGTAGTGGGCCGTGGACATCGAAACGACTGTCTTTCTCTGTCCTTCTCTCTCTCTCTCCCTCTATCTTAGCCTGTGTTGTGCAAAGCCATAAAAAATCTGTAGCCTAATTTATGGCGCACTAAATGAAAAAGCCCCCAAAGTGCATTTTAAGTTTGGCGAATCGAGTGGTCCTTCTCAACCAGCTACCAATTCTTACCAAAGCGTTCGAGCAAGGCGTTAACACAGCCACCCGGACTTGGCCCTGCGATTTGTTTCACATTTCATTGCATTTGGATACGGTTTTTGGAAGGAAGCTTCCCGGTTGGTCTTGGAAAGATCTCCCAGCCTTTGAAGCCTCAGCTTGAATATGCCTTAAAATACTAAGGAAATTAATAATCAAAGCTTGGATCACTGTGAAACTGGAGCTATTGCTCTGCCATTGAAACTCACTGTGGAAGAGCATTGTCCCTAATCTGTTAAGCTTTGCCTTTACCTGCCTTATCAACTACGGAAATACTAAAACAAATTTGTGCACAAATTTTTCACAAATGTCCAGACAGACAGACACAAACGCAGACAGGCAACGAAAAACTATGGGCGAGATAGAGTGAAAGAGAGATTGGAGCAGCTAAAACGATTCCCCCTTCTGGTGCTCTAGACTCAACTGCAACTGCATGAGTTTCCGTTGAGGAAATTACCAAACAACGCTCGCATCCGGCAGCTGTACCTACTGCTCTCCCCTTGACCCTTTCCTTCCCCTACATCTGCGTCTCTGAATGCAGACGTCGCCGTTGCCGCCGCACAAAAATGAAGTAAAATTAATGAAATGCCTAGAAGCATGCTATGGTTTCTTTGCGAATTTTAGTTATTTTTCTCTGTGTGCTTCTGCGGCTTCTGTGGCCATTGTTGGCCATGGCAGGGCGAGGGATGAGCAGCTGTATTGCAGCTATGCGTGTAATTTTAATGTAAATTAGGTCTTCTTTTAATTATTGGAAATTCAGCATGTCCAAGAAGGCAAAAAAAGAGGCGCTGGCAAATCAATAAACCAAGTCTGCCACAAGTTCAGATTATCAGCTTATTTCGGTTAAAAATGATCTCTAGCAGCTCATCATTTGAACTATATCAAGTTGATTAAAAACTTCATCATAATATTTCCATTAAAAGTTAAAATCAACTATTTTTGTGGTAGCTTCTACTTATGGCTGCTTATCCACCACAAATGTTCATTATTTTAATCATAATTTCACTCGGCTGCACTGTAAACGAGGCAGTCTAAAATCCTCAGTCCACCCACAGCCGCCCACAGGGCTCCAGCGCCGTCAAGTTACTTCTGGAAACTCATCAAAGTTAAGTTTTGGCAACGCTATGGTGCTTCAACTTGCAACTGCACCTTTTATAGAAAATGAAATATTTTTGGGTTGCTTCCTTGAAATGAGGTAAGTGGACAGAAAGAGGGAGGGAATAGGGAGAGCAGAAAAGAGTTACACACAGCGAGCAACAGGATGAACAATAGCAGGCGCTGGTCCTTGACTAAGCGAATCATTTAGTTGCAAATTGGAAGAGGGAATTCTTTGTAACTTCTTTGCCTTGGCAAAGATATGAGTAGGTTTTCTGCATATTTTGTTCCAACATTATTTGGATATGAAATATCTACAAAAAGATACATCCTTTAGGATCCATTATAGAGACAGATATTAGATTAGACACAGATCTAGTCTGTTCAGTTTCTTATAACTTAGTTGGCATTGCACTAAAAGTTAACTTCTAGTTCTCATTCAAACATTCATTTTGTTTTTTATTTCAATTCAACCAAAATTTCAGAAGAAACAACATCGCCTTCCCCCCCACATATCAATTAATCTTCCAAATTCTTGCCAATAGGTTCCAGATACGTCGCCAAAAGTTGAGAGTCGGCGGCTTAGTTATAAAACTATTCCAATTATACAAAAATCTAGAAATAGACAAATCAAACCATCACAATTATGAGAGCCCAATTTAGGAATTGAATAGAAATAGTGGTCATCTGTTCACTGTTTACGTTATTCGACGATCCAAAAGCAAAACATTGCTCACTGCGCTCAACTCGATGCTATTGTGGCATCTGGTCGTGCAATTTCTCCACATGATGCTTCAACTCATTGCTGAAATCCTCGAAATCCGTGGCAATTCTTGCATCCGTGGTCCTGTCAATCCTGTCTGGCTCTAGTTGAGAAAATCCTCTGGTCACGGATAGATCAATGAGCTCACATCATGCTCTTGGCGTTGGTATGACTCAGGTGCATCCAGGAAGGCAACAGATTGAGGCATAGGTAGGATCACCTCTGCGATGTGAGCAAAGTGAAGCTTGGTCTGTGTAAAATACAGCTTCATTGCTTCGCTGGTGGCTCTGCGACGATTACGACTGGATGGAAAGCACAATCCTTGTAAGCAATTACCTGCTGATGCAGCTCGCTGAGATTTATTGGTAGATCAACTAACATTTCAGTGCTTGCTTGATTTCCCGCTGGCTTGACGGGTTGCCCTAGTTCGCTGGATGGCTCGGAGAGGTACGCTCATCTGCTGGAAAGCATAATCCATGTAAGCAATTACCTGCTGACTCAGCTCGCAGAGTTTTACAACATTTGACTGCTTGCAGATTCACTGAATTCCCCCTGGCTTGACGGGTTTCCTTGTGGATATTCTTTGTTGCGCCAGATGAGCTTAATTGGTTTTGGATCGTAATACCCTCTGTCTGGGCGAACACTATCTGGCTTATCCTGAGACTCATTCACAGGCTGACAATTAGCTGCAGAGCCACCTCGAATTGAATTTGCCAATTTGGTCGGACGAAGCCGTCTACTTAACATCCTCATCTATGAAAACTTTTAATTGAGCGTTTCAAAATTTGTTAAAGTTGAAATTTTACTTAAATCGTAGCGATTTATAACTTTCTTAAGGTGTATTTTTCTTATGATAAACTCGTAGAACTTATCTCAAAACTGTTTGCTTTTTTCCTGCTGAGCTTTCATTGCAATTTTGCAGCAGTTTTATTTAATCTCACTTGAGGTGCAGCGAATGCAGCTTTCAAGTGTTTGTCTTCCACGTGGGAGGGAGGTGGGGTGGGGTTGGGTGTGTCACAGGAGCTTATGTTTACCTTGGCAGAATTGGAATTTGTCGACTTGGAACGAATATATATTTCATTTTGTTGCATTTATTATAACTGCAGCCGCCATGTGAGGCTGTTCATAAATGTTTCTGTTAGATTTGTTTATTTATTGCTGGATATTTCCAGGGTTTTGAGTTTATTCTTTAGAATACATTTAATAAAAGGGAATAAACTTTAACCAGCTCCTTGTAATTGTTATCCATATAATGGGGGTGCATAAAACATAACTCGTACTTCATCTTTGGTAATCGGATATATTGGATTTAGAAGGACAGGACTTAGCTGGCCATGCATTGTCATGCAAAAATAAGAAAGGAAGGCTAACTTCGGCCTGCCATTCACATGGTAAATATACAACCGATCTATATGAAATGTGGTCGGCTAGCGTGTGGCTACAACGGATACAAGACGAGTTTGTTTTAATTTGAATGAAAAACACTAAATTTAGGCTCCTAAGTATTCATTCCGGAACAATCAGTTATATGGGAGGTATATAATATAGTTATCTGACCCTAATCAGATCAAAGCAGCAGACGTGGGGCCTCCTCAACTGGTTACAAGCCGAATTTGGAAGAAGATAGAAATATAATCTTTATAGTTTGGTCTCTAGAAATGCTACAAATAGAAATCTGTAAATAGGAGTTAAATATCATTTATTGTTTACATTTTCCCATAAATTAATTTTCTGATTTTATTTTCATTTCAGCATTAATTTCTGCACAATTTGTGGCATTAATAAAGTGGGGGTAAGTGTGGTTTTTCTTATTTTTACTTAAAATTATACTAAAAGTTCCAAAAACACTTGGCAAACATTTGACTATTAATCTTAAAATTAGTTTTTCAAAATATAACATAAATAGAAGATGGTGCCACGAAAAGCTCTAGAGATTTGGTTAAATGTATGTGTAAGCACTTGAATTTATAGGTTCATTTGTGTACTTTAAGACGAAGAGAGGAGAAAACTCAACAGCTACTAGATTGATTTCCTTTTAGAAGCGTTATTGGCGGCGTTTCAAGGGTTCAACAAAATCTCCTGCTGAGTGCTTCGAGATTTGAAACCAACAACATTTCAACATTTGCTGCTCCTCAAAGCTAGTAGGCTTTGCATTTTTCTTGTATCCTTTTTAAATGATATACAAATGAAGCCATAAGTTGAGGTGTTTACATATGAAAATAGCAAAATCTCTCGCTTCTATCAGCACTGAGATAAAGATATATCATGGCAACACTGATATTAGAGAACTTCATTCTAGATTTAAACTTAAGCCTCACTTCAATTAACTTGTTTATTTTGGAATGCTGCAAAATTTATGAACAATTCTCAAATTAATTGAAGATCCTTCAAAAATCCAGTTGATGTTTCATAAATAACAAACACAGAAAAATTATATATTGTTGAGCAGCTGAAGTAAAACTTTGTCTATTATTTGGAGAATTGCATTGTTGGCCGAACCGCCTGAAAAGTACGCAATGGCAAAAAGTTGTGCAAACAAACAGACCTCCTCAGCCACATCCCCATTTGACGACAGTTTGCGCTTCCTGGCAATGTCCATGCCCACTTAGACAGGCGTCGGACTCGACTCTCGACTCTCACAAGTCTCGAGCACCTTTTTCTTTGCATATTTGTTTGGCAAACTTTTCAATTGCTTTCACACATACACACACACACACACACAGTTGCTTTCACACAGAATAGCAGAATAGTATATTTTTGTCTCTTAGTTTTCATTTTCTTTTTGCAATTTGTTTCCAATTGATTTCCAAACACTTTGAATTTATTGGTTTTCCCAACCCCAAAAGAACCAAAAACTTTACGCATTTTATTGTTTCCGCTAATTCTTTTGTCCAAGCAGAACCAGGATATGTGTAGCTGCAACTTAGAGAGAGAGAGATAGAGATAGAGAGAAAGAGACAGAAAGGAGTTGATTGCAACGGATATGAAAGCCATTGAAGCTGCTTTTAGTTGAATTTATAGATGGGGAGGAAATTGAGGCTTTTGGTTGGAAAATTTGCATCTTCTTTGAGTGATTTTGGAATTACACATTCCCAAATTTATTGTCGCATTCAAACCATGTACTGTCTTATGTCCAGGTCACGCTCCCTGAGCTTCTGATCAATCCAAGACCTGTAGAACTTTACGTTCGTGTAGACACCCAGCAGCTGGGGGCCATCACAGCGTCCTGCTCTGGCCAGTAGGCCGGCCAGTACGAAATGATCATCATGGCCAGGCAGCGGGCACATCAAAGGCACACCTCCCATATCCCCGCACACAAAGTCCCCCTTGTCACCGCCCGCGCAGATGAGGGTCTCATTCAGCGCAGAGTAGCGCCTGCCCAATATGGCCAAACGCAGCTTGGCCGCACACTGATCTCGCGGCAAGGCAAAGAGCGGCCAACGCTTGGGCAGAATCTCTGTGGCGGCCGCCTGGAAATCTTCACGCTGCCAACCAGCCACATAGCACTGACTGTAATTGTAGGCCAGCTGAGGGGGCGGCAGACAGATTAGTTGGATATGCGGCGACAGCTGGAAGGCGGCTTGTTTGTCCAGCAGCAAAAGCGCCAGGTTGTGAGCCGATGGCTTCTGTGTATAGTTGGGATGTATCACCAATTCGCTAACATGGCGCATTTGATGACGCAACGGTTCCAGCTCCACAGCCACATCCCATTCACCGGCAGTGAGGCTCAGGTTGGAGGCCAACTGGCCCTGGATGCAGTGTGCTGCTGTTAGGACAGCCACCGGGGTAATTAGAGCACCACTGCAGAGATAATTCCCCGATCCGTAGATGGCTATCAGCCAGGGGAACTCGGCAAATTTCGCCTCCTGCTTTTTATAGCCCAGGGGGCGTAGATAGTACCACAGATCGTGACGCCAGCCGCATTGCAAAGCGGAGGAGGAGGAGAAGCTGGCATTCGTTGTTTCAAAGGACCGCGGAGTTTCGAGCTGCAAGAAAATTTCCAGGAAATTATTTTACTGAGAACTTTGGGAACGCTATGACAGCAGAAAGCTCAAGCTACAAATTGTAGGCAAAGTAAATTGCGTCTTCCCATGTTTTATATTTGTCCTATTTATTAAACTGATATCAATTTGAATAACAAATTAGGTATATATTCATCTGAACTCTACTATATAAACATAGACAAACATAGAAACGAAATATCAATTGCAACTTTTATAAAACTTATGTCAATATTTACGACTGTCGTCCAAAAATTCAAATTTACAAACAGCTGTTCAAGTTTGGTTTGCAAAAAGAAAAGAAAAAACAGGCGTAAGAATTGTTAGGAAAACAATAGAAGAAACACTAGACGCTCCGCAAACAGCTAAATTTCCATTGCGTGTTTCCGAAATTTCATTAGGGAGTCAAAAAACCTATAAATACGTGGAGTTCGGACCGAAAATGTGTTTAGTTCTGGTTGAAAAGCTCTAAGTTCGTACTATGAAGTTGTTGTGTTTGCTGTCTCTGGCTCTGCTGGCGGTTTATGTGGCCGAAGTGAAGGGCCAAGCTGCTCCACCTGCAGCGGATAGTGATGATTATTATGATGATGATGATGATGGTGATGATGAAACTCAGGCAGATGGGGATGCTGATGCCGATTCCTCCTCTGAAGCTGGCACATCAGATGAAACCGATGACACGGACTCGAGTGATGAAGTATCCACGACAAGTGCCCCTGCGCCACCTGCAACACAGCCTAGCCGTCGACCTTCCCCACCTCGCCCAGCTCCTCCTAAGAAGGGTGGCAGCAAACCTGCTAAAAAACCAAAGAAACCAAAGAAACCCATTACCAAACCAAAACGTAGAGTTCCTCAAGTCCCTCAACGTCCCCAAGCAAACAATCGTGCTCCAGCCAGGAATCGTCGTGGATAAACGATTGACCATGTAATAACATTGAATATCTAATAAATTTTTCAACTTCTTGAAGTCAACCTTGCCTCCCATATCAATTCTATAAATAGAAGAGAGCACAGCCTCAGATTATATATATTCGTACAAATTCTGAGCTTCTGAAATTGTATTTCCAATCCTAACTTCCTTTCATCACAGTTTTGAAACAGTTTTTGACAACAACAACAATAAGAGCCCACTGCACATCCAAGCTGAAATGGATATGTATGCTGTTGGAAACTGAGAATGCTATAGGGTTGTAGACCAGACAGACTGACAACAGATTTTTGGATCGACAACGCTTTATATATAAATCGTTGATGTTGATATAGACACATATAGAAACGAAATATGAACTTTTATAAAACTTATATCAATATTTACGACTGTTGCCCAAAAATGCATTTATACAACCAGCTGTTCAAGTTTGGTTTGCAAAAAAAAAAAGAAAAAAAAAACGCATAAGAAGAAGCTCTAGGCCCTCCGCAAACAGCTAAATTTCCATTATTTCATTAAGCAGTCAGAAAACCTATAAATACGTGGAGTTCGGACCGAAAATGTGTTTAGTTCTGGTTGAAAAGCTTTAAGTTCGTACTATGAAGTTGTTGTTTTTGCTGTCTCTGGCTCTGCTGGCGGTTTATGTGGCCGAAGTGAAGGGCCAAACTGCTCCACCTGAAGGGGATCCTGGTGATTATAATTATTATAATACTGATTATAATTATTATAATGATGATGAGGAGTGGGGCTTTGAAATATTTACGACATGTGCTCCTCCGTGCAACCTGCATCTCAGCCTAACCGTCGGCCTTCCCCAACTCCCCAAGCTCCTAAAAAAGGTGTCAGGAAACGTGCTATAAAAACCAAAGAAACCCATTACCAAACCAAAACGTAGAGTTCCTCAAGTCCCTCAACGCCCCCAAGCAAACAAACGTGCTCCAGCCAAGAATCGTCGTGGATAAACGATTGACCATGGAATAACATTGAATATCTAATAAATTTTTCAACTTCTTGATGTCAACCTGCCTCCCATATCAAACCTGTACCCACCGTTTCATTCACATTACAACACTTTTCCATATAGTGGCAACTTTGCTCATCTGCCAGAGTTCGCGTGCGATCGGGATAGAATTGTCCATCAACTATTAGACCCTCATTGCACCACTGGTAGGACACACAATGCTTATTTTCGCCGCAAGTTTTGTTCGCTATTGATTCCAGTCCCTGTCCCAGTCCCACGCTGATCATCACCAGTGTGACGTATTGAGGCAACGACTGCCACATGGCCGCCAATCGCCTTGCCTTGTACTTGAACTGAGAGTGGATCTCCAGCTAGGCCAAGCCTTTTATACTCTAGGTCATGCCAAAGGCCACAACTTGTGTTTACATTTTGATTGGGTTAAATATAACTTAAAGTGCGGTTCTATAAATAGAAGAGAGCACAGTCTCAGATTATATATATTCGTATAAAATCTGAGCTTAAGTACACTTCACAAAAGGAAAGTCTCTTCATTTTGGCAGACCCTAAGCTTCACTTGGATGAATGAAATCGTATTTCCAATCCTAAGTTCCTTTCATCACAGTTTGGAAAGAAACTTCAACTGATATTTTGGAATCGAAAACGATATTTGCGATTGTGGTGCTTGGATTTAGCGAGCTGCTTAGGGATATTCCAAATGTTGGTTGTGCCGGCTCAAGGTTGTGCCTCTTACAAATTAGTAAAACAAGGTTTTGGCTGTTCATCCCGGATATATTTCGGACTTTTGTACTTTTCTGAGGGCTTTATCTATATCCTACTTAGTTGATATAAGATCTGTTTCTGCCATGTTTCAAATTTTCAAAGAGCTCAAAAAAGTTCCTTAATAAGTAGGATACCGAACATCGTAGCTTCCTAATGATAGGCACCTTGATCGGATCTATATCGTAGATAACTTGGGTGTTCTTTCTCAATTATCGTGTTGGATTATGTAAAATTTGTTTATTTCCCACGTCCGTTGACCAAATTTCTGGAAGGGGATGTAAGCTTCGGATACCCTGAGTTAGTCTTCCCTTCTTGTTTTTGTTTTCAATCTTCGTCGACACCCAAGCTGCAACTATATATTTGACGAGACATTAGAACGATACGTGGAGGTGTGCCGAGGCTCGGTAGGCTGCAGTGTTTTGCGTCATAATGCACAATCGTCGCCTTAAGTGCACGTAAATTGAATAAAATTTTCGACAAGTTTTAATACACAAGACATGCATAACAACAGCAACAACAGCAGCAACAACAACAGCAACAACAACAACAACAATAGAAGCCCACTGCAAATCCAAGCTGAAATGGATATGTAAGTTGTTGGAAACCGAGAATGCTGTAAGGTTGTAGACCAGACAGACTGACAACAGATTTTGGGGCAAAAGTTTCCATTGAAGGAGGGAATGGGATGTTAGTGAAGTGTGAAAATTGCGTAGGGGCTGAGGGCCAGTAGGAGTCAAGTGAGCGGAAGCGGTTCGTGCTGACTTACGCAACTCGAACAGGAACAGGAGTTTTGATGCCACAAAACGGTGATACGGATTGGAGCAGTTGGATCGACAACACTCTATATATAAATCGTTGATGTTGTTGAATGTGCTGCTGAATGTTAGTTTGTTGTGTTCTTCGACATGTGCGTGTGCATTTGTATGGCTATGGGAAATTTGAAATTGTACGAAAAACAGACAAATGCAGATGCTATCCTCAAGGAAATTGAATGTTTAACCACACAACAACAATTGTTGTACAACTAAATTGAGCTATAAATATATGTATATGCATATATATCCGTGTTTATTTATATAGGCCTATAAATATGGCAGTTAATATGAAAATTGCAATCTGCACCAATTTTGTATGCAACGGAAGTTCAATTTAATGTGATATATATAAATATGTATGTGCATAGGTGTGTGTGTGTGTGTGGCTGTGTGTGTCTGTGTGTATATATAGTGCCAAAAAATGTAAATGCAATTTATAATATGAAAATGTGGCAATTGTGCATTGAAGTGTTCGTTCGGAAAATAAAGAACATAAACTAACCGAAGAGCAAAACTGTTTGAAAATTTAAGGTTTAATCTTTTAAATTATATTTCATATATACCAGATTTATATATTTTATAAATATTTGTTGTATTTAAAACATTTTGTAATAGAAAAATCAGCTCCAAATTGTTATCACCTTGAGCTGAACTGAAACTTTCTACCATTTGAGTGCTGTTCAGTCCTCTCCGAGTGCTTTTATTTAACATCCATGACTTTTCTCTTACCTTTTGCCTGCACTCAATTGTGAGTGGAGCCGAAAAGTGCAGTTGCAAACTCTCTTGAGCTCAATTTAGTAGTCAAATGTCGACACTCAAATGCATTTAAGAGCGTTCGTGTTCGAGTTGAGCCCATTGCATTGAGTTGAGTATTTATCAGGCATCTTCAAGTTGAGTCTCTTCGGCTGATCAACATCGCTCAAATAACAGAGATGCAAATGCATAGATGAACTTGCAATAATTCTGAATTTAAATGCATCAGAATAAAGAAGGTCATCAAACAACGACTATTCAAAGAGTCTTAAGACAATATTACAAAAACGCTAGACCTAGACTAAGTGTATCGAGGAGCTTAATGCTCATTACGGAGTTAACAAACGACCCTCGTATATATCCTATATGTGGAGAAATGCTTTAGGCAATACAAAATAGTATATATATGTGACAGACTGACAGACGAGCCATAGACCAAACCATAACTTATTGCAGTTTTCGGCCTGGGCGCACACTAAGGATCCGTTTTTTATACCATTCATTTTGTGAGGAAGTTTGTAACGCATAGAAGGAAGCGTTTCCGTCTATATAAAGTATATATATTCATGATCAGCATGAGAAGGGAATTGATATAACCATGTCCGTCTGATCCACACAAGATCTCAGAAGTCTTAAAAGTTGCAGAGCTGAAATTTTAATCATATGTTTCTTTTGCCTGCAGGCTGATCAAGTTCGAGTTTTATCCAGATCGGACAATTATATCATATAGCTCCCATATAACCGATTGCTCTGGAATGAACACTTAGGAGCATAACTTTAGTGTTTTTCATAGAAATCAAACCAAATCCGGTTTGTATCCAGTTTAGGAGGCCTCACGTCCGCTGATGTGATCTGATAAAGATCAGACAACTACATCATATAGCTCCCATATAACCGATTGCACCGGATTCGAACTGCGACTGGTTAAAAATATGGCTTACAAGCAGCCAGCCCACTTCCGGGTAAACCTACTAATGGACCAGATGGGGAAAAGAGTACATCTACATATTCGTTCCAGCTATTGTATACTACAAATTATCATCTTTATTCTTCATGTGTCTTCATGTGTAGTCAATAGAATAGGCGTTTGTTTTAGGAAAGCAAAAGTTACATTATCATTTTCCAGATTATACATAACGTTATTGTTTGTAAACGAATTTCATCATCAATAATTATAACAATGATAAGCTGAATATGAATTCATAATGCATTTCCCAATCGAATAGTTATTCAAACTTGCACATATATAAATATATATATATATATATATATATGAAGACATATAGCTATGAACATGGTTTTGTAATAATTCATTACAAAATAGTTTTACGATTAGACACTATAACATTAAATTGCAAAGAATATCAATATATAAGTGTTGTGCATTTGGGCCTTCCCGTGTTAGTGTTGGCCCCCCAATCCCAGCCAGTGGATGCAACGTCACATCGTGTCGTTGAAGAATCGCTTGCCGTTTATGTAGTTCGGATTTATGGGTCCGGGTAGGACGTGCGGCTTCAAAGCACTCTTGCCCGGCAAGCGGTCAGCATCGTAGGGCAAACGCGGAGAGAGCTTCAACTTTCGGTAGTAATCGCTTTTGGGGTAGAAGACATTTTTTTTGGGCACGATGCGCACGCGCTTTGGTTGCGGTGTGGAAAACTGTAGACGCGGAGCAGGCGCTGGTGTGGTTGGGGGTGTGTGCACAGCCTGCAGATTGGCGTTGGCCTGTTTCAGTTGCTGTTTGCGCGAGGACACAAAGTATTCCTCTTCTCCTGGCTGAAGGGGTGCCTCCCAGCCATTTGTGGCCTTTGGCTTCGAATCAGGCGGTGTCTTTGCAGCAGTCTTCTCTGGTGTCATTTCCTTCATTGCTTTTATTTCCTTGGACTGAAGCTTGGTTGGCTGCTCTTCCTCGACGACCTTCTCCACCACCCAAGCATTGTTGATGGCGGATCTCATCTGCTTAATACGCTTCCCATGCTTCTGCAAGTCTGGCGATAAGGCCTTGGTAATTATCTCATCGTAGTTTTGTTCGTCCACCTCGTCAAAGTTAATGGACTCCAGCAGTCGCTTGCGCTTGGCTTTGCTCAGCTTCTTCAGCTGGCGGCCGGTGCCAAAGACATCCTCTTCCATCTCGTCCAGCTGGGCCACCTTCTCCTCTACAAGCTCTGCGAGGGGTTGGCCATCCGGCTTGGGCATGGTGCGCACGCCCAACGGGAACTCACCATTCTTGTAGGTCTCAAAGACTTGGATCAGCTTACGCAAACCCTTCCGGCGCTTACTGTTATATTCGTGGGTGCGCAGCAACTTCTGCAACTCATCCAGCACACAGTCGGCATTTAGGGGAAGTTCTGGCATATGGACATCTACATTGCCTGCCCGAGGATCCAGAGAAGTGGCCAGCTGCTCCTCAGCCTCGTTATTTGGATCCTCCTTTTGTTCCTCTTCATCGAAACTAGAGTTCACCTTCTCTACATCATCAATGCAGGCAGACGGAAAGCCCATTTCCTTCCAGGCATTATACTTCTCGCTGTATTCGCGGCCCAGCTCGCTTTGGTATAGCAAATTGTAGAGCACACGTGTGCGGCACTGGGCCACCAGTTTGGCATCGCGCTGAGTGCCCATATATGTGACGAAAGGACGCAAGAATAGGTTCACCTGGTTGGCGGTAATCTCACCATTAGCCGCCTTGGCCAGCTCTTCGAAAAACACATCCAGATAATGCATCGTCATGCCGCGACTCTTGGGCTTCTCGGCCAGCACAGATTTCTCCATTTTGGCATTGAACGCCTGTATGAGCTTGGGCGACCACTTGCTCTGCTTAAGCAGTCGCAGCATATATCGCAACATGCGGCGCACCAGCATAAGGAACTTGTCCATGCGCCACTGATCAATGCCGAACCATTCCTGACACATGGTGTGCATAAAGGCGCTGAAGTAGTCCAGACTGCAGGCTGTGTCGCCGCCAAAGCTGTCCACCAATTGAGCCAACTGCTCCGCCAATTCCTCTTGCACCAGCGGCTTGTCCGACATCCATACATTGTAGTAGAGTCCCTTCCATATTCTAATGAAGTCCTCCTCTTTCAATGGCATCGAGCTGCCGGCCCGCAGCGTGAAAAATTTGCGTAGTTTACGTATTTGTCGACTGCGCTTGGTGAGATCGTTGCACGCCAAAGCGCGGACAATTTTCACTTCTATCGCAATCATCTGCAGCTCTTTGGACACTTTTGCTGGCGGGGCGCCGCCGTCATCCCCGTTGCCAGTGTCATGCTGCACAGGTGGGCCGTTGCGTTTCACAGCCTTCTTGCGTGTTACCATGATTTTTAATTAACAATTTTGCAGCCAAAAACTGAATTCCTTTGCTTTGCGTATGCGGCTTTCAGCTACACACGTGTTGGTGGGGCAGCAGCCTCTAGTATCGATATGAAGTCTCTAGTATCGATATGCAGTCTACAGTGTAGTGGAGTGTTGTTGGGCTGGCAGTCTCTAGTATCGATATGCAGTCTAATTTAGTGCTATTTAGTGTACTAATTAAAGTCACATATCGATACGACGATGAAAATTAGAGGCTAAATATCGCATACGGCACAAACAGCTGATAGCGACAGCGTGAAAAGCGACTTCGAGTTTTTTGGTAGATTTTTTTGTAGTTTTTTGGCACATCTGAAATTAATATTACTCAATAATTTGTTGCTATCAAAATGTCTGTCCTAACTGTTACTAATGCCGAAGACTATAACAAATATATTGAGGCGGATAAAACAACTGTGGCTCTATTTGCCGCCGACTGGGCCGAACAGTGTGCTCAGGTGAAAGATGTACTTGCAGAGCTGTCTAAAATTCTGGGCGACAAGCTGCAATTCATTACATTGAATGCCGAACAATTTCCCGAGATTTCCATGAAACATCAGGTAAGCAACTGGGCTCACAGGAAACTCGAATGGAAACTCATAGGGAAATCGCTTACAGATTGATGCAGTGCCGACAGTAATCTTCTTTAGCAAAGGCTCCGCTGTTGACCGTGTAGATGGTGTGGATATTGCCGCCCTAACCAGCAAGTCCAAAAAGTTGGCAGAAAGTGCCAGCAGTGCGGCGGCCACTGGTCAATCGCTCGAGGATCGCCTAAAGGCGCTCATCAATAAAGCACCGCTGATGATCTTTATGAAGGGCGATCGTAATGCACCGCGCTGCGGATTCTCCAAACAACTCATTGCCATTGTCAATGACACCAAATTGGCGTACGAAACATTCGACATTCTCACGGATGAGGAGGTGCGCCAGGGTCTTAAGACCTACTCGGACTGGCCAACATATCCGCAGGTGTATGTCAAGGGTGAATTGATTGGGGGCCTGGACATTATCAAAGAATTGCTTGCCAGCAATGAATTGGAAGCCACGCTTAAGGCTTAAACTGATCAACGCTTCCTTCCTCTACTCGACGACATCAGGACTATAACAAATACTGATAAACAAATTTACAATATCCAAAATGCAGATTTTATAAACATTTAATAAAATGCAGTTAAAACAATTTTAGTGTTAACAGAGTGCACCATGCAATCGATATTGGCCGATATCTAAGGCACAGCTATCGATGATGATGCTATCGATATTAAGACAGCTGTTGAGGCGGCAGCAGCAGCATCTTGCAAATTATTATTTGGCAATTATTTATATATTTCTGTGCAACTCACACACACACACACATGGCCGAAGCACAGACTGTCGAAGCTGCTGGCGGCGAGGATAAGAAGCTTTCGGATATATTCCTGAGTGGCTGGAATCTCTTTGATGAACTGGAAGTTTCGGAACTTCCTTTCAATGGCAGCGAATTCCAGGTGGGGCTGCGGCTGTAACGGCACATAGTTTTAGTCATAAAATAAAATTAAAACAACATGAAAATGTTCCAGAACAAAATCAAGACTGCCATGGGTCTGTTTGAGCAGGCCACTGTGATTGTGAATCAAGTGAGCATGTTCAGCGCCAACGAGCTGATTGATGAGGTCTCCACAGATTCGTTGCCCTTCATGCTATTGCCTTATTTCCTTGGTAAGCTGACCACTAAGGTTAACAATCCGCATAGCACCGAGCTATTGGATCTAGGCGAGGTCTATTTTAAGGATTTCCTGCAGCGCTGCGAGGAGTACGAGCTGTGTCAAGCACCAAAATCCAAGGCCGTGGCGGACAGCCAGGGGGAGAAGAGCGAACAGCGGGAGCTTGTAGAGGCGGCCTTCAACCGAAACGATAAAATTGCCCAATACCGAAAGATGAAGGAGCTTGGGCAGTACTTGGACCAGATGCGTGCTGCGGTTAAGAACAAAACAGCTGACGATGAAGTGCGTCGGGAGTTCTTTTTGAAATACCTCGACAAGAGCATCATCGAAGCCAAACAGGAGCTGGAGAGTTTAACTGTTATGAAGGAGCTGGCTAAAATGCGTCTGGCTCGGCTTGCAGCAGGAGCGGCTAATGAGGCAACACATCCACCTGCTCAGTCCAGGGCAGGAGCATCTACAGCTCAACCAGGACACAGTCATAGCCACCATGGCCATCATCATCAGCAGGCAGCAGCCAATCCACGGCCACTGCAGCCTTTTATTATCACACGCAATGCCACACAGAAGGCCGTCTTTGGCCTGGGCTATCCCAGTGTGCCCATTATGACCGTCGATGAGTTCTATCAGAATCGTGTCGCTGAAGGTATCTTTCCGGATGAGGAAAAAGTGGCCAAAATGAATCAGGCCCAGGCTATAGCAGCCGCACGCGATCCCAACGAACAGGAGGATGAGGAGCAGGCTGTTGTGGAACAGCAGGAGGAAGATGATAATCCCGAGTATTTGGCCCGCATGCGTCGCATGGATGAGTACAAGGATGTTGTGCGTCGTGGCGATGGCAATCGGCACAATCGTAGTTAGGATCGATCAGCACCTATATATAATCATTCTATAAGACATAATAAATTACATGTATTCAAGCTGACCCCACTCTAAGGTCTCATTCATTACAAGGACACATTAGTCATATAAAGGTCTCCTCCACTGGATCCAAAGGTTAATTTTGTATTTTGCAGTGGACTCTCGCAGATGCGTGCGTTCGCAGGTGTTGCTTGAGTTGACTTTTCTGGCCAAAGGCTTTTGGACAGACCGGACATGCGTGGGGTCGTTCGCCTGTGTGCGTCCTGATGTGACGCTTCAGCTCGCTGGGCGACGGAAAGCTCTTGCTGCACTCGAGGCACTTGTGGGGCCGTTCGCCAGTATGGAGTTGGAGGTGCTTATTAAAATTTGCCTGCTGGGCAAATGTCCTTGAGCAGTGCGGGCATTGGTGGGGCCGTTCGCCAGTGTGTGTGCGCATATGACAGTTCAGATTAGAGTGAGTGATAAAGGACATGGCGCAGTGTGTGCAAGTGTAAGGGCGCTCGCCAGTATGAACTCGCATGTGTTCCTTGAGATGGCTGTCCGACAGAAATGTCTTTGGACAGTCGGAACATTGGTATGGCCGTTCTCCGGTGTGGGTTCGTATGTGCACACGGAGATTAAGGTTTTGGGCAAATGCCTTCGGGCAGTGGGGGCACTGGTAAGGTTTTTCGCCAGTATGAGTGTGAATGTGGCGTTTGAGGTCGCTGGGCGTTAGAAAGTTTTTGCTGCACTCCGGACATTTGTGGGGCCGTTCGCCAGTATGCCGGCGTAGATGTGTCTTGAAGTTGTCGTGGCGCGCAAACGACGCGGAACAGTGGGGACACCTCACAGGCTTTTCTCCAGTGTGCGTGCGCATGTGAAGCTTCAGATTGTACTTCTTCTTGCAGTCCAAGCCACATACAGAGCATGTTGCTGGATTGGATTCCAAATCGAACTGTACAGTGCTCGCATTTATTGGCTCATCTTCATCTCCCTCTCCTTCAATTTTTACGCAGCCTATATCTATGTCTGATTGAAGCTCCTGCTCCACTTCCCCTTGCACTAGCATTCCAAATCCATCTTCAACCTCTACGGGCTCTGCCTTAACACATATACGGTCTTCGTCCGTCTGCATACTTCATTTAAAATTGCTGTCTAGGGCGCCATGTCTGTTGGTGTGCAGGCAGAATGAGCTGTTATTATTAACGAATTTGTAAATCGAATTGTTTTCAACTTACAACAAATTATATGCCAATTTAAATACAGTTGTATATAAAGATGGACTTTGAAGAAATTCCTATCTGAAACATCATTCATACGATATGTTTCTAAAACAAAAATAGAATGCGACGATATATGGAAATAAGAAAATAAATATCGAGTATCTAGCAAATATCGTTTACTCTTGGTTGGCCTATTGTGTCCGCAAACGATATACCTACTTAATATCGATTATTTAGCCATTCCTAATTTATTGTATGTGTTTTTCTTAACATGCAAAAGTTATTTGATGTGCAAATACTCAAATAAATAAAAGTTGGCATAGGAGCAATACTATTAAAACCTAGTGGTATTGTGCATCAGAAGCAGGATTTGAGTTTGTGCAGTGATGGATCCGGTAATGGCCATCACCATAAAGAGAGAAGAGATGGATGACGACGACGACGAGAGAGTTGAACTGGAATTGGTCAGCCCAGTGCAGGTGGAGCAAAATGACTACGAGCTTCACACAGATATCGATGTAGGGTGCATCAAAATAGAGGGAGAAGAGGATCAAACCTGGCAGCCGCAGCCGCGGTCACCAGCAGAAAGCCAAGTTGAGGAAGTCCATGCTCTTCTTCCCAATGAAAACGCCTCAAAAGTGCATCTGCATCCACTGAAGTGTCCCCACTGCTCAAGTGCCTTTGCCACAGAAGACAGCCTAAAGACGCACATGCGAAGACATACTGGTGAGCGGCGCCACAAATGCATTGAGTGCGGCAAGGCGTTTTTATCGCCCAACGATCTCAAACGTCACATGCTTATCCATACTGGCGAGCGACCTTTCATATGCACTCACTGCGCAAAGGCATTTATCCAGGAATCGCGACTCAAGATTCACATGCGGACACACACTGGCGAACGACCATACCAGTGCCCACACTGTCCAAAAGCATTTGCAGAGGAGGGCAATCTGAAGAAGCACGTCCGCATCCATACAGGCGAGCGACCGTACGAGTGCCCACACTGTACAAAAGCGTTTGCGCAGGAGTGCAATCTAAAGGATCATATCCGTACTCATACTGGGGAGCGGCCCTACAAATGCCACCATTGCTCAAAGGCATTTCTTCAGGACACCCATCTCAAGAAACACATTCGAATCCACACTGGTGAACGGCCGCACAAGTGTCCCCATTGCTCCAAGACCTGCTCAACGTCCGGCGATCTAAAGAAACATATACTAACTCATACGGGTGAACGACCTCACAAGTGTCCACACTGCGCCAAAGCCTGTCTGAGCTCCGGCGATCTCAAAAGACACATCCGCACTCACACTGGCGAGCGGCCCTATGAATGTTCAAAATGTGACAAGGCCTTCGCCAGAATTGAGACTCTCAACAAGCACTTGAGTACGATGCACACCCAAACATGAGATCAATAAAAAATAGAACTTCTGATTTTGTAGTTTTATGATATCTTGTTGAATGTGTTGGAAGCAATATATCAGAGTCACGAACAATAGGTATCTCAAGGTATCCTGAGTCATGCAGCATGCCACCTCTTATTCTCTCTATTCCTCATACCTGCTCTTCACATTTTGTTATGAAGCTTGCAACGCACAGAAGGAAGCGTTTCCGGCCATATAAAGTATATAATTTCTTTATCAGCATGTCGAGGGGATTGGATATAGCAACCCCGAGATATCAGAAGTCTTGAGAGCGAAAATTTTCAACAGATGCTTCTTATATTTGCACTCTGACTGAGTTCACATTCATACTTTATTTGCTATCATTTGATTTTATAGATTACGCTCAAGATCTGAATTAACAAAGCAACAATGTGGTATAAACGTTCATTGGTGGCGAGTTCGCCGCACATGAGTTGTAAGGTGTGACTGTTGTGTAAATGCCTTCTCACACTGTGAGCATTTGAATGGCCGCTCACCCGTGTGAGTTCGGATATGTCTTATCAGGCTGCGTTTATCTAGAAATGTCTTGGAACAATGTTGGCATGCGTGCGGCCGTTCATCGGTGTGCGTTCGGATGTGTTGGTTGAGATTGGTCTTATCTGAAAATGCCTTTTCACAGTGTTGGCATTTGAACGGTCGTTCACCGGTGTGAATCCGCATGTGGATTTTAAGACTGCGGTTATCTACAAGTGTCTTGGAACAATGTTGGCATTTGAACGATTGTTCATCGGTGTGATTGCGCACATGATTTCTGAGAAGGTACTGTTGGGTAAATGTCTTTTCACACTGTTGGCATTTGAACGGCCTTTCACCCGTGTGAATCCGGATGTGTCTTATAAGGCTGCGTTTATCTACAAATGTCTTGGAACAATGTTGGCATGCGTGCGGCCGTTCATCGGTGTGCGTTCGGATGTGTTGGTTGAGATTGCTCTTAAGTGAAAATGCCTTTTCACACTGTTGGCATTTAAACGGTCGTTCACCGGTGTGAGTTCGGATGTGGGTTGTGAGTTTGCCGCTTTCTGTAAATGCCTTTTCACACAGTCCGCATTTAAACGGCCGTTCACCGGTGTGTGTTCGGATGTGTTGATTGAGATGGGACACCTGTAAATATGCTTTTAGACACCATTGGCATTTAAATGGCCGCTTTTTGTTGGGATTTTGGAGGTGTGGCGACTGAAATTGTTGTCCATGTTCCTCAACTTCCTCTATTTTCACAGGGCCAATTTCAATATCTGTGTGAAGCTTGTTAACATACTGTTCCTCCTCTTCAGATTCTATCTTTGCAGAGACAGTGTTCATATTCATTGCCATATTTTGGTATGGATGAATGATGGAATTCTCGTCGTCAACCTCCTCTTCTTCTTGTTTCACAGGGCCAATTTCAGTATCTGTGTGGAGCTCGTAATCATGCTGTTCCTCCTCCACTCGCATTCCAACGTCTTCACCCTCCTCTTGAGATTCTATCTTTACAGAGACAGTGTCCATATTCATTGCCATATTTTGGTATGGATGAATGATGGAATTCTCGTTGTCAACCTCCGCTTCTTCTTTCTTCACAGGGCCAATTTCAGTATCTGTGTGGAGCTCGTAATCATGCTGTTCCTGCTTCACTCGCAACCCAACGTCTTCACCTTCCTCTTGAGATTCTATCTTTACAGAGCCAGTGTCCATGTTCATAACCATGGAATACTTGTTGGCTTTTTCTCTCAGCTCCTCTCAGCACCCACCTTAAATTCCAACCAAAGCCCTGCTGTGCGGATCCTGTAACGGCATTGTTTTGGCATTTCTTTATTATTTCAGCAATACCAAAAATAAATGTATATTTTTTGTGATTTTATGTGGATACCTGGAAAATGTTCTCCGGAGTATGTAGGTATGTACAACGTATGCAAACAAAAAGCCGGAAAACGACAGCTATTATATTTGAGGATACTACTTGTTAAGGTTTTTAGACGTGACTTCGTATTTATTCTTTTAATTGTAATTACGCCGTGTTGTTGACTTGTAAACATATGTCTATCGATTGTATGATTCGATAAGCCAAAGGCAATTCGATATATCGTTGTTGGATTAGTGATGGGTAAGTTGAGAATGGCGGAAAATGTTGGTCACTTTCAAAAATTATATGACATACTTAGGTTCGAGAGCACCAGAGGTTCCCATACTGTGGCGCTGGAAGGTTTGAATATCCAGCAAAGGCGACCAAAAAAAAAGAGCATATAAAACAAAATGGATGCACAGCAACGCTTGATAGTTGTGGAATAGGTATGATGACACAAATATATGTGTTGTATACCCATTTGTTTGCTTTCTTTATGTTTTTGTTTCACCTGTGTGAGTTCGCATGTGTCTCTATAAGATATCTTATCTGAAAATGACTTTTGAGAATGCTGGCAGGCATGTGGCCGTTCTCCGGTGTGAATTGCGATTTGGTGTTTGAGACTGGAGCTATCTGAAAATTAATTTGGACACTGTTGGCATTGGTAAGGCCCTTCAGCGGTGTGAATCCGTATGTGTCTCGTGAGACTGCGTTTATCAACAAATGTCTTTGCGTTGACTCAGGCTCTGATTCCCCCTCACTGTTATTGACCCCTTCGCCTTCTATTTTCACTGGGCCAATACTGATGCTTGTGTGAAGATAATCAAATTCCTCGTCCTCTTGTTTCTCTATTTTTATTGGAATGCCTGATGCAAGGAATTCTTCTTCTTGGTGGTGATAGTGTTATTGTTGGCTTTTGTCCTGTTCCATTGATGGAGATGTGTTTGTTTGTTTGTTTCCTGCAAAAGTTTATTCTCACAACAAAGATGTTCTTTCAATTTTTATACAAGAAATATATAAATCATATGGTCATACGGATTAAAAATATCGATGTATAACACTTATATCGACTTATACCATTCTAGCCAATTAAATATATCGCATGAATGATTAATATTTTGGAGTCAAGCGATATATTACAAATATTCTTCATACGATACTTGCATAAATATTAGCTATCGACCATAATGATATTTCATCGATATATGTTATTAGTCCATGGAACATATGTGTTAAGTAGTTTGTATTTTAGGATTATTAAGATATTCTTAGAATGGGAAGGCGTCAGAAGGCGAAGACCAATACCAACACCAAAAAGAATGCCTCGCATCAGGCATTCGAATGCTTACCCATGGCCATGGACGCTGTTTTTGTAAAAATAGAACACCAAGACGAGGACGAGGAAGTGGACATATCAATGGAACCCTCTCGGTATGAATATGATCTCCACACAGACATCGATATTGGCCCTGTGAAAATAGAAGCGGAAGAAGAAGATAACAGTAAATGGGAACTAGAGGCAGAGTCAACGCAACCAATTGCAGTTGGAGAAACACCAAATGAAAACACAAAGACTTCTGGCAGCTACAAAAATCTTACTGAGAAACAACCCTACAAATGCCAACATTGCCAAAAGGCATTTCTAAGGAAGGACAATCTCATCATCCACATGAGAACTCACACCGGCGAACGACCGTTTAAATGTGAACACTGTCCAAAGTTCTTTAGTAGCGGCTCCAACCTCATACAGCACAGCACAGTTCACAAAGCTGAAGGTCGGTTCAAATGCCAACAGTGCTCGAAAACCTTTCCACGTAAGGCCAACCTCATCACCCACATCCGAAGTCACACAGGTGAGGAAACTTTTAAGTGCCCACATTGCGGAAAAGTGAACTCACAGCCCACATCCTAACTCAAACAGGTGAACGACCGTTTAAATGTGAACACTGTTCAAAGCTATTTAGCAGCGCCTCCAACCTTATGCAACACAGAAGAATTCACAACGCTGAAGCTTGGTTCAAATGCCAACATTGCCCGAAAACATTTGCACATAAGGCCACACTCGCCACCCACATGCGGAATCACACAGGTGAGAAACCGTTCAAATGTCCACATTGTGAAAAGGCATATACGGCAAGCGGTAAACTCACAACCCACATGCTAACTCACACAGGTGAACGGCCGTTCAAATGCCAACATTGTCAGAAGGCATTTTCAAATAAGTATTATCTCACTTATCACACTCGCATTCACACCAGTAAACGGCTTACAATGACAACGAAAGTGCCGTTAAGTGAAAGTGAGGAGTGTGAACTCACGCTGATCTGAATGAATGAGAAATGAATTGCTGACAGAATGAATTACGATGAGTTATTACAAAATTATAAATCATAGGGGAAATATAAATGAGTTTTTTATTTACAAAGATATTTATGAACCTTGAAATATATGATGAATGTAATTTATGATTTCAGAATTGCTTTGCGAAGTTTGTTTTATTTAACAATTTTGTAGTTGTCGTCGAAGAATTTCAGTATCAATGAAGGAATTTCGACCTTGATTTTGACCCACTTGGAGTAGGATACGTGGCAGAAACGGCGCCTTCGCAATACAATCTAGCTTGTGTAGGAATTTCAGCTGTGTAGCTCTTATGGGTCGCAGATTCGGAGCTGACAGTTACTATATGCTGGGATGCATCAAAGATGATTTGTATTGTGGGAGGTCTCTATTACTTCAATGCCCGATTATGCCTGTGTTTGAAGCTTTTCAACTAGATCGCTCTGCTATTGCTCCTCTGCGCTTATCACAAACCTGCAGTGTCTATCAGTGTTTTGGTTTTTTTTTTTTTCTAATTTGGTGTCGCGGCATTGGCGGCCTTACTCGCACGTCAGCGACTACACTTTGGAGAGCTGCCAGTAGACCGCGGTCTGGATAGATAAGGCAGGCACCCTATCTGTATGCCTTTTGTTTGGTTTTGTCTAGGCGTTTGTCTTTGTGGTTGCCTCTGTCCCAAATCAGGAGTACCAAATTCACATTCAAAGCATTAGCACCTATTGGAATCAAAAGCTAAATATGACAGCTGAATATGAATATGATATTTGTCTATTGCAGAGCTTCTCATTTCACAGCCAGAGAAACGGCGCTAGGAAGGGTATTTCCACTTTGGCACAGCCGTTTCAGATTTTCTAATCAATGAGACAGACGTTCGTAGAATAGTACAAAAAAAAGTAACGTACAATTATTTTTCAACGATAACGACGCGATTATATAAACTGACTAAAGCAGAGAACCAATTATTTACTTTCATTTACGCATACATATATATATATATATATATACGTGTGTGTGTGTTTTCGTTTATATATTTTTTAGAAAATTCAAAACTTAAAACAGCTGATCCGCTGCTAGGCCAGGCACAGTCGTGGTTCAGATTTTCAGCATGTCGCATAATTCACAGCCGAAGCTGCTGCTGCAACAGCAACAACTGGAAGAGGAACTGCATCATCAGGCACTGCAACAGAAACAGAAGCATTCGTATCAGCTGTGGGGTGGCCGGTTCACCGATAAGCCTGCTGAGGCGCTGCTGGCATTAAACAATAGCTTGCCTCTCGATGCCCGCCTGTTTGCTGTTGATCTGGACGCCAGCAAGGCCTATGCGGAGGCTCTGAGACGAGCCGGCCACTTGAATGGGGCAGAGTGCGATATGCTGGTAAAGAGCCTGGAACTGATACGCTATGACTGGGTCGAGCGCACCATCAAGTTCCTGCCCACCGACGAGGATGTGCACACAGTCAACGAACGTCTACTGGTGGAGATAACGGGCGAACTGGGCCAACGCCTGCACGCCGGTCGCAGTCGCAATGACCAGGTGGTCACCGACATGAAGCTCTGGCTACGCAAAGCCATCCGGGAGACGCTGGGCCGCCTGCGCCAGCTCATCGAAGCCATGTCCAATCAGGCGGAGACTCATCTGGGCGTCCTCATGCCCGGCTACACACACTTGCAGCGCGCCCAGACAGTCCAATTCTCCCACTGGCTGCTCTCGCACGCCTTTGCCCTGCGCGAGGACTGCCTACGACTGACCGAGTTGCGGGAGCGTTCGAATGTCCTGCCTCTAGGCAGTGGAGCCCTGGCTGGTAATCCGTTGGGCATTGATCGCCTTTGGCTGGCGGAGCATCTGGGCTTTGCTGGCGTTACGGCAAACAGCATGCATGCGGTGGGCGATCGCGACTTTGTGGGTGAGTAATGGGGGCATGTCAGATGGTTCGTTCGGGATATAGTCTTGCGTTTCCACACGCCACGATCGATCGGTCATTTCAAGATCATTTTGTATACGAAAAAGTGTCAGATTACGTTCTGCTTATCAGCTAAAGATTGCCATGGATTGCATTCAGTTAGGAGAGGGGTGCATGTTTAGTGGGAGATAAGAGGATACTCGTAGGTTCCAAAACTAGAAGAGAATTTTGCTAGAGTTCACAGGAAGCTCGATACTATATAAGGTTTATAGATCGAGTCGAAGATTCTCAGCCAAAGATTTCAGACCTTTGCTTTAATTCAGCTGTCAACAACTGTCGAACTTGTTCCTTGCTACTCTGCTTTTAGTGGACTTCATCTACTGCTGTTCGCTGGTCAGCTTGCACTTGTCACGCCTGGCCGAGGATCTCATCATTTACAGCACCAAGGAGTTCGATTTCATTAGGCTGGCGGACACTTTTGCCAGCGGCAGCAGCCTGATGCCGCAGAAACGCAATCCCGACAGCCTGGAGCTCATACGCGGCATCTCGGGTCTGATAACATCCAGCTTGACGGGCATTATGATGACCATTAAGGGCACGCCCTCCACCTACAACAAGGACCTGCAGTTCGATAAGCAATACTGCTTCCAGGCCTACGATAAGTTGACCCAAGCCCTGGACCTGGCTGTCGGAGTTGTTCAAACCATGCAAGTGCAGCGCCATCAAATGGAGGCGGCGCTCAGCACAGATATGTTGGCCACCGACTGGGTAAGCTAGCAGCTGGTCATCCTGACAAATATATATGTACCCCCTGTTCCCCAGGCCTATTACTTGGTGCGCAAGGGCGTACCGTTCCGCCAAGCCCATCACTTTATCGGACGCGTTGTGGCCTTGGCCGAGCAGCGCGGCGTGGGCATCACAGAAGTACCGTTGGGCGAGCTGCAGATGATCTGTCCGGCCTTTGGCGCAGACATAGCCAGCGTGGCGGACTATGGCTTCAATGTGCAGCAGTACGATGTGATTGGCGGCACCGCCAGCCCCAGCATTGTGGAGCAACTGCGTCTGCTTAAGAACTTTGGCAAGGATTTGCGCAGACAGTCCTAGACTGAGGATGCTGTTGCTCTTTATTTGACCCCATGTTTTCACATTGGCTTTGGCCTTAGTTAACAAATTAAACGTTTTACATGCAATACAATCGTTTATGCGTTGCTTATATCGTGATAAGCGTTCTATAAGTAAGTGTTGCTTGAATATCTCGAAGAAGGCATTCAAAAAAAAGGAGAACTATTATATTACATTGCTAGTTTCTATGTCTAGTACGTGATGGCGCACCGCATAAACGTTGCTTCGATATATGCACCCGGTTCTCCGTCTGCTTCTAGTTGACGCTGGGACTTTGTGGCGTGTAGGTGTAGGGCTCGTGGCGGCCTTGCCCTTGCTCGCCGCTCTCCAGCTGCTGGTAGCCGCTCATGGCTGAGTTTGAGGGCGGCACCATTTTGCCGCCGGATATGAGCACACCCAGGCTCTGCTGGAGCTGCCAGCGACGTGCCTCGCGTATCGACTTGTTGCGGCGCAGCGTCTTGGCCAGCATAAAGGCACAAAGTACGCCCAAGAGCTGGACAAAGGCCACTGTTGTGGCACCCGTGGCTATCAACATGGCGCTCTGCGAAACAATGAAGTTCATCTTGCGGAAGCAGCCGTACTCGTAGGGCTCCAGGCAGTTCACCTCATTCGCTTCGTTAACGTCCTCGGACAGGCTGCCGCAACACGAGGTGGGCACCACAACATCATCCGAGTCCAGGGTCAGGTTTTTGTTGGGCGCATAGTTATCCTTCCAATCATCTGGACTGCTTACACCGCAGCATTCCAACTGCCGAATGGAAATGGAGGATTCAATTAGAAGCCAGCTGATGATGATGATACAAATCCCAAACACTTACGCCCGACTGCATAAAGTCCACGCCGGCTGTCACATAGGGATCGTTGTCATATTCGGCGAGGGCCTGGTTCATGGTACGCATCAACATCTCCCGCACCTGCGTCTGCATGACAAAGGCGGCAATGGCGGCTGACACTTCCAGCAGGAAGACCACGAACAAGCTAACACCATACTGTGGCCATTGGGATAGCAGTTAGCGATTGGACTTTCCGTTTGCAGGAATGGATACTCACCAAATTGATGATCATGACGCTCTCCTTGACCGCTCCATAGGCACCCAAAGTGGCCACGGCAATCAGTATGAAGCCAATGGCAATTAGCAAAGCTGGCGGCGATGTGAAGTGTCCATCGATGAAGAGACTAAAGTCTCCAAAGATTGCCTGGATAGTGGTGCCCACCATAATCAGCAGAACGGCCGTGAGCTACGGAGGGGGAGTGCAGTGGAAGAACCAGAGCAAGATTAGCAATTGCATGATAAAAACAGAGACTCACATCCAAGCTCAAACTCGCACAAGAAAACAGTGATTCAGGGTTTTGTTTGGCTCTGCGCTTGGGCTAATGGGGCAACCCCAATGGGGTGAAGGGGAGGCGTGTGTTAACTGTAGCACATGCAATCTTAATGCCAACATTTTGTACTGTAGCCCCAAGCCCACCGACCGGATTTGTGAAGGGTATATAAGCTTCGGCAAGCCGATGCTAGCCTTCCTTTCCTGTGTTATTTATCACCTATATATGGTTGCGTCAGACACGGCCTATTCATAAATTAATGCGATGAGTATTTCCAAAATTCCCTGAACACAAAGGAACATTCATGAAGAGATATCGGTCTTATCTTATCTGTGTGCGTCATCAAAAACATTGAATCGAATATCTTCTACAAGTATAAAAATGTTAATATGTATCTGATATTATAGATTTCTATAACACTTTAACTGAGTATCCGCTTTGAAACCTTTAACATCTTTAACATCTTCTCCATCTTCAGCTTCACATTAGCGACCTTAACAGCTGATCTGGTCTTAAGTGTTTCCACCTTCTCATATATTAACTTTTTTCCACAACAAACAAAGGTGTTGCTTGCACTCAAGGGGCGTACACAGTGGGGGCACTATCAATTTGGTACAGAATATATTAAAGTTGGTCGGGGCCCCCCTTTGGACAAACCTGACTACGCCTTTGCTTGCTCTTAACACACGTCTCTTCTGTCCCTGTTTCTCTTTGAAGTTGCTCTTATGGTTGTGATTCACAAAGCAATTTTGATAAGAATACGGCCTGAACATTATCACACGCAAAAGAAAATGGCGTTGTTTGCTTCCTTTTAGATATTTGGATGAGTCATTCATTCTCATTCATGTTAATGGCGGCTGCATGATTTGTAAGGATATATACGTATATCTGAACAACTTACTGCAAACATAAAGCTAACTATAATTAGCATATATTTGGCACACCGCATGCCGGAATTCAATTCCAAGTCCCGATTAGCCATGTTTCACTGTTGATCTCCTTGCAATTCCTCTGTAGTTTTTCTCTGCTGCCTGCAAATGATCTGCAATGCGGGGATGGGTTAATTATAGCCTGAATTTATATTATATATAAATGCAGATATATATTTTAGAAAAACCTTCGTTATCATTCGAAACGAGAAACGAGAAACACGTACTTGAACTTCTGCCAGTCACACGTATACTGAGCGCCAGAACGTAGCAGCAATTGGAACTGGAATGAGTTTTTCGGAAACGACATACGGCTCTCGGCCAATTTTGCTTTTAACGTTAAAAAGGTTAATGTGAGTATGGGAATGGCTAGAATGCCTCTTACACACTTACACACACACAAACGGGCCGCACTCTCTGGGCCCCCCCGACTTGGCTGTTGACGGCTGGCAATGTTCCAAAGCAGCCAAAGCAGGCAAAGCCTTATCAGCCCAGCCAATAAATGTTCATATTTTCCAAGCAGATAAAAGCCGGCCAGATAAGATTAGGCCTGGTCTACTTCATTACATTTCGCAATAAATATAAATTGTGAAAATAAGCCCAACTACACTATATATGAATATATGTAATGAGTTAATACAGACTCTTATGTAAGCTGATAGCTGATAGTATCTGGATCTGTAACTGGGCCTGAACTCTCTCCTTCAATATTTGAAATATTCAAGCTGGTAGATAAATATCGATTTCATTCGCACATTTTTGAATGAGTCAAGGTTCAGGGCTTATCGATTTTATAATTGTGCTGCACCCAACTTACGTATATGTCTATATGTATTACACATACTTAGCTTTCAATTATTCATAGCGAAGTTCGTTGGAAATGCTTATGCATACGGGTGAACTATATATATATATATAGCTTACTTTTCAGTCAATAACAATTAATAACATTTGTATTTGTAAATATAGAACATTTATATTTATATACTAAATATAATGAATCGAATCAGGGATGCAAGCCCACACATTCGGAGTCTCCGGGTCGAGCCAAGTTTATCTATGGGTTAAAGTTCGAGCTGCCTAAACTTTGGCTCAGGTTTTAAGCCCTTCAATTTGCACAACTTGAGCCTTAGTAAGCTTTGATCTTGGCTTGTCGAGGTTGCCCCTTTCCCCAGACTGTGTGTTGGCTAAGGCGTTTTATCAAGAGCCAAAAAGTATGCTCTTTATGTACTCTGTATATATATATATATATATATATATATATATATAGAAGCACACTTGATCAAACAATTTGTGCTGATATTGTGAGCCCAAGCTTATTCTCACTGATAAATTTCCCTTGCGATCGCCATAAAACTCCAAGCAGGAATGAGTTTCAGTGAGGATTTGTATAACTATAAATATTTACTCAGCTCAACTCATGATAACTTGTGTGAGCTTAGGTTTTTAGTGGTCGCTTGGCCGCTCATGTACACCATTATCTCTAAGCCGCAGTGAGCTGTGGTGTCATTGAAATTTCTTCTACAGAAACAGAGACTGAGCTATCCAGATCAAGTGCTGTGGCCTAAAGATAATAGCACTAGTCACCTCTGATATATATATACATATATATATATACTAAGACCATACTATATATACTATATATAGACACCAAAGTGCCTCAACAAGGCTATTAATGTAACGCCTACTGACTTAAAAAGATTAAAGCAAAGCGATAAGATTGGGTTCTTGGCATTTAAGTTGAGATCAGTTTGGAAAGATTCGAGCAGGTTTTGCAGGCTCAAATTGAATTGAAATATTTTCAGAGGGGATGTTTAAGAGCTAAATTTGATTTATTCATACATATACATACCATTAACATACAAATATATATCTCAAATAATTTAGCATAAAGTGGAGGAAAACTATTATAACTTCAAACGACTTAAGCTAAGCGTGGTTTGGGCTCTGCCATTGGTTATGAATCGCTCGCATTTATGTGACATTTTTGGTATTCTCTTCCATTCCGGTTGCTCGCCGAATGCTCGCCCCTGGCCAGGTCTACATGAAGCCGGAAACGCCATTTCTGATTTTGATCTCTCTTGCCACATAGCAGGCAAAGATGATGCCAAAGAACTGCAGAATACACAATATCAATATCGATCAAGGACACATTTGTGGCTGATAGCCAACTCACCTGAAGCACTGCAATGACAATTCCGGCAGCTCCCAGACTCACCGCATGAGCGCCAATGTAGTTGGAGAATCCGTTCAGGCAGCCTATATTTGTGTTGAGATTGGGGTTCGAAGTTTCGCTGGTGCAGTTAAATGAGCCCACTGTGCCGACAGGAATTCTGCAGCAGGAGAGCGGCAAATCACCGTTGGGGAACCGAACATTCCAGTCCGTATAGTTGGTGACGCCGCAGCACTGAAAGTCGTGCTGTATATCGTCCCACAGTTGGGTTGTTGGATTCGCATCCAAGTTGTCGTATTTCGCCAGGGACTGGTTCAGGGATACTTTGATCAGATCGTAGGCATCGTTGCGCAGCACATAGCCACTGATGCCAGCGGACAGTTCCAGTATGAAGATGAGGCACAGCAGTACCGAGAAGCTCAGCACCAGGCAGTAGTTCTCCTTCAGGGCGCCCCAGCAGCCAAAGAATGAGATGACAATGATGAAGGAGCCGGTCACAATGAGCAGCGTGGGTATCGAGAAGAAGTTGCTGGCAAGGAATAATTCATAGCCAGTGTAAACGGCACCAACGCCAGCTCCCACGCCAATGAGAATGATGCCAGTGATCTGTGTAAGAAATAATGGTCATTATTTATGGAAGATATTATAATTATGATTTCGTCACGATATTTGTAAGGCATAGAAGGCAACATCTGCGATCCCATGTAGTTTATATATTCTTGATCAGCACAAGACGGATCGATATAGCCGTCTCCGTCTGTACGTTTGTATGTATGCAAGCCTCTCTCTCAGTTTTTCACCGAATACTAACTTTTTCTGTTGGCTGTTCATATGTAAAAATCATAAAGATCGGACCACTATAACATATAGCTCTTATATTAGACATATAAATGAAAACTTTATACCATAGATGGCGCTAACAAAATGTTATTTGCAAGACATAATTGTGCCATTATTTGTGCTTATCATGTGGTCTGTCTCTCTCACTTACAAAACAGATTTCTTGGAATGCGAATGTGTTGTATGTACATCGCAATGCACGAACAAAATATTTGAAGAAGATTGCTTCGCTACCTATTGCTACAGCTGCGAGAAAACCCCTTTAGACTACTAAGTTTTCTTTCCTTTTTGAAGTTCTCCAAGGGTAAATGAGGTTCCGGTACCCCAAGTTAGCCTACCTTACTTGTTTTTGTCTTTATTTTGGCTCCATTCATTATATTTAGTTGTCAGAGTTGCTTTCATAGATAAGATAATTCTTCATACATATTTCAAATCGGCCAAGTTCAATGTGTCTGGCTTTTGCGTCGATGTTTATGTGGAGGACTAAGTGAGATATCTCTGTCTGAAAGGTTTAGGCATTAATTCTACGAAATAAATTTAAAATATTGAAAATTCTTCCAGAAGTTAAAGGAATTTACATTATATTACTAGCTCTTATATATATTTTCATATCAAATTAGGGAACTTTATATATTCCCAAGATATGGATGACATACAACAGAGCACAACAGATTTGTCTTATAAAATGTTTACACGTGTCTCAGTAAAGCAACGCCTTTCCCTTCAACTGGCAACAATAACGAAATCTGCATACATCTGTTAGCCCATTAGCAATCGCTTGCTCTGTCCCACCCTCCTCTGTCCCACCGATGGTTTTGCTTATCTAATCAAAAACTGAACAAACAGCAGTATAAGTAGCTATATCCACCCCTCTGACACTTGGCAAATTTACCTTTGGCCCAAAGCGATGAGTCACAAATTGCTTATGAAAATATTGTGCAGGTGTAGCTATAGGAACAGGTGCTCTATATGCACCTGCATACATGCATACATGTATGTGTACGTATGCGTATGTTCGTGCTTACCAGAAAGATCAGATTAAATCCAAATAGCGTGTATTTCACCGCATTGGCGCTGCCAGTTAGAAGCGACATTGTCTGTGGTTATAATTGCTCTGAAAGTCTGTATAAATTATATGGACATTAGACATTAGTTGGATTTAAATATTATATATATATATATATATATGTATGGTCTTTCCTTAGGTTTACCTGCTAAACGCAACCGCTGCGTATTAAATTCAAAATGTTATTAAATTTACCCTGCAGAACTTTTTTCCTAACGAATATTTTTCGGATTCTAATCAAAACTTTCTGTGTTGTTGTCTTATCGGCAAAGAGATATGGCCAATGCTTTTATGCTTTTGTTTAAACCAAAGTTTGGTCAGCTACCTGCTGGTGTTTTGCCATTTCAGACAAGATAAACACAAAATCTAATTTTTTTTTTTTTTTTTTGAGCACGATAAGATAAGCAAAACCTCTTTGCTTGGCCCAAGCCACATTCGATAAACTAAGGCAAATATTATTAATGTCGATGAAGGTATTCGAACAGATATATTGGTAAGGGCTATGTGGCCTTTGAGTTACCTTCTCGGATGTGATCAATTTGGGCTTTGGCTTGTCCTGCTTTAAAATACCTATGTATATGTATAGGCTAATTTAATTTGAATTGCCAAGCGTGTGTCCAGGGACTTGCACGCAAGCCCAGCAGGAAATCAATAATGGATAGGCGGCTCGAAGAGGGCTTTCACTGCACTTGTTATACCTTATGTTCCCAATATGGCTAGCCTTACATATACATCTATATATATAACACTTGAGCCTGACTGACCTACCCTTTCCTTTGCAAAAATTAGTAAGGAAGAAAAACTTTGTAGCCCGAGGCAGATCAAATTTTGCCAGAGGATGTGGAGGTTTCTACGCCTGACCTGTACCAAATTTGGTTCTGAATCGGTCGGTTATTTGGGAGATATATATGATCAGCTTATGGCAGAAGTAAGCCTATGGTTAAAATTTCAACTCGTCAGGTTTGAAACTGAGAGAGTTCATTGATAAGAAATCGACAGACATTGCTAGATCAGAACATCTTGTCATGCTGATGCTTGACAAAATTATAATACCCTCTGCCAGGGTACTCAAATACTATAAACATCCAATGCAAGGTCAAGTCTCGTTAGAAACATGATTGCCTATTATTTGTGAGCCTCAGCCATTTCGCACCTTTGTCAATTTACATTTAGGTGTTACTTCCATTTACTTCGAAGCTCTTCTTCCTCCTTGACAAATGTGTTCATCATAACAAAAGTTCATGCTATTTAATATTGATTTGGTATTCAGAAGAAGACCCATAATACAACCCAATATTACAGCGCTTCATCTCTATTCTTATCACGTCAACTCTGACGCTCTTATTTGACAACACTTTGCGTTTGACAGCAAATTTATAAAGTGTTTTCTATGAATTTGATTAACCATAAAAGTCAGCCGTCATATTTAAGAGGATTCCGCTTTGTTTGAAATTCCTGTTTGTAAATCAATAAATTTCGGTAAGTATAAACCGACAGCGACAGCCTTATCAGCACACGTGCACCACCTGTCCACACAGTATGCTATGGATGACCAAGTACAAACTTGGTTTCACTTGAGGCCACCCTGCTTATCGGCTGTAGCTAGGCCTAGGCATGTGACTCATGCCTGTCTGTCTTGTGGATGCGTCATAACACACTTTAAACACGCACAATCCCAGCTATGGATCACTTTAGGTCTTTGACATTTTGCCGCACTTAGTTGATTCAGTTTGCAGTTTAAATCAATTTGCACATGTCGAATTTGTGGCTTTCGGATACTCTACTATTTTCTGTTCTCCACTCACTTCTCACCAGGTTAATAACGAAATAATATCGACGTTGGCGTTGTTAGCGACGGTTGGACAATAACTGAAGCGCCAAACCGTTTGCACACTGAAACAATGGCATTGACGTGCGCCGTCGCGTTTATCAACATGTATGTACATCTATATATAGTGTGTAGATATATATATATATATGCCGGTTGATGTGTGCATACAAATGTATAAAGATAGCCGCCGCAGTGGCGCAATGATAAGAACATGGCGGACACAAATGGCCGGCTCAGTTGAAAATGTAGAACAACTATTGTGGAAAGCTTTTACATCCGAACGAACTGGGATTGTTAAACAAGAAAAGAAGATTAGCTTCGGCCTGCCGAAGCTTATGTACAAATCACATTGTAAATACAAAACCGATCAAATCCGGTCGGTGGGCTACAGTGATACTAACGCCATAATGTTAAAAATACTTGAAGCCATTCACACTCTTGTGGCTGTCTTTGATTTAAACTGCATGTTTTTGACTTGGATGTAAGGTTTCCATGTGGGTTACAAAGTCTAATAAGACAGTCAAAGTCGGGGTCTTGATTTGCTTGCCAATGAGTTTCCCTCCAAAAAACAGCTTTAGCTGTGTCGGTTTTATTCAAAGCCTCTGTTTATTCAGTCCCGTTGTTGATGATACACAACGTGGCATATGTTAAACTACTTAAGATCCTCCAGGAAGAGCTTGTTCAATTCACAGCACAGTAGATGAAGCGGTAGACCCATGACACAGTAGAAGTCGCCATCAATGCGGGGTATTAAGGCGCCGCCAGCACCCATAACCCCATAGGCACCAGCCTTGTCGCTGTGGAAATCATATATACGTTTAAATTATGATGAATATGGATGCTTTGCCGCAGTACTTACAGTGGATGGCCGCTATCCACATAGCTCTGAATCTGCTCTGCAGTTAGCTGGCCAAAATATACATCTGCGGTGTCCGTGAACTGCCGCACTCCATTATCATGCTTGAGCACGACGCCAGTGTAGACAAGATTGCAGGCGCCCGACAAGCTGCAAAATCAGTCCAAGGCATTTACAGTGGATGCACTCTGGGATGTCCAAACCTCGACTTACTTTGTCAGCATGCGTACAGCATCTGCGGCATCCTTAGGCTTGCCATATAGCTCCTTGCCCATGGTGACCATCGTGTCGGCAGCAATCACAATAAGTTTCTTTTCGCATCCGTCGCCAGCTTTGTCATCACTTAATCGCTTGAAGACCTCTTCCGCCTTGCCCAAGGCGGTAGCCTCTACAAAGTCGGAGAAATTCTTAAAATCTGCTGGATCTAGATCTTCCTCGAATGTGGATGGGCACAGTTCTGCATTGAGGCCCTGGAAGGGGAGAGCATGCAATACAATTCTTCTTCTCTTTTTCTCATATTCTCACCAGCATTTGAACCAACTCCTGGCGACGCGGCGACCCACTGGCCAGAACAATGCGATAGTTGCCCAATAGATGTTTAATAGGCGCCAACATGGTTAATAAGTTAACAAATAAATAACTTTCACACGAATACAAATCAAAACAAAGCCATGTGCCCAGCAGACCGGCTAGAGATGTGCGTGAGTGCGCATCGATATATTTGGCAATATAACGCAGTGCAGAAAGCTCTGAAAGTATCGTGAGCAAAGTATCAACGTTTGAATTTGAAAATTGATATGGTGGCTGGTTGAGCGGATGGCATGAAACTCTGCAAGGTCACACCGGAACAGGAAACCAAATTACAGTAAAGCTGCCACAGAGGTCAACACGAGAGTTGTTACCATCTGCTGGCGGTCATGAACGTCGAGCTGCACGAGAATGCGCCCATCTCCACATTAATCTCAAAGGCAACCAGCGGTTTACCTACGAGGGAGAAATTACAAAGAATTCTTTGGTGGATTTCATGCTGAGTCCAAATGTAAAGCCGACCCCCAAGCTATTTCCCCCTGCTCAGATTATGCCTAAGTGACAACCAATAAGCAATGAAGTTGGATTTGGAGTTATCACCGCCCACAATTATTTATTAATATGTACAACTTTGTGCGCTTAGATTAGAAAATCAAATGATTGCTCTTCTGCTTCTGCTCTATTCTGATGGAGGCATCTCTGTTTGTTTCCGCTCCTTCTTGGTGTGCATGGCAATATGCTTGTTGACCTTGCTGCTTTTGGTAAAGGCTTTTGGGCACTGCGGGCACTTATATGGTCGCTCACCAGTATGTATGCATATGTGTTCCTTGACATCCGAGTGTCTGGCAAATGTCTTCGGACAATGGGGACAGCTGAAAGGCCGTTCGCCAGTATGCACCCTAATGTGGCGCTGGAGCACAGAGTCCTGCGAAAATGACATGGAGCAGTGTGGACATTGATAGGGTCGTTCACCAGTGTGCACGCGAGCGTGGACTGCTAGATGGGAGGTCTGGACAAACGCCTTTGCACACTCCGGGCACTTATAGGGCTTTTCGCCAGTATGAACTCGAATATGCGTCTTCAGTTCGCTGTTCACCACAAAGGCCTTGGGACACTGGGGACATTTGTAGCGTCGATCAGAGGAATGAGTCCTAATGTGATTGTTTAGATAGGACATGCAGACAAAGGCCTTTGGACAATGTGGACACTGACAAGGCTTTTCGCCAGTATGCGTCCGCATATGCACCCTCAATGTGCTCTTATGTTTAAAATCCCGACCACACACGGAACAGATGTTTGCGGTGGCCTTTGGTTTTGGGTTGTCCATCAAGGTTGCTTGACTCTTATCATCCTTTGGTTTGTTGACGCGAAGTTCTTGCATGTGTTCCTTGGTATTTGCTTCGCCAGAAAACGTATTTTGGACTTCGTCTTTGAAACTATTTTCGCCTTCATTTGGCGTTGAATTCAGCTCTGTACTTGAATCGTCTTCCAGTTCTACTTTCACACATCCCACATCGATTTCTGTATGCAGCTCGTACTCATCCGGCGGCTCTTTCGTCTCGGTCTGATCTTTAGGGTCCATTTTCTCCATTTCCTTGTGTTCGGTATGTGCGCGTATGTGTTTCTTGGCAGACGCGTGTCGGGAAAATGTCTTTGGACAGTGGGGACAGCTGAACGGTCGTTTCCCAGTGTGACGTTGAATGTGTTGCTTGAGTACAGAGTTATAAGCAAATGACATCGGACACTGCGCACATTGATAGGGTCGTTCACCAGTGTGGATGCGAACGTGGATTGCAAGTTGGGACCCCTGTGAATACGTCTTTGAACAATGCGGGCATTGATAGGGTTTCTCGCCGGTGTGAACTCGAATGTGACGCTGTAGAAAGTAGTTCCTGATAAAAGACTTGGAACATTCTGGACATTTGTAGGGTCGATCAGAGGAATGAGTCCTAATGTGATGGTTGCGATTGGAACTGTCAGTAAATCCCTTTGGGCAATGAGGACACTTAAAACTCCTTTCACCGGTATGACCTCGAATGTGACGCTTCAGTAATCTGTTCTCAGTAAAAGCCTGGGGACACTGTGCACATTTGAAGCGCCGGTCCGAGTTCTGTGTGCCAGGGCTCGCATTGGCTGCTACCAATTCTACTTCAATGCTTTCCAGCGATGTGTCCAGTTTAATTTGTACTTTGTCGTCTTCTGCTAGCTCTTGCTTGACAATAACTGTGTTCATGGCTGCCCAAAAGCGTTTGGCTAACTTTTATTCATAATTATACACTTTTTGCACAGACAAAAACGCAATAACATACGCTGCCATGCGATGCTTACCTATGAATCGATATTTTCAGTTCATGCAACTATCGTACTACTATTTCTGGCGAATCACGATATATTTATCAACACCAGCTTAACAAATATCGCACCGCCTGCCTGCTGATTTAGGCTCCAGCATCCATGTTCAAAATTCTACGCATTAGCATTATGAATTCAGGCAGCGGCAGTCAGGTGAAGAAAACAACTTTAGCTGGCAAACTTGCCAAGCAAAATAAGGCTACGAAATCCGTCCTGAAAATGGGCAAACACAGCCAGGTTGACAGTGTGCAGGTAAGACCTTGGTATGCTTACGGGAAGCACTTCATCATATAAATGAATCATTTAAGGACATCGAGGACCTGTTAGCCGGCGAAGACGGTTCGGGTGCTGTATCTCAACGCTTCTATTCACCCATACAAACTCGGAGGCAACGCCAAGTGAATGCTGTGTCCACCAATAAGATAAAACAGAATGCAATAGCCAAAGCGCCGCCTGTTCCCCAAAAGAAATCGCGGCAAACCAATAAAGATGCCTCTGAAAAGTTTGCCATTGGCTCCGCAACTATAATCAAGTGTCCTGTAGTGCCAGCACCAGAAGAACCGCAAAAGCAGGCTGAAGTTAAAAGTGAGCTGGAAGTTGATGCTCCGAATCCCGCATGGCAGGAGCACTTAAAGCACATACGCTTGATGCGGGCCACAAAGCCGGCACCAGTGGACTCCATGGGCTGTCATCAGTGTGCGGATGTAAATGCAGATGAAAAGGTAGAATGTGTAGAATATATAGGGATATTTTTTCAAGCCTTTACGTTTTCAAAATAGACACAGCGCTTTCATAAGTTGGTGGCCCTGATGTTGTCCAGCCAGACCAAGGACGAGACGACATTCGAGGCAATGAAACGCTTAAAGGCACACTCACTTACACCAGCCAGCCTCAGGGACATGCCAGTGGGCGATTTGGAAGGTCTACTACATCCCGTTTCTTTCTATAAGGTTTGTTGCACCAGACTTTCCTTCTCCCAGCATCTAAACATTAGCTTCTGTTATCAGAACAAAGCCAAGTACTTGAAGCAAACAGCTGAGATACTCATCGATAAGTACAATTCGGATATACCGGACACCATTAGGGAACTGACTGCTTTGCCCGGCGTGGGACCAAAAATGGCCCACATATGTACATATGTTGCCTGGAATAAAGTCACTGGCATTGGTGTCGATGTTCATGTCCATCGTATTGCCAATCGACTGGGCTGGCTGCACAAGCCCACCAAGGAGCCAGAGCAGACACGCAGCGGCCTAGAAAACTGGTTGCCTCGGGAACTGTGGCCAGAGGTTAATCACTTGTTTGTGGGCTTTGGCCAAACCATATGTACGCCCGTCAAACCCAATTGTACGCAGTGTCTGAATTGCCATATTTGTCCGGGTGCAGAGAAACCCAAGGGCAAGTAATTTATAAGTTATTAGCCTAAGCAAAAGTTGCCCAATGTTGAATAAATACTCCATGCATTTACTAGTTTTTAAAAAATATCGGAATAAGTTTGACCAATACTTATGTACCTTTTACGAAATATCGAATAGATTATACCGATACTTTCTATCCACAGCTGTCCTATGTAAAACAAGTTGGCAGCACGTTTTGGCGCAAATTCTTGTTTGCGGCATTTACGTTTGTGGTGAAACATTTATTAAAGATAAGCGGAACTTTGAATCAAATTAAAATGAACGATTCATGTAAGTGAAATATGCTTGTGTGAACCAAGTAAGGTTTCAAATGTTTAAATTGTATTTTAGTTGGAGATTTCAATGCTACGCAAACTGCCACCGGCGGGGCAAACAGTGAAGACAAGGGAGAGGTTAGTTATTCGTAGTTTATTGTTTTGTTGGTTTTTCATACTTTTCATTTTGATATGCGCAGGGCATTGTACAGCTGCTGATTAAGCAGATTGTTGATGCACCAGAGGGTAATTATGAAATGTTTGGTCACACCTCTAAAATGGTGTGCGTTGTGGGCATTGTGCGCAACATGGAGACTTCCTCGACTAAAATCACCTACACGCTAGAGGATCACAGTGGTCGCATCGATGCACACTTTTGGTTAGAGGAGGGCGACGCCCTTAAGGCACCCGATGTAATGCTCAATAATTATGCCAAGATCTATGGCACTACACGATCGCAGGCGGGTCAAAAAACCCTTATGGTGTTCAAGCTAATACCCATATTGGATCCAAATGAGGTTTGCACCCATCTCCTCGAGGTCCTTCTGGCGCGATACAAAAGTGAGGACTACAAAAATAAAGGTGACAAGGTGACAAAGGGCGCTAGCGGCGGCATCGGCGGCGTTGCGGATGCAATGGTGCCTGGCCTGGATGGCAAGCAGCTGGCTGTTTATCAGGCCATCAAAAGCAATGTGTCCGAGGAAGGCATTAGCCGAAAGGAACTGCAGGCCAAGTTCTCACAAATAAGGGACTCGGAAATGACGTAAGTCGAATCTTATCTACCTGCAGCTTCCTTGGATTGCATGTGACTAATCATATTTTATTTTACCCTGATATCTTAGTACAATTCTAGAATTCATGATTTCGGAGGGGCACATCTACTCGAGCATCGATTCGGATCACTTCATATGCACAATGTAGATTGTGCTTATTATTATATATATTTAATGCTAGAAACTAAGTCCCATTCAGAATCTAAGCCATCCTATATGATTGGTTCATTAAGGAATTATTTTGTTTATGAAATACAAATGTTAGCTTTTCGGCGCCCACAAGATTAAATCGCATGGTTTCTCAATCCGTGAGCAGGCAACGTAGAGTTTGTTTTCTATGTGAGAAACAAGGACTTTTCCAAATTAAGTTCACATATTCCTGTGCTTTGTTCATCGTCATGGCAAATGCAAGTCGCATGTTTCATCTTGCATCTTTTTCAAGGCCAGACTTCTCGATGCTCAACTGTTTTAGATGCACCCGCTTGAGACCTTCCCCTGGTCCGTATTAGTATATAGTAAAAAGTTCATACCAATCGGTTAGTTTAGGCGCCTATAAAGGACAGACAGGCGGACATTCATTTATATACATATATATAGATTTCACTTTTGCTGAGCTTATTATGTATTTTATTTAATGTTCCTCTTTTGCAACGCGACAGAATAGCCCTTTATTTTCCCCTGGGCGATATTAGTATACTGTACAAAATACATAGCGTTTGGTCCAATAGTTTATATCCTATACAAACTGACATCAATTTTATATATATATAGATAACTTAAGAATGCGAAGTGCTGCCAGTCCCGGATCAGTTACATAGACAAACTATATATAGACCCTCAACTCTGCTTCTTATTCAAATGATCTTCGAAATTCTCTCTTGTTATGCTCATATGAGAGAGCCTCCTTGGTCTTTCAATGAGTGCGAAGAAACGTAATTTTAACATTCGCTGTGCTCTCAATGCCAGTTAGAGCTCCGTTGTGGCAACACCCCAGTACTTGCGCATGCGGCTTTCATGTGCCTCCTCATCGATGTCCTCCTCGTCGAAGGCATGCGCATGCCGCTCTCGCTCCTGGGTAATGGCGAAGTCATATTCAAAGTTGTAGGGCATTAGGCGCTGCAGCGAGCCAAAGTAGGCAGCCCCCACTCCCGCCGCAGAGGATGGAGTACCAGCCTTGGCTGTCAGATTGTGGCCATAACTGTGCGTGCTGCCAAAGTGGGCAGCTGCCATGGGCATCTGCTTGAACTGATGGTAGCCCCCGCCGCCCATCGGATTGGGATGCGGATGTGGCAACTGGGGTGTGCTGTTCGAGATGAACTTGTTGGCCACGCTCTTCATGAGATTCGATGTGAAGTCGTTCCGTTCAACTGGTGGCAAGCGCTGCTGCTTCGTAAACGATTTCGATATGGTGTTCAGCTCCTTGTCAAAGAGCAGCTGCGTGTTCTGTTCGAGCATGTATTCCCAGCACTTGAACTGCTCTTCGGACAACACTGACTCCGTCTCGTCCAGCATTTCCAGTTGCTGTTCCTCCTGCAGCACTCTGGCATGGGCCAGAATGAACTCGTCCTTTGGCTGCTGTTGGCCCTCGCCATCATCCTTGGCCAGCAGCTCACAATCGCTCTGACCACTGGGCGAGGAGCGTCCGGCCAGCGTCAGAGCTGGCGTGGGTGGGTCTTGGCTGACCTTTCGATGGCGACACGCATTGCTGCGGTCACAGCAGGTGCGCTTGAAGACAGAGACACTGGGCGGCTGCACCACCTTTTTGCGTACACTCTGCTTGAGCTCGCGTATCAGATGATCCACGTCGGTGCCGAGGTGACGCAGCCGCACAACAATCACGCTCAAATTCTCGGTGGCGCCAAAACTTTGGGCTATGTCCAGCAAACGTTTGGCGGCCAGCAGAGCATTCTCCGCCTTGCGCGCTTCTCTGGCGGCGCGACCTATGTCCAGGACGGACCACAGCTGAGCATTGCCCAGTATGATATATTCGTCGTCGTTGCCAAGTGGCAGCTGGAGGGAGTCAACGATTAATAAGTCACTGTCAATCCCTTCCTGTCACTCACCTCGAGCAATTCCGGTTGGGTCGCTGTGCAGTGCGCTTGCCCAGGTTGTCCGGTCAGGCACAGGTGGGTTGTGCGCCTGACCAAGTAAGCATCCAGCTGACCCATGCTGGCCACCCGCAAGAGATAGCGATTGCTGCGAAGCCGCAGCTTAGAGGGCGCTCCTCTTGCCAGATGCAGGAGTGTGGCGCTCTGCACATGTCTGCACTGCTGCTGGGCAGCCAGGAGGGTGTACTTCATGTAATCACTCAGTGGCGCCTCCTGTGCCGCTTGCTCGTGCCTCATTAGACCCGGCACCAGGCGGGCCATTTCCTGTGCGGCACGAGCATTGCCCTCGCTTGCCTCAAACATGCCATAAAGGGCTTCGTCCCGGCCACCAAATTGGGCAACACGCAGCTGACTCACCAACAGTTTGCGACCATCACTGGCGCCCGGGGATTCAGCGAAGCCCAGTGACCACGGCGCGGACTTGGTCGTCTGTGCGCGCGCTTTTGCGGCATCCATTATGGTTGTCTTCGAAGGGGTCGGCAGTCGCCTCTTGCTGGTGGGCAGTGTGGCACGATTGTTGCCGGAAACATCAATGAAGCTCCAATGGCGTTGGCTCTGCGCCTGGCACACCTTGAACTGCTGCTCATCCACCTGGGCAGGAGAAGCATTAGAGTGTGATAGGATGGCAAACGTTGCTATATATCTATGGAGCTCACCTGAAGCTGCAGATTGCCAGATAGATCCAAGTATTTGAGATTTCGGCTGGGCACCAGCGACAGCAGATTCACACGGTCCAGGTGATTATGCGAGAGATCCAGTACCTCCAGCCTGTTCAGCTTGGCAAATTGGGGTAGTATGGAGAGCAGCAGATTGTTGCAACATCTGAGCACCTTCAACTGACTCAGGCTGGCCACATGCTCCGGCAATTGCTGCAACATATTGCCGGATAGCACCAACACCTCCAGCTCCGGCCAGCTGCGCACACACTCCGGCGGCTGAAAGTTTTGAATGCGATTGTAGGCCAAATGGAGGACTCTCAATCTGCCGGCGTGCAGCAGGGGCTCGAACACGCTGTCGCTTAGCTGATTCCCAGCCAAATAGAGCTGTTCCAGGGCTGCGCCATTGTTCTGCTCGTAGCGGGGCAGCGTGCAGAGCCGATTCGCCGAGGCATTCAGCGTCTGCAGCTGGGCATGGGTCACGGCAAAAAAGTTATCCGGCAGCCGCTTAAGCTCATTGCTCTGCATTTCCAAGCTCTGAACACTGCCAAAGGCGTCGGGCAAGTATTCCAGCTGCTCCAGCTCATTGTAGGCCAGCTTAAGCTGCCGCAGCTGCTTGATGTGATAGTTCCGCAGCAGTCCCGAGATGTTGGTTAGCTGATTGTGGGAGGCATCCAGAGTGATCAGCGCCTCGCAGGCGCCGATCCAGTTCGGCAGCTCGCTGAAGTCATTGTGCGAGATGTCAATGTGAAGCAGCTTCAACGGCACCGGATGCGTATTCGTTGTGGAGATGCTGTGCAGGCCTGCCGGAAATGGGAATGGGAATGAAAGTGATGTGATGTGTGCATGTATGTACTTCCTCTCTAGCTTCACTTACAGTTGTGATCGGCTGAGAGCATGTGCAGATTGCTGCCATTTATGATGAGTTCCAATAATTTGTTTTGGCTACACTTCAACGTCTCCAAATGTGCCAAAGAACTGAGATCCAAGACCTCCATCTCATTTTCGCACACCTCCAACTCGGTCAAATACTGAAAGCGTAATGTTCTTCAAAATCTCCGTAACTGAAACCTAGGATTTGCTTACATTATAATTTCCAATCAAAATACTGCCGCATAGCTGGCTGCCCTTCAGGCTCAGCTTCTGTGGTGTGCTGAGAGTCTCATCCCCATCCGTGGATTGGCGTACGCCAAGGATTTCTGTGTCTGTGCTGCCGTTGGGCTTGACTTTCAATTTCGATTTGTAGATTTCAGATGACGATTTCTTTGTGGCCTTAAGCATGATCTACCAAGTATTGTCTATATGTATTTATCAACGCCTACGTCTGCTTCTTCTTTGTTTCCGTTTTCGTTTCGTTAACAGCGCAGGCCAAGTGAGGGGGCTGGGGGTTGGGGGATTTGGTAATGGCAAGCGCAACTATTGCATTGCACACCACTAGCAACAGCTCCAATCCCAGTCCCAGCAAACCAACTCCAAGTCAAGCACTTGGTTATGCTTGAACGCACACGCATACAAAATGAAGATGCGCTACCAATTTGAAGTTTGAATTTGAAGCTTGGCTCACTTTACTTTCCACTCATAAACTGCATTTTATATATATTTCATATATATTTAAGTAGAATTTTTAAATTTATATAGTTATATAGTTTAAGGAACCTTCTCAAACCCCGATTCTTTCAAGTTTTCCAAGTTTGTTCTCGAAACGCAGCGCAACAACTTTACCAGCTCAAAGTCTATGGTCAACTGAAGACGACAGCTACGAGGAGTAGGAGTAGTATATGGCAATGAGTGTGCCGTTACGGCAAGTCAAAGAAAAGATACGCTTGAGGGACTTCGGCTCCCTTTGCTCTGGCTTGAAAATTGTATCAACATAGAGAGGTCTCCAACTCCAACTGAGTAGGCTGCAACTCAGCTCTTCAGCTGAAAACTCATGCAAGATATTCTAGTACGATCGACAGTTAGTAAGGTTAGCAGTTTTCAATAAGCATTTGAAAGTCCGACTAAATCTTCAGCCTTCTTCTCCTCAAGGGGTAGAGAAGATCCCTAGCAAAAGAATCAGGGTGCTCTTCAAGCCTGTCAAATTGTTTCGTAGCTGTTGACTTTAGTTCATCTCCAACTTGTCGGACACCCGTGGGTCCTTATGAAGAGTGCTGTTACTCACATACCACAGGGCGCCACAAATTTGACGGAGTGTCTTATGTTGAAGAACCTGTATTCTTCTTAGCTGGGTTTTGGAACGGCGTCCCCATATTGATAGGGTGTAATCACCTTATTTTTAAGAGCCAATATTCTCCGCTCGCTTAGAATACAGCCAAACTTCTTTATTTTGCCCTTTAGAGAACCTATAGATTTGCTCTATTCCACGTCTAAACGTTGCTTATAAGAGTTCACCCACACCTACACAGATGTGCACTTGTTGCCTCACTATAACACACACATGCACACAAAATCCATAACCATATCTCTCACTTTTAAGCTGTGATGGGTCTGGCTTATTGAGCAACTCGTGTGCCGCACATCCATATTATATTCCCACTCACAACTTTATATGTATAGACATAAGAGGGTCGTTTGATAAGTTCGTGACATTTGATCTGATCTGATTTATCATCCTGTTAGCTGTCAGCTTTTCTAAAATAATTTTTCCTTTCACCTAGAATCTTTTGCCGCTTAGCCATTTCTTCAGGCTTGGAAACAGGAAATAGTCAGAGGGGGCTAAATCTATATAATATTCTGGTTGAGGTAGCCCAATTCATGGATTCTTCCCATGGTGACCATACAGGCACAGAGACTTTTAGCCGAGTTAAACCTTTTTCATGTTCAAATCTTCACGTAGAATGCGCAAACTCCGCTCAGTTGTCACTGTGAACTGTGAACTGTCTCCTTACATTTTGTACACACCTCGTTTATGTACAATCTCCATCATATATATATCTATGTTTAATCTGCCATATATGTAAGTTGTGAACCTCAGTTTAAGCGTTTCGTCAACTGGCGAATATCACTTCTAGCTGTGATCCTTTCTAATTGGATTTCCCCCAACAGAGAAAAGAAAACAAGTTAATTTTGTGGCTTTGTGTTTTTCTTTGTTTACACGAATTTAAGAAACACTTTGTTTTTGTATTTTTTTAATATTATTCAATTGAATTACAATACAGCATAAATCAGTTAATATTATACTCTTACTTGCTTGTAAGTTTCGTATGTATGTATGCATGCTGTGTGTGTGTGTGTGTGTAAGTGTGTCTGTTGTGGCTTTTTAAAAAAAAAATTAATATATTTTATATATAGTAAAACATATATAAAGTATGTTAGGGTTGTTTTTTTTTTTACATAAGAAACTTAGTCAAAACTTTGTAGTTGCTAACTGTGGGCGGTATCTTAACAATTGTTTGAACTCTTTAAATTATAAATATACATATAGATATAACATATATGCATTCAGATATATATATATATATATATATTAACATAATTGGTTCAGAACAGTAATTCAATATAGATTCATCCGTATGGTATGTACAAAACATATTACATTTTCTATTAAAAAGTAGTTAAAAGAGAAAATGAGAACTGTAAATAAATATAGGATAGACGTAGGGCAGACTTCTTATATAAAATATATAAATATATATGGGGGGTGGAGAGGGGGTTGATAGTGTTATTAATTCAATACATATACATAATCATCATCAATTGCATGACATCTTTATTACCCAGCAGACCAAAAACTGAGCTGAGCGCTGTTCTAGAAACGGACGTTTTGCGGATAAGCAAATGAGGTGTCGCCCAACCACTAAAATAATATAAAAAACTATGGTTTTGGGTACTTAGAAACGATACACACTTTTCGTTCAACATCCGAAAATAATGCTAACAAGAAAGGAAGACTAACTTGCCGAAGCTTGTACTACACCCTTGAACACCCTTGATCACTCACTATATGTATACATGCACGTGTGTGTGTATGAGCGAGCTTTCGCTGTGGCTGCCTTTAGTATCAAAAATTTGTTCGCTTGTTCTGAATCTTGGACCTTTACATTGACATACGGACGAAACAGACAGACAGACGGACATCGAAGCTGTTGATGCCCATAAGGAGGTCCTGTTACATATTCAAATTCACTTTACAGCAGAACTGGCTAGTTGTATATAAATAGCCGATCTAGATCAAATCTCATCGGCAGCCGCCACCCATAGGAGATGCTAAGGTTGGTTTGATTTGGATGAAAAACATACAAGTTATGCTCCTAAGACTTCATTCCGGACGAATCGGTTATATGGGATCTATATGATATAGTTGTCCGATCGTGATTTAGTCAGCAGACGTGGGGCCTTATTAAATGGATACAGTTCGGCATTGTCAAATTCTATATCTATCTTGGTGGTTATTGTGGTTCTTAGTTTGTCTAACGTGTTTTCGATGTGTGGGTCAGTGCGGGTGCCTTGTCTTTGGTAAGCTAGTTTTCTATTTTGTTCTAACTTCGTTGCATCTTTTCACTGAGTATCTTTTACTTCTAGAAATTGTTTGAGTTTCTTTGACTTCTAACTATAAAATCTTTGCCAGGAAATTCTTCTCTAATTTGGCAACTTCCTTCTGATGATAGTTTTTGCAAAAGGATGTCACGACACTACTTCGAGCTATGGAGAACGAAGCTTTTGCTGTCTACAAACTGAGCGAGAGATGATTATATCTGTGTATCGTTTTCGTACAACCGCAAATAATAATATCTTATAACTTTTGGTCTGCTGCGTAAGGACTAATAAGCTTTGTGGCATTTACTAAGTTTCCTTTTTTTTCTTAATTCTTTTCCAACTTTTTTCATTTCATTTCTTCTCCTCATTTAGGGTTATACAATTTCTTTTTTTTTTAGCTTTCCTTTTCTTCATATTAGAGAGCTATGTCAAAATATGTGTGTGTGTGAGAGTGTTACGTTAAGTTGTTTTGCGTAAGTTGCCTAGGTTCTTTAGCTATGTATGTATGTATGTTTATATATATATGTATATATGCATGTATGTATGTATGTATAATAGAAGAATGCATTTAATTTTTAATTTGTCTTCGAGTGGGGGGGTCTCCCTGTACTCCACATTTTGCAAAACACTTGAATATCAGCGAATACTCACAGAAAACTCTATAAATTTTGATATTTTTATGTAGGAACACTTCAGTTGATATCTTCATTTGCTTGGCTATCTTCAAAGACTTCCAGTCTTGTGAATGCTTACGCATCATCACGCTGTCAGTCAACAAAAATTATATGCCTCTCTGTATTCAAGCAATGGTGTTTCTGCATATCAGAAGATAGAGATCTTTTGACAACACAAGCATGAAATCATGACTGGAATCGTGTGCTTTGAGCTTCAACGAACTCACGAGTAAACTGTGATAGTGCAGGTCTCTGGTGTAGAAATATGAAAGGTTTCAAAGAAACAAACGAATCTACAAATTAATCTAGTATTCACTAATATTTGATATTACATTTTAAAGAATTTCACTTTTAAGAATATGTAGGACATATTTGTCTGCCTTGAATTACTTAAGAATAATGCATAGATTCATAGTTTGTTCTTTTGCGAATTGAGCAAATATTTGGTCTAACTGGCGCATTCAAAAATAAATACTATTTCTCAACTTTTTTTAAATATTTTTGAGACAGACGTCATACTTTGTTATTAACAAAAGCGGGTAATTTCATGCCGTTTATGATGACTTCTAATTATTAAATTGAAAAACAATCAACGTTTTGGCGCTCACTCCAGACCTCAAGCCAGCTAAATACAAATTTTAGTTTTTCACTACCTTTTGAACTCATAGGACCTTCTGGAAGGTTTTCAATAGGTAAGTTAGCCTTACAAATCTAGTATTCACCTCGGATATAGATATATCGGAAGCTATATTCAATTTGTTTTTGCGATATTCAAACGTCTCGGACATTGGAAATGCCACAAAAGTGGATTGGAAATTGGTACATTGGTACACACGCCCCATATCTTATATGATATATATATATATATATATATATATATGTAAATTGTTCATCTTGCATCTAAGTTTTTCTTGATAATTGCCACAATTTTTTTTAAGCTGGGTGTATGTATGTGTATGTATATGTGTTTGTTAGTCTGTCTGTGTGTGTGTGTGTGTATGTGTGGGTGTGTGTATTACTTTTAACCAGAGCTCGCAAATAACGGTTGACCTTTTCTTGTTGTCCGAAAATAAGTCTTTTGAGCAAAGAGACAGAGAGCAACCCTTCCCATCGGCTCTTTAGAAAAACGGTCGTTCAGCTCAAAAATTTCTTTGAAGTCAAATTAAAATAAAGACCGTTTTGGGTGGAACCTTTCAGTCTTTTGCTCATTGACTGAGCATCATTAAGTGACTGTCAGTCGTATCTCTCTTTATGCGTTGTTCATTAAAAGACCGTCACACGAATCGCTCAAGAAAGAGAAAGAGAGAGCGAGTGTGTTTGGTTTTTGTGGTTGTTTGTGAAGAGAGCGTAACAGAAAAAGCGGTCATCTGTTGTTTTCGAGCTCTGCTTTTAACTTATAGCTGTTTTACATACAACTTAACATTACAAAATATGCATATATGTATGTATATATATAGATTTATATACTACTAAACTTTTAACTACAATAAGTGTGGGATTTTGTTATGTTTTTGAATTCTTTTGCAACTTCCTGTGGGCGCGCGCGTTTTGTAAAGGATCCTAGAACGATAACGATATATCGTCAGACTGAAGGAGGCGCTTGAAGCGAAATATTGAATATTTCCACGATCAGCGAACTCACTGAGCATATATAACATAACACATTTCATATAGGAAACAAGAAAGGAAGGAAGGAATTATATGATATAGTTTTCTGATCTTGATCAGATTAGGCCAGCGAACGTGGAGTCTAGTCAAATGGATACAAACTGAATTTGCTTTGATTTGGAAGATAAATATAAAACTTATACTCCTAACCGTTCGTTACGGAACAATTGGTTATATGGGAGCTATATGATATAGTTGCCCGATCTGGATAAAACTCGAACTCAACCAGCGTGTAGACAAAGAAGCAACTCGTAAAAATTTCAGCTCTGTAGCGTTTAAGGCTTCTGAGATCTTTGTGTTGAAACAGACTACGGACACACAGACATGTTTGTATTGATACTCTTTGTCATGCTGATCAAGAATATATATACTGTATATAGTCGGAAACGATTCCTTCCGTGCGTTGCAAACTTTGGCTTTTCGGCTTCAGCTTTTGTCAACTGGGAAGAAGAAAAACATAAGAAATGAGTCTACTTATGTTATATATGGCCTTTTTCGAAACACTACAACTTTAAATCGACCAACGATCAGTCCGGAGATATATCCTTATGGATCGCAACAAATCCTATGAAATAATTCTAGCACTAAATATAGACATGCGGTATTTTTTAAGATTTAAACTTTTAAAGGCGTGAAATTTGATTTCCGCCCTAATATACAATTGTTATATCAACATCATTATCAATCCGCCATCAATCATCATCATCATCGGCGACTTCCTCGACCGCATTCTCGTCCGGATCATTCTCGTAATTAGAAATGGGGGCGTTAATTATAATAGTCGTACTTAGTTAAGCATAATTACATTATAAAGGTTTTATATATATATCTGTATATATATATATGGATTCATATACTTTATTTGCTCGCCGCTGAGCCGCCGCCCACGCTCGCACTCGCTCCCGCCGCCGCCGCCGTTGTCGTTGTCGCTGGGGCACTGAGTTGCATGTGACTGTGGCTGCGGCTCAGCTCCTTTTGCTCGCCGCTGTTCGTATGCGTGGCGGTGCTGCTCGTGGTGGCGGTTGCCGAGTAGTCCAGCTTGTAGTTGGCGCTACGCGTCACATCCTCCATGGAGGCCTCTTGGCAATCCTTGCCGCTGTGCGTTTGCGAGCCGCAATTGTAGCAGGAAATTATCTTCTGCGGCGCCCCACTGCCTGCCCCTGTTATGGGGCACACAGCGAGGGCGCTATAAGGCGTGGGTGGCGGCGGCGTGGGCGTCGTACTGACCATCGTGGTGGCGGCCACTGTATTGCGGGTCGGCGTTGCTGTGGCTGCGGCAGCGGGCACGGGCAGGAACGGCAGACCGCCCTGATGATACGGATAGATTAGTTCTCCATTGTGCTGCAGCGGTGGCATAGAGAAACGAAAGCCGGCATGAGGAGGTGGGGCCTGGATGAGCGTTTGGGGCGGCGGCGGTGGGGCTCCGCGTCCCACATTGGCCGTATGATATGAATACGTGGCGGCGTTATATGCGGACGCTGGCGGTGGCTGCACGGGCAATAGAACTGTCGTCGTCGGCGTGCTTACCGGCGAGGGGCTGATCAGCAAAGCCTGCTGACCTCCACTGCTGCTGTTTGTCTGCGCCGCCTCCGTCGTGTTGCTTGTGGTGTACATTTGCTGCTGCTGGTAGGCCTTATCCATGCCCCCCGTGCGTCCGTTGAGCCGCTGTTGTAGATTCAGCTGCTGCTTGTAGCTGAGATGATGCTGCTGCTGGTGCGGCTGCTGCTTCTGGTAACCCACATTTGGCATTAAGGCGACGAAACCCGTGCCCGTGCCCGCGTTATGCATTGGTGTGGGCGTCTCCGGTGGCGATATCTCACCGCAGGAACCATTCGAGCTGCCCGACTCGCTGCCCGTGGTCGCTGCACTTTTGCTGGCACTGCTGCCACCATCCTCCTGCAGGTGCATGGATTGCATGGCATTGACATAGTTGCTGGTGTGAAAGTGCATCTGGTGCTGCTGCTGCTGCATGTAGGCATTGGCCTTCATCCTCTGTTGGTGGGCAGTCGCACGCGGAAATCCGTTGCGGATGAGGCTGGGCAAGCTGGTGGCACTCGAATTGCCGCTGCCGCTTTCGTTTAGGCTCTGCAAAAAGCAAAGGAAAGGTAAAAAGTTATGTGCTCCCATTGTGAAAAGGAATTGTGGCCAAAACTGTGGACGATCCCGACCCTCACCTTGTCCACATTTCTGACATCTGACCGTTGCATAATTACCTCTCCACTCTGCTGTTGCTGCTGCGGTGGCGGCGTCGTTTCCGCAGATGGCCGACGCATATGCTTAACCCCACCAACTCCACCGCCACCAGGCAAACGTTGGGGCAGGTTTCGGATTGGCTGCTGATGCGGCGGCTGTTGCTGCTGTGGCTGTTGCTGCAGTGGCGCACGTTGTGGACTCGTCGTACGACTGCTCGATGGCGAAGACTGTTGGCTGAGCATGGGCGAGCTGGCTTGCGGCGGCATTGGCTGCTGCACTTGCTCCAAGCACTGCTGTGGTTGCGGCTGCATCGGTGCCATTGCATAGGGTCGCATAGGCCATCCACCCGCTGTTGTATCCGCTGGAATGATGTTCGATGGCAACATATGCGGCATACTTTCGACGGGAATCTGATGGGTGCACTCATTGCCGCCGGGCATCAGCTGTGGAAACAGAAGACAAATGCATATGGAATACTCAGATGTTTGAAACTATAGGGAGGCCTGGATGCAACAGACAGATACTAAGACTCGCTCGATTCACTGCAAATTTCCATTGCATTCTCAATATGGAATAGCTTTTACGACGTGGGCCCACACTAAGAACCGACATCTCTCTGACCCCATTCAGAATATATATGTTCTTGATGTTGATTATGGCCAAATCCCATGAATATGATGACTGAGGCATGATTGTCCTGCTGTTTTTGGTCAAAAAACCTTCTTCTGATAAAAATTCAGTAGCTTCGGAACAAATTTCGTTGACACCAGATCTCATTCGCAAAAACATCGGGAAAAATAGCATGACATGAGCCGACATTCTCAGCAACTTCTCTTATGGTAATCAATAGACATAGAGGCTTATATTGCCATAGACCAAATTTGGGTCAATTTGGGTCAGTTCATTCGGAATCGTTGTTATACGGCAAAGAAGCAGAAAGTAGGCTATGGTAAACATTTCAACTGGATAGCTCTAAAACTGAGACTAGAAACAGACGGACACGGCTTGTCATGCTGATCAAGAATATATATACTTAATAGAGTCGGAGACGTTTCCTTCTGTGCGTTACAAATATCGCGATTAGTACGAAGTCGGAACTTCGAGTATAGCCTCCCTGTTTCAACTAAAAAACCGTTTCCGTATGGATATAATTGGATCGGCGGCAGGCAGGCAGGCAGTCATGGTAAGATGGATTCAGTTGGTCATGCTGATCCTGGTCATTATATATCTGGCTGATCTCAGCGATTTGGACTTACCTTTTGCAAATGTGGAAATATCATGGGTATTGCGCCTTGGGGCAGCATTTGAACTATTGGGGGATGTTGTGTGTGTGTGGGTGGCGGTGGCATTTGATGTAGAACGTGTTGTTGCTGTTGCTGCTGCTGTTGTTGATGTTGCTGCTGTTGTAATAACATTTCATGGGCTTGCGCTTGCGGGTGCTGTGGCTGCGAAGGTGGTGGCGGCTGTGGCAGTGATTGCTGTTGCTGCTGTTGTTGTTGTTGTTGTTGGGGTTGCTGCTGTTGTTGCGGTGGCTCCATTTGCGCTTGAGGCAGCGCATCATCGGCCAGTTTATTCTCCTTGATCTTGGACAGAATCTCGGCGCACTTGAATCGTTGGTGAAATGAAAGCACTGGATGATGGGCAGCCATTGTATAGACCAGGAGCAGCTCCAGCAGTGCTTCCTGGTCGTTGATGCAAGCAAAATCGCGCTCCCCCCAGCATTCCAGGGTTTGAAAAATTTCGCTAACAATGTGGCGATTGCAGCCGCGTATTAGGGCCAGATATAGTGCCACCTTGCGACGACTTTTAAAGTCAGTCGGCTCGCTCTTCTGGCAGATCAGCATGTCGGCGACCACATCCTGTGGATTGCTCGCCCGCGACTCCATGGCGCGCATTTCCGGATGGTGGCCCAGATCCTCCAGGACGGTACCAAAAAAACGCAGCTCGAACGGCAGGCTAACTATGAGGAGTGAACACATGGTATCGATGCGTTTGTAGCTCTCCAGTTGCTTAAACCATTGAAGGACGTCGTCTTTGCAAATCATTTCCAATGTTGTTGTTGCTGCTGGCACCGCGCTGGCACCTGGCACGCATCTACTAGGTGGTTCGCTGGCTTTCCTGAATCTGGATGGAGATGGCTTTTGTCTAAGTGATTGTGTCTCTCTCTCTCTCTCTCTCTATTCTCTCCGTATATGTGTGTGTGAGCCCCTGTGTGTGTTGGTGTGCTGCGGATATCTGAAGCACTTTGCGCCTGGCTTTTTGCTGGCCCTGGCTGCTGCTGCTGCTCTAGTTAGCGCTGTATTATAACTGGACTGTCCATAGGTAGCAGCAGCTGCAGCTAACTAACTGTGTGCACACTTTTGTTAACTTTTTAGTAAGTTGGTGGCTTCACAAAGATTGCTTTTCATCAACTTTTTATATTTTCCTTTATAGGGTTGAAGAAACACAAATTGTGTCTATCGAAATGCTGCTGCAAGCGTGTATCGAAACCGAAACTCACAGCAAGCTGTTATCGAAGATGGCGACCCTGAGTGCTGGAAAATGCCAGTGCTGTCAGCTGCATTGCGGTAACAGTCGGTACCAGCGACTGCAGAAACATAACAGACCGCCGTTAGACCAAATTTTTAAATTGTTTATTTCGTTTAATTATTGAATTCATTCGCTTCTTACAGTTCTAAGCAAAATGCTGTATATGTATGTATGTGGGCTTAGAAGCCATCTTCATCATCTTCAGCCATCTCTTTGGCCAATTCCAAGTCCTGCTGCTCGCGTTCGCGTCGCTCCTCGGCGCTCTCCAGATCCTTGCCGTATGACTTGGGCGGATAGCGCATAGCCTTCACGCTCTGATTGTGCAGATTCAGGCAAAACGATATGCGCTCATGGAAGGCCAGCTGGGGCTCGCGGGTGCTGTAGATATCGGTGCTCTCCTTGCTACGCATGTAATTCTGGGCCGGATCCAAAGTGGCCTCAATAACGCCATCTCGTATGGCCTTCGACACAATGAACTCGGCATCCTCGGCTGAATCCAGCATTAGGCGCTTGGCAATGTCCTGCGGCGAGATACGCGAGTACGACAGGCCAATGGAACGTATGGCTGTCTTGATCACATTGTGGCGCAATCGTATAATCAAGGTGAAGGTGTGATCCAGCTGGAACTTGGGCCCGTACTGGGCTACGACATCGCCAAACCGCTTAAGGTTGCCCAGACGCACGGCCTGCGTGAGCTGGAAGTAGGCACCCAGCGACTGGCGCAATCCTGCCTGTCGAAACACCACACGCTCGGGTATATTGCCCAGCAGCAGCTCTACCACAATGATCAGCTTCTGCACCGTCTGACGGAAGCCAATGGCCGCATGCTGGGGCGACTTACGCAGGGCCTGCACCAGGTGCTTGTGCGCATCACTGTACTCCAGCTTGGCAGCCTTGATGCGACCCAAGTAGTACAGGAAGCGCGCCCACTCATTGTTGCTGGCCGACTCAGGGTAGACGGACTTCTTAACCAGCTTGTCGGCCTGATCGTACAGCGAGTAGTGCAAGTAGTTTCGCAGTAGACAGTTTATGAGCACAGCTTGGCCTTCGAAGTCGTTGCGCAGAGTGGCGGTGCGCAGGCGAGCATGCAGGAAGGCGCGGATGCCCTCCAAGGCATTGTTCAGCTCGGCCACACGAGAGAAGTAGAAATACGACTTGGCCCCAATCAAATCCAATGTGCGCCTATTCTGTATGGATATTTTGGCCATAAGCGCGTCGGCGCAAGTGCCAGCGCGCTTCAGGTCCCCTGCGTCGATGAGCTTCACCAGCAGCAGCAGATAAAAGTAGGCATCCACCTCAGTGATGGGTGCCTTAGTGGCTACCAACTTCTTGACCACATCGGGCAGCTCCGTGGCATCCTTCTCCAGGGTGGGTGTTAGCGCCAGAGCAGCCTCACGATCAGCGCCTGCCGGGTAAATGCTCTGGGCCAGATTTCTAAACACAACCGCATTGACTTTGCGACGCGTGTTGGGCAAATTTCTCAGCACTCGTAATATAAAGCTGTGGCAAGTAATTCCTAAGTTTTAACAGTTGACAAGCAAACACAAAGAGGCACACTTACCGCGACTCCTTGGAAGCCACAGACTTCTCAATTTGACGTATTTGTTCGCGTATTTCTTGTACAGCGGCCAGATCTTGATTCTTCTTTTCATCCGCTAAAGTTTCGGCGGTCGGATCAACTTCCATGTCCACATCGTTGGCGCCAATATCGGCGACGGCGGCAGCGTTTGACATTTTGTATAAACTAGTTAAATTTTTTGCAGAAGCTTTTTTGTTGACAAATTTCTCAGTTGAAATTGTAATAGCCAAAAATGCCAAGTAATGATGCTCTCTTCTTCTTTCCAAATGACAAGTGTTGGAAAGGACAGGGACTGCAAGTGATTTCAGTTTTAGTGTTGAATAAGGTTTGCCTGCCTGGCACAGCTGTTGCTGATAAATGTTATAATCGCCGACATAACCGTTCGAACAGATGTTAATTAACAGCATTACAAATGTTTTGAAAAAACCTAAATGTGAATTAAAACTAAATTGAAAATGTTAATGTTACGTTGTAGACCTACCAAGCGCTTGCTACAGCGGGCGTACTCCAGTAGCTCTGCTGGTGGTGGTGGCAATAATGATGCCGAAGATAAGCATCCGATTCGAAGAACTCTGCGCTTGCTCGGCAACGATATGCGTAGGATAAAAGAGTTCTTTGTGCCCAAGCTAGATGACCACGAGGATGAACAGCAGCAGCAGCGTATTCAAACTCAAAGCAAATTCAACTTTGCTGGCCAAAAGACCGCCACTGGCGAATTTCAGAGTCATTGCGATGTCCTGATTGTTGGCGGCGGCAGTGTGGGCAGCTCCATAGCCTATTGGCTAAAGGAGAAGGCACGTGATGGCCTCAATGTGGTGGTGGTTGAGAAGGATGATACGGTATAAACATGCTACATCTCTATAGGCATAAATTATATCATTATGATGTTACAGTATGCCAAATCGGCCACCAAGGTGTCCTTGGGAACCCTGAGTCAACAGTTCTCGCTGCCCGAAAATATACAAATGTCGCTGCATGCCGCAGAATTCTTGCGCAGCGCCAAAGAGCGCTTCGGCAATGATATACCGCTGAACTATACACCGCTGGGACAGCTAGTGCTGGCCAACGAGGCGAATGCGGAAACCCTACGGAGGACATCGCTGCTGCAAAATGAACTGGGCGCACGCAATGAGCTGTTGACGCCCAGCCGTTTGGCAGCGCGGTTTCCCTGGCTCAACACCCAGGACGTGGCCCTGGCCTGCCATGGCCTGGAGCAGGAAGGCTGCTTCGACTCATGGGCTTTGCTGGCCAATTTGAGACGTGCCGCATGCGGCTATGGCGCCCATTACCTGCAAGGGGACTTAAAGGAATTCGTTTTTCAGAACCAACAAGATATAGCCGTCGCCGGCGATGTCAGTTCCAATGAGGGCGGCTACAATGGACTCGACAAGGCTGTGGTGCAACTGCCAGATGGCACACGGCGCTCCATCAAGTTTGCTTTGTGTGTCATAGCCTCTGGTGCAAGTTCGGGTCACGTGGCTAATCTGGCTGAGGTTGGCAAGGGTAACGGTATGCTGAGTGTACCCCTGCCCATAGCGCCAAGGAAGCGGTATGTGTATACCATCAGTACGCACGATCAGAGTGCGCCCGGCCTAACCATGCCCATGATCAGCGACTTTACGGGGACATTTTTACGCCGCGATGGCCTCGGCGGCCAATACATATGCTCCCATGTCGCTGAGCTCGAAACGGATGCTAACTGTGACAACTATGAAGTAGATCCTGCATACTTTGATGCCCACATAAGACCCCATCTTGCGAATCGTGTGCCAGGACTGGCCACAGCCGACGTTGTGAATAGCTGGAGCGGCTTCTCCGACTACAATGTCTACGATGACAATGGCATTGTGGGCGCTCACCCATACTACCACAATCTGTACATAGCCACGGGCTTCAGTGGGCATGGCATACAGCAGGCGCCGGCCATTGGACGCGCCATCTCCGAGCTGATCATCGATGGCCAGTTTCGAACGATTGATTTGACGCGGCTGGCTTTCGATAGATTAATAGTGGACAGGCCCACGTACGAGATGAATAATGTCTTGAGTTAACGTAGTTGTTATTGTTGCATTTTTGGTAGTTTTTTTTTGTAGACCAACATAAAATTATTTGCGCTAAAAGCTACACCTCCTCTCTATTTGAATTGTCCTGGCGCCGGGCCGAAGAGTCCCACGCCCTGCTTGCTGGCGGCTCGGGATGGTGCGAAGCCCAAGAGTTTCTGTATGTTCTGGCGAATGGACATCGTGCAGAGGATGTAGAGGAAAATGAACGAACAGTCGGTGTAATCGTCGCCAGCCAGGTTGCGGTGGCTCAGGCCCTGTATCCATGATATGGGCGTAAAAGGCAAATGAGCCACCACACGTCCATCGAAGATGCTGTTGAACATGCTGAGGAGTGCGGTAAAGGCAAAGCCCGTAGCAAACATAGACTTCATCTTGACCAGCGATAGATCACGGTTATTATTCTTAAGTTTCTCCTCATCGCGTTCAATTTTCTTCTTCACTGACTTGTCCAACGAATCGCCGTGTATTTCCTTGCGGCGCTCCACTAGAAAAGTACATTTTGTTAATTTATTCTAAAGTTGGACTCGTGACATACATTTCTTGCTCTGCTTTTCCACCTCGGTCTTTAGCTTCTGATACTTCTCTGTGCGATATACAAGCACCCAGGTCAATCCTAATGTGAAAATTAAATGGTTTTATTGATGGTGCATTGATCCCAAATGGTTCTCCACATACCTTCACCCAGAAATGCTGTGCATATGGAAATAAAAACAATTAAAATTGTGTCGGACCACATTTTTCTACAATATATTTTCTGATTCTGATTAGGAATGCCAAAATATCGATACTCAATTATATCGTATCTAGGCTTTACACGATATTCGATATATTAGTGTCTCAAGAGCAAAGATCAAGTTAAACGATATTTGAAATGCGAAATATCCAAACGGTGTCATCGATATTTCGATATACACATATATTTTGTTTTGTTTGTGTTTTGTCCACTAATTAGGGTGATTATTGTCGGTTGTGAATATAACAGCTGGGGAGGTCCATCATCACAGGAAGACTAATCTGTTGCGCGCTGAAAACGGAACCTCAGCTGATTGTTGCATTCTTGGAAATGGACGGTATTACTGTTAAGATGGAACTCCGAGACGATGAGAACTTTGAATCGCCACCAGAAGAACTCGACCTATATTCTTGCATTGATGTGAGCTGTGTCAAAGTTGAGGGAGAGGAGGATGAAAGCAGCCAGCTACAGCCAGAATCACTGCCACAAAAACAGCCGGATGCATTTCTAGTACAGAAGCACCAAGAAACTCACACTGGCGAGCGGTCCCACGAATGTCTCGAGTGCAGCCAAAGCTTTCCATCGCCCAGCGAGCTGAAGCGCCACATTAGGACTCATCCTGGCAAACGTCCTTACCCCTGTCTATACTGCTATAAGTCCTTTGTAGTGGAGGCGAGCCTTAAGAATCACGTCCGTACCCACACTGGCAAACGCCCGAACCTCTTGAACAAGAAGCAAGAGAAAGACAAAGCCATCGAATCGCATAAAATTGAGCTCACCAAACGAATCAATCGGAAAGCAACGAAAACTGGCGAACGCCGCCACAAATGTTGCGAGTGTGGCAAAGGCTTTCCAGCACCCAGCATGCTTAAGCGGCATTTTATAACACACACCGGCGAACGGCCCCACGCATGTCCACACTGTTCCAAGACCTTTCAACTGCCTTCACATCTCAAGGTACACTTGCGAACGCACTCTAGAGAAGAAACGCTCCCTGGTCAGGTAGAAGAATACCAAGAGAAGCACGATGAGCTTATAGAATCAAGAGAAGAAGAGAACAGGCTTCACTCTGACTTTGATCTCAGCTGTGTGAAAAGAGAAGGAGAACAGGACAAAAACAGCGATCGACAGCCACAGTCCGCGCCCTCAGATAGATATGAAGATATGAAAACGCTTCCAAAGATCGTAAATAAACCATTTAAGTGTCCACATTGCACAATGACATTTGACCGCAAGTATCATCTCAACGTGCACATTCGAAAACACACAGGGGAACGGCCATACAAATGCCTCGAGTGCAGCAAAAGCTTCACGGCTCCCAACCAGCTGAAGCGTCACCGTAAGACGCATACCGGCGATAGGCCCTACAAATGTCCGCACTGTCCCAAGACATGTTCATTGCGTGCAAATCTCAAGGATCATATGCGAATTCACTCCAGTGAACGGCCGTATATATGCTCATTATGTAGCCGAGCATTTTCCAGACTTCCAAGTCTCAAATATCACTGTAGAACAATGCATCCCGAGATAACCACAAATTCTAAGCAAAAGGAACAAAAAGAGAAGCACCTGACTAAGATGGAACACCATAACAGTTATGATAATGATGAGCTTCATTCTGAAATTGATGTGGGCTGTATCAAAATAGAGGGTGAAGAGGAAAATGCCAGCGAAGGACAGCCAGAGTCAGCGGCACAGCCTTCGAAACACCAAGAGGAGGACGATGAGCTGTTCGAATCACAAGAAGGAGAACAGAAAGAAACCAGCGAAGGACTGCAAGAGTCACCGCCATCCGCTAAAGTTGGGGAACCGCCACGAACCACCTCAGAAAACCCAATCGAGTGTCCACACTGCCCGCAATCTTTTGTTCATCAATTTCATCTGAATATCCACATACGAAAACACACAGGGGAACGGCCCTACAAATGTTTCGAGTGTGGCAAAGGTTTTACAGCGCTCAGCCAGCTAAATCGTCACTGTACAACGCACACAGGGGAACGGCCCTACAAATGTTCACACTGTAACAAAACCTTTGCTCGGAATGCGCATCTCAAGGAACACATGCGGACTCATACTAGTGTACGGCCACATGTCTGTCCCATATGCAGCAAGGCGTTTTCCAGGCTTCAAGTTCTAAAATATCACTGTTACAAAATGCATCCCACTTTAGTGGTCAATTCTAAGCTGGAAGAGCAAGAGGAGAAGCACAAGTGTCTCGAGTGCAACAAGAAGTTTCAGTATTCCAGCCTCTTGAAGCGCCACATTAGAATACACACTGGCGAACGGCCCTACGCCTGTGCAAACTGTTCCAAAACCTTTGGTTCGTCCTCACATCTCAAGGAACACATGCGAACGCACTCTAGCAAATGGACCCATATATGTTCCATATGCAGGCAAGCGTTTTCCAGATCTCAAAGTCTGAAAGCCCACACGAGCAAAATGCATCCCAAAGAGCTAGAAGAGGCAGAAGAGATATGCCCGCCAGAATCTTAAACATAGGATTAGCTGCTCTATTTCAAATTTAATTAAATTTCTTTATTATGTATTTGTAAAAACATCGTTATAAAAATGTAACGGCTAAGGTAATTAGTTAAAGATTTTATGGTGGAAAATTAAAGGTTTTTCTTGTTGTATGAAACTATTATAAGCATACAGGGAAAATGAATATTTAGCAATTTATTAATTTCACTGTTCAAATAAATCATACGGTATCGATATTTTAGTAAACATAAGTAAATGTAATAAACGATGTTTCATCGATACTGAGCTCGTTTGGATATTTTCAAATACAAACTACGATATTTTCTTACGCCTGCAGTAAACGATGTTTTATCGATGTTTAATACTCATACACCTGCACATACACCTTTTGCTCTGTTACCTTTGTTCTAAAATGGTAATAATTTTGTAAACAAACAACATGGAAACACAAACATCAACCTCAGGATCCTGCGGACATCACTGACCATAATGCAACTGAGGTGGGCATCCGAGTTTAGATCCCGATTAGATAGAGAATCAGCAGCTGAATGAAAGACTCGCGTTGCCTTAATATAGGCGCACTGAACGAAACAGTTCAAAACACACGAACCATTGCTGTGACATGGACACTGTTGCAGTTAAGATAGAACATGAGGAAACGCCAGAAGAGCAGTCACTGTTCGAAGTTGGAGTGGGCTGTGACAAAATACAGGTGAAAGATGAGCAGACCCAGTGTGTTTACGAAATTTACACAGACATTGAGGCGGACTGTGTGAAAACGGAGGAGCAAGATGAGTTCTCCGAAACGCCAGTGGAGATGTCACAGCAGCTTGACTACGATCTTCACACAGACATTGAAGTGCACCACATAAAAATTGAGGAAGAAGAGGAAGGACCACTGCCACCAAGAGAAGTTGAGGTAGACGAAACTCTGGAAGCAAATGACAAATCCAAGTCCACCACGTGCGCCTTGTGTGGGAAGATGTTTAAGTATCCTTCGCTTATGTTGAATCACATGCGAAGCCATACGGGCGAAAAGCCATTTCAGTGTCCCTACTGCCCAAAGAAATTTGGACATGAAAGCGGTCTTAATGCTCACAAGAAGAGACACTCTGGCGAACGACCCCACAAATGCCCGCATTGCCCAAAGGCATTTGGACAGAAGAACCACCTCCAGGATCATATTCGCATGCATACAGGCGAACGACCGTACCAGTGTCCATACTGTCCAAAGACATATGGCGTACAATCGTGTCTCCAGATTCACCTGCGAACGCATACTGGTGAGCTGCCGTACCAGTGTCCGCATTGCCCAAAGGCTTTTTCGGTGCACTCCAGCCTCAATTATCATGTGCGGAGTCACACTGGCGACCGGCCGTACAAGTGTTCTCAGTGCCCAAGGGCTTTCCCAAGGCCCTGCACTCTGCGGGATCACATGCGAACACACACTGGCGAACGGCCTTTTAATTGCACAAACTGTGACAATGCTTTTACCACAGTTGGAGCTCTCAAGAAGCACTGCAATCGAATGCACGCCAACGAAGATGATGGTTCCAAGCTGGAGAAGGAGGAGTCGAGTTAATAGCTGCACCTGTCCAAAGGATAATGAAGATACTGTTAATTGTTTATCGGCTTTCCTTTAATTAAAAGTGAGCGAGCGAGTCAGCCTTTGGTTGGGCGGGTCGCTACAAGCCTGGGGTTCGCAGAGTCGAGGGTTAGTCAAGGGTTAGCCAAGGGAACTTTGGTCAATGAAAAGATGTACATGATGAAAACAGACCTCGATAGTCGACTGGAAATAATTTATAATATAATAATATTTATTATATTGTTACAAATTGTGAAATAAAACTGAAGAAAAATGTTTGAAACTTTTAAAAGAGGTTCGTTTATTTTGTGGGAACTTATTCTTGAAAACTCTGTATTTTTTGGGAAAATAAAGTCCAAAAGGCTTAACCGTATAATTATGACGAAATTTGTATGTTGCATCTTGAGGCTAGGTTCAAATGGGCCAACCATTCTATTAAGCTTTTAGAATTCTAATTTGCTAACCTTTTCAGGTTTGGTTTAAAATGGTTAAAAGGTGTTAATGCAAACCCTGTATATGTGAGTGCATATTTGCACGCCTGACATTTTAGGTTTAAAGGTTTAGTAAGAGTTTTGGAACCTGAACATATTTTCAATATGCGTCGCTTTGAGATAACACACATATGTTTTTCCTCAGGCCTATCGTTTTGCCTGTTATAACACCTGCATAGTTTAACATTTCAGATAACAGAGCACTGTTAACGGCACTTGGCCAAATTAATAACATTGCCCCAGCATCAACGCTCTCTTATGCTGTTAAATTGCTTTTATACCCTGTACCTATGGTACAAGGGTATGTTAGGCAATGTTCGTCTGTCCAAATGTATGAAAATCTATAAATGTATGAAAATTTGGATTATTATTTTCTATAAGCCTACTTTAGTGTTTTTTGTTTTTCATTAGAATTGAACCAAATTAAGGGCTTATGTGCCCCAAAGGAGGCATCTAAGTCAACTGACCATAAAACCGATATTTTGGGAATGAACACAAATTGTTTGTATTTCCTTCAAATCGAACCAACTTTGGTTTGAATCCTTTTTGGGGGGTCTCAAGTCCATTGGCCTAAGTTGATCAAGAGCGGTCTGCTACAATATTATTGTAGAGTTTATTAGGTACAGGGTATTTTACTGTCGACTCAAGCGTTCTTACTTCTCTTTTTATGTATCTTGATTTATCCAACAACATTACCGCACAGCAGCACATATGCACACACACACACACACGCACACATGCACACAAACAGAAGTGCCGGTTAGAGTAGGCCGCCGCCACGCTGTTGCCACTTCCACTTGACATTGAAATTGAGCAAAAAATGTAGCGTGGTCTGTTCGCGCTCTAGTACGTCGCACGCCCCCTCTCAATCTTTTGTATATGTGCGTGATGTTGGTGCCTGTTTGTGTATGTGTGTGTATGCGGGTGGGGACCCCCAGTCGCAACGACCCAGTTGGAACAAATTCATGATTAACAGTTCTGTGTTCAGTATGGAGGCATCAAAAGAGAGCAGCTGCTATAATTTTTGGGCCTGGCTATACTTTATTATTATTAGGACAAAGCGTTCCTTTTATAATAACATGAACTCTGAGCCTGGTCCTACTGGGCTGGTCCCTCTACGCCTGTGCATATAAAAACGCTGTAGGGTCTACAGTTGGCAATCAGTCAGGGCCAGGTTTTAGCTTCGCTCGCGCTCATTCTCCGCTCATTCGCTTTTCATCCGTTGGCCGAGTTGCCGGTGCCGGTTTCTTGTTCTTGTACACGTGTCTGTGCCTGTGTCTGTGCCAGCGTGCGTGTGTGTGCCGCTTCATTCGTTTAATTACCTCCACCCCCAAATTTTGGATACATTTACGAGCCATAGCCTGCACAGCTGGCCGGCCACAGTTAAAAGATTATTTGTATTGTAAATTTGTGAAAAGTGAAAAAGAGCGTTTGTGTTTGTGTGCAAGAAAAGGAAGAAGAACACCAACAACAACAACAACAACAGCAACAGATTTCCTTGCCAGGCATTGCAGAGGAGGAAGCGCTACAGGTGGGTGCATGGTATGCTGTTGCCCTGTCTGCGGCGCCCCGTTTGTTAAGCGGTGATGTAATAATATATATAAGCCAGGTTGTGTTCGTATCCTTGCTTGGCAAAAGGGAATTGTTGTAATGAAGGAAGCAAACAATCAAACTACAACTACGCAGGGCGTGTCCAGAGGTCCCCTAAAATGATATCATGCCAGGCCGGTGTTGTTTGCGGTTGGTCACTCAGTTTTGGTCACCACCACAACAATGCCAAACGCCAACAACAACAACAGTTAGGAACTGTAATTTGGCCTAGTGACGAAAGCAATCAAATGACGTTAAACGTATGCGAAAGTTTGAAAGTTATCGGAAATATAACACTAGATTAACCATGCCGATAATTGGATCAAGAAATACTGATCAGGATTGTACTTGATAAGGTTTGAAAAGCAATTTCCTAAAAAGAAATTAATTCCAGTTTCAAAATTCTTAGTAAACATTTCAACCTAGCATAATAGTTTGATTAGCTTGGGGAACTTTGACGATGTAAAATCAATCTCCATCACTAAGAAGATGCCATAATTCTTTCAGCCGAAGCTGGAAATTCCCTACCGACACTAGACTGCTGCTGACGATTTCCATATGAATATGTAAATGGGAAGCATATTGTGTACTAACAGGAGGCGGGGGCAAATGGAATTTCGAGAACCCAAGCCATTATCGTTACCATTCAAAGCCATCCAACAGCAACAGCACCCATATCAGATAAACACAATTAAGTTTATTGTTGTCAAAGCCAAGAATATAAACGAATTGCACTCGAAGGGGCATAATAGTGTGTGTGCGTGTGTGTGTGTGCACTGATTGTGTACTAATTTGTCAATGTGAGATATGTAAATGTGAAATTAGCAGTTGTTGAATTGACACTTGAATTGGTTAAATTGGAATATAACTCATATCAGAGCCAACCCAAGCGAAGCCAGGACAAGAGAAGCCAAGCCAAGCCAAGTCAAGCCGCTGTCTGTATCTGGTATCTGAGCTGATATCAGAGATCAGGTTCAAGGTGAAGGGAACGCCGCGTTTAAAGCTAAATTTGTGTCATTTAACAAAGTTAAACACGCCACCGCCGCTATAATCGTGTATAATCGTGCCACAACAAATCGGACTTGTTGGAAAACTATGTAGATATGTAAAACAACACACCTATGGAGAGAGTGCTTTACTTCTAAACGAAACACGAAACATACAAAGTAGTGGCAGTTGGAGAATGCTCGTAATGAGTTGCCTCCCCTCCTTATCATCATTGTTTGTTTGTTTGTTTGTCTTTCTGCTGTGCTGCATAATCAAGATTACACACATATTCACATATTTGCATGCATACTTATGACTTCTGTGGGTCTACTACTGCTGAGAGGGGCTGACGCACGCCCCCCTGCTTCTTCTTCAACTACATATGTAGTCATACATGTGTGTATAAGCCGTCTTATGTTTGCTCTTGTTGTTGTTAGTTCTGAGAAATTGAATTTTTGGTTTTATTGTTTTATATTGCATGACAGATTGCTGTTGCTGCCGTAGTTGTTGTTGTTGTGATTGTACACTGGCCCATAGGGTATTACTATGATGTCAAGATATTTGCTGCCTTTGATATTTCCATCCTAATAGTAAAATTACGATTGTTTTTGCTCTTCAAAATATTCTCCATGTGGCTTAATTTGCATAACATTGTGTTAACATGAGGCCATAAGAGCAGAGACAAGAATGAACTCAATGGATCGAATGATGTGATGCTGATTGACAGAGGGATCGGTAGAAGATGAATTTCATCTTAGAAACGCTGGAGAAGAAAGCATATCCCCCCTGTGAAACGCTGGGTTAAAGGCAAAGTGATGTCGATAAAGATGCTCAAGGCTGAGGGCACTTGCATGAATGTTAATTAACAGCGAATGTTAAAATTCCCTAGGCACCTTTTCCTTTCTTTGCACTCATTGCCACTTTAACAGAGGCAAAGAGCATTTGACTCTAAGAAGCAGAGTTGACGGTCTGTATATAGTTTGTCTATGATGTCGACAGTTACAATGTAAGAAGACGAATCAGTGCTAGGCCAATATATTACCCCATCAATCTTCTACATATGTACGTGCACACTACGAGGTGTACATATTACTCACAAATGATCAAATTTTGATAGTTACAACAAATGCACTTTCCTTATTTGTATGTATCTGTACCCACTTAACCTAATTGACCCCAATCGGCCATTAAATATATACATATATATATGTACTTAGAGAAAAGTTGACGGGTTAAATGAAAGCCTGAACTTAACGAGTTCAGAACCAATTAAATATGTATATATAAACAGGGTCAATATCGTAACTAGAGTGCGATCTTTTATTGCTTTCTGTAAGGAGCTATGATTTCAGATCGTTAGAAGATTCAAGTTGTGTTTCTTTTGCAAATTCAAGATAGTAAAACCATGTAAGGGTATTCAAAATATCTTTCAACTGATGCTAGTTTAAGTCTTCTACTTCTTCCGCCTATGAGTTTAAGCAAACACCGTCTTGGGTATCTAGACTGCTGTGATGTCATGTGCGTATGTGTGTGTGTGTGTGTGTGTGTGTCTGTGTTTCCATTTCTAGAGTACACGTGATTACGTTTACGTGGCGCTCTCTTCTATGCTGTTCGTGTTCTATCGGAGACTGTGAGAGAGAGAGAGAGAGCTTTGCGCATACCAAGGCGGTGCTAATTAAGTGTTCCATCCAGCTCAGGCCGTAAAAGCGGGTTTACGAGCGTGTAGTATTTGGTGCCGGCCGGCAATTGAGATTGAGAGCGGTGCCAGGCCAGATACCAATACGTTGCTAATTGTGACTAATTGACACCAAATCGTCTCTGATAGAGGTAAACATTTGGTGATAAAGATAAACCATAGGGCTCATGAGTAAAAGAGATACGAGGGTTAAATCTGTCCATGTCTTGGAGGCTTCTTGCAGACATCTGCTGAGGTCTCCTTCTGCATCCCATAGATAAATACAACAAATGGCGAAGCTAAACAATAACTCAAAGAAGTATCCAACTATATAATGTACATATTCTTGATCAGCACAACAGATATAGTCTTTGCCCCAGCTTGATCAACATTAGGTTCAGTTGCGTTTTGAATATCAAGGATCAAGTGGCGCAATCAAGTGTCACCACTTCTCACATATATGGCTGCACCCTCATCATAATAGTGCTCCCAGTGATTCATCGACCCCCACACCGTTTACTAGGAAAGATTCTTAAACAACACTCGACACCGTCCCGTCTCAGCCAAATCAACTTTCATTTCTACGTATTCTCTTAAACAATAACAATTTGTAGTAACAGTAATATCATTCCAGCTCATTACAGGGGAGTTCATTTGTCGCCATCGCCCTCCTTGAATATCTTGCTTTCTGCCTCCATGTAGACAACGTTATCACTGGTCGCATCCTCGTTCTCCTCGTCGAGCAGGCAATAAATGCTATCCGATTCCTGCTTGATGATCTCGTTGCCCAGTTTCTTCCAGAAGGGGCGGCAGCGATTCTTCCACTGACGCAGATTGAAGAAGGCGCAGTACTGTCTGGTCGATGCCTTCAGCATGGCCATGTAGAGCGGTGTGATCTCATCGGCCATCAGCTTGGCCATCAAATAGTTGGCCGTCTTCTTGCTGTGGGCATCGTTGAAGTCGATATAGATTTTCTTGGCCTGTTCGTAGCACTTCTTGGCGATGCTCGTCATGCGTGTGTCCCTGGCAAATATTTTGCCCAGGCTGAGCAGGATTTCCGCCTCGCAATCCGGATGGCTGTAGATACGTGAGAGGCGCAGGGCGCGTTTGTAGTTGGCAATGGCCTTGGCGTCATTGTCGAAGCTGTGCTTGACAAGGGGGGGTTACAGGTGGATGCAGCTGCGTATGCAAACCATGACTTACTTCTCCGAGCACTGTCCTTGCAGCAGATAGTACTTGATGTTCAGCTTGACGAATCTGTACTCCGAGCAGGTAACAATGTACGGACGAATCTGCTGCAGGCACGCCTGGGCATTGGTGTAGTCGCCCATTTCCATGTAAAAGAAGGCACGCTCCAAATAGGTATCCACAAAGATGTCCAGGTTCTTTTGGGGTCCAACTGAAATAAACGAGAAGTGATTAATGGAGGCGACTGGAGTTCCCAATGAAAACCAGGCTTACGTTCTGCAATGAGCACCGAAGCCTTTACGGACATGGCTATGGCCTCCTCTGGCTGCTGGCGCACAATGTGTTGGCCCTGAATGAGCATCTGTCGTGCCAGATTCTTGGCCACCAGCTCGTGTAGGGTGAGAAAGTCGGCATCACGCGTATCCTGCTCAGCCTCCCAATCATGTCCCCTCGCCAGGCCCAGAGTGATTTCCAGATAGCTAATGGCATTCTCCCGCTGCTCGCTTCGCTCCAAGTACATAGCGTAGGTGAAGTAGATGCGCGCTATCATTTCCGCAGCATCGCCTTCCTTGCCCGCTACATCATGGCACAGCGAGACAATCCTCTCCATGATCGCATTCAAGGCGTACTCGTACTGCTGTCTGTAGGGCTCCAGCAGCAGCATGGTCTCGTAGAAAAGAGTGTAGCATTCCTTGTAGCCCTTGATCTTGTGTTTGACCACCGCCAGCTCGGCCTGTTTCAATTTATCAATCACCTTGTACAGCAAGGGGCGGTCATCGGTGATCCTGGCCCGTATGATGATGGATTCATAGAGTGTCTGCTCCTTCTCGGCCAAGCAGCGCAGAAACTCGGGCAGCATATGGCAGCCCTCACGATGCACTTCATCCTGCAGAGCCTCGTAGATGGGACCCTCTTTGCGACGCGCATCATTGTACGTCAGCTTCTCGATGCCCTTGCGTATGTGCTCACGATCGAAGACGATCTCGCGAAAGGCGCGATGCGGCAGCTTGGCCTTCACTTGGCGCTCAATGCGCATAATTTCCTGTTGGCGTTTCGACATGATTTTAAACGCAGAATTAAGGGCAGTTCAAAAATGTATATACGTATTGTTGTTTTATTGAATTAGAAAACAATGAATGGGAAAATCTAGGGCTACTAGGAGTAAACGACAGGGGAAATTAAGAAAGAACTTTGTTTTCGCTTCCATTGAACAAAATTTGAATTGTGCTTACAGTTTGGGTTTGTGTCTCAGCTGCAGTACCAGTCTGCTGCCACATAGTGGATCCACAACTGTACAGTTTGAAGTACTGTTGAGTAACAGAAAACGTTACAGACAGCTGTAAAGTGCGCGCATTTTTCGAATGTAATGTAAACGCCATGGCGCAAATTTTAACAGGGAAAGCATAATTTGTAGCACTTCAAGTGATTTAAGTTAAGCTCGAAAGCGTCAATGAACCTTAGCAAAATTTTGAACTGCAACTGGCGCTGGAAGATTGGGGTTAGTGACGTCGAGCCCTAGATGCACTTACTCACTGCTATGGCTTCTTCTATTCGCTTGACAGCAGATAATGCTGTTCAAGTGCTCCACTTGAATAGTTGTTACCACTACTTGTTCGAACGCCGTCGCCGTCTAACCGCAAACCAATTCAACTGCTTTCATTCTTTGAATCGATCCCAGCATGGCCAGCGTGGACACAAGTTTCATACCCGATCTACCCGCGGGCGGACCCCTGGCGGTCTATCGCAAGCGTGCCAACTTTGACTGGAAGCGTCTGCGTCTGATCTTTGAAAAGGAGCAGGCGCTGCGCATCAAGGTGAGTCACAGCTGTGTTTCGGAGCAACACCTGCGTCTTAACCATGTCCACGCTTTTGCAGTATAAGGTATGGCGGCGCCTGGAGAATGATCAGCTCTTTGCCCACGCCTCGCAAACCCTGCCCATAGATGAGCAGAAGCGTCTGTGCGCCTTGCAGGTGAATCGCATGAAGCAGCTGGATCTGGTGCCCAAGGAAATCGACCGCCTGAACTTCTCGGCCAAGACCAAGTATCTGATGTACATCAACGAGGCGCTGGCCAGCTATTCGCCCAGTCTGTCCGTCAAGATAGCGCTGGGCGTGGGTCTGTTCAACAATGCCATACGTGCCATGGGCACGGAGAAGCACCAGAAGTACATTGACGCCGCCTGGAATCGGGATGTCATCACTTGTCTGGCCATCACGGAACTCTCGCACGGCAGCAACACGAAGCGCGTACGCACTACGGCCACCTACGATCCGAGCACCCAGGAATTCATCATCAACACCCCCGACTTTGAGGCGGCCAAGTGCTGGGTGGGCAATCTGGGCAAGACGGCCACGGTGGCCATGACCTTTGCCAATCTGTACACGGCAGATGGGCAGAATCATGGCCTGCATGGCTTTCTCATCCCCATTCGCGATCCCAAGACCTTGCTCTCATATCCGGGCGTGCTCGTCGGGGACATCGGCGAGAAGTGCGGCCTCAATGGCATTGACAATGGATTTGTGGTGTTCACCAACTACCGAATTCCACGTGACAATCTTCTGAATCGCACCAGCGATATAACACCCGAGGGTGTCTATGAGAGCGTCTTCACCGAACCAGGCAAGGTGCTCGGGGCGGCGCTTGAGAGTTTCTCTGCCGGACGCATTGGCATCATGCAGGAGTCGGCCAACACGCTGTGCTGTGCTGCGGTCATTGCCGTGCGCTATGCGGCAGTGCGCAAGCAGTTTGGACCGGAACGACATGGCGAGGAGATGGCCATACTCGAGTATCAGCTGCATGTGAGTGGACTGTGCTGGCAGTGACTGAGCCATTTGATGATTTCTTGTCTCCCCGACAGCAATATCGCATTTTCCCCTATCTGGCCGCTGCCTGTGTGCAGAAGGTGTATGTGGAGGAGCTGACCAGCACGTATTTGGAGATCATAGCACGCTCCCAGGCGGATGGCAATGGATTCGATGAGCTGGTAGGTTGACTGGACGCCACATTCATTGCATTCATTGCTTTAACAACACCCTCTGCTGATCCTCCTCATCGTAGACCCAGAATGCTGCTGAGATACACGCCTTGGTTTCAGCATCGAAGCCTCGCATCACCTGGTCGGCTCGCGATGCCATACAGGAGGCTCGTGAGGCGTGCGGCGGCCATGGCTATTTGCGTGCCGCCAAGCTCGGGCAGATGCGCACCGATCACGATCCCCTGTGCACCTACGAGGGCGACAACAATGTGCTGGGTCAGCAGGCCTCCAATTGGCTGCTCCGTCAGTGGGCCGCCACGCAGCCGGAGACGCCCATAGGCAGTGTGAAGTTCCTAGAGCGACGTGAAAAACTATTGCGTCTGCAGTACTCGGACCTGGTGCAGCAGTCGCCCCTTAGCAGCTGGGAGTGTAAGTGGAAATGGAGTAGAGTAGAGGCTCACCATAGTGACGACTAACATCTTCTCCTTGCAGTTGCGCTCAGCTGCTACGAGTGGCTCCTGTGCCACCTGATGTCGCACACCGCCTCCCACATCGAGGCCCAACTGGCAGCGGGCGCCGATCGCTTCGAGGCTCGCAACAACTCGCAGGTGGCTGGCGCCCGAGAGCTGTCCTTGGCCTATGCCGAGTACTTTGCGCTCAGTCGCTATGTGGCCCATGTGCGTCAGCTGAGCGTGGATGAATCTTATAGCCGCGTGCTGCGCCTGGTGTACGATGTGTATGCCATGTGGCTGCTGGAGCAGCACATGACCACCTTCTATGTAGGTGGCTTTGCTGCGGGCAACGCATTTGCCGGCGCTGTAAGGCAGCTGCTGCTCGAGAGCTGCCTGCAGCTGAAGGATGTGGCCGTTAGTGTGGCGGATGCTATTTCACCGCCCGACTTTGCCCTCAACTCGGTGATAGCGCGAGCCGACGGACTGCTCTACGAGAATCTACAAAACGAATTTATGACCAACGAGGGGGCCTTCCAGCGGCCCACATGGTGGCGCGAGGTGATCATACCGCCACCACTACAGGAGAAGTCCAAGCTTTAGACGAGCAGTGGCTGAGCGGTTGAGCGGGTTTTGTTTTTCTTTTCTCTGGCGTGGGACAACAACAAGTGCCTGGACAATGAGCGTTTTCGGAAGTTTTAATTGATATTGTGATTGCCGCCCTCATACATACATATACATATGCATATACATATATACATATACATACCTATATAGATATATGAACTATATCGTAGACACACATTGAGTATATTAAGATCCAATCTGTTGCTAGTTATATCGACTTGAATGAATAAAGAAATATTCATAGAATGCATTCACAAGGCTTAGATTTCAGTTGAGTTGGAATCGGGATCGTCCTGCCAGTTGTTATTTACAGGTCCCGAAATTAGGTTAGGTTAAGTCAGACGACCCTAATGGGGTCATGCATAGGCGAGAGTAGGCCCTTATATATATTATTAAAGCTTTATGGAGAATGAAAATGATTTGATGATATGAAATAGGGATGGGGCCGCGGAATCTAGAATCTAGCGATCTAGGAATCTAGAGATTAGGAGAAATGAATGTGTATTTGTATACCTTAGAATGAAGATAGAGGAAAACTCAACGGCTACTTGATTAATTTCCTTTTTGTTGACTAATTGGGGTGTTTTGAAGGTTCAGCAAAAGCGCTTTACTTGTTTTTAGCCAAAAGGCATCAAGCGCAGTCATTAGCAGAGAATATACACATTACACATTCATCTAAGTACATAGGTCATAATATAAGCTCTGTATTAATTGTGTAGGTGTCTGTGTATATTTTTGTGTTAGACAGTTTCTCCTTTAAGCAATTAAGCTATAAATGGTTCCCTATCCAAAAACAAAAAAGAAACAATCTTATGTAAAGCAAACCACGACGCAAACAAAGCTTCCAGCAAACAGACGAGTTTATAAAAAAATGAAAGCTATATTTACGCTTGACGAAGCTTGAATACACTTCAGACCAAGTGTGAGAGCAGGCTCAAGGTCGTAAGCAAGCAATGCAGCCTTTGAAAGGCATTAGAAGTCCATTGGAATTCGGGAGTTCAGCCGCATCAAACTGTATTTAATAACAATTAATATTTAATAACAGTAAAGATAACAGTAAAGATAGATTCTAAAGTCTCATACGAAAGCAGTCACATCTCTCATTAGGTGTCTTGGTGCTCCATTGTATGCTGCAAGATCACTTCAAAATCAGTTAATGTTAAACCCTCACATAACATTACTCTCATAATATCAATCCAATTGCAGTATGTTAACTGATAACAGCAAGTGCATTAATATTGCTATGTAAACTCATAAAAGTAATGTCTATCCAATTGCAGTATGTTAACTAATAACAGCAAGTGCATTGATATTGCTATGTAAACCCTCATAATGTCAATCCTATTGCAGTATGTTAACTAATAACAGTAAGTGCATTGATGTTGCTTTGTAAACTGCTCTCATTATGCTAATCTCACTGTCATTTATGTGAACTTGAATTCGCACCATGTTAACCATGGGGGGGTTCATGTGAAGGTCTTAGCTTACATTTGTACATGAAATCATTGAACACGACATTTGGAACTGATCTAACTCTTTGATATCCGCTATCTCCACGAATTAGTTGATTTGAGCACCAAAATTCGTTTAGTAGCCACGTTAGGAGGTCCAGTATCATATTTGGTTGCTTTTATATATTTGAGAAAACGTAGAAAGAAGCGTTTTCGAATATCAAATGTAAATTTATTATGCATCAGAATCTTAAGATGAACTATCCTAGGCATCTGTACTCCTACTTAATGTACATCTGTACTCCCTTCATTTGTTACATTGTAAGCAACATGGCATAATTATAGTACCCCATTCTTTTGAGGGCACTAAAACAAAAAACTACCTTTTATTATAATTAGTCAGCGGATACAGAAGCTCCCAAGCAGCCAGTGATTTACATACATACATTGTACACACACTTATATATATATATATATCAAAACATATAGAGAGCTAACGACATCATCGCCCCAAGGTGTCTCCCAAGCGGCACCTCGGGCTCAGGCCAGTTAGCCCGTTTATAAGAGGTTCTGGGCTCACCTGTTCCTCATAAGTTGCCAAGTTGCCGCACAGTGAAGACGTGCGCGAGAGATTTCAAAGAAGAAGAACCTGAACCTGGTCGAGAGTCGTTTTAGCACAAACAGTTTACCCAAAATCGAAAGCCAAGTGAGTCGTGTGAGACAATCAAAAATAACAAAATGAGAACCGCGAATAGAGAACTGAGCGGCCCAGACCAGACCGGCCGCGGCTCCCTCGAATCTAGAAATCAGCGCATCATCGCTTGTGTTGTGGTTCTATAACATTGTTGGTTTTGCGAATCTGTGGCGCAGTATTGTTTCGTTTTTCAAGTTCTATGGTACGAGAACGAGTCTGAGAGTGGGGGAAACGGAAGCCATCTCAACGACATCACAGAGATCAGAGAGATGGGTACACACCCATGTTGTGTTTTGGTTATCAGCATAAATAGTTCGATGTTTTGTAGCATTGTGAATTACATGATCTCCTCGACTCGAATGTCAATGTTATATGGCATTGTAAGGAGTCCGGAAATAACAGTGATATAATGTTTCAGAGATATATATAGAATTCAATATATTTGATCAATATTTTCGGATATTGATATTGTTGGAGAACAAAGCAAGCAGTGTGAATCATGCAAAAACATGCTAATGAAGACATTTAGAAGGGTGAAGCAGGGGGCAGCATGAAGATGGGAAAAGTACTAAACAGCCCATCTTTAAGCCTGATTCAAGAGTTTCTTTGTTCTCTAATATAGATAAATATACACACATATATATTAGGCCAGACCACTCATAAGCAATCAGAATAGAGACCACTTTAAATATGTTCTGAAAGTTGACAATCTAATTTGAATTTTACGAGCAAAAGCTTAATTGGTCAATTTTATTGAACTCGTAAATGTCATATTGTTGTTATTCATACATTCGTCATAAACAAACAACAAATGACAAAACTATAATACCCTCTGCAAGGGTATAAATAGAGGCAGAGGCATTCTATAGCTTCTATGTTTTCGCAAGAAAAGTATCTCTAAGACATCTTCTCTGGAAAGTAGAATTAATGGGCAGGCAATGGCTCCCAGAGTTCTTCAGCTAAGTCGCAATTGAAGAACATGAAGCTGCAGAAGAAGCTCACAAAGCAGAATATTTCTATTAAGCAACAAATGCATACACATGGTGTGTGATTCCGTCGAATGGTAGCCTTTGTTGTAGATGTTGTTGTAATGCTTCCGATTGAAAAATTGCTGCCCATCGCTGGTTTAAGGCAAGTCCAAAAATAATTTTGTGAAAACAAAAGTTGACTGAATCTTCCGGTAGCTGTCAGCGGCAACAAAAAGATGGGAAAACTGGCCTTTGTGTTCTGACTGAATCTTCAAGTGGCTGAGAACTAGTCATTCTGTTCCAATCCTGATCAAATTTAGAAACATTTATGGTTAAGTTACTATAAAAGACAAAATTCGAAATTTCAATCTCAAAGGGAGATTCCCATCTCATCAAACTGCCATAATTGATGTTTGTTATTGCTATAAAACTTGTATAGCTTTTATAGCATCTCAGCTTTCTTTGCTAATTTGCTTTTGTTTCGTAATCAGCAAAGACACAGGAGCGCTGTTCCATAAAGAAATCAGTGTAAATGGAAAGACGGCGTAAATTGATTGAAATTTATAAATATTCAAATGTGGCTGAGGCTCTTTAGACCGGTTGGTAAAAACCAAAATTTATATTTAATTAGAACACCGCGAAATTTCCCCCCAAGATTAAGCAATATTGCCAAAATATAATTATTAAATATTGACAGAAACTGTCTGTGTGCCGCCGCATGATAAGCAAAAAAGTTCGGACAATAAGTTTAAACAACAAATTGCTGAACAAAATGCGCACCACAGATCAACACATTACCATTAATATTGTTATTAATCTCCGAGCATCTAGAAGAAGAGCAGCAGCGTAGAAACCGGTTGCCAGATATACATCTATATCTTCTTCGTAGACCTCTGCCAGCGAAGCGAGTCAATTGTCAATAAAGAAATCCATTAATTTACATTTCGGGGATTTCCGTTGCGTCGCTCAATTTGTAGCTAAAACCCTTTCTTACATCGTGTCCATAATTTTTGCATTATCATTAATTGAGAAATCGTGTAAGGGCAATTAGATGGGCTTCAGAATGCAACAACACAATTTATGAGCTGGACAGAGTATAATTGTGGGTTTGGATTTGAATGAAGCTCGTGTGGGTTGCATAGACTAGTTCCGGTTTAGTGGGGGAGGCGGCTCTAGGAGAAGCTCTACAAATGCCAATGACCCCTGAGAATCTATCGCTTCCCCTTCTCTTTGTATTGTTCAGGCTTATGTAAGGTGTTGGACTGCTAACGATATGACTGAGAAAGCAGTTGAACAATGCCGGCTAGGTCACATGTAATTCACATTGATTGAGGATGCATCTTTAGCTGTGCTTAGAATGTTTTCATTTTATCTGAAGAACTCACTCCCAAAACACGTTCTTAAGTTCTCAATTCCATTGGTTTCATCTTCAGTTTCTATCAAAATCGAAATCCAAACTTTTTCTTGTATGTCCTAAATGCGTATGATCTAATAAGATGTGGAAACTCGTACTGATTTGTATAGTGATGAGCGCCCTAAACAGCGAAGGCTCAACGTGTAAGTACAGATATGCTCTAAGTACAGTTGAGCCAAAACATAACCTCTCCATTTCCCTTACAGCCCGTCAAACGCAGCGTCGACGACGCACGCCCAGCTATGCTGGTGGCTATGCCGGTGGTTATGCCAGCAGCGGTGCCGGCGCAGGTGGTTATACCGGCACCTATAACGGTGGTGGTGGTGTCTACAGCGACTATGATGATTATGATGGCTTTGCTCCCAACTTTGGCATCATCGATCCCTATGTGTTCCATCAGCAGCTGACCAATCACATTCTGGCCCAGAACTACGCGAATCAACAGTGAGATTACCTTGAGATTACATTATTTGCCCTCCAGTGGTTGAGGTTTTAAGGGTGCGGTCCTAGGCTAACGTCTCCTAACCAAGCTTGTAATCTATTCTTTTAGAGCTGTAACGGGTTTGGCCACTGCTGGCAATGCTTATGCATCGGCGGATGCATCCCTAAGCACTGATGACACGTAATTACTTTCTGCTTTCACTAATCCCTAGATACCTAGATCAATAGATCCTTAATAACTAGAATATCGCTTGGTATTATGAGTTTGTTTGCTAAATGGAATCTATCATACATTCCCATACAGTCGCATCCAGCAACAGATTGCCGCTCAGCAGGCCTACCATGACAACCTAGTGCGTCAGAATCGCTACAAGGGCGGCTCAAGTGGAGCAAGCAACTCGCATCGCTATGCGCCTAGCTATGCTGTTGCCTCCGGCTCGATTGGACCAAATGGCCATAGACAGACGGCCTATATCAATCCCGCCAATCCGGTGAGTTTTGCTTCAATGAAATTAAGCAGATTCAATGACAATATAGAACTTTCTAGTGAAGAGTTGTGATTTGATTGCTTCGGTTTTGAAGGAAGTATTAATGCAATGGAAGGAGGTTGAATTTCAAAGTTATCAATTAGATATTCCCAGGTGTCATAGATGAATATCATATAACTTAGATATTATCATTCAAATTCAGAGCTGTAAAAGAACTATCATATTTCAAAGGAAATGCTTCTTTCAATGCAGAATGATATGCAATCCTCATGTGAAGGGCATATATATTGCTTTTTCTTTCATAATTCCAGAGTAGAATAGCTACAAACTATAGAATTAGTGTACAAAACTAGCGTAGCACGACTTCTGCTGCAATTTCTGATTGTAAACGGGATCAACCTCCGATAAAACTATCCCTTCTCTTCGAAACCTTTGTAATTTGCGAGTGAATACAAGTTCGTTCTTCATTTCACACCATTTTATCAAACTTCAGCTTCCTTTTGATCGTAGCAATCAATTCGTTCAATACAAAATCCAAAAAGGAACGCATGTGAGAGCCAACAAATTGAACATTAGAACAAACTTAGAGTGGAGAAGAACATGTCCCCTTCACTTCCGAAAATTCTGTTCCTATTCTTATTAGGCATTCGGCGTTATTATATCACAAGATGCCATGTTAAAAGGGCATACTATCCTTCCAATTCCTTCAAGTTCTCCCAAGACCGTAAACATTTCTAATTGGAGATTTAAACTAAATGTCGAAAGAGATGGGACTTCTCTTCCAATCTTAAGATTTGCTTCGATAACTTACATGTGTTTCTTGTGATGTTGACCAAAGTCAATCCATTTCTTTATTTAACCAGCGATATATGTACTATAATATCCCCTTTGCTTTTCTCAGGCCACTCCCAACATTGTGAATCGCTTTGGTGGCTCTTCCTCCTCTGGCCATGGCGGCGGCAGCAGCTACAGCAGCAGTTCCAGCTCTGGCGGCGGTGGTGGTGGCTACAAGGGCGTCTCCGTATCCTCGTTCAGTCACAGCAATGGCGATGGCACCAGTCGTCGCGGCGCCCAGACCACCATCAATGACAATGGCAAGGTGACGTCATACTCGGTGCATTCGTAGAGCTCTGCGATATATTGGGAATCAAACAACAGCAACAACAACAACAACAACAACACATGCTACTTCTACATTTATTTTGTGTCTTGCATATTAAACAGCAAAACGCTAACCCCAAATGTGTTATAAATAAACAAAATATACATACATACATACATACAGGCATGCATATATGTATGTATATGTATATGTATTTTATAGCCGAACAAGAGACTTTCTCATCTATGGGGTTTTTACTGTTTGCCAAACTTTCCTTGATTAGAAAGTGTACAAATTTGCTTTCTACTGATAATGCCGCAGCCCAACAACACACACACACAAACACACACACAGACATACTATATATACTTGGCATATAGATTTAGATTCGCAAATCTTGTTGTGCCCTCAAAATATTTCATGACCTTGATTTTGACCAAGCCTCAAGTATATATATACATACATATATACATATATATATATGTAGCTGAATGCACAAAGTTTATCAATTTCCACAGGAAGCTGTCTATGTTTCTGGCAATTTTAATGGATTCATTAAAAATACATTTAATGTCAAATATATATATATATACACTGATATATAAGGCGGCATCCCGTATAATGCTGCGGCAACAGTTCACTTCAGTCCTGTTTGATTTGTGACGTCATAGCCTGGGTAAGTTATCAAATTGTTATCAAATTGTTAGCGAAGTTTATCACAAATTACCCAAAAACATGTTCCCATAATTTCAAACAACATTTCGCCTTTGTTCTCAGAGCCGAAACATCGGAGAACGCGAACGTTTGTTTCCCTTTCTTATCATCTGATCTCATTAATATTTAGCGGAAATAATAAAGCACCGCTGGGTCTTACAATAACAAACATTTACATTAGTTTTTTTTTTTTGTTTGTGTACAAAATAACAAAACCAAAATCGATTCTAGGAAATGGGAATTTCAAAGTAAAACTAAAATTAATACGCAAAAATTGTATAAAAGCACAAAAACAACAAGCTTGGGAGACGACGTTAGTTTGTAAAAGTTTTTACAATTTAAAGTTCAGAGTATGAATTCTTGATCAGCATGATGAGAGTAGTCAATGTAGGTATGACAGTCCGTTTGTTCCTTTACTGGCTGTGCTTGTCCACCTCGAAATCTCAAAAGTTCTGATCTTAAATTTTGTGTACCTTGTTCTGCGTTTGCCTTATCCGAATCGGATAACTATATCATATAGCTGCCTTAGAAACGACTCTTTTTATGATAAACTCTTAGCATGGAAATAGTAGTAGCAGCAGTAGTAGTAGCAGTATTCGATAACCGTCAGCCTAGAAACAGATTGAGGCCTGCTGTCCGCCGGTGAGACCGGCAGAGAGATCTAGTCCAAAGTTGTTCTGGGCATTCAGCTGGCTAGAGCTGACAGAGCTGCCCAAGAGAGAAGATCGTACCACTATATCTATATCTATATCTATACTAAGATATAGTGGTCCGATTTTGACATATGAGCAGCTTAAGGCAGAAAGCTATATAAGCTGTACGAGCTATAAGAGCTCCCATATAACCGACTGATACAGATTAAGCTCTACGTATTCGAATTGCACCGAATTTTGTAGATGTCACTTGTAGAAGACTCCACGTCAGCTGACCGAATTCTAACCGGATTAGATAGCTACATATATCATATAGCTGCCATAGAAATTGCTTGATCACAGTACGAAAAGTATTCAGTTTGCTAGCGCTGTATGTGAGAGAAGGAAAGGGAACGAGAATTAGCATTCTTTCCGAATCAAAGCAGCAGAATGCTGTCCGTCTTTCTCTCTCACACAGAAAGCCAAACACAGACTATATTTATGTATGTTTCTATGTATATATGAATGAATGTATATACATATGTACAAAGTATTTGAAGGAAACAACGAGAGAGAAGCCTAAGCAGCAGAAATCTGTCGACGAGTCTGCCAAGAAGTAGTGCTGGGAGTGCAGCAAAGACGTACTCGAAGACTCCCAGTCCCGATTCCCTTGACCAAATTTAACCAAGATGAAGATACAAAGTTATCCCTTCATATTAAAGCACACACTTTTGTAAGGGTATGTAAGCTTCGGACTACCTAAGTTAGCCTTTCTCCTTGTTAAAGATACTTAGGTCTGCTGATACTCGTTAATCCTTCATATTGAATATGTTGTTTAGTAATGCCAAGTTCTATTTTTATGAAATTACGAACATCATTTATAAGTCATATCAACGGCCTCTATTTGAAATTTGTTGCTGCTACGACTACGAGTATATATATATATATATACATATTCCATGTTCAATGTGCAACTGTACATGGCAACTGTGTCTGTGTGTTGTCACTCATACATAATGTGGCTCAATTCCAAGGTTTCGACACAATAACAATCCCATAGATGCCGCAATTACTTTCATAATTAGTCTTTCTGCACCAATTGCTAGCGCTGAGCTCCAATTCCAATTCCGATTCGAATTCGAGTAAATACTTAGTACACATTATCAGTGCCGGACCCCAATGGCAATGGCAGCAGCCTCATCATCATCATCAGCATCATCATTACGTCTCCCTCTCTCTAGGTCAAGACTCAGACCGTTCAAGTCTGAGCTCTGAGCCAGAGCTATACCTATGTGTTGTGTTTGTACATGGACATGATCTTATGTCTTATCAACTGGGCGACTTCTCATTGAACAATTGAACAAAAAACAGCGCCCGATCGAAGCTCTGAGGTTTTTAAATACGTTGAATCGCCCAGTCCAATCATTAGTACAATTTCAAGCGCGAGCATCGAACGTTTTTTTCCGGAATCAATTCAAAATGAAATCATTGCTAATACTGGCTCTGTGCCTGGCTGCGGTCTGTGCAGGTAAAGTGTGGCTCCAGTTCCAGTTCCTGTTCAACAACAAAGTGCAAGAGATTTTCACAAGTTTTGAGGAAAATGAAATGAAAAGCGAAAAGTAATGGAAGTTTGTGAGAAATCTATATACATGTAAAACATCCTGTTTGACTAACTGTGCGAGTGGTTTATCCCAAAGCATCCGAGCTAGGATTTCCACACAAATCACAGTTGTGTCAAGGCTTCGACTGCAAGTTGGTCAAAACCGAGGTCAAAACTCGTATCCTTATGAAGTTTCCGAAATCTATAAAGGAATATCTATTCCACATATGCGTGCATTGACGATCCTGTGGTCATGTTGCATTATCTTTTCCATGATCTATAGAATCTACACTTTGAATTTGATCAACGAATTCAGAATTCAGATCTGTTGGATCTTTCAAAGGAATGTTTTGGTTCCTTGATAATATAAATCTTGTGTTTTGTAATAACGATGACGTTGTGCCCCACTCAGTGCACTTTTACATAAGGCTAGACACGTGGCGATAAGATTTCCAGTTCTCCATTCCGACTTGAAAACATTCGAAAACTAAAAACTAATCAGAAATCTCACCTCTTTCTCTTTGCAGATGACTTCCACAGCAGGTAAGTGTTGCGTTCATTAGTATTTCGATCTGAGAACTATATATATCTAAATGAAATCTTGTAACTACATCTGGATTATGCCTTAATCTGCGAGTAGACACAAACGCGACGATTTCTATAACCGGTAAGTGCCTTGGATGCAATATTGAAACGAATCCTCTTTTGTGAATTGGCAAAGTTGAAAGTTTTCCTATTGGCAACTTGGTACTAGAACACGAAATCCCACCCAAAATCGAATCGAATGCAATGGTTGACTAACTCCATATATATATATATATATATGTATAGTGTGACTCGCTTTCTAACCCCAACAATTGCTTCCACATTTAGCCACTATAATGCGCACCAGCAAGCTATTGAGACGGCACGCCGTAATGCCTATGGCGCAAGTGGTTCCGGTTCCAGTGGCTATGTAGCTGGTGGCAGCGCCGGTGCGGATCTGTCGCTGGGTGGCGCCAACTTTGGCGCTTCTTTGGGCAACCTGGAGAGCTCTTATGATTCGGTTGGGGCTGTAGAGTCCGCAGACAGCTCTAGCTCCAGCCTGGGCGGTGGTTCAGCCTTTGGTGCCAACAGTGGTGCGGCCTTTGGTGCCAACAGTGGTTCCGCCTTTGGTGCCCAGAATGCCGCTGCCTTCAATGCCCAGAATGCTGCCTCCTTTGGTTCAAACAGCGCCTTCAGCTCAAATGCTGCTTTCCAGACCAGCCACTCGTCCAACTTTGGCGCCTCCTCGGCCCACAATGTGGGCAGCAATGTGGAGTTTGCCGACAACTCGAATGCCGGCACTGAGGTCAACTTTGGCGGCGCTGGCGCCGTCAACTCGGAGTCGCTTCTCTCGAGCAGTGTGCAGCAGGCGGCCCCCGTAACCTACACTGCTCCCGTTAGCACGGGTGGCAACGTGGAGTACTTGCACCATGAGAAGATCGTCTCCGCTGCCCCCCAGCAGATCGTGTACAGCGTGCCCGGCGGTTCCCAGAAGTACGTGCAGCATGTCGAGCGCGTCGTCGAACAGAAGCCCACAGTCCAGTATATCCAAGTGCCAGCGCCTAGCGGCACCTCGGAGCACTACTACCAGCGCAAGGTCACCACGACCGCCTCTGCCCCACAGATCCAGCTGTCCCAGCCCTCGACCAGCTTCAGCTATGGCTCCAACTTGGGTTCCTCTTTCGGCACAAACTCCGCCTTCAAGGTCAACCAGAACGTGGGCTTTGGCAGTAGCTTTGGTCACCAGGCGGGCTCCCAGAGCCAGTTCCAGTCGGGCAGCAACTCTCAGCTGCACCAGCTCATCAACCAGGCCCACCAGACGGCCAAGCAGCAGGCTGCCTCCGGCAGTTCCCTCAGCGGCGGCTCTGGTCTGGCCAGTGCCAACCAGGTGCAACTGGGTGGTGCCAACAGCTTTAACTCCGGCTACGGTTTCAACTCCGCCAGCTCCCTGAACTCTGCCAGCAGCCTGAACTCAGCCAGCTCCCTGAATTCCGCTAGTTCCCTGAATGCGGGTAACAGCGCCTCGCTACTCAGCGGCTCTCTCCTCGGTGGCAGCCAAGGCTCTCTGCTGAGTGGCCAGGTGGGTTCTGTTGGTTCTCTCTTGGGCGGCTCTGCCAGCTCTAGCCAGCTGAATGCCCAGAACAACTTTGGACTGGGTCTCTCTGCCGGTCTCACCGGCGGACAGCAGGCCTCAACCTCAGGCCAATTTGGAGGCATTGGCGGCTCCGGTTCCGGTTCCGGCTACCAGACCAAGCAATGGGAGAAGCAATCAAAGTGGTCCTCCCAGTCTGAGGTGAGTAACAGCAGTGTTTAGTGGCCAAGCGGCATGCTCAATGTGCACTTTCCCCTCCTCAGTTCGATTCGAATGGTCATGTGAAGAACTACAAGGACTTGGCCACCGGCGAGAGCGAGAACTACAACGTGAATGGCAAACAGTATGGCTACAATGCGGCCACAGCTTCCGTTGATGACAACGGCAAGGTGAGCACCTACAGTGTGCACTCGTAAGCGAGGACGAATAGTTGTAAAGTAAATGGAAAGAAAGCCTTGTGTTCCGACAATAAAAATGTGTAATTAAGAAAGAGACAGAGAGAGAGAGAGAGAGAGAGAGAGGGTTTTACGTGTGGATGGCGAAGAGCGAAAGGCCATCCCAAATCTTTTATCGTACATTCATATTGATTGAAACTCTCAGGAGAAGGGTCGCTCCAGCTTGCCGTCGATCAGCTGGATGACACCACTGTTGATCGTTGCTCCTGCACCCTTGGTCCCTCGGCTGGCCTTGCTGTCGCGACGCCTCCTGTAGTCCGTGCCATACGAGGACATGCAATAGCAGGGCTTCCAGCTGGGCCGTCGATAGATCTGGCTCTGCTCCTGGGGTGCTCGCTCCGTGGTCCACACTGGAACATAGTGCGTCCAGGTCTCGCCATTGTTGCGATAGATAGTTCCAGTATCGCCACCGCTGGGATAGTATTGAGTTTGGGGATAGTAACCGCCTGCTGTAGAGGCGCCACCGCCAGATCTGCCACCCTCATAGCCACGCTGCTCGCTGGAGAAGTTGGGATTCCATTGCGACTTGGGATCGTAGGGCTTTCTAGATCTGTGCTTGGACTCGCTGCCACTGGTGCTGCTGCGACCCTTGTATATGGGCACGCTGGCGTCCTCTGCAAGAGAAGTGTGCCAGAGAGGTGAAGTGAACGCTGTTTGGAAAGTGTGCCCCGATTGTACTCACCCTTCTCGCCCTGCTGCTGGGCAGAGCTCGTCTCGTTGCCCTCACCCTCTGCGGTAATCTCGAACGTAATGTCCGTGTGGATGCCCACACGCTTCTTGTGTTTACCCAAGTCCGTAATTTCGACGCTCTCTTTGGACTCTGCTTTTGAAGTGGAAGTGCTTTAGCTTGCCATTTGCCTTTGGCTGGAGCTCGTCTGAGCCAATTTAATTACCTTTCGTTTGCTGCTGTCCATCGCCCGTATCGACGGTTACGCGCACGCCGTGTATCTTGGGACGATTGCCACTGCTGCCAGCTCCCGTTCCACCTCCACCTCCGCCACTTAAACTGCGACCTGTGCCCTGGTCATAGCCACCAGCTCCGCCACCCTGCTGGCCCTGGCCAAGTATGCCCGTCTGGCTAACGTTGGTGTTGCTGGTGTTCTCCTCGAAATCCAGCTTGGATGACACTTTATTCGCCTGACCTGGTTAGCCGCAATATTGTTTGTTTTCGGTTTAGCATAGAAATTAGATTTAACAGAAATTGAATTAAAGTTATGCAAACACTCCACCCCGGCTCTCATCCACCCCCGTCCCAGGAAGCATTTAATCGTATGAATTGGAGCGTGCCCACCACATCTCTGCCATCTCCACATCTGCATCACATTTAAGTGGCGCAATTAGAACACGCTAACTTATTTATGGATACGGTTACGGGTTCGTATTCATCCGTACAGCTGTCGTAACCGCACACATACACACACACACACACCCACATGTGCACATACAGATGCAGATGAGGCTGCCTTTGACCGATTTTTAATTACATTTCAATGCACGTAAATATGCGGCATTATACTTGGATTAATCAGGTCAGCTTTCAGATTGAACCACATAAGGCAAACAGGGAGTACTTTGAGTATGTTGAGTGTGCTGCATCTGTGGATGAAGCAAGGACCTCAAAGAGCTTCAACATTTTGCCAACAAGGAGATGATACTGTCAAGGAGACGCCACTGTACAAAAGAAGCAGAGTTTTGTTCTTAGGATTCCAGATTTATCTGACTGTTTTGGGCTTTTTGCTTCAAAATATCTCATTATTTCTTAAGTGAGCTCGCTTCAAAGCTCTCTCTGGGCCTAGCTAAACCTAGCCTAGTTCATCCTTACAGTGTTCACACATGAAAATGTCAAAATCTCTAGAGTTTTCTGTGACACCTATATTTCTACCTTATCAATTCCGCTTGAAATGAAGCAGCCTTGCATTAGAGGTGACACAGGAACTCCAGAGGGGCTTACTAAGTACATCCCACTATCATGAAAATTCTGATGATTTACATATGTAATTTCATCACTAACTTGACATCATTGTCTTCATCCATTGGATGATTAATGATTCCCCTCAACAAGCTTTCCTCATATCACTTGACACCTCTTTTGGTTACATTTCTCACACGAAAGTTCCCTAATTCCCACATCCATGGGAAATACCCCCATCTCGATTTGGGTGGCTTGAGAATCCAACCGACCATCAGCCATTTCAATGGATTCTGCCGAGTCACAAATCTAATTCCTTGATAGACATATGATCGTTAATAAATGATTATCCAATTAAGATTTGAAGTTTGGTAAACAACCTGCTACAGAATGCTGACTCAGTGCAAAGCAGCAGCACACTAACGCGATATAGTGGGCGCACGTTCCCGACCACATTTTGGTTATATTTGGTAATTTGATTTTGCACTTGTGAGTTTTTCCCCGATTAGAGTTCTGTTCAATGTCCGAGAGGCTAAGATGGAAGCGCGTTTTATGTGCGCACTTGAAAACCGCCGACAAACAACTAAAAAAAACGCAAAGGCGAAAACAAAGCCGACTTCAAATATCTAACTAGATTCATTAAATTTAACTGGCAAGCTGGAGAGCACGGCAAAAAATAAGGTAGTGTACTCTGTAGAGCAGGGGATTAATGGAGTCTGCTCAGTTTGTTGAAAGGTGGAAGTGATCGGATGGAATTGGATGGAATGTTGGATCAATGAAATATGTTAGGGGGATAACAGACACCTCAGTTCTATTAGGAATGGAGAGACATATGAAATAACAAGGATTTCTTACAGACTTCTTATCTTGGTAGAGGAACCTCTGCATTCACAGTGTGTCACTGTTTGGTTTGGATTTTGATCTGAAAACTGTAACTCATCTTAGTACATTCAATGCTGCTTTCTAGTTGCGACCAGACACTGTGAAACCTTTTCTATAACCATCCACACTTCTAAGAACGCAATTGACCGTTGTATCAGCATTTTGGGGCAACTAGAGGTGTTTTTTGTTGAGACTTTCTTATCTGTAGCAAACTGTGATTTGATTCCCATGCTTCTTGTCGAGGTGAAGTCCAAGATAACCCTGCGAGTCTTTAAGATGGTTAGGTGCCTAGTATGGTTGGAGTTCTGCATGCTTTCTTGCAGAGTGATGATGATTATACACCTCTTTTGGGTCATATAGACACAGCAGCTGCCATTTCTTTCAGCTTGTTAACAGCCTCCGTATGAGGCTTATGAGGTCTGTATCATCAGCGTACATAGCCATCATATACTAAACCTCTCATTTAAGACCTGACTGGGAACTGGACTGTATAAAATATGTCCTAGAACACTGCCTTGGGGCACTCCTGATTGGATGCTTCTATTAGTCGATTGATTGTCCTTACATCCCACTGAAAATGTTCTCGAGTGCAGTTAGCTGGAGAGCAGGTGGTAATATCTTCCGGCTACTGGCAACTTTACCTTACATTTAAGTCCTGTGTGCCACGCCCCATCAAATGCCTGCCGCACATCCTCAATGATGCTCTCCACTTACAGATAACTCTTTGTAAAATCTTCTTGAAACTGATAGAAACATTTCCTCAACCAACCAGAGGGTATCTCTTAGTTGAGAACTCGCCACGTGCACCTTCATCTGCATCTTTTGTTATTTGTTGTTTCAGTTTCCATATTCTGTTCTATTCAGTTCTGTTCTGTTGTTGACGTTTGAGCTGCTTTGTAGATAATATCTTGACTTGTCCACTTTATACGAGTAAGTTCTATGTTAGTTGCATTTGCAGTTGCGTTTCAGGGGGGTGGTGGGGGGTGTGTGTAAGCCAAGTACATACAGGTAGGCATCAGAGTAGCTCCATTAATTGCCTCTAATCGGTTGACTCGCATCTTTTGTATATTGTTTTGCGTTTGTTTCCGCTGTGCTTTGTATCTTAAAGATGCCAATGTGAAGATTTTGTTGATTTTTTGTGGCTTTTTTCATAACGCTCTCATCGTTAATCATGAGCTGGCGATGCCGATGCCGATGCCGATGCTCGGTGGCCAGCTGGCAATTATATTCCATGGCAATTTTGACAGCCCGCAAAACGATTATCATCATTAGATGGCTATACTGGCTATAGATGGCTATACTGGCCGTCCAGACAAGTTCAAGTTGAAGTTGTGGCTAAAGTTGATGGCGTCTGGGTCAATTCTGTCAGCTTTGGGTTAAGCCTACTCATTTGTCTCCAGAATTTCAACCACTCCAGTGGGCTGACACACACATGGTGGAATAATAATGTCGCTGGCTGGCCATAAATTCTTTCATTGAAGTCGACCCCCAGATAGAGCTGGGAACCACCCAAAAATGAATGGTTTTGGCAATTAATTAGCAATTGCATTTGGTTCTGTCATTACGTGTGATAATTAAAAGGGCGCAAGGGGTCGTTCTGCCCAGCTAAAGAGCTTCTTTGGGGGACGGGACGGAAATACAAAAGAAATCCTGGCAAATGTATGGCCATAAATTTGTTGGCCCCCCCTTTTGGACACTACTCTCTGGGTCCAGCTCTGTTCCTGCCATTGAGTTTAACTGCAAATGCACTTTAATCTCGAGTTTATCAAGCGTAATAGTTTTGTCGTGGCTCCAACTCCACACACACTGGGCACACTTTTGTAATCTGCCGGATTAGAAGCCCAAACATACACAGCTATATAACATGTGAACATGAACCTGGACACGGACATGGCCATGCACACTGGGGGGGTTGCGCCTCAGGTGGGTGGGTGGGTTGGTTGGTGTCCTGCAAAACCCATTAAACAGATGGATTTCGTTGTCAACATTTTTAATATACATACTCGTACAAAACGGACATACAAACGTATACACAGACACCCTGATCTACCGTCTCTGGTCTAACAGTGGCGGCACCTCCACTCCGTCGCCTTTGCCACCTACTTCATTTACATAAAGCTGGGCCAACTTAATTTCCATTGTTTCTATGCAATTTATGTTGCAGCCACTCAAGTGTGGCCCTTGCTTGCATACAGCTGGGCATAGCCAAAGTTCAAGTGCACAAAAAATTGCATAACTTCAGCTCTAGAAAGAGCATAAGAAGCCAAGATGCTCGCTAAAGCAAAACTAAGCCATGTCCCTCGCAAGCATTGTGCAGAGGATTCTAGGAATGCCCTCAGAATTGCATGTAAATGAGAAAATGAGTACTCTTTCATATTATTGTAGGGTATACGAGGTATGTGTACATCTATAAGTTCGGATAGGTAAGTCATCGGGTGTGTCAGCAGTAGTCAGCAGCAACAGTTAAGCGAAATGCAGGTTTTCGCTTTGGGCAATCTCAATCTCTCAGGAGATTGGCTAGTTGAGGCCGTACTGCTTTCTGAGAGTCTTTCATAATGTTCATATACATATGTCATTTCACTATTGATCAGTTGACTTTAACAGTTCAAATTCAGTTAACATAGCAGGCTTTCTTAGAATGTTAATCTAGTTGAAATACACATAAGTATGTTATTCTAATTGCAGTATGTTAATCTATACATAAACCAGAAGAGGGACAGTTAGAATGTTAGCACTCACATAGCAAGCTTTCTTTGAATGTTAAGCTAGTTCAAATATACGTAAGTATGTTATTCTAATTAATCTATGCACAAATCAGACAGCAAAATACATAGCCGCCGCTAGTTAGTTTATGGTTAGCTCTGATCGTATGTTAAACTGCTCTCATTCTGTTAATGTCCACACTGCATTTGTGCATTTGTGACTGCATTTGTATATTTAGATATAAGACGCTATTGAAAGTGTATCAAACTGATTCTTGAGAAGATTCCGATCTTCTCCGATCTCCTCAAACAAGTTGTTCTTTTGGTGACACCTGACTAAGTCTAATAAACACTATACATACAAATATTTCACATAGACTGCAGCATACTTTTGGGCTGGCCATGTAAATGGCAATTAAAATATTGGAAATTGGATTTTGCGATGGCGTAAATACGAACTTATCTCTCAAAAACTTATGATTCAACATAAATAAAACATGAATAGACGATGTCATTGCTTTCTTTCGATAAACGAAACTGCCAACATAAATGTTAATTTTACACAAAATATTCATATAGCCCAAATGAATCCAAACGAGACACATACACAGATGCATGCACACTGACAAAGATACAGCATGTTTGGCTAACAAAAGACAATGGCCAGGCCAAAAGTTAGGAGTTGGCGGCGGTGGTGCAAAATCAGAACAAAGATCCTTAGCTGCTGCATGTCCTGTGTCGTCTGTCTTGCCAGCAGAGTTTACAAACAATTAAAATAGCAAATTCAAAATCGAAATACACACACATGCATAACTATCTATATATATACTATATAGTATTTGTATGCACATTGTAAATATATAAATTTATGTGTCTAGCTGCCATTTTGGGCTTACATTGTGCTTGCTTCCAGAGACGCTTCCCAAATATAAATGGCGCAACATTTTTGAGGGGCGTCGTTCAACTAATGAAATAATGGGCCAGCAGAATTATATTATGGTCCAAGCAAATTCCCCCGGGTAGCGTCCGCCTCTTCAGAGTCTAGACAATAACTAAATTTGCACCCGAGCAAGGAAGGTAAGCCAACGGAAGGGGAAACATTTTTGATTGCATTGTGTGCGTGTGTGTGTGTTGGCGTTGGATTTGCAACCACCTTGTGCACCCGACCAGGACAACATCTACAGCTGGGCAACCTGACACCTCGACGCGAAAACCAATCAACCCCCCTGACTACGACTAATGCTAAGTATTTCAACGAAGGTGATCCGGGACAGCTCTAGCTCGATCTGCCAGCAGACTCACATTTTGACTATTCACACTTATGTTCTCGCGTATCTTAGAGGCATAGAATGAACGAGAGTTTGTTAGACTTGCAGGAATCAGTAATCTGGTAGTGGAAGTGGAGATCGCATATGTTTCAAGTCAGCTTGGTTTAGTTTAGGTGGTTTGAAAAGTTATGTTAATTTTAATTTCATATTTACAGGTCAATTTAGAATTTAACAGCCTGTTAACGCATGAACGGCCGATAAAGCTGTTAGAACTACAAATTCTGTTAGTTGCATTTGCTGCTCACGTAGTCTGTTAAACGTGCCTACATTTGGCTAAGAATGTTGCAAAAATAAGGCAAGGCTAGCTCTCTTACAGAGCTGAACTTACAGAGCATCTCTTAGTCATTGCAAGAACCAAATTGTCTTCTCTCCCTGGAGAGCTCTACATATTCGTATTATTATATTTTTATACCGCTTGTCCTATACAACACAAATTTTTATTATTTGCTCGTTTATGGCTTTTGCATTTTTCCCAACCACCCCGTCTCTCTACCTCACCCTCTCACTCTCTCTCTTTCTATTTAATCGTTTTTCGTGTAGTGCGAAATTATCACAAAACGCATTGAATTTTGCTTTTATTGTTGTCGGGTGTCAGCCGGCAACCACCTTTATCCTCACCCTCTAGCTTGGAGTTATCGTCAGCATCATCATCAAGAGTTTTGGTACTGGCTCTGCTTTCACCCCCGCCTTCAACACTTGGGCTGCAATGCAGCGGAAGCAACGAGAGCGGCTGGGTTGCCTTTGCTCGTCTTATCGTGTTCCTTTGTTGAGTCAAACGCTGGCAGTGGGTGCACACTGGGCTCAGTTTCATTGATCAGAGGGTGAAAGGGATGATAAAATATATGACCAAGGTTAGATTTTCCATCTTATCAATAAATCTAAATGATTTTTAAGCCAAGCGGTCCTCCTGCAACGCCTTATAGTGACAATAAGTGGCTATGTTGGCGGATATTTTCCTATCACTTGCTCCCAAACCTACTCTTTCAGCTTCTCGGCTTCCGCAGTCAGACTTCCGCTTGCCACACCAACTCAAGGATACCTCAGTCCTTTGCCCAATGTGCAGCTATGCTTTTTATATAGCCACCTTATTCTCAAACATAAGCAGGTTGTTGGAGAGCTAAAAAAATCGTTGGTTTAAGGCCCTTTCAAGCGTCATCAGTCGAGGGCTGCGCTGCGGCTTGTTGACCGTTTGCACAAGCTGCTCCTGTCCCTGCTCCCCTCCCTGCTCCTGTCCCTGCCTTACCCTCCTAGAGCAACCCACACTCCCCTGCACTTAGCTGACAATGAGCAGTGACAGTTAAGGGGGAGGGGACGCACTCGGCTGGTTGCTTTGTTGAGAGCCGCTTGTGGTTTTTACCCAACTCCGACCCCCACCTCGACCACGACCCAGACGCAGTTCGAGGGCTTGTCTCAGCACGTCTGTTGCATCTGTCGCATGCCGGAACTAAACGACAACAGAGGCGCCCCAGAGACCAAGTGGGCACCACCATATCCAGAGCCAGTTCCACCACCATCAGCAGCGGGAATGCAGCAGCCGAGTCCAGCCAGACTATGAGCCGATAATGATGCGTTTGCCCGGACGATTATGATGAGTTTGATAGAGACGACAACTCCTCGACTTGACATGCATGATTTAGTGCGCTGTTACAAGCCACTCCACCTCCTCCCCTGTCGTCCCTGTTGTGGGTTTCCATTTTGCAAATTGCAAATAAGTCGCCTGCTCGGCATTCGTTCTCCATGCGCCGTGTGACATTTCTCGCAAATTATGTTTTGGCGTGGCCAGGCGGCAGCAGCAGCCAACCTAATCCGATTATTGTCTGGTCGCCCAGGTTCAGGTTCAGCTTCAGTTTTGGTTTTCGTTTTTAGGGCCCGCTGCCAATGCCCAATAGCTCGGCTAACATATGGCAAACACGTGGAGCACGGACAGTCTGCACTTAAGCGCGAGCATTGCGAGTGTTGTCCGGGCTTTGCGATTCGCATTTCCATTGTAGAGAGGGGAGTTATACGCCCCCTAATTGGATTTCGATGACTGCAAATTGGTGATAATTTCGATTTGCTTCCGGGTTGGATTTGGGTTGGAGTGGAGGCCAAATGGTAGCATCTGCGCAACACTCTTTATGCCAGGTCGTGACTGGCTAAACAAGGATTGCACTAAGCCCAAACAGGCAGGCTGGGCTGTAGGGCGAGACGGGAGCTAAACAAAGGCTAGCACACTCTTACGGCCAGGCATCGAAGAGCTAAAATAAATGGCAAATGGCTTCGCTTATATTTTTCGCATAAGGGACGGATCTGCCATACATAAGACAGCAAACAAGTACAAGAATTAGAAGCAGCCAAAAGGCAAAGCATAAACTAACATAAATGCATTGCAGGTGTTATCAACGCTGTTATTGATTGTGATAACAGCTTTCAAGTTGGTGCGATGGCAACGAGCGATGCACTGAGTTGAGCTAACAGATCTAAAGATTGGGACTCGTGGCCCAACTGCAACAGCTGCCAGCCTTGAGAGTCTCCACTTTCAGGATCTTTGTTATTCTTGCGGTTGCTAAACTGAGCTGATGTAATAAATATGTTGTTATGTGGACTCTGTAAGACCACCTCAGTAGTTTACATAATTTTAATTAAAATAACAGTCAATGTTAGCCACTCACTTAACAGATTCAGTTGAGTCCAATGTTAATGTGTATGTTAATATGTATACTTTTTTAACTAAGCTGCTGTTGCTAAACAGTGAGCTGATGTCATAACTATGTTGTCCTGTGAACTGACTCTGTAAGATCACTTCAGTAGTTTGCATATTTGAACTCACTTAACAGAGTCACTAGAGTCCAATAACAGTATCTTAAGCTGCGCCCATTATGATTAGGCTAAGCTCCACTGTATCTTGTTAATCTCTCTCTCATTTATGTAAACTCTACTTATGTTATGTACAATTTCTTTTCTGTAGATTAAAAACTGCTTATATTGTTTAAATCGAACCGACTGGGGCTGTTTCTACGTACCCACTCCCTACTTTTCTAATCTAAAACTCGGAAATGCTTTCCCAGATTGGTCAAACAAGAACCACAACTTCCCCAAGCTGCCAATAGTCCAGCAGGAGCTTCACCAAGCCTTGGTAATATCTTACAAATGGCTGCTGGCGGCCCACTCCATTGCAGAGCCATCTGTTGGCACTGCTCTTTGGCCAATGATAAATGCTTAATTAATTTTTAATTTTCAAAAAGTGGCAGACACTGCTCTGCCCCTACTCCTCTTCTCTCTCGCTCTCTCTCTGTCTCTCTCTCTGTTTTTTAAACAAATTTTAACAAGCTCCATAAATAAAAAGCTCATTACAATAAATCATAAAGTGAAAATTGTTCAATTCCAGTCGCCGCTTTAATGGAATATCCATGTAGAGCCGCAGCCACATTTGTCTAAGGATGCGTGTACCAAAAGGGAGGGTGTGTCTACTGTCCCTTCCTCCCATACCCTTGGAATATAGCTGTGTCTGTCTGTCTGTCAGCATTTTAACTGCCGGTGTGTGTCTGTGTCTGCGGCTGTTTCTCTATCTGCTTCCCTGACTCTCGTCCTGGTTCCTGTTCCTGTTTCAGCTCCTCTGCTTTATCTGTCCAAAATCAAGCTGCTTGCCACACACTCCTGACTTTTGACTGCTTCCCCGCTGGTGTTCCACTTCTTTTTTTTCGAAGGAAATCATAGGATGGGCATACTCTAAATTTAATTTAGTTAAATTGCCGCCGCATTCGGCAGCTATTGAGGGGGTGAGGGTGGCGGCGGCGGCGGTGATGGTGGTGGTGTTCCAATGTCTCTTCCATTGCCAAATTGCTCAGTGCTCATTGCGCTTTTCAACGTAATTAAGTAGCGACCCACCATAATTTTGGAAAACAAATCTTGTTATCAACGCGCGCCAACACGAAACAGTTGTCCTTCGTCCTGCCGCCCATTGCTGCTGCTGGCTGGCTGGCTGGTTGGTTGGTTGGTCGGTTGGTTTTTGGTTGGCCACTGCCTAACCCCGACTTCCCCCGCCTACCCGCTGATTGTGGTGCGTAGATAAAAACCTGCCAAGTGTTGCAACTCAATTTGGTAGCCCACCCCACCGCTCCGCTCCGCCTTGCCTCGCCTTGCACGCAGTTGAGCCACCCCGCGTTTGCCATCGTTCCACCACACACACACAAGTTCTTAATTCACTTTTTTGGTAGAGCGGAGCGCGCTCTCTTCTTCCTCGTTTTTATTTTTTTAATCTCCTGTTGACGGTAAATCAAACAGTCCCCCTGGGTGCAGCGTCACTTGCCACGTCGGGGTCTCCGCCGCAGGATAAATTGCATTTGGCTTCGATGCTTTGCCGAATTCCCATTTTATTGTCCTGTCTCAAATGCTGTTAAAACGTTTTGACATTTTTACGCAGTTTTCAAACAATTTTTTACCAACTAGAGCTGAAGATGTGCCCGTGCCCGTGCCCCCCCCCTTTATGAGCACAAATTTCGGGCAAGAGGTAAAAAAGGGCTACGCCACGGGGTGCCGCCAGACTTTGATTTTCAGCTGCAAAGTGCGAGTAGTCTGCGGCAATTGGATTTGTTTGGTGGAACATCTGAAGAAGGGAGGCCGAAGCTTAGAGAACTCGCAACAGCGCTACAATTATTATAAATTGATTCCCTGTGTAAGGAATGACGAGGGTGTGTCAAGAAGTCCTTGGGAAATGTTAGAACAAGTGAATTTCTTAGAGATGAAATAGCTTCAAAGAAATTGCTATGGTTATCTATAGAGAAGCTTTGAGCTTACAGTCTATGAAAGCAATAGGGGAGCTGCGTTTGCTGTCCAATACGATTTCTTGAAGCTTCCCCTTTGTAATGCTCACGAGCTTCTGAAGTAGGGATCGGAGCAACTCCATATATACAAGTAGCAATTAACATGATGATTCAGAGCAGACAATCACCGAGGAAGAGAGATGTGTCTGTCCTTTGTCGCACTGTCTCTCGCTCTCTCTCTCTCTCCCTACCATGACTAATTGGTGAGGCTGGCCACGAACACAGATTTAGAATGAACAACAGATGGCGCTAACAAGTTATCTCTGGGTCAACAAATAGTATGAACACTGCAGGCATTTCGCTTTCTGAAATTAAAACAGTTAAGAAGACAGCTTGGGAAAGGGAAAAGGGGACCAGCTGATGTCTAACTAGGCAGTGATTCAACTTTCTCTTAAACTTATTGTAAATCCTCGTATCCTCAATCACTCTCTCTCTCTCTCTCTGGAAACTATGCATATTTCCATGCCACGTCAACTTATCGTGATGTTTGCTCTTCAAACTTTGCCCCAAACTTTAGTATGCCGAATCGATTATGAGCAACTCGCTCATACTTTGCTTGAGTGTTTACCCTAGAGGGCATTTGCAACACACTCACACACTCACACACCCAGGACATTCATGTGCAGAGCTGCGCTATTAAATCTTGCCCACATCCTATATATATATGTATATATATGTATATGACCGGGGCGTTGGTCTCTCTCCACGTATGATGCGGTGGCCAGTGGGCTGGAAATTGCTTTAATATACCGGAAATTGCACGAGAGTTGCATAAATTGACACAAAACGCCCCGTGGGCACAATTCCATCCAGTGTAACGATGCTCCGACATCAACGCGTATAAAAAACTAAGTAAAATGTTGCAGCGGGAGTGGGCGGTGTCAGAGGCAGCTGGTGGTTGACTGGACTGCTGCTGTGGCTAAGTATTTCCTCAATTGATTGAAGGCAGCAGGCGATCCCGTCTCTTAGATTCCTCAATCAAACTTCGACTAAACCCTGAATCCTTTTATTGCATTGAATTTCGTTTGTACTATTTCTGATTTGGATTTGAAGGGCATAAGCTAACACCATGGCTAAAACACGAAACCCTAAACTGCATAATGTCAAGAAAGTCTAAAACTGATAAACTGCTACTTAATGATCTTGATCCCGATCCTGATCTGTGGCTTAGGAAGCCTGATCCTGCATGTTCATGGCCTCGCAGCGCGGAAAGACGCTGCTCTCATACGTGGGCACCATGTACTTGATGTTGATGAAGGCATTGGGTCCGCCGCAGAATTCCAGCAGTTTGAGTGTGTCCTCAATGACATCGCCAATGCGTTTGCTGCGATCCGGATCAACGCCCTCGCCCAGATTGACATTGATGTTCTTGTACAGATTGCAAACGGCCAACAGCTGACGATAGAAGGGCACCAAGGCCTGACCCACACAGGGCCCTAAGGTATAGCAAAGATGACTCTCAAAGTTCGACCACAAAACTAGGACACACTTACCCAAGCGCACCATAAGCTGTATAACCTGCAGGGCTGAGATTATTATACGCTTGTCGCGTGTCTGAAAGGCCCGCTTCAGCGGCAGAATCAACTTGGGCAGCACAGGGAGCACCTTGTTCGGCGCCCTCATGATCAGATCAATGGCCCCATTCACCGCCAACATGCGTGTGTCACTGTCCATGTCCGCCAGGCCATCTATAAAGATGGGCAAGTAGTAGCAATAGTCGAGCTCCTCCGGTGTGCAATGCCAGCGCAAGGGGCGATCCTTAGTGGGATCCGCCTTGTTGCTGCGACCCGAAAGGGCTACTGGTATGTCGCCGCGATTGAAGTAGATCTTGAATACGGTTTCCTTGACCGGCTTACGTTTGAATATATCGATTCTATATGGAGGAAAATAGCCCTTGCCAATGGAAACCACTGATAACTCTTGCTACTTACTTGGGCGGCGGCTGGACAACTGTGCCCTTCTGCAAGGACTGATAGGTAAAGGCAGGCACCTCACGCTTGGGCTGCAGCGTGAGTGAGAGTTTTATTGAAGTGGATTTTGATTTTGATAGCATCATTATATACTTACCCGCTTGGAACGCATGTAAAGCAACTCGCGGCAGACCTTGCCCGGCTCATGGGCACGCAGAGCCCGCTCAAGTGAATTCGAGCACATCTTACTTAAATATTTTCAACTATAAAAAAAATGAAGTACAAAAAGAAAATGGATAACCTCACAGCACACAGATCGTTTATGTAATGACTTTGCCTAAAACACACTGTGTTGACACCAGGGATTGTTCATTGAGGATGTGTTTCGCCTGGGCTACCTTGTGTGGAAATGCCAATGACAATTGTTCGGAGAGCTGGAAAGTGAAGGTTTTCTGTTTTCTGAGGAATGAAGCTAGGCCTACTTGTTGAGAAGAACTTGCTGATGATCCATAGGGAATATCTTTTCAAGCGTAAACTAAGGCAACAGATGAAATATGGCAGACCAATGGCAATGCCTTGAGAACAAGCTGGACATTAAGGATCACAGTCCAAACGTGTACGTGAAACGGAGACGGGAACAAAGGTTATGGAATGGAAGGCAACGTCTTGTCACAGTGACTTTAGTTAGATGTGACCGAAACTAAATCTCCTCTTGGTAAGATCTTCTTTCATAAACTGTAAACGATGTCCTCAGTTCGATTCCCAAACAGAATTCAGGCTTTACCTATGGTAGTTCAAGCTACTCCTTCTCTTCTCCTCCAATAACTGTAAAATCATATGCATAGATAAACCGCCCTTCCTTCTTGGAAACTTCTTCAGTCTAAGCTCCCCCTGATAGCCCCCCCATATAGTCCACACACTCGTATCTAACGCACCCACACACTTGCACAATTTATGTAAATAAATTACTTGTGTAAGTATGAAAATATTTATGTTTATATAACACCTTCTTATCAAGACGTCAGAAACGCCAACAGCAACAGCAATAACAACCCCCCTGCTGTCCCCCTGTGGATGCTGTGGGTTCGTCTTCGCTTTTTTCTATACATATTTTGAATTGAATGAGTGTGGAAGGGGAAGGGATGTATGTTATCGGCGGGCAAACATTCACACCTAAAACTGTAAATGCCTCTGAAGAGTCATAAAGGGAAAGTGCAAACATTTGCGCACTTAATCATCTTTTACCATTTCCATGTAACATTAACTGTAAATATTTTGTAACGCCCGCCAATTACGGTGTCTGTCAGACCCAAATCCAGCCAGCATTAACCTATTTTGGCGCCCCACACGGGGGCAGTGGAGTCACGTGGGGACGTGACTTGCCTAACTCAGCTTAGGCGCTTTTCATTAATTAAAATTCAACATGCTGTCGTGCCTCAATCCTCATCCTGCCCCTGCCCCTGCCGCTGCTGCTCGAACTCCAAGTGAAAACTGCCTTTTTAATTACCCACGCACAGCTTTTCACTTTCATTCAGCCTCGGTGCACGTCGCGATTTAAACGTCATGAGTTTGCTTTCCTTTCCTTTCCTTTCCGTATCGTTCTGGTATGTAAATTGAGTTAGAAGCATTTAGGTTTAGGCTGGCATAAGGAAGACACATAAGGAAGACAAGGTGTCAAGGATGTCGTGATGTCAAAACGCCAAGTAGGTGTTGCGAGAGGTCGCTACTAATTGCTGGAGCAACTGTGCTGCAAAGGCATGTTACAGATGATGTTTATGTCAGGCGTTGTCAGGTGTTCAGTGGAAGCTAAGTTTGCTAGAGAAGTCATAAGTTACTTGTGTGTGTCCTAGCTCTTATGGTTTCACAGAGCATCTAGTATATGCTCTTGCTTTTCTAATTTTCTATAAATTTCACTGTCAGTCCATCTCAATTTCATTCACTCAGTCCTCAGAAGAGCCCCGTGTGACCCTTAGAACACAGTTTCCCCAATTTGCAAGACCAATTTGCAAACTTTACTCATCAATACTCATAAATCACTTAATTACTTTTCTATGTTTCTTACATCTAACATAACTCTCCCATCTTACTGTTACAGTAAATGTTAAGTTACAAGAATGTTATGCATATAGTACACTCATCTTACTGTCACTGTTAATGTTAAGTTAACACAATGTTGCGCATAACAGAGCTTCTTTAACAGATAAGACATTTACCTACGAATCTCCTACAAGTAATACTTCTCCGTCGATTGTTTTCAATTTCTAAGAAACCCGCGACTTCTCCGACTTCGCCTAGATTCATTCCTCAAATTTTCGGACTCACTTTGAAAAATGTTATATAAAGCATCACTTAGATGCTTTCAACTCCTCAGCGAACCACCTGAACGACCACATTTTTGTGGCTACTTGAAGTAAGAGTGGACTTTGGTGTACGGTAGAAGGCTGTCCGTCCAGTTGCTGTTTAGATTTACGTGCCGCAGTGCAGAAATGTCACGAGCAGCAGGAGGAGATAACCAGGAGTTGAACATGAGCCGACGACGACGACAGTCAGCCATCAACGTGAAACAAGCAAAGAGGTGTGTTCTGTCCACCATCAGAACCACCACCAGCACCAGCACCACCACCACAGACTGGACTGCACTTTTGTCATATAACAAAAACCAGGCGGCACATTGTCAGAGCATCTGACTTTTTGGGGTAATGAAAGTGTCAGCTAGCCGAACGCACCAGCGACAGCACCAGGACGACCATTAAAAAAGCCCTCCCAAACTCATCGAAAATAAACCCCATTGAACCCAACATCGGTTGGGTGTGTGTGTTTGTGCTTTTATTTGTGCTTCGATAAAATGCTTTTCACTTTTGGCCAATAAATTATGATCCTGCTGATTTTTAGAGTCCTTTTGTTGGAAATTGTTTTGGGCCTAACGGCCAGTCCAGCGCATCAGCTTCCCCTCTCTTTCCCTCTCTCTCTTTGAGCTCTGCCTGTTGTGAGGTGCCTTGTTTTACGTGAGTGAAAATTTAATTTTCATCAATGTTAGCAGAGTATTTGTTTGGCAGTTGGATAATGCCACGCTTAGGCATTGATTTATGATTTAGAAGTGTGATTAGAAATTTATACTTAACCATAGAAAGGCTTGAAAATACACTTAAAAATATTATTGGGAAATTTAACATTTCGCTAAGCCAAATGTTGTTTTGGGCAACCTTTGCTTTATTGAAGACGACCAAATGGTCCTAGAATGATCAGAGCAAAAGCGAACAGAGACAAATGGTTGCTGGTTGAGCGAAGACCGTTTTTCTAAAAAGCCGATGTGAATGGTTGCTCTCTGTCTCTTTGCTCAAAATGTCAGTATGGCGCCTCTGACTGATTGCATTCAGTGTGAGTCCAGCGAGTGATTTCACTAGATTTTCAAATCACCCGATGATTTTTATGTGATACAAAGCCTGCATACATAAATACATATGCATACTCATTTTGCATGCAGGAGTCGGGTTGTTTGTCTGAAATTGACATCGCTTGTTGCTGGTCATCATCTTGCTCCTTCCATTCTTCCACATGGCCCCATCCTGACTCGCTGTTGTGGCTGCTTCTACCACTTCCACTCTCAATCACAGCTCGCACTCCCACTCGCTGTTGTTGCCGCTTCTTCTCTGCTGACATTGAACACTCATCATTGCCAGGGACGTGGGTAGGACCTGCCTTTGTTTCATCATCATCATTATCATCATGCTCATGGTCATCGTCTGGCAGAGATTTTATGTCCGCATACATTTTGAGGGCTTTATTGTTTGTGGAATTTCGTGCAACATTGCCAACGTGGGACGTAACGAGTAATCGAGTATCCGCTAGATGCGAGGCGTAAACCCATTCAAAAGAGTGTATCTACGTGTGTCTCTCTCTCTGTGTGTGTGTGTGTGTGTATGTGTAGGTGTTAATCTAATAACTGTCAAATGCAGGATGTTGATAGTTCACTTCATGTTGGGCTGCAAAGTACATATGACATGGTTATGGCTTAGATGACATTTCTATTATGGTGGAAATTGTGTTCCCTGATATTGGGCAGCTGTGGAACAAATTGTGGGTGTGCTGCTATAGAAATAGGTAAAAAAGATGGCCAGGAATTGATGTAGATTTAGATTTAGAGAAAGAGTGACATGGTTTGTCATCCAAACTAAACTTGTATGCTTAATTTCAGCTCAATTGGTTGGGGATAATAAAGTTGAAAGATTTGCCGTAGCTTCTAAATGTTTAACAACAATTTCCCTACAAATGAAAGTTTCCCTCACTCACTTTTCTCCATATTTTTATTCAACTGCCTTCAATTTGGAAATCTGGTTAGGATTTCCACTTTTGTTTTGGCAAATGTCCACCCTGGCCGCATCCCTCTCGCCTGTGGAAGCATAACATATTCCAAATATTTTCTGCAACACTGAAATCGCATAAAAGTCAACAAAATGTGCATAGAGAAACCCATTCATAGAGAGAACTAACTGCCGCCAGAGGCAAAAGCTCAGACAAGCATAAAAATGGCAACAAAATCGAAATCAAACTCCAGACCCATGGACGAGGCGATGGGTCTAGCATTGCTACTAACATTTTTATGAGTCGTAAATCGAAGCGATAAAAATCACACGACCAAAACAGAGACAGGAAGAGCAGGCAGAGGCAGAGACGGAGACAACAGTGACCAGTCAGTCCTTTGGTCCTTGGAGTTGAGACCAGTATGTTTATGCTTGCTTAAGTCACACGATAAATTTTGCAACATTGCGCTAATGACAACAGCAGAGGCGGAGACAGAGACAGAGACAGAGGCAGAGGCAGCCATATCCAAATCCAAAAGTCCTCCGCCATTTTGCGCATGCTGCAAACGGCGGAAGTTCATTATTGTCAGTGATTAATGACGGAAAACGGAGACGAGCACGGAGCCAGAGCTGTCCATGGAGCTGAAGACGGGTTGCAACTGTGCAGGCCACCACCACCACATAAGTTAGCCAAAGCCAAAGCCAACGGCGGGTTGACGACGTCTGCTGCTGCTGTTGCTGCTGCTGCTGCTGGCAGACAATTGCGCTGCCGCCCGTTTTTATGGTGCAAAAAGGAAGCATGGCGAAGGGTCTTGGTTGTTGACAATCTTTGAATGTCACGCAGTATGTCAATCAGCGCGTGCATCGTTGCACTGTCAGTTGGCCTGTCAGTTAGTGTTGCAGCAGAGGCCTTTTCCCAGCTGCCAGAATGATTAGCGGCTGCGATTTGGCAAAACGATGGTCAAGTTATTGGTAATGGAGTTCCACCAAATCGAATGGTTTAGGTTGCAGTTGGGTGTGTTTTAGGGAAATCTAGATTCTGGAAACTATATGAGATTGAGACTTCAAATTTAGATTTAAATTTTCCATAAATAAACAAGCAGATCAAGTTTATTCGTTTAAGCGGAAAACGGCGATGGTTCCCCTTGGCCTTTGCTAATTTATTAGGAGTCCTTTGGACCCCATGACTTTCACAGCTTCTGACAAGATCTAACAGCAGTTGGAGTTTGGTAGAAAGGCAATTATTTGAGCTAGAGGTTGACTCTACATAGCAAGAACTATCTTCAGGAGTCTTCCTGCCTTTCAAGTCCTACCAAGAACTATCATCAGGAGTCTTTCCTACTCAATCTCTCCACTTTCCGTTTGTATTCTGTGATACAGTTCTCTGATGTAAGCATTCTGTTGATGAAATTACCCGAAGCGCTTTGGATGCTTTGGTTGATATGGGAACGCCTTTTTGATAAGTTTTGCGGAGCTATCCTCTTACTCTCTTACTTAGGGACTGCCCTCTGTGACTCTCCTACTCAGTTGCAATGCCATCTAGGCACACGAAATGCTGACAAACAATGAACATTGCGTTGGCGATGACTCAAAGTACTTCGAGCATGTTGTGCTGTTGGTTTAAGACCTATGACAAGTGAAATTAATTTCAAACAATGCTGCAAAACATTGAAAAACAGGGCAAAACAAGTCAAATGACAACCAAATGAGAATAGTCGACTACAGGATACCCTAGAACTCACCACAGCAAGGCATCAGGGATAAGAGTTAACCAGAGTTTTCATTGTTAATTGCAAATTTCTATAACTTGACTTTTACTGCCATTCCCAGAACCTTTCCATAAGTTGAATATACCCCTTAGCTCCCTCTCTTATTGCTCTCTCTTCCTCTGCCACGACAGTGAATGAAATTAAATAAAAATTCCAACATGATCGCCAAAGTTGTGGCAGTGGCAGAGTCAAGGAAGTCCCAGACAGCGCACCAGCACTTTGCTGCAAGTTTTCATCCAGCGGCAGCATTCTACGGCTTCCTCTACGTGCCTGCCAGCCTGCCTGCCTGCCCGCTGTGCGTTGTTGGCTTTGGCTGACTAAGAGCTCGCCTTCACCTCGAAACCCAGACCAAAAACAGCCAACTTGTCGGAAATTATTTTGTTTTAATTATTATGCCAAAAAGGCCAAAGCCAACACTGAAAACAACAACAACAACAGCAACAATAAGAGCCAGAGCAAGAGCAAGAGCAATAACAATGGCCGGGACAATGTGCTCGGGACGTGTCAAAATGTGTCGCCAAAATGAAATCACGTCACCCAAAACCATGCAGCAGCACCTACAACTTTCGTCGTCATCGTCATTATCAATTTAACTTAATTGCCATCCCGTAGCCCCGCCGTCGCCATTGCCATTGCCATCGCCATTGCCGCAGCATCAGCATCAGCCTCCCCTTCCAGCGCCAACGCAGCCAAACACCTGTCGTAGTCAGAGTCAGAGTCAGAGTCAGAGTCAACGCCAAACCTTTTCATAGACTACTTTTGGGCGCAATGTGAAAATTTTGGTTAGGCGGCAATGGGATGGAATTGGAGCTACCGCTGCCATCTTTGTCGCGTCGCCACTTGACTTCCGCTTTGGCTGCTCTGTGGACGCGGACGCGGACGCATTGTGTGTGACTGTTTAAAAGCGTTTAGTCGAAATTTATTTGTATTTTAACTTTCAGACAACGAAAGTATGTAATGGGCAGCAGGAGCAGGAGCAGCAGTAATGGGGACTCGGCGGAATGGCGACGGAATGAAGTTGGGAGTCAAAATGTTGAATTATCAAATTAAGGCTATGCTGCATAAATTCATTGAAACGTTTCAGTTTAGAGCTAAAAGCTACGCATTTGTGGAGGGAGAAGCACAATGTTCGGGGAACACAAGATGTAGAATGGAGATGTTATGGTATAGGTGAGTGCATACATGTGTAGATGGCATCATTAGTTTGGAACACTTTGTTTAATTGCTAGATGATAAGTTTACAATAGATTAAAGTAGCAGATGTAGAGATCGCACTTGCTTTCAGGAACTAAATTCCTAAGACAAGAGGACTTATTTAAGCCAGAGAATTCTTATTAAGAATTTGACTACATCAATCAAGTCTGTTTGACTTCTTAAATTGCTTTTCTCAGTGTAGTAATTCCACCTGTTTTATATGCATGTTTTATATGTGTTCCTTCCAAACAATATCTGCTAAGATAAGGCTCTTTGATTATGCCTCACATATACACTTCTGCTATATGAACAATCAATCGCAATCGCTGTTTACATTCTCTTGAATATAGACACAGCGCCCTGTTGCCCGAGGCTAATGTGTGTGTCTTGAGCTTTGGAGACTCTGTCTTAATGAGTTGTAGCTGAAACTGGGGCTAAATGGTTGCCCCAGAGGCTTGCCCAAAGAATTGTGACAGCTGCAAGAATGTCTCTATTGTTGTGGTCCAATATCTAGAGGCGTTTCATTCAAATTGGCAATGAAACGAACTGGGCGACTCACTGATTTCACATCAAAGACGTCCCTGCGATGGGGCAGATTTTCAAAACAGAAATTTTATACCTTTGGTTCCCTCTAAAATTTATATTCCAATTATAGCCGACGATTCCTCTATATGAGTCTAAAAACAGATTGCACGCTGTGAGACAAAGTAGTAGTATCTGGATTATCCTGCTGCTGGGTTAAGGGCTCCATGTGGAGCGTGGTGATGCTGTTGTGAAATTCCTGCAGCTGTTTAAAGTTTGAAGTTCTTCAAGCTGTCTGTCTGCTGCTGAACCATCATGCGCAGCTCTCCAGAGACAATTTAAAGTGCCGCAGTCTACTTCTTGGCCGTCTCTTCTGCTCAAGGATGCCTTGCAAGGTGTCCACACGATCCAGCACATCAGCCTTAAACATATGTGCGCATCCCGGTTGGGTGTTTCAGGTCGCTCTTCCACTTGGCTCTGCTGAACCATCATGCGCAGCGATTTCAACTCTCCAGCGACATTCACAATGCCGCTGTCTACTTTTTGATCGTCTCAAGGATGCCTTGCAAGGTGTCCACACGATCCAGCACGAGAGCCTAGAACTTTGTAGCGGCTTCTTCGGCTATGTGTGAGAAGTAGTTGGATGTTCGCTGGATACCTGGATGCCTCTTTGCGTTCAAGAATGACGTTGTACATATTCATTGAGCCAGGCTTTGGATTTTGGTATGTCCTGGAGTTGTAATCATTAAACAGCATAGAGGATTTAAACTTGGTTGGCAAGCACTTTCAAATCCCTTGGGTTTCCCTCGCAGTGCTTCGTTTGACCTCTCTCCCAATGGCGAAATGGTTACTCTCTCAGCTAAGTACACTAATTTAATAATCTCTTCAAGCAAATTATCAACAATATATTCGCCTTCGCCTTCGCCTTCGTTGAGTCTCATTTTGAGCAAAACAAACAACAAAACAGCCACTGATAAGATTGGAGGCTCTGGCTCTGGCACTCGGCGTGCCAATCGTCAGTGCATCACAGTTGGCTCATTTATCAGCAGCTGCTCGCATATGTCTACTGCCTGGGTAGAGCATGATTCGCTGCTCATCATGAGCTGGCCGTGCTCTAGCGTGAGCATCAGGCAGTTCTTTCCCATGCGTGTGGTGGGCTCTCCGGGCCGCCAGTTGGTGTAGCTTAGCTCACGGGCTCGTCCAAAGTAGTTCCAATAGAAGCGCAAATCGCCCGGCCAGCGATGGCCGGCGCTCCAGAACGTTGTGCCATTCTGGTAGCCACTCTCGTAGAGATGATTGGCCAGCACACGCATCTCCTCCTCGTCGTCGAGGCAGATGCGCGAGGTGAACTTGTTGTGATAGCAAAAGTTGTGGAACGAGGTATGCTGTGGATGGGTCGGAGTGTCTGAGTGGCAGCCTAAGGAAGCCCCCTGGGAATCTACTCACTAGCGGCTCCTCATTGGATATGAAGTAGCAATAGTCTTCCTGCACCTTTTCGTATGGCACTCGGCAGCGCATGGCCATGGCTTCCAGCGGGGGCAGAGCAGCCAGGAACAGCAGCAAGAGCACGGGCAGGCGGTGCACCCAATCCCAATTCCAGAAACGCTGACGGCTGCTTAGCATTGTGGCTGGTGTCTAACTGGCAAGAGGGCTCCGCTGTTATCGCTGTGGGCTCAGTTTGGGTCTTGCTTTCGATAAGGTAATGCCAGCTGGCGGGGATGCCTAGTTCGGGGATTGGGGAGGGAAGGCAGCAGAGCACCGATTATCTTATCACTTTAACTCTTTGCTCTGGGAGAGAGTTTGCAAAATGTCAAAACTATAGCGAACGCTTTGTGTCTCTATTCCTCTTCCGTTATATTCTCAGCTCTCCCTCTGCCTCTCGAATTATCTGATAAGACTAGAACTTGATATTGTTTCAAGATCATCTCATTGAAAACAGTTGAGTGGAGATGGGGACAGGTTCCTTCCTGTGCTTTGTATGACACGTCCAGGCAGCGGAGATGCAGTACGTCAGGGAAGAGGAAAGACACGAAAACGAGCAGCAACACGTGAACATTAATATGCGATCAGCATTACTGAACTTAACGAGGTTTTCTCAATATATCGATATATAAAAGGTCGATAACTAAATATATCGATATACCGATACACGTATATAGATAACTCGATATGTCGGTACACGTATATCGATAACTAGACATATGAGTATACAATTAACATTTATCGATAACTTAATATACCGATACACATATATAAATAACTCAATGTATCAATATATATAAATCGATAACTCAATGTATCGATATACCTCACATTTACCTTCTACGCACTTGTGCAACTGGATTTTCGCTGCGCTGCCTCTGTTAAGCTACATCGCTGTGGAACATATTCCTCTATTTACTTTAAGCTTTGGCTAACCCAGGTTGCCGCCTTCTCCTCTTGTTTAGCATACAAAAATTTCAAATGATCTGCATACAATCCACAATACTTGTGTTGCTGTTAACATTTACATACATTTCTCCTGCTGACTGTTCTACAGAAATATTGCCCTTACTCTCGCTCTCATTGGCCTTTTTACAGCTCTCAACCGAAACTGTTCTACATAAATAGCGCTCTCTCTTTCTTTTGCCAGACCCCTCAACCACATAAGTATACATGTATGCCGCTAGATGTCGCTTTCAGATTTTGTCTTGCTTACTGTTTCGTCTCTACTCGCTTAACAGGCTCACTCGGTACAACGATAGTTTACTAGATCTATCGCATACTCACCTAACATTCACATATCGTTTTTTCTTCGATTCGTGTTATACTTTGTGCGCAAGGCAAAAAAATAAACCGAAAAAAACAATAACAAAAGCGAAAAATTAAACAAAACAAAATGTTGCATGTGAAAATATTGTGTTAAAGTTAACCAAGTGTTGAGAAATTAATAAAGCAACATGTTTTTATCGGTCTTATGTTAGGAACAAGGATTCTTAACGTCGCTTCACCACTACAAAGACACATTTTGCGACCTGCGCCTTGTGTTCGTATTTCGTGTATCGCTGTGTACGGCATTGTTTACGAATTTGTGTGTGTGATAAATGTGCAGAAAGGCAGCCGAAAGTAACAAATCCTGAATGAAAATGCTAAATAAAAGTTATAAAATGCCAACAAATGCAATTATTGGCAAAGTACAAATGTTATGCGCCATCCTGTTGATGCTGACTGCCCTCTTTGGCGGAGCAGCAGCGCATTTGAATGTGTTTCTCAATTCGGAGGAGGTGATGCGTTTGCTGGGTAAGTTTTAGTTTTCTTTAGTTTTTCTTTGCTTGTGTTTTCTATATCTACTTGTCGCACACTTTCTGTTATTGATTTGATTTCTCTGGCGTGTCAATTGCATATGCAATTAATGTTACATTCATTTTCATTCATAAGTCGAATGTTTATTTGTTTTGCCTTTGGGGCTTAATTTAGACGCCCTCGCTGTTGCCCTCGCCATTGCCATTGCCCTACTCAGACTCGTCTGTAGGTAGCTCTGTCCTTGTCTGGCGCAGGCTGCAGGTGTTGTTAAACTGTAAAACAAATAAACAAGCAAGCGGGCAAATAACAGAAACAACAACAACAACGACAACAATAAAACCGTAACTTTCAGTTGCTTTTGCTTCGTTAAGAAATTTTACGCTTCGTAAAGAAGCAGCAGAAAAACTCCCAACAACAACAACAACAAATTTACATGCAGCCTTAAATTTATTTTCACTGCCGGCACATATTTTTCGTCTCTTTTTTGTTTTTAAATATTTCTGGGAATTGAAATTCCTTGACTACCAACAACAGAGAGAAGAGCCAAAAGCAGAAGGCAAGGGCAGGGCCAGGGGACAGCAAGCAGCGATGACAACGCAAAGGCGACAACAACAGCAATAACAAAAACAAAGGCAAAGCCAAAACGTGACTTGGAGCAGCAGTGCTGCTGTGGGAGAGGCAGGTGAGGGGAATGTTGGACGTTAGGGATGGGGATGCAAGCGACGATGTTGTGTTGGCCTGCTGAGAAGCGGTGGGTGTGTGCATATCGGCATGTGCATGTGGAGGGAACTATGTATGTGTATGGACATTGGGCTCATGCTGATGCATCTTTGTGTAAGGCAAAAGCGAAAATTTCACCTAATGATAATATACAGATCTAGTGATGAAATCCAGTCTTTGACTCAGAACATTATGTATACGCTGTAGGTATAGAACTAGGGTATATTAGAGTTGCTGCAATGTATGTAAAAGGCACGCCCACTTTTCAGGGTAGCCCCCATACACAGCCACCGCCCACTTTTGTGTTTTAGGATGACCCACGTCTGTTAACAAAATGTTATTTAAATCGGACCCCCATATCATATAGCTCTCATAGAACTGATTGTCTCAGAATGAAAACTTAGAAGAAAAACTTCTTTGTTTTTCATTGAAATCTAGCCAAACTCGTTTCCTATTCCTTTTGGGAGTCCCTAAGTCCGTTGACCGAATTTGATCTGGATCGGTCTGCTACATTTTACTAGCTACATCGATTTGGTCGACCATTTCTGTGGAAGATAGGCATGTATATGATTGCTTGGGCTGATGAAGCAAGACGCAGAAGTATCCCAAACTCAACCTCAACTCTCTTATCTTTAAAAATGATCGAAAACTTTTGTTTGTTACGATTTCTCAAAAGATTTCTGATACTTCATCAAGTTGCAATCGGGGAACATAATCAACGATAATGTGTACATATCGGCCACGTAAGGCCTAGATCTTGCCTCTCTAATCCCCTTCCTTTGCATCATTATTATTGGCACACTGTGCATTGGGTACACCCACTCCGTCGCCGTCTCTATAGCCGCCTGTGCTGCCATCTTGTCGCCTGAATTTTTGGCAGAATTTTGCATGACAAGTCTGCGGGTCTGTCTGCCCACTGTTGGTGATTTCAAGTGATGCCAGTTGCCTTTCCCTCTGCCTTGACTGCTTGTTAAGTTCCTCAGCTGTTGTGTGGAGTGTGTGGTGTGTGTGTGTGTGTGTGTGGGAGCTAACGACGATGACGATGCGCATAATTTTGCGTATGCATTTTGAATTTTGGGGCGTGAAATCAAATATGCAAAATATGTTTGAGAATTTGGATTTGAATTTGAATTTGAGCAGACAAGCTCGCTCCACTGCTGCTGCTGCTATAAGTGGGGGGTTGCTCCTACTGCTGCAGCTTTAAGTGATCGGAGGCGTAATCGTAATCTGTGCACCATTTTAGCATACTGTCAACGTTCCCCGTCTTGGCAACATGTTGCCAAACATTTACATAACTGCGCCCTAATTAAGATTAAGCTGCCATAACAATAAAAACTTTGCCGACTCACTAAAAAAAACGGGTTAAGTTTGTGCTGTTGGTGGACGCAGTGTAGTCCTGCCATAAATCAATTAAGCTGCATAATTTGCATATGATTTGTGTGCGCTCAGAGGAGAGCAAACGAGGAGGGGGTTGGTTGCCTTGCAAAGGCATCAGGCGAGGCTTAAATAAATTTCATTTGCATTAAATTTATAGCCAGGCGGCGATCATGAGGCAAACTTTTATATATAGACACTACAGGGGGTGCCGACAGGCAAGGGAGGGGAGCAGGCAGGCAGGCAAACTTTTTACGAGTCATGAAAATGTAGACGGTTTAAAAATATAAAAATTATTAAATGAAATATGATCGAGCTGTTTGGGGTTCCTTGTATGTCTTCTGTCTGCTGTTTCACGATCAGATGAGATCACGTACAATACATATACATACATACATACATACATACATATATGATTAATTTGTACATGGGAATATTTTGGGCTCCACTTCTAAGATCACAGTTTCTTCCAGCGTTTCATCAGGGCAACTATCTATCTACTCTTGCTGAGACTGATACATTTTTCTACCGATCTGATTGTCAGTGTCGATATCGTTCACTCCGTTTAGTTCATTCTTGCCTATCTTCATATGGCCATCTCTCTCCCAATCGAAAGCAGTGTTTTGTGCTACACTCAGCTAGTGGTGTCTTTCAGATTGCAGATTCATAGGCCTTGGCTCCCAGAGCTCCCACACCTCTTTAGCTAAATGGCAATAGAAGTATATGCACAGATCGTCGCGCTGACAGATTCTGACTGTAGTTTTTGTTGTAGATGTTGTTGTAGTGCTCCCGATTGAAAAGGTTGCATACTTCTCTTACATTCAACATAGCTCTCTCATGCTACTTTCTCAGATAATGTTGAGCTGACACAACATAATGCAAATATAGTTCCCTTAACAAGAGAGTAAGGCTAACTTAGGGTAGCCAAACCTTATATATTCTTGCAGAACTATAGAAAAGAAAGAAAACTTCAGCTGTAGCAATGGGCATCGAAGCAATCTTCTTTCTATACAAACCCGCAATCTTTCATATACATGATGTACCTACAAACACGACCCACACATGCCTGTTGAATTATGATCACCTTTAGCCTCACCTCTAACTTATCTGGTTGCCATTTAATTTATTTCCCCTCGGCATTCTCTCAGTGTCTGTTTATGATCTTTGGCTGCCGTGTCACGCGCTAAGTTTTAAGCATTATTTGAATTTAATTTTAAAGTTTTCTGCGGCCTTTCTTTCTATCCATCTCTCTGCCTTTGTTTCCCACTTGAAACTCCAGTTTTATGTCTTTTTGACGCTTTGGTATGTGTCTCTCATGCTTTGGGTTGCCTTTTTTTTATTTCATTTGGTTTTATTTTTATTTGGGTTGTATTTTGCTTTAATTTTATTGTCGTCTCTCTGTCAGTTGTGTGTTTGTTTATTGTACGTTTGTTGAGTGCTAATGAAGCCGTAATTAAAGCATAAATATGTACATAAAACTCGATGCTTCTTCTACATTCATACTCGTTTTCAATTTTTGCCAAAGCTTGAAACTATTTTGAACTCCTGCAGCGCATTTTTCGCACTTCATAAGTTCTTGTACATGTTGGAGCTGCTGCCATGCCAATACACGTTTTTCACACTTTGCCTGGAGTTGTGCTAAACCAAGCCACGCCCCCTCCCCGACAAGCAAACACCGCCCACTTTCGACATGATCGATTGGCAGAAGCCCCTGCAGCTGCCAAGGAACTCTTAAGAGAAGCAGCCATAGCACAGATGAATACCCTTTAGGTAACTTTTCAGAAGTTTGTCAGGACGTTGAAGTACGGACGACACCAAGCCGCGGGACTTGTGAGAGTGAGAGAGATAGGAAGAAGAACAAAATTGAAAAAATACCATAGTAATAGCTGAAAGGAAGAGAGAGATAGCATAGATACTCTGAACATTCTTCTTTCACTTTCTTTCACCTCTAATCATGTATATTAATTGATTTTCTTACCGAAATCATCTAGTCAGGTAATCCAGTAATCTACCTATCCTATCATCTACCTATCTCTTTCAAACATCTTCCACATTTTGCCTGGCAAATAGCTGAAATACCCGCGTTCGTGTTAGAGCATCAACCGCATTAACGAGCCTTTCACATATATGCCCCCAAAGGTGTTAACTTTACCACCAAGAGTGTGTTAAATAAATTAAGTATCGCTCCCCCCTCCCGTCCTCCTCCCTCTCACACGCTACACGCCGCGCTAGCACATTGTCTAAGAGTCAATTTAAATATTTTCATAAATATTGATATATTGTTGCTTATTTTTTTTGAAGCAGGCCGCTAAGCTCTGGCTAAGCGGCTTACTACAAGCCGGGCCGAAAGCAAACAAGCTTGAAAGCATCTGATAGATATGATGGCGATGTACGAGACGTGGACGTGTACACAAAGAGCCCATGGGCGCTACTGTGGCCACGATTTTAGCACCTTAAGCAGTTGAGTGGAAATGAGAGTGTGTGTGTGTGTGTGTGTGTGTGTGTGTTGCCTATCTGTGGGATACTGTTGGGGCCATAACAAGCCCGGCCTGTGTTGTATATCTGCTTCGAAGCTTCCAACGGTTTATGGCTTGTTCTTGGCTACTCATGACCACAAGATCTTTGCCAGCTGATAATTATAAACACACTGGCATGCTCACAGGCAGCAGCATCACCAGCGCCATCCTCTTCGCTTGTCTGGCGAAGCCACAGGCCATGTATCGCCTTGTACACTGGCAGAGTGGCTGCTGCTGCTTAACGGTTTGGCAATATGTTCGCATTGAACATCGTCTCCGATCAACAGGCATGATCTATATTTTAATTGGTGTTGGGTTGCTTCTGCTGCTGGTTTTTGCCTGGCAGCTGAGCTCCTCTTTGTCTGCGCTGCTGCTGCAATGTAATGAAGTGGCCATTAGCTAATGAAGCTGTCGTGACAGCGCTGCAGTGCAGCCAGCAGCCGTTGGAGTGGGCCAGCAGATTTATGAAAATGATCAGCAGCATTGTGTGTAGCTTACGATGTGGCAGACCTAACAACTTGGCCAACTTATCGCAACATCTTTTACAGCTCTGGCAAAATGCTGCCAAACTGGCTGTGCCAAAAGAGGTCTAAATTTCCCTAGATGACAAAACCAGTCACAATAAAATACATTTCTACATCGAAATGGAGACATTTTTTGGATATTTAACACGGATTGAAATTGAGACGATAGTTAATTTGATATTTTAAGGCAGTTTTCATACATTTTATGTCTATGGTTAAGTGTGTTGCTATGTCACTATGGGCGGTGTCAGGGAAACTCTAGAGATTTGGTGAAATTAATCTGTAAACACCTGAAATTATGAGTTCGTTTTGTGTATCTTAGTAAGAAGATGGGGAAAAACTCATCAACGGCTAGTAGGAATGTGGAAGAGCAGTCGTATAAGAAGCAGAGTTGAAGGTGTATATAAAGTTTGTCTATGCTTCCATTCTTCCTTCCTTATCTGAAAGACAGAGACAGCACAACTATCTTCTTTGGGTACATGGGGTACTACTTCGCCCTGCTGTGTCCGATTTCGACCCAGTTGAGAAAGGAATTTTGCAAAGCGGCTACTTAGTGTTCACCTATATGATAAAATCTACATCATTCAGCACAAAGAGTACAAATTACAGTTGAAATTTACCAAAAGACGTCTTCTTAGTACTTAACTACGCCATAAACGCTAACTTGTATGAACATTTCAGTCACCTAGCTCTTGTAGTTTGATGCCCAATCAGCGAGGTTCAAGAGTTTAATATACAGAGATTGTTTCTGTATATGAAATTTCATTAATTAACAAGTTCAGGCAGTTTTGACTCTGCTTTTAGATTAAAGCTGCTATTAGAAATCCATATTCTACTTTTAATCAGGTCCTAATCATGTCTGTCTCTGAGCTAAGCTAAGCTGTTCGATTACAAATTAATGGACACTTTCGGCAGGTCATTAAAGCCAAGGCAAAGCGACAGAAGATAACATTTGTTTTGTGTTCAAAATCAAATCGTTATCAAATTACACTGTGTGCGTGTTTGTATTGTGTTTGTGATTAGGCTTTGATTTCACTTTATGTTCAAGCGGGGGCTTGGCGGTGCGGCTCATAACTTATAACTAAGTATCCATTTTGCATATCCGTGTACACACAATACATAAGGATTTATATATATATATGTATATATATTATATAATGTACAACTTTCAATAAACCGCTATAAACTTGACTAAGCTGGGCGCTTAAAGCCATTCGCCGTCGATTGGAAAAACTATTAACAAAAAAATGGTATTTAAATAAATGAAAATCGCATGAAGCGATTGCGGCAATAAAAAGCTCCACGGTTCGATGGCAAAAACTCGCATCCACATCAAATAAACAAGGGGCCAAGTCAAGCCAAAGGCTAAAATGGGTGAGCCCTGCTCGTCAAAGGCTTAAAGAGGAAGAGTCGATTGGCATTGGCAGGAGGAGCAGTATGACTGGGCAGGGCAGGGGGCAGAGACTGGGCTGCGGTTATCAGTGCCATTGCACAGTCACAGCTAGCGGAGAAGAGAGCATTGCACAGAATTCAAAACAGAACAGAATGGAGGAACGGCGAACGGCATACAGAACTGACAACTCTGATAACCCCTAAGGGGGGCTGGCAAGCATGGGGAACATGGAGCATGTCAATAATAAATATCAGCCATTGTTTGCCCGGACCATGTGCTATAGCTATAGCGCTCCACAAATACATATGCATGTAGTTATATGCTCGTACAGGAGCAGAATCATCCCATACAACATGCATATGGATATAACGACGAAAGTCAGGGGACAACAGTGGGCTAGTGTGGAAAGCAGGTAGTGTTGCTGCTATATCAGAATATCAGCCTGAGTGGGAGAGGGCTGGAAAGGTCAGCTTTTAGTCTCGATTTTAGCATAAGGCCCAGATTTGCATTCAGAATTTAAACAGCCAAAGGATCTCTCCCTCTCTCTCTGTCTGTCTAGTTGTTCTGTTGGGTTGTGTTTTGGTTCTCCCTCACTCTTATGCATTTATATGGGATTTAGCTTAAGTCAAGGCATCACTTAGAGCTTCCTATAAATCTACACAAATCCAATATTGGTTGGAGCAAATCTTGCCCGCACCACAGATGACTAGGAGGAAACTTCCAACCACACACAGATTCTTTGCTTTCTTCACTAACTTTCCGCTGTTTCCCCTACATCCTGCATATGTACGGGCGTGTATTTGTATTCGCAAAAAAGAGGAATAATCATATTTACATTAAACAACAACGACGACGAAAGCAATGAATGAATGAAACACGCATTTCGCTCCGGCGCTCTCTCTGTCTCTGTCTCTTTCTCTCTGTATCTCTCACCCGACTTTAGCTGCTCTTCTGAAATGGGGGCCAACAATGCCGCGCGTTGAACTGTATGCTGAGTTTATTTTCATGTCATGGTGACATGTGGGCGGTATGCGATGCGGTGTGGTGCAGTGCGGTGCGGGGTGCGGGTGAGGGGCCCAGGCAGTGCAGCTGACAACGGCAAAACTGTAGCCGTTTGGCTATGTCGATGCTGATGCAGATGCAGATGCCGTTGCCAAAGTGCGTGTATCTGTGGCTGTCTATTGTTGTTGCTATTGTTGTTGTTGTTGTTTATTGAGTTGTATGTTTATTTGGGCCAGGCACTGTGGGAGTTTTTGCCTACAAAAGACACAACATGCAATATGTGTGGCACATGAAAAGTATCCAAAGTAACGCGGGTGTGCTGCTGCTGCTGCCTGAAAAGTGAAACTCGCCGAGTGTGGTTCGAGTTAACTTAAAGATGAAATCACATGTGAAAACATTATATTACTAATATAAAAGTTCAAATTGTCAAGCATGTATTCTGTAAATTTCATAGAGATCGTGGTACTATAACTAAAGTTATAGATAAATTGATCTGACGACCTTTGAGGGATCTTCAGCTGCTTTGTTTTTGAGACTGAAACTTCATATCATAGCTTTGTCCATACCATATTGTTCTCATTTATCACTTGCGTAAAGCTTGTTGTGTTCTTTGACTCTACCCCTCAATGCAAACCTATCCCCCTCTGATTCTCCCCCTCTGTCCTGTCTCTTTGGTTAAAATCCGCAACCAATTGCAAATAGATGATAAATGATGCTGCTGAGACTTGCTTGGCTCCATCTGCACCACAAACCACATTGAACTTTTGAAGCCTGCAGCCTACTCCACCCCCCCATACCTCCGATTTAATAGCAAATATGTCATCTTGGGCTGCATTGGCTTTGGACTTCAACTGTGATTCTGCACACACACACACAGAAGAGTCAAGTCAAGTCTTTGGCCAAATCGAGAAATAAATAAAACAAATGATGGGCGACTGCCAGGCGTACTGCTCCAACTGCAAAGCCTAATGTGCTTGGCACTTATCACGCACAACAATCTCGCTTACAACTAGAACCCCGCCCCCAGGTTTGCCGCCCACCAACACATGTCAACATTTAACATGCTTTTGAGCCACGTTGTCTGCAGCTGAATTCGTTTCCAGAGGCGTAGTCTGGATTGGAGGGCTTCCTAAGGAATGAGCAGTGCCATGTTCACAGTACACTAAGGGGAAGAACTTTATTTAAACCTCCCCCTTAAAGCAACCAAGCGACTGCCTACGCCACTGCTCGTGTTCCGTGTCTGTTCTCCTGTTGTTGTCTCACGTTGTCGTTATGATAAATGATGCGCCTTTTGTTTTGCCTAATAATTTTTTTGCTAGCTTTTCTTTCTGCTTGCCTTTGCCTGCCCCTCGGGCTTGTCGGTACCAACCCCCCACCCCCACCCCTCTTTGTACGCTTCCACATTGCTGTTCTTTGGCTTTGATTGTAACAAATTTGTGGCTGAAAAATTAGCCAGCTCTTTAGGGCAGGCCAGCCGTTACTCCACTCCTCTCCACTCCTCTTCGCTCCCTGCCGCCTGCCTGGCTGTTGTAACGATTTTGGCACAGTTAAATGTTGCTACAAGTTTTTAGATGGCGGGAGGGGGGTTTTTTTGCTGGTGTCGTTTTTTATTTTTGGCTGACGGCCTGATCTGTGTTGAAATTAGCACAAATTAATCATTCATTCAAATTTTTCAACAGGCCGCACAACAGCTGGCAGGTCCAAGCTGGCAGCTGCTTGGAATACCTCAAAATCAATAGTAATTAACCTTAATCGTTCATTATACACATCGGCTGTGGCCTGCTGTTGAGTTTTAAGTGTTCGAGAGAGTGCTGAGTTGTGAGCAGAGCCCGAAGGCAGCCATAGTCCCATGTCCATGTTTAAGCTTATGCGAGTGTATGAGGGCAGCCAGCCCGCATTAATTGCTAAACATCATTGCCAATAATTTGAGTGTGAGGTAATTTGCTGAAACTAATAACCTGCTTTAATTGCAGCTTAACTATGGCTAAGGTTGAAATATTGTTGAGAAATATTTTGTTTAAGACAATATCAAATTTTCCATAAACAATTTGCTAAATGTGAAATTTGTCCATATATTCCATTGAAGCGTTTGCAATCACAAAATTCTGTTGTAGCAGATTTACTGCACCATTGATCTACTGCAGCGATGGGCAGCTATTGGCTCCCTGAGCTCCGAGAGCTCTTTGACTACGACGCAAAAGAAATGAAATGAGACTGCGCATTTAGCTCACAACGAGAATGGTCGATGAGCATAAGGCTACAGTAGATACAAGTGATACAAGACGAATTTTGTTTTGATTTGAATGAAAAACAGAATAGTTATTCTACTAAGTGTTCATTCCATAACAATCGGTTATATGGTAGCTATAAGATATAGTTCTCCGGTCTTGGTGACCAGACTAGACCAGACCATCGGATGGATACAACGCGAATTTGGTTTGATTTGGATGAGAAACATAAAAGTTATGCTACAAAGTGTTCATTCCTGAGCAATCGGTTATATGGTAGCTATACCATATAGTTGTCTGATCTTGATCAGATCATTACAGTGGACGTGGGGCCTCCTCAAATGGATACAAACCGAATTTGGTTAGATTTGAAAGAAACACAGAAAAGTTATGCTCCTAAGTTTTCATTCCGGAACAGTCAGCTATATGGGAGTTATATGATATCGTTGTCCGATCTGCATAAAACTCGAATATAACCAGCGTGCAGACAAAGGAGCATCTGGTACAAATTTCAGATCTATAGCTTCTAAGACTTCTGAGATCTTTGTGTTGAAACAGCGCAAAGGCCTTTTAGACTGCGAACTACAGAAAAAACAGACTGAAAACTGAAGACTGAAATGAGTGCCAATAAATCACTCCATAATTTGTTTCAGTGTAAATTTTCTTTGCTGCGCTCCCACATTCGGCTTAGCATTTGACTTGGAACAGCAGTTTTTGTTGTAGAGCTGCCGATTGAGAATTTCTTGCCCACCGCTGCTGATCTACACTGATCTATGAGTATATCTCAGTCTATATTTATCTAACTGTTCCACTACTTCCAACTGCCCTCATAAATATTTTGTTGGTCGAATATCAAGCTGCGTCTTATGACTATGGACATATATTTACCCAGACGTTGGCAACATTTTGCTTAAACAAACATGCTGCGATCGGGGTCGGGTTTGGGTAATTCCTTGGAAATTGTTTCGTGGAGAGTTTATCTGTAACTGCAGGCTGATAGATAGAGAAGAAGAAGAGGCAAGATAAACAACAAAATGAGCCATGTCGAAGATTTGTACTGTTTTGGGTTCTGAATCTGAATCTGATGGCCTGCAGCTTGTCTTTGTTGTTGTTGTGGTTCTGGTTCCTCTTCTCATTGGGTTCATTTGCGGCTGACCTAGACGGTTGAGTTAATGAAGCGTTTGTCGTGCTGCTGTTGTTGTTGTTGTTGTTGTTTTCCTTTTCGAGATTGTCTGGCCCTGATTGCCAACTCATTTCGTTTGTTATGATGTCTATGCTAATGATAATGATGTGCAGGTAGTTTTGGGCTGCAGCTCAACGGATTCTCAGGGAGACCACACACAAGTTGGTTAGGTTGAAGTTTCCAAATCCAAAACTGCAGCGCGAGGAAGTGCAATATTTGGGTCTATAACTCGCATAACCTTAATCGAAAGGCTAATGCCATGGCTTTGCAATTACCTTTCTTCCTTCTCCTGTTTGGAAAACATAACACTACTGCCATCTTCCCTTGTCGATGCCTGCCTGCCTGCGGTGTGTTTTCTTGCAACTGTCGCCGGAAATAATTTACAAAAAAATTGCTAGGAGCCAAGAACCGCGCACAGCCCTGGAGCTAGGCGGGGCGCACACTTCCTTTGACAACTGGCAATAACAATAAAAATCAGTAAGCATGTAGGTTGCAGCTCCAGCTCTAGCTCCAGCAGAGTCACCAGGCGGAGACAGACACCACGCCAAAAATTCAACTTGGCAGCGGGGACGAGTGCAACTTTTGGTTGCCGGGGCATATAAATTGTGTCAGTCATAGACAACCACAGAGGCTGCTGGCACTCTGCGAGTATCAGGGGTGTATTCGACGGTGAAGGGGCCCAAAGGGCCACATCAGAGCATTTGTAGATGTGTCCTGAGAGGGCATTGTACATTCCTAGCGATGCAGAGATGAAAATGGAGTCTAAAACATCGACTGAAAAACCAGCGGAGCCAAAGCCATGATGAATGTAAAGAAGCCTTCACTCCCACCGTAAAAGGAACCACTGAACAGCTTGCCAATTATATTACCAGGGATCAGGATAAGTAAATGACCAAAGGGGCTCAACATCAGCAACGGGGGCCAATCTGTCCCTGAACAATCGACAACATTTGCCCCCAGTGGGATGTGGCTGCGGCTAAGTTTGAGACTGAAACTGAGGAACTGCTGCTGCTGCTGCTGCTGCTGTTGTCGACTTCCTTTTATAGAAATGTGCAACATGTTGCACGTTGCTGTCGTCGTGGTCGTCGTTGTCGTAGTTGCGACAAATTCCTCGCAAGCGTTTTAAAAATAGCGCCCATGACTTAATCAAATACATAGCCCCAAGGTGCCAGGGCTGCCAGCAACGAAGTAATGCCAAAGATGTCAGACGGAAAGTCTTGGGCACGCTTCCATTGACCCTTTGACTGAGCGACACGACACGAGGAGAGGCAGGCCGGCTTCGAGGAGAGGCAGTTATTGGATTGCCATGTCAGGCTCTGTGGCAGAAGTTCACAGGTTCATGTGAAAGTTGCCGCTTGCCGCTTGCCGCTTTATTGCACTTGGAGATGGCATGATGGCATGAATGAGGAATGGAGAATGGAGAAAGGGGATGGGATGGGTGTGGGTATAAAGGTGAGTTGCCTACGGCTTGCCACTCGAGAGGCAGAGGCAGGCTGGCAGGCTCGTCGTCTTGAAGTGGTGTTGCAGTCGCCGTCTAGCTCTCATGTCACGAGCAAAAATGTCACTCGCATGTGAACGCTCGTTGGCTCTTGAACTTTTTTAACCTTTGTGTGTGTTTCGCCATGTTCATAACTGGCTGGATTTTTGTGTGTTTCGTTCCTTTTGCCTTTTGGGCGTGCCTTTGGGAGCGTAGCCGACGCTGCTGAGTTAACTTGAGTCTCCATATCCATACCCATATCCATATCGTATCCTATCCTAGTCTATCCTATCGTATGTCGAATTTTTCAGAGCGTGCAGTCATGATGTTGTCGTTGTCCGTTGTTGTTGTTGTAGTTGTTGTAGTTGTTGTTGTTTAATGGCCTGCTACTGTACAGCGAGCCAGAGACATAGTCATAGTCAGTGTCCCAGAATCGTGACCATTGTTGCTTTGTAGCGGACAGCCCCGAAACCAAACCCCCTAACTAGACACAACAACAGCAGCAGCAGCAGCAGCAGCAGCAGCGGCAATCTTCCAGCCAACTGTGGAGACACTCAAAAATGCAAAAATGTTTTGCAGTTTTCGGTTTTTCGGTTTCCATTTTCCATTTTCATGTAATTAGCGTTGCAATTCGTGAAGTGCTTTCCGCTGCGCCGATTTCGTTTGCTGATTTTTATGTTCGTTCGTTCGTTCGTACGTTGGTTCCCCTTGGCTTCGGCCAATCTCGCTCGGTTGAGGGTTTTCTTCTCCCATTTGAGAGGTCAACGTGAGGTCATCATTTCGATAGAGCTGCCAGAACAGTCTTTAGTTTTAGGCAAAGCGAAGCTAATTTTAGAGAACTCAGACTTTTCTTCTATATCTTCCTACTCTTAAGTGATATTTTCTGATTTGTCTTCTTTGATGATTTCCAATTTTCATATTTCTCTTTTGCATTTCTCTAACTTTCTTAACAACTTCATATTCTCATTCCAAATTTTCCTTATTTCTAATATTTTCCTCCACTTTGATTTAGTATTTTTCCACCTCTCTTCGAATTAGTGGTCCATCTTTCCTATCCATTCCTTCGTTCATTCTTTTAGCATCGCAATCTCTCTCTCGTTACCTCTCGTTTCAACCAAATTTCTCTGCTTCTTCTCCCCTATCCTTCACAGGCGTTTCCGCCGAGGTCTATTACGTACGCGAGGGTCACATCAACAACTATGCCCTGAACTTCATAGTTCCCGTGCCGGCGAATGTGCGGGACATTAGCTTCACTTGGCAATCGCTGGCCGGCCGACCTCTGCCCTATGTGTTGAATGTGGTCAGCTCGGATCAGGAGGTGCTGCCCCGACCGGCTGTGAATGTGTCGCAGATTGGTGAAATTCCCACGTACATACAAACGTGGGCCATTGGCCTCAAGTGCAGCGGCCTGAGGGCAGCCGAGGTGGACATCACGATCAGCCTGGAGGTGATCTTGAATCGGGCCCTGAACAATGTCACACATTTGGTCTTTCGAAGGAAGAAGATCTGCCTGCTCAGTGATGGCGATGAAGAGTCGCTGAAGGCTGACGCAGACATCGGCGATGTAGATGATCCACTGTTGCTGGAGACGGCTCTGCCGCCGCCCACAGGCCTTATCACATTTGTGGTGGGCGTGTCGGTGGCCATGGGCGCTGTTTGCATACTCCTCATGGTGGCCTACTGTGTGCGGGGAGCCGCCAGCAAGCGACAGCATCACCAGCACGGCGGACAGCCCATGCGCACCTCCAGCTTCCAGCGCCTGAACACCCAACCGCCTTGCCAATCGTCGCTAGGCTCTGCCGCCTACATGACCCCCTCGATCATAGCACCCATTCACGGACCTTCCTCGCTGCCGAGGAAGACTCCTGTCTCCATGGAGCAGCAGCAGCAGCCCGAGGAGCTGCACCGCCGCATCTCCGAGCTGACCGTGGAGCGTTGCCGTGTGCGGCTGTCCAGTCTGCTGCAGGAGGGCACCTTTGGACGCGTCTATCGTGGCACCTACAACGACAACCAGGATGTGCTGGTGAAAACGGTGGCCCAGCATGCCAGCCAGATGCAGGTGCTACTCCTGTTACAGGAGGGCATGCTGCTGTACGGCGCCTCCCACTCGGGCATCCTGTCAGTGCTGGGCGTCTCCATTGAGGATCACACGACACCCTTTGTGCTGTATCCCGCCGTGAACAACACGCGCAACCTGAAGCTCTTCCTCTTGGATCCAGCATGCGCTCGCACTGTCACCACTATACAGATTGTGATGATGGCCACCCAGCTGTCCATGGCGCTGGATCATCTGCATAGTCACGGGGTGGTGCACAAAGACATTGCCACCAGGAACTGTGTCATAGACGATCAGCTGCGCGTCAAACTCTCAGATAGTTCGCTGTCACGCGATCTGTTTCCATCGGACTATAATTGCTTGGGCGACAGCGAGAATCGGCCGGTCAAGTGGATGTCGCTGGAGGCGCTGCAGCATAAACAGTTCTCCGAGGCCAGCGACTCGTGGGCCTTTGGTGTGCTCATGTGGGAGCTGTGCACATCGGCGAAGCAGCCCTATGCGGAGGTGGATCCCTTTGAAATGGAGCATTACCTCAAGGATGGCTATCGTCTGGCGCAGCCTTTCAATTGTCCCGATGAGCTGTAAGTATAAAGCGATTAGAAGCTTCTAACGAAAGAGTTAGAAACTCTTCCAGATTGGAGTTTCAATGTTCTCTTTCCTTTTCCAGTTTCACCATCATGGCCTACTGTTGGGCCCTGCTGCCCGGCGAGCGGCCCACTTTTGCCCAGCTGCAGTCCTGCCTGGCGGATTTCTACTCTCAAATCACACGTTATGTCTAGACTCTCAGATAAATAGCCACAACTTTATCTATATCTATCATCTACTCAGATCTACTCCAGCACATCAGTCCAGAATTCCTCCACACTCATTCTACTACTTAGTCAAAGGTCCTCCATATAGTTTGTTATACATACATACATACATACTTCCTCTATGTATTTGCCAAATCTGTATATAGTTCAACAAATATCGTAAGTTCTGTTTAAGTTCTCATCCAACGAATGATAGAAAGAAAGATAGAAAGAAAGACTCAAATATTTAGCAAGCGAAACTTAAACTGAATTCAAATATAGTGATATTTATCTAGATTGTTAGTTATAAAAGAGTTTTACCTTTTAGCATAGACGATATAACACTAATATTATGTAGATGCACAAAACGGTACAGTTTGGCTTGCTTAAAACCTCGGGGTCAACATGTGCATGGTGAATGTTTTGAACGTTCTGAACTTCTGAACTTGCCCAACATTTTTTAAGCAATCCAAACTGTCGGGCCTAAGTTTATATATATTCGATGTATTTTATAAGTGAAAACATTTTGGAAACATTTATCATCAAATAAAATATATAAGAATTTACAACACCATATACATATGTGTCTTCCCTTTTGAATTTCCAGTGAAACTGGGCCTTGGTGTGCGTCCAGAGTTTGATTCGCTTTGAGAAGATAAAAACGAACTTCACATTACAGGAATTTATTAGCCGAACCTTAGCCGTAACTGGGAAATTGCTCAGGCCATTATGTGTAGCCAGGGTCTTTACTTGGAACGGCAGCAACAGCAAAAGAATAATGACATTCACGCACACACACGCACACTCACCAAGCACACCCACACTCACCAAGCACACACACAAATTAGCCATAAATTTTAATTTTACATGACATTGGTTTCGAGCGCACACAAAAAATAGCCATCAACTAGAGCCTATGTCAAGGATAAGATGTATCAATTTTGGGCGTGGGTCTTGGCCTTGAGCCGTGAATAGGATATGTAGAGAATACATATGTATATGTACATATGTTGAATGTGTGCGGTGCGTGAGTGATATCTGTGTGCATGCTAGAGACAGCCACAGCCTGCGTGAAAAGAGGTGTGTGACAATGTTATCACATTTTAACAAAACTTTTTCAACTAGAATCTGCATAAAAATTCGATTGAAAGAAAACGTATTTCCTTCAGCTGTAGCAATAGACAGCGAAGCAATCATCTTTCTATTTAATTTTCAATATTTTGTGCGTGCTTTGTGATACACAAACACATAAACTTTCTCTCCATTGAAATTTGCCAGCTGAGATCGTGTCACAGGTCCATCTCTGTTAAGCATTATGTGTGTGGATGAAACAGCACACCTTATGTACATATGTATGACCCATACAATGTTCACATATATCTGGCGAAAAGTGAGGCTGCGTGCTTGACAACACATGTCCTGCGTGTGTGTTCCTGCCATTGTATGCGAGCGTGTGTGTCCTTACACTTTAGCCATTGCCATTTTGCCCGAGCATGAGCCATATCGTAAATATTTTGACAGAATCGCCTGGTGTCGCCTCGGCACCGCCTTACCATCGTCTCCGCCTCCTCCACCGCTATGCCTTTGCCTTTTGCTTTTGGTTATTGTGTTTCCTAGCTTGTTATTTCTGGACGGAGCAGGATGCAGGATGAGCGGCACCTGCTGCTGCTATTGCTTTTGCTGTTGCTGTTACTGCCTGTGGTAATCCTTGTGTTTGTGACTTGACCTGCTTCGTTTGCCATGGCATTTGGTTATAGCCTTAAGCGGCTTTAAAGTTACCTTGTTGCCTTGCCTCAGCTTGTCCTTGCCCTGCCTGCCTGTTGCTTTGTGACTCTGCGAGTGCAGGCAGGGCTTACCCCGCCCTGCTCCTACTTGAGGTATAACGTTTACGTTTATTGTAGTTCCTGGAAACAGCGGCAAGACGCAGGGACAGCCAGCCTTGTCAACAGTTTGCTTAAGCACATAGTTTTGTTTATACTTATTAGTTGACAATGCTCTATAGAAATACATCACACAAGGGTATTAACTAGCAGGCTGCCTTGCCTGGGTCTGGGTGCCATCCAAAGGTGGGCTTGGGAGAGGTTGCAGGTGCCATAATACGTAGAGGAATTATGTGTGAGTTAGCTCTTCTGTAAAGTAGATAATGTGTTAAAAGTAGCTGATTTATATAGTCTATTCCTTATGGCAGTTATATGATAGCTAGGGTTTCCCAATGTGGTTTCTAGCGGACTAATGTTGTACTTATATCATAGCAAGTTGAGGTTCGTTTTCCATCTTAAACCTAAAGTCACAGAAAAAGGATAGCTTTATTCTAAATTTTTGTACATCACATGCCCACAATTGTGTAGTATCTCTATCCAGGATCCATGATTGGTTCATTATTGAGGAGATATATACAAATGCTTGCCGGCCAAGGCCCTGCTCGGGCGCCAGTTGCGCTTCAGTTCTCATGAAAAGCTAAAAAATAAACTCTTGCATTTCCGGGGGGCGCCAAAGAATTGGAATTGGAACAACAAAGCAAACAACTTGTATAGCTATTGCAACAGCTAGTACTCCTCCCAATGCCTGCCCCCTTCCACCTCACCACCATCATCATCATCATCATCATCACATGCTAAACGAAAAGTCGATGTACTTTTAAATTTCTTTGGAACATGCACAGGGCCAGGAATTCCGACTGGCAGGCTACTGGCAGGGGGGCTGGCTGGCTGGCTGGCTGGCTCTATTTCCATTACCATTTCCCAACTCCATTTCCATTTTAACGTGGCCATGCGATTTCCACGTAGTAGCTCGTTCGCTGACTCAAGTGTAGCCGTAGCCCTTGCCACCATCCGCCCTCCATCCACCTTCAACTCCGCCTTGGTGATAATTTAAAAAGTTTATATGCCGATTCTCCTAGGGGGCTGGTTAGCTACTGCTCCATTCTAATGACAACTTAAATAAACAATAACAACAACAACAACAACAACAACAATGCTTGGGGAAATGCTGGAAACTTTGGTTCGGCTTCAAGAGTTTGTTTTCCCAGCGTCGTCTCGAACGGCGCGCATTGTGTGGAAATATTTATTTTCTATAAATTATTTTCGATTATCGCGGCATCTACTCTGAATAGCCAAGTTGAACCCCATCTCCATGCCACCATCCCCCCTCTCTACCAATTGCAGTTCCAAACTAAATAAATACGAGTTACAGTGCGTTGTAATTAAAGCCAAACAAAATGCATAATTTCTGGTCATTTGCCGGGCAAACGCGTTGATAAGCCCCATGGAGTTGGATTTCGGCGGGGCTACTCGTGGCTCCCAAACAGCGCCCTTTGCTGATGGGAGTTGGAGAAATATATGCACTCTGTGCAGTAGTTGCGGCGGCGGCGCTTCCGCTAATGGAATTTTAATGTTTCATTTGAAATAGACGCATAAATTTAATTTCTTTTTTTTTGTTTTTTGGTAATTTTTCCGATTGTTAAAAAGTGAAATTGTTGTTTTTGTTAGCAGCGGGAACATGTTGATATACTCGAAAAGCCAATTCCAGAGAAATGAAAACATATTTTCTATTCGATTCGATTGAATTGAGTGAAGTATATGGCGCGTAATCAATGGGCAGTTGAAACTTTTATCGGTTTTGTTATAATGGGGGTAATAATTTATAGTGTACTTAGTGCGATATATATCAGATATATATTTGAAACAACACAGAGATATATATATATGTTACGATTAGCAAAATTAGTGGCATTTTAAACTAAACTAGATGACTTCCGCTTGGAACAGAAGCTAGTTTATGATAAGGCCCTGTTCGGGCGCCTCTATTCACTTTATATTCTTATATTACTGGCTTACCCAGATAATAGATATAATATAGATATAGATAATAGATAATATATATATATCTTGAGTTCACTCATTAATTTTCATCTCTGTTGTGAAACTGTTTGAAAATATTCCACACTTTCAGATCACAAATGATAGTTTGAAGAGGTCTGCTTAGCCGATTTCAGCACTTTGTTTCAAATGAAGTCCCAAATCAGCTTTAATTTCCATTTCCAATTTGTTTGACAAAGCTTTGAATATATCTTTAAAGACATGCTGGCTCAGTTAAACTCTTTCACTGCTGATAAATGTCACAATTTAGTAGAAAGGCAAGGCTAGGCGAAGGCGAAGGCGGAGGTAAGGAAACCAACTTGGCCAACTCGCAAACTAGTTTCGAGCTAAGGCAAGGCAATGTTAGGCAAGGCAAAACGTCAGACTAACTCGCTTATTCAGGTAAATCCTTTAATGCCATTTATCATACAAGGAGCACAAGAACACACATTGGAAATTCATGTAGAATACAATGAGCTCTCTTTGGCTCTGGCTCTGGCTCTGGCAGTGCTGGGGCTGATCTCTGACAAAAACAACATTAAATTGAAACAAATTGAACATAAAAAGCATTCAAAATAAGGCAAACACCTAGACGATGACGATGACGACGACGACGACGACGACGATGACGATGATGATGAACAGGACGAGCAAGGAGCAAGCGAGGACGTTGAGATGCTGCCAAAGTAAACAGCAGAAACTAGAAGCAAAACTTGGCACGGACCGAGTTTGGCTGAGGTATGTGCAGGGAGTTAGGTTAGGTTGAGGTGTACATAGTTTCAAAATAGAACACAAATTCAGGTTCAGGCCAAGGCAAAGACAGGGCGGGGAACAGGGTGCACGCTGTGCTGCGTGGGAGGACAGCCAACGGGTAGGAAACGGAAGTATTTTCTGTTGATACTGAACTCAATTTAGACGAAATCAAGTCAAACATGGCAGGCTACCACCAGGAGGAGGCAAGGAGCGTCAGGAAATGTTGTTGTAAATCATGTGGGAGCAATGGCGATGGCGACGGGGGGCCTGCAAGAGGATGCGGGCTGCCCAAAAGTATGCTGCGTATGCTCAAGACGACACAGTAGAGTGTGGAGGGAGTCGCAGTCTCCTGGAGTCCCTGGCGAACAAGGGGAATTTCCATTTCTACACAGCTTGCTTTTTTCGGTTGACAATGTCGAGCGCAGAACGAAAAAATGAAGAAGAAACTTGAGGCTTGATTGATGTTTGTGCTGTTAGTTGTTGTTTGAGCAGCGTCCGGACAGGAGAGAGGGACAGCACGCGCATCGGCAGGAGTGCGACTCCTAGACCATGTCGAAGACCGAAGACCTTCAAAATATTCGATTAAATTGCTGTAGCAGGCAGCAAATTGGGTTTTTTCTGCCCAAAAGACAATCACAGTTGGAGCCACAGCGACCACTAATCAAGCCCCATGAACAAATATTTATATAGCCCATTTTATGTGCCACGATAGAGGGTGTTCCCGAAATTCAAAATAGATATGGGGTGTTAACAAAGAAAGTAACAAATATGAAAGCAAAGCGAGAGATGAACGAGTTGGCATTGGTATGAAGTTTGAATCCATTTCATCTAGATGAGAGTTTTGTGAAATCCTCAAATTCTTGTTGAGAATCAAATGCCATGAAACCTGTTGTGACTATGTTTGATAGACCAGAGACAGAGGGTTAAGAAAATGAGACAAATGGTTCTGAAATCGTCCTTAAAATGAGACCGAAACGGCTCTGTAAGCAGCCCAAATCGTTTTTGATGTCACCTCAGAACGATTTCATAATGAAACCCAACGTTCAAGAAATGAGAATGAAATTTAAATAAAAAAGGCATTGGGGGGCAGCTGCCTGCCTGCATGTGCATTATGCCTCACCCTCTATATGAATTTCCCATTTGAAGTGCCAAGCTAACAGAGCATTATAAATAGTGTAAGGATTGCTGGGAAAGTGAAAGTCATTTAGGGAACAAAAAAAAAAAAACTAGCAAAACGGATGTTGAGCCTGATACACGGATTCCATTATGCCTTGCTTCGCTCTTCCATTCGGTTTTCTCCCTATATATATTTCTTTTTTTCTGCTCGTACTTGGCTTTGGCGTGGCTCATTTAATGGGTTTTAGCAGCAATTTTTGTCGGGTTGCCGTTGCCGTTGCCTCCTCGGCACAAAATGTTAGGAGCTCAAATTCGGACAATGGACAGGCGACAATGGAACTGCCGGAATTTTGGACACTGAGCACTGGCACTGACACTGCACACAGCATGTGGTGTGTAGTGCTCTCCCTCTCTCTCTCTCTCTCCCGTTGTCCGTGTCCCTTTCGTCCTGGGTTGTGGGCTGTCCGCACTTTCACTGCGCGCTCTATTTACAGTTTAGGCCAGAGCAGGATTTGGATTTGGCTTGGTGGAATTGTGTTTGGTAAACATTTTGGTGCACTGTTGTTTTTAATAAGAAAATTGGCCAAGGGCCACTGGCCGCAGATGTACAAGGATAAAGGATGCAGGATGCAGGATGCAGGGATGTTGGATGTGTGGCACTAAGATTGCTTTTAAATTTAAGACCAAGCGGTTTACAGTTTCTCATCCTCGACTGAAATCATCTCTGCTATCGCTTGGCTTGGTTTGCTTTGGCTTGGTTTTTCTTTTGTTTTGCTTTGCTTTGTTTTTTTTTCGGTGATTTATGTGTTTGTTTTGGGTTTTTGGTGTAGTTGAAGTTTGTTTTTGTGGGTCAAGCTGTGGATGAGCGAGCCGTTTATATAGAAATTGGAATTATTCAGACGGACAGATGGACTAGGCAGGAAGACTCTGACAGTGCTGTGGCAGGAGCAGGCAGAGTTTCCATAGATGTTGTGCTCTCCAAATACAAATAAATAGAATATGTCCAGTGCTGCATGGGCTTGTTTAAACAAAATGGGGAAAAAGTAAATAAGAAAAGACCACAGTCTGGCATTTTCATCTAACTTGCGATAAAAATCTATAGAAAAATCTAAAAACAAAACGAAATCAAATGCAAATATGCATGGCATATTGTCTAACATATTAAAATGTAAATCAAAATAAATAAATATGAAAAATCATGACATCAAAAGGTTAGAAAACGTCTGGTGATGGAAATCAGAGAGAAATCAAAATAATAATCACAATCCACAATCATCAGCAACGGCCCAGGGGACTCCCCACTGGGGCTACACTTTGGAAAAATGCTATGAAGTTGAGACTTAAGTTTAACTTAAAGTGACTCTTAGTATCTAGTCCTGGGGGGGGAATTGTGCCTATGATTAGGACCTGTCTAAGACCAACTATTTATAGACTCAGCTCCCTTAGCTTCTATTCCAAGCATCAGTTCTGCCATCTTAAATGTCCGCTAAGGAGCTGGGACAGGTTGTAGTTTACCTGGCCGTGCCTTGCCATATAAATTTCTCTAACTTTTGTGAACTTTTCTCAGTGTACATATAGAACATATGCCTAGGTTTGCTTATCTCACACACATCAACGGGTCTGCGAAGGTTGGGCAGACCCAAAAGCCAGAAAAGGGTAACCGGCGGCGGCGACGGCGACGGCACAGCTTCCCGGACTCAGCACGTGATTTGCCTTCGAAAAGCAGAGCCCAAGAGAGATGATGCTAAACATGCACAACACGATGATGACGATGGCGTTGATAATGATGATGCCTGATGCTGATGATTTGGTTCAAATCGTTGGCATTGTTTTTGGGGCGCAATCAATTAGGCGGCTCCAAAAAGGTAGCCTAAATGATGATGATGATGATGATGCTTCGCACAGATTCTGCTAACCAGTGAGTTGCTCCTACTCTGGCTTAAGCCAACCCATTCATCGATAATTTATTTGGCCCTTAAAGCCAGTTTATTAATGGGGATTTTAATTTTTGGTAGGCTTTGGGCTAGGGGCTTGGATTCTGATATTAATGACTCGATAAGGCCCTTATACTTGCATTTGTTTGCTCAGTTTGATAAATGATCTAACACTTTCTGCAAGCTTCTCTAATGAGAAAATCTTGCAAGCAGCGAGTGTACATGTCACAGGGGTTGACATTGTTCGAACCTCTTGCACGTGCAAAGCTGTAAGTGCTTGAAGAAGTGAAAATGTCAATTAATATGTTGAAGGTAACCCTTACGAGATGATAAGTACACTTTGATAGATGTTGATAAATGATGCGAGTATGGTTAAAGAGCTGATGGCAGATGTAAAGTTCATTATGAAGTTTGAAGCCTTATAGTTACCCCTATATCATCATAATCCTCGCAGAATTACTGATTCACTAAACAGCCGATTGCCAACTGTTCCTCTTCTAGCAGATCTCTTCAACTAGCCGCTTCTCATCGCCTTATTATCTTCTTTCACACTCAGATTTCATCCCAAGCAAAAGTTGAAGTTTTCATTCACATCCTCAGATTCTGTGTCTAAAAGCATGCCTTCTTTCTACATCATTTTTAATAGGATAAATGGCAAAAATACACAATATAATTCCATTCTAACCTCAAGCATATCTTCCACAACAATCTCAATGGAAAAAGGAATCTATTTAGATTTTTTAAGCAGCTTGAATCAGCTTGGTCTTGCACAGGCAACTTGTTTGTCAACTGACTTAACTCAACCATGTCTGACTTCATCTCAACAACATTAGCCTTTATACAAGAAATAGAAAGGAACTCCATTCTGCCTCAACTTCCTTTGAGGAGGGGAGGGGGATGTTATGAAAAAAATCAACTAACTATCGTAGTCTATCGTCCTTATGCTACTACAACTGTCAGGCATCAACGGCGAAAGTGTTGACAAAGGCAGCCGACGACATCAGACTTCAACACAGCTGCGGTCGATCCGGGATGGGTAACTTAGAAGATGCTGAGTCCCACCTCCTTCTTCTTGATAAATCCAAGGTATTTGCTACGGAAATAAACTGCGCACATTGCACAAACTTTTGAGTCCTTATGGCAGCGCGGAAAATTGCCTGCATCTGGAATAGCAGCAACATGAGTTGGAGTTGGAGTTAATGCCGCAAGTTTGCTAAACATATTAAAAAAAGAAATGAATGGAAGGAAGTACGCACATAGATACCTCGTCTACTTATATATGTACATATATAGTGGAACATATATATATATAGAGTGAAGCACAAGGAAGAACTGTAAAAACTGCAAACTAAAATAAAATAAATAGAAAAGTATTCGGAATGCTAAAAAGTATGCACTATTGAGAGAGAAAAAAGTGGCTGTTGAAGTTGGCCGGCCGCACAGAGCCAGGGGTGGAGCAGCCAAGGGGGGTGGATAACTTGAGTTAAACAGTTTACAAACTGTACAGTAGAAGTATCATAGGGAATTCCGAATCATAGGAATCATAGGAAACGAACATTTTTCAGTTCTCTGCTGTATTCCTCTGTTTGTTCTTACAAAACCCTCTCTAAAATCCTACCATGTCTCCGCCTATGTATGCTCCTGGAAGCCGTCTTTCCTTTATGGACACAAAGTTTTCTCTGTGTGTTTGGTGTGCGTTCCGCTTTGCAGCTGCGATCCAACTCCTACCCGATCCGAACCCTTCTCGCCTTCTGTCCCATCATCACATTGTCGGAGTTGGAGTCGGAGTCGGAGAGCGAAACAGAAATCACAACCGCTGCATGACGCTGGCGTTCATTGTGGGCGTGGCTGTGTGTACTCTTGGCTTATTTAGCATAAACTTGGCCACTTTGGTAAACTCCAAATATGGTTCAACTAATTCCGTATGCAGGCTTGGATCCCCCTTGGAAAGCCATTGAAATTGAGCAGACACGAACTGAGCACTGAGCACTGAGCATTCCGAATTCCCAATTCCGTATTCCGAATTCAAATCAATGTGAAACTAACTGAGTTTTATGGCAAAATAATCATTGGCACTCGTGTGGCCTATTGATTAGCATGTTCGATGGAGCCTGTGGATGGATATATATATATATAGTACGAGCATTAAGTGCCTGTGCTACTCGGCCAGTGCCACTGCCACTGCGGAGCCATGCTAATACTGTGCAGGTGCAACATGTTCTGACATTTGCATGCAAATTAGTTGGGGTCTTGCATTTGTCTTGTATTTGTGAATTTTCCACCAGCACCATATCAAATTTGGGTATAGGAACTATGCCCGGCATAAAGTCAAAGTCAAGATGGCTTCAGTTTTTGTCTCTGCAACAACAGCAACATCTATGCGAATGGGCAACGTACAACTTGCATATAAATCTTTTGTGGCGATGCAAATTTTTGCTACCCACGTTGCAGCCAATTTGCATTGCGTTGGAAAAGCCTGTACAGCACAAGGAAAATCTGTGTGCATATCACTGGGTGGACGCTGGCGTAAGCTAGTGTGGCAAGTCATCCTCTAAAGCAGTAGCAGAGAAATGCATATAAGATAGGAATAAAGACATCATGAAGTGATTGTAGGGTCAATCCTGGCGATCCCAATCTGTTTTGAAGCTTTGCATCAGGGATGCTTCTTGTGGTTGTGGTCATTCCCTAGTGATAATCCTTGCCTTTGACTCAGCCACATCAGCAGTTCCATTTGAATGACCTGGAAAAGAGGTGTCAAAGCTTCTATGTTTAGATTCCCTTTTGCTCTTCAACTGCCATTTCATGCTCGCTGACCCCACTAAACCTTTACCAGGCTGGCGGAGTACACTCTTTCCAATTCTCCATTCTGCTGCTATAACGCCTCCTTGCGAAATGCTTTTTAATCAATTTTTGTCAGTTCGCTGTCAGAGGAAAATCCGTAAAATTATGCGCATATATTTGCCACACAAAAATTCCGGCCCAGTTCCTGACAAGTTTTTGAACTTGGACCTGAACGGATAGAGCTGGCACGATTTTTAATTATGATAAGCCGACTGCCTCCTCCACATCCAGATACACACTCAGGACACACCGATGCAGTTGCAGATGGCCAGGCCCATTGGCAGTTGAAATGAGACGTTTCCGTAGCCGATAAAGATCTAGAGCAAATTGTTGGGCAAAGGGCAGAAAAGTGTGTGTTTCCGCATTTATGGTGAATCGGAGGACAACATTGAAAAGCCATAGAATGAAGCCGGGAGCGGGAGAGTATGTGGAAAATGCCACTGACCCAATGGGCTAGTTTTTAGAGTTCATCCAACTTGGTTAAAGGACTATGGGTATGGGCAGGGACATCGAAAATCTCAAGAAGCAGTTGCAGCTCATGCAGGCAGTGCCCAGTCCATGCCGTGATCAACTATAATTAGGATCTCCCCCAGTGGAAGCAGCTTTAATAATAACGCAAAGTTACAACTACTTAGGAGGCACCTTGTTTGAGTGACGCTCCCCCATTTGGTTTGCCATTTCATTGCGTGGGCTTGCCCAGCTCCAGCTCGGGTCTCCATTTCCATGTCCACATGTCCGCCTGCCTGCCTGCTGGGCGTGCATGACGCATTGCCTCGTTGTCTTAATGTTGCACGATGATGCACGCTGCTGTTTTGGGTTTGTTTGGTTTTCTTGGTTTCATCCGCTGGAGGCAGTTGACCCGCAGCCTGAACTGAACATTTCTGTGGCGCAGCGCATATCGCGTTACTTATGCAAATAATTTCAGTGGAAATAAGCAGTTGAGAAATCTTCACTCTGCTGCTTGGAGCTACTCTTTCAGATCGGTTCATCATCATTATACTCTCTCAAAGGGTATTATAATTCTGTGACTTAATAGCTTATACATTTTAGTATATTTTAATTTCTTTATAGTCTGAAATTAAAATTCAATATAATTTGTTTTAAATTGTTAAATGTAATTGCCTTGTAAATGTCAACTGTTATATGCATACGCTCTTGCGAACTTACGCATAACAGCCACTGTCACGCTCTCCGCCCACTGAAATGTTAGATGCTGTCCGCATGGTCTGTTAATTGCATTTGCCTCTCCCACTCTCTCTCTCTCTCTCTCCCACGCACCTGTTAACATTAACATAATCGTAAGTGCGTAGCGTTTTTTTTTTGCAAGTCACTCGTGATCGGTTTGCGCGCTTGTGTTTTAACTAATAATAATAATTAAATCGTCGAATTAATATATGTGCTATTGTTTAAACGTTAAATAGAGTTGTGTTTTATGCGTGGTTGATGGAGGTTTTAGGCGGGCCAATGTTTTACATTGAATTTCGGACATTTGCAAAAAGTGTGCTGCTGATGCTGCCAGCAGCAGCCATTTTTGTTGTTGTTTTTGTTTTGTGTGCATTTGCAGCGTTGACGTAAGCACGTAGGCAGCCTATCAATGGTTGAATGGTGTGATTAATAAGTATCGTATATATATGCGTGATATATTATATTCTGATTCCAACTCGGGAATAGGGCTCCGCTTTGAGTACATCGTAATATCGCGTGCATCTGTAAATATCGGCCAGACGTATGTGTGTGTGTGTTGAGTGAGAAATTCTTGCAATTTAACATCTGTAACTGTGATAGCATGCCTTTGTGAGAGCGGCAGAGTTGTGCAGAATTTAACAGGTGAGTTCAGTTTGAATTAGCATAAATGTGATAATTTAACATGGAAGGGTATTTAGTCTTCTGATTCAGCTATTTTTGCCTCGTTCTTATTCTTTTTTTTAAATAATAATTTTGTGTCTTTTTCACTTTTGTGCGGCGGCAACGTCGGACCGTTGTTGTAATTTAATAACCCAGCCCAGTCATACTTTGCCTCCTGCTGCTTGAGTGAGGCGTAGGCAGGTCTCCTCGGACGCCGGGCCGCCAGAATCGCCTGCTGTTGTGGCTTTAAAAGCACTTGTGCAATAAATTAAAAAGGCGATTTCGTGTCGCTATCGCTGCTTTTGTTGTTGCCGTTGTTGTTGTAGTTGTTGCTTGAGCAGCAAGTGGTGGCAGACATGCAGATTTTTGACATACTTGTTTGCATTTTGCTGCCGAGGCGACTGTTGCTGCATCAGCAACAGCATCAGCATGTCGCTCCAACCTCAAGCAATCGCAACGGCAGCAACAGCAGCGACAACACCAGCAAAATGCTGCCACAGTTGTTGTTGTTGTTGCTGTTGGTGTGATTGTTGCTGCTGCTGGCATCCTGTGAAATGTGCTACGTCATTTCTCTGTCTCTGTGGCTCGTTTAAAAGCACACTGTTCCAAAAGTCTCTGTTCCATAAATTAGCTATATTATGTTTAGCCACATCATGGCACTCTCATGGTGCTTACCACTTTCTCTCAGTGCATTGAAGATGCAACCTGACGTTGCTCATTTTTGATGCCAACCAAGGCTCCACAGCGCTAGTAGCAATCCCATCACACTACTTCCCAGGGCATGATTTAGCCCTTGTCGCTGGCATTTCAGAATCTGAACGACCAGAGATCCCTGAGCTGGGCTGCGCTGGGGCTGGCCTGGGTGTCGTTGTCAGCTTATGTTCTTCGTGTTTCCCCAAACGAGAGATGTTTAACATACCCATAGAAAATTGTTGCTCAGCTGCTTCAGGATTTATGTGGCATTGGTCAGTGCGAGGATGACTATTTAGTAGCTGCATCTCTGGCTGTTCGGCTATGATTTGACCCACTTTAGCAGCTGATGATGGCATTTTTAAGCTGGCACGTAATGGGCTTACTTCGCAGCACCTGCTGCTGCTGCTGCTGCTGTTGTTGAACCAACTATTGGCACCTGAAGGCTGTGCAAAGAGGAGCGCTGTCAGAGTTGACTTTCGCATGCTGCTTCTCTGCCAAAAACGACAAAGCCAAACCATGCCGCACAGCAGGCGGCCAACAGAGTAACATCACAGGGCGGACAAATTGTCGGAGCCTCCTCTGACCAGAGGGTCAAACACTCCAGAGGGAAACACAAGCGAGAGAAGATAGGAAGAGACCGAGAAATGCAAAATTATGACAACTGCATTTGCAGTAAAGCCAGGCAGCAGGCAGTCTGTTTGGTGGCATCCCCCCTCGCACCCGCTGCTCCACTCTGCTGCCATTTTGCAAGTGTCAAAGTTAACTCGAAATTATTGTTGGCTAAACTTTTGTGGCGCTTAGACCTGCCCGCATACCTCCGCATGTCCAGAATTTATTGTTTTGTGGTAAACATTTCCTTTTTTTTTTGTGTTGCTGCAGCAGGAGATGTTGCTGCTGCTGCTGGTCCTGGCTTCCTCGGCTTAATCAACTGCAATTGCTGCAATTTTGTGGGCAACAGTAGCCGCATGGACGTCGTCAGGATGTGTGGGCTAGGCAGGGGTCACTTAACTTTGTTGGCACGAAATAGGCTCACCATGGCCTGGCCGGATTGACCTGGCCATCGAATTCATTAATCATGGTTCAATAGTCTCTCATCCAGACTATCAGCCCCTCCCTAAGCCCATGACAGAATTTTTGCATTTTCATTCAACAACAAACAGGCTCTCCTTCGTTCTATGCGTCTCCTCCTCCAATCTGTTTTTTGCTGCCTTTGTTTTGTGTCTCCAATTTCAAGCTCGACTGCAGTTACATTAAAAGTTTTTGATTGTTCCAGCTGGCCTGGGAGTTCAGTTGTTCTCTCTACGTATCCACATGAAAACAGGATTCCAGCACAGGCTTAGTTTAGCAGAGTTTAGTGGATGTGGATGAAAGTTTTGTCCAGTTTACAACTGAAATCATAAAGTTAATTAAATACAAATTTCTTCAAGCTGTCAACTCTGTCAAAGTGAAGAGTCAATCTTCTCTAGCTGCCGCTTGACCTCAATTAAACCTTATCTAATCCCATTTCTCACACACTCCGAGCGCCTTGAACTAATCACCTAAGCGGCTCAATGATGTGTGACCCTCCTCCTCATCTCTTCTCTAGCTCAGCTACCTGGCGAGAGTTGCGGTTGAATCTGTCCAATTTGGAATCCCATTTGAGATCTGAGAGCCTTCTTGGCCTTCATGGAAGACAGCGTGACACTTTTTCCAATGCAGCCGCCACGCCCCCTTTGAAAACGCAGCAAAATCTCATCTCGCTCTTATATATATTTTTCAATTTCGGGCTGTCAGTCATGCGGCGAGGCAATCATTGCCGTGTGTGTTACGCCTTGAAAGAGAGGGAAGTAGTGTGCTGTTCCATTAGTAGCCCAATCGTGTATGTCTCCAGCCATGAACACATAAAACCCATCAAGAGATTTGCAGTTTCTCCCTGCCTCCTCTACAGGCACCTTTGACTTTGGCTCAAAACTTGCCATAAATTGCATTTTAATGTCAACAATGAGCGACAAATATTATAATGCCCCAAAGTCGCTTTGAAGTCGCCCCTCACCACCAGCCTATCCTACACCACATGCTCAGCTTAAGGCCAGATGCGTGCAGACTTATGTGCAAGTATCTGCGGCTGCCGAAAGATATTTCCTCTGGCAACATTTTGCAACTTTTGCATTGCCATTGCTGTTGTTGTTGTTGCTGTTGTTGTCGGCATTGCAATCTAATGAAAATTTATGTTGAAAGCATGCCTCGTCTCACAGTTGAGTTGCTTTCAGTTGGCGTTGGGTCCAGCCTCTGCCTCAGCCTATCAGCTATGCATCATCAGCTGCGGCAAACAACAGCAACAATTTGTTGCCAATTTCATATTGAACTGACCAATAGGTGACCTCTGTACAGGCTACAGGCCTAGTCCAAGACAAAGCATAAAGAGAAAGAGCGAATGGCTTTTGGGCGAGGGGGTGAGGGTGGCAGCGGTCAACATTGGAATGTGCCGTACTCATGAAAAACAAGTAAATGTTATTTTATACTCTGTAGTTGCAGCGAAAACTAAAGAGAGTATGCTAATTTTTAACAATGACATGTTTACATTTCCAATTACAGAACATTTAGGCATTCAGGGCTTAGGGCTTAGCATTCATCTTACGTTTTGGATTGTGAGTTATGTTAAGAAGAAGTTCCAAAGCTGTTATAGCTGTTTCCTCTCACAAACTCTACATTCCC